>OX940978.1:22154709-22795044 GCA_954871275.1 Leptopterna dolabrata
TATTAAAAATATGGTCTTCTCGGCAAGACCTCCTATGTACAGTAGCGCTCCTATAGCATACCTGACACACTACTAGAGGTGTCATTCCACAACGAAATAGGCTCTTTGCTCAACCCTCCGTGAACTAGACTCTTTGTAGAGTAACAACACATATTAATCAAAATAATCCGATGTATAATTATAATCAGATAATCATATGATTACTCAGTACAATAATTATACTCATCTGTAATTTCCGAATATCCGAAACTAGTGACTTCGTATGTGATCAAGTTGGCATATCTGCCAACTCCCTTTGTTCTATTGAGGTTGACGCCATCTTCACTCACTCCTCTCCGTTCCGCTCGTCTAATAAGACATAGCTCTGTTCCGTGTTTTCATAAAACTCTCATATTATACTTTTCAAGTGATATTCTTCTCCGTCTCTGTTTCCGTCACAAATACAAGGATATTTCTGCACTCGTGAAACTCGTCTTTATTGACTTCACCAAATATGTAAGTCTATTTGATTCAGTTATATTCGTTGGGAAACTCCGACCTAAACCTCACTTATCATTCGGTTTGAAACCAATGTTCTGGCACGATATCGTTAGACGTCTTATGAACTAAGTTTCTATAGCAAATTAAAATCGATGTGCGTATAAGCGCCCAAAAGTAAGTCTTGGTCTTAGTGATGAATATGGTAACAATGATTTGGCTTCTCTCCCGGAGTTTTGTCTTGGCTTCCTCCCGAGTTCCGTTTTTTGTCGAGGACGCCATCGTGGTTGCAATGACGCGCTACGACAAATGGCGGACATCCGCTTTGTTCATTTTTCGGTCTGATCTCAGACTGAATTTTTCTTTTTACTTCTTGTTTGTATCTCCCTCTGGGCTAGTTGTCGCTTCGAAAACTGACTGTTTTACTGACAAATTACTGACCAGGTATTTACTCGAACGTTTCTGACTGGTTTTTAGGGCAAATGAAGGTTCAGAGGGACTTGCTGTTTTCATCACCAAGGTGTTGAGTAGGGGGTGACTGAAACGCTCTGTTCACAGGTTCCGAAACGTCCGATAGAGCTCTCCTGTGAACAAAATCCGATCGATTTCATAATCGAGAGCGTAAACCGTGCGTTGTTTGTTTATATTCCGTCCGATGGAACTCCGGTTCCTTCCGATATCCGTTTGGAATAAGGGTACCTAGATTCCTTCGGATAAAATTTATGCTTTCTGTCTCCTAGCGCCATCCGCATACGGGCGAAGTCGTACAGCATCCTTGGCCCTGAAGGTGGCTGTGCGCACGAGTTTGCGCGATGGTGGTTATGCCACCAGCCCGAGTCAGGAAAGATCGCCACTGCCTTTAGTGCACAGGCTTCCGATTCCGTTCCGCCTAACGATAAATAAGACACGATAAAAGAATGCATTCTTTATAGTACCTATATGGATACTTCGTGAGTGGTCGATTTCAGTGCACATCCGAGACTTCTGTTACTCCTGGCGTAAAAGTCAAATCAGACGAGGGTACCCGGTACGTAGCTCCCATGGTGGAACGTCGTTGTACGTTCGCGCCCGGGTCTAATCATAATGCACGTATCTAATGGCGGGCCTATAGAATCAATGGGCCCAAGGGCCGCAACTCAAGGGAAGATCACTGGGCAATAACTTCCTGGAGGTAAAGAACGGTCCGTTGACATTTATGTCACCGTCGCAGAAAGGTCGCACGTATTCCGTCAGTCACCAGGGAGAGTTTTTCCGTTCCGAAAAAGCCTTATCATTGTTGACTAAAAATATGTACAAGGGCCCGAAATGTGTCTTTCCGCTGTCAGTTCACCTGCTATAAAATTTTTGATGTCCGTATGTATCATGAGAGTTGGATACCTATTTTCGAAATATAATTTCTGTAAATAGTATCAGAAGAGTCAAATCCGTCCGAAACATGTGATTCCTATAAATTACCATACCCCTGATTTCGTATTGAACTGACAGGTTGCCATATCTCCGTCGTAAGCCCGCCAATCTGTGAAGAGAAAAATCTGTAAATTCTTTACAAGAAAAATCCGTAGATTCAGGACTACAAATCCGTAAATCCAAAAAGTCCGTAGACTCAGGTCTAAAAATCCGTAAATCCGAAATGAAAAAGTCCGTAGATTCAAGACTACCAACCGTTGATCTGAATTAAGAAAAGTCCGTAGATTCAAGACTAAATCTGTAAATCTGTAAATCTGAAATAAGAAACAAGAAATATTTGAAGCATATTTGAATAAAGACACATTTCGTAGGACCAAGCCCACAAACTACCAAGACAAGAAAACGCATATCGAATGCTCGAACAATTTTACCAAGATGAATGTGGTGCACTAATCCGCAATTTGCATTTAGCGATGAGTGAGGTGATTTCTGATCCTTGTTCCGTTATTGAGCTATGTACTAAATGTTTGGACTCCGTTTTTCAGCATCCGTAAGACTGAGGACCTGACTAAATGTCAGACTCAAGTCTTAACTGTCAGTAAGACTCATGTCTTAATAATCCGTAACAAAATCCAGCGCTGGTGTTTTTGATATGTTCATACTGATCAATTTGTCGAACTTATGTAATGTCCAAACAATGTCTGTGTATTGTGTATGTCCCGAATGTGATACTGCTTTCTGGTTGCAGATTTTTTTTGCTCCCATCCGAACATCCGATTCTCGTCATGAGTGACCAATCCCACGACGAATTCTCCATCGCGGACGATCTCGAAGAGATGGCCCGCGTGAGATTCGCTGATCCGATACCAGACGCAGTTCTGGGACAACCTGGCGACTCTGCTCCGATTCCGACTTCCGACCCGTCCGTCTCAGTCTCTGACCCGTCCATAGAACAGCTGAGGCTTCAGGCAGCCAGGTCATCCGACGAGATACTGGCGAGGTATCTCGAAACATTTAAACATTCCGTGGAGGTAAGCTTTGGAAAATTTACTGAAAAATTATCTGAACTGGACAATAAGATAAATTACTTAGCTGGCCAAGTCCAGAACCCTCCGACCTCTGTGGCTCCCGTTGTACATCCGGTGGCAAATGCCACTAATCCGTCTCTAACCGTTTCCGCTATTCCGATGGAAGTAGATGGAAACGCTTCATCAACTCCCTTTATACCTCCAAGTTTGAATGTTCAGTTGTCCGGCAATGCGAGAAACCCTTATAGGGTCAGAAAAATTGATTCCGTTCATTTGACGCCTGTGGCGAAGTTAAAAGACGCTGACCAGTTTAAGTATTGGCGCCGTAGTGTGGTGGGTCAGCTGGAGATGACTGAGTGTTCCTTTGTCCTGGATCCGCAGGAACCGGCTCCGTCCGCCTTTTCCGAGGACGAGCTGGTTACTGTTCGGAGAAAGGTCAGGTACTTCATTCAGGAGTCTCTAGACACCTACTACCAGGATCTTGTGCAAGATCTTTCCGATCCGAAACTGATATTAGAAAAACTCCAGAGGGTGTGTGATCCGTCATCCACCTTCCAATTAAAACGCCTCGTGACTGCCTTCAATACTCTTCGTTTTGATCCGGCGGCAGAAAGAGCTGTTGAGTTTCTTGGTCGTTTCGACGACCTTCAAAAGAAATTGTTTGCTATCAGTCCAGGGATGCTCACGCCGGAATACGTCAAACAAATCTTCGAGATGGCAATTGAAGGGACCTTGACGTATTCCAAAGCTGAGCTTCAGGGGTTCCGATTTACCATTTCAGAATTAAGAGACCTCTTGCTCGAAGATGAGCTCCGAGGGGATCAAGTAGCCCCAACATCCGGTGACAGTTCACATGTTTTCCGACAAAGAGTAGCCTCCACTAGAGGTAGGGGCGGGCAGTCCGGGCGGGGAGGTGGTCCGAACAAATATTCGAATCGGGGGATTCCGGGAAAGGATTTGACTCTTCACAAATCCTCTCCACCGTCACACACTATTAAATCTTCGGTTGTGTGCACCTACTGTAAAAAGAAGGGCCATAACAAATCGACTTGCTTCAGGGCTAAGAAATTATGCTTTAACTGTGGCAAGTCTTCCGCTCACCGGGCATCAAATTGCCCTTATCCGAGTGTGCTGACAAAACCCCCTTCCGCAACAAGTAAGCCTCCCTCTGGGGCCATTCCGAAAACTGGTCAGACGTCTACTTCCTTCCGTTCCAATCCGAAAAATAGGTACTCACAACTTCCGAAACCTAAACAAAGTCCCAAATATGCTGGGACCAGTCACTCTGGTCCGGGTCCCCGTTTATATAAGATGCCCGCTGGGCAAGCTAAACTTCTTGAGCGGGTTTTCGGGCAGCATTCTGATGCTGTCTTCTCCGTGGTCCAACCCTCCCTAGCCGTCTCTGAGGATGATTCTGATGTGTGGGTGGCCATGGGCCCTGAGGAAGCTCAACATGCGAGCTCTCTCAATGTTCTCCATGAAACTCCCGGACCTTCAGGTAATGCGTTATCTTTTGATGAAACCTCTAACTGCCTTACGGCGATAGTGGACTCTGGGTGTACTGAACACATGACAGCCACGAAGGCACATTTGAGTAACTTCCGCCGTTTGCAAAGCACGCGAACTTTCAAGTGCGCTAATGCGTCCAATGACGCGGATCTGTCCGTGGATTTCTGCGGCGACATTGATTTCATTAATAATGGTCAGCCTTCTCAGCTGCAGTGTGTTCTGTACTGTCCCAACTTGTCTAACAATTTATTTTCTGTTCGGAAAATTGCACGGGCTGGCATTACCGTTCTGTTCTCAAAAGATAAAGTCGATTTTATTCGGGTGGACACGGGTGCTGTCATCAAATCAGGCTATTTCCGTGGGGGTCTTTGGTGGGTTGACTTTCCGATCGCCCGCCACTCCGATTCCGCTAATTTTTCGCTATCTGATATATCCGGGGCCAAACGGCCCAAACTTGATGCTACCCTGGCTGCTTCCCGTGGACAGCCGTGCACTCCCTCTCGGGTCGGTGCTCGGCTGGGAGGGAGTGATGTGGAAACGCATCCAGGTTCGTCTGGGAGGGAGCATTCCGAATCTAGGGAGCACTCCGAATCCTGTCCTCCTATGACCTGTGATGACACACCCGTGATAAGCCAAGATTCCATTGACACTAAATTCTCAAATTTTGACAATGAAAATATCAGTAAATTGTACAGTCCACCGCATTGTTCAGATATTTTGTGGCATCACCGTCTGAACCACGCCTCAAAACAATATTTAAATGCAGCCAAAAAGTTCCTACCAGAACTGAAAGGTATAACATTCTCCAATAATGTCACAATGTGCGAGGACTGTCATCAGGCAAATACTGTCCGCAAATCACATACACAAAGCCGACAGAGAGCCGAAAATCCGTTTGCTACTTTGTTCTCAGATTTAATGGGGCCAGTCAGCCCGGCAAATTTCCGCTCCAATGATACCTACATAGTAATCTTTGTCTGTAGCTTTTCCCGGTATGTGTTTGCTTACACTCTGAAAAATAAAAAGGAGGTTCACTTGGCTCTCAGAAAATGTCTTCGTGAAATAGCATCCATAACATCCAAAGACAAAAATGTATTTTGCATAAGTTCAGATAGAGGACTAGAATTTCAGACTTCGGACATGAAGAAACTAATGTCCGATGAGAACATTGTCTGGAAGCCAAGCCAACCTCATACTCCGCAACAAAATGGATGTGCGGAGAGAGTTAATCAGGAACTCAAACATAAGATAAGAGTAAATCTACTCTCTGCACGAATGCCATTATCCTTTTGGGGCCATGCGCTCAATTATTCTGTGTTTGTGTATAATCGCATGCCACATTCCTCTAATCTGTTTAAGAGTCCGTTTGAAAAGGTGAAAGGATATCCTCCGTCCCTTAAATTCATGAAACGTTTTGGCTGTCTAGTGCACTATGTGGACGTAGGCAGTAAATCTAAGTTTGCTCCGAATGCTAAAAAGGGATATTTGCTTGAATCTTCCGACACCGGTTACGTTATATTTTCCGAACAGCACAAAACTCTGGTAAATTCATGTGATGTGAAATGCATAGAGACCATTGTGTACGGTGACCGCATCCGAGATTATCCTAAACCTTTGGCCGATATTCTAGATATGGGTGATGACCCAGAATCAAACAATGAATCCGAAAATTCCGAAAATATAGTTGCTCTTCAGAAATGTCAAGACGGGGATTCTGAACCCTCTACATACAAAGAAGCTATGGCCTCTCCCGATAAGGACTTTTGGGAGGGAGCTATCCGGGAGGAACTTGAATCCCTGATTGACATGAACACTTGGGAACTTGTACCAAAATCCAGCTTACCCCCTAGGACTAAAGCCATTAAGTCTAGATGGGTTCATAAGAAAAAGCGAGAATCTGATGGGTCAATCCGATACAAGAGTAGATTAGTGATAAAAGGGTTCGCAGATACCAACAAGTATTTGATTTCCGAAATTTTTGCTCCGGTCGCCAGGCTAGGTGACGTCCGCTTATTTTTGTCTGTAGTCAATCGGTGCAAATTGCATCTATTCCAATTGGATGTGACTACTGCTTTTCTGCATGGCACTCTGGAAAAACCAGTATACATGGAAATTCCGGAAGGTCTTGTTGAGTTGACTGAGCTGGAACAAGATCCAATTGACCCATTTGTCTGTTGTCTGAAAAGATCATTATATGGTCTCAAAGTATCGCCCAACCTCTGGTATAAGAAATTTAGTGAAGTTCTGTTTAACCTGGGGTTTGAGGCATATCCGTTTCAGTCATGCTTGTTCAAGTGGCATCATGATTCGATTTTCGTTCTGTTGCTTATCTATGTCGATGATTGTCTGCTAGCCACTAACGATAATGAGAAAGCACTTGAGGTCATCCGAAATCTTCAGAAAGAAATTAAAATCAAAAATTTGGGAACACCAAAGAAATTCTTAAGTTTTGAGATTATAAGAGATACGACCAAACAAGTGATTTTCATACATCAAAAATCTGCAATTGAGTCACTGATTGATAAATACCTTTATCCGAAATCAAAAATCAGTGAAATTCCGATGTCACCAACCACTTGTACTCTGGGCGCTCAATTGGAGTCAGCTGGGGACGAGGGCGCGTGTGCGGATCTGCCTTATAGGGAAGTAATAGGGTCACTTCTATATATACAGAACTGTACAAGGCCTGATATCTCCTTTTCTGTCAACTTCATGAGCAGGAAACAGGTGGGGTACACTCTCACTGACTGGAACCATGTTATGAAAATTCTGCAATATCTGAAAGGTACTTCCGACTATGGTATTTTGATTTCAGGAAAATCCGAAGATCTCATTGCGTATTCAGACGCATCCCTCGGGACCAGTTCCGCAAACGGTCGCTCAACCACGGGTTACCTGATTAAATGTTTCGGGGACATGGTTGCCTGGAGATCGAAAAAGCAAACTCATGTTGCTTTATCAACCTGTGAATCTGAATATATTGCTATGTCTGACACCTGTAAAGAACTAACCAATATCCGAAGTTTGTGTGAATTTTTGACAGGAACGATGTTGACTCCAACGCTGAAATGTGACTGCGCTCCGGCAATTTCTGTTGCCATGACTAATGATTCCAAAACTCTGAAGCACATCGTGAAGCTGTGCATGCATTATGTGCACGAAAATTACAAAAATAATAAGTTACAAATTGTCTGGGTGCCGACTGAGGACCAGTTGGCAGACATCTTTACCAAAGCTCTGCCTTTGGAAAAGTTTCTCAGATTCCGTGAACAACTGACCTTTCGTAATTAAATTGTTGTTCTTTCTCTGCACTTTCAGGAGCAAAGGAGCCATGGGTGTAACTTCCCCATCGACTCATCACTCCGACTGCTTCGTAACTCTCCGACTCATCCGTGACTCTCAGACTTCCGCAACTTCTCTGAGACTCACCGATATTTCCGACTCCTCCGAAATCTCCGATACTTCCGACTTCTCCGAAATCTCCGATACTTCCGACTTCTTCGACATCTCCGATATCTGATATCTGTAAAATCTCCGTTATTCGGACTTACAATCAGTTTTGATTCTCTTAAATTCTAAATTTTAAATGAAATGAAAATTTGAACCTTGTGTTATTTAAATTTGAAACTTGAATTATTGCCACCTGAATTAGTTAAATACTAAATGAATCAGTGTATGCCTAAGCAATTTGCACTTGCTAGCTTTGGAAATTCAGCTTTTGACTAGTGAATTTAAAACCTGTAATCTAACCTTTGGTTCTCCTTTTGTGCGATTACGCTATAATGTCACCACACTAAGTCAGATACCGTTCAAGTTAAATTCACTGTTCAACTTGGGAAATTTGTGTTATTTCAATGGTCACTATTCGAATTCATACAAATTGATGTTGTCGTATTGTCTGCTGCGAACATTGTTGTTTCGCTTTTTGCTTTTTGGTATCTTGACTGGCTTTCCTCGAAGAGGAGGGAGTATTAAAAATATGGTCTTCTCGGCAAGACCTCCTATGTACAGTAGCGCTCCTATAGCATACCTGACACACTACTAGAGGTGTCATTCCACAACGAAATAGGCTCTTTGCTCAACCCTCCGTGAACTAGACTCTTTGTAGAGTAACAACACATATTAATCAAAATAATCCGATGTATAATTATAATCAGATAATCATATGATTACTCAGTACAATAATTATACTCATCTGTAATTTCCGAATATCCGAAACTAGTGACTTCGTATGTGATCAAGTTGGCATATCTGCCAACTCCCTTTGTTCTATTGAGGTTGACGCCATCTTCACTCACTCCTCTCCGTTCCGCTCGTCTAATAAGACATAGCTCTGTTCCGTGTTTTCATAAAACTCTCATATTATACTTTTCAAGTGATATTCTTCTCCGTCTCTGTTTCCGTCACAAATACAAGGATATTTCTGCACTCGTGAAACTCGTCTTTATTGACTTCACCAAATATGTAAGTCTATTTGATTCAGTTATATTCGTTGGGAAACTCCGACCTAAACCTCACTTATCATTCGGTTTGAAACCAATGTTCTGGCAGAAACAATAAATTAACAGCCACATTTTCTGTACGTATGCCCAGTCGAATAACCTTTTTTTTGGCACTGAGTTTTTTGAGATATAACAGGTATATTATTATAATAATGAGCTGAGCATGATGAAACGCTTGCGTACAAGTCCGCAACACAATGAGACATTTTCATGTTGTATCACAAGCTTTATCTTGACAGTAAACAATGACTTTCTTCATTACCTATGTGTCTGACTACCTTGTTAACCCACCTTTTTATACGTTTTCATGTCTCTACTTTGGCACACAAACTCGAAAAGCGATACCAAAACGCGACAGGAAAACGCGTTATGCACCATTTTTGATGATTTTCGCTTACAACCGATTCGTTTCTACGGAACTTCATGTTTGCCATTTTAGATCGTACAAAAATCGTTCATCACTCGTTGGAATCGTGTGATTTTATTAAATATTTTCTTGTTAACCGTACCCCCGTACCTTGCGCGGTAGCTGAGCTGAACATGATGAAAAAACACTGCAAATCCCTGCACAACGGTTTATTATTTTGTATAGAATACCCTTCTGTTACAGATCGCAGCTCTATGTATAGATAACCCGTCTATATAATATGATATGTACTATTCTATACATATTATGTATATCGCAGACCCTCCGTAGGTTAGTACCTAACCCCGTACTCGTTCCTAGGTACCTACCTAAATCACGAGTTAAATGTTGCTAAAATAATTCTGCCGATGACAAACAGTACCTAACAAAAAGAAGCACACATAATGAAGTTCTGAAAAGAAATTGTTGATGAGGAGTGAAAAAAGTTGCAAAAGTACCTACCAACAAACTCCAGCCCCTTCTACGTAGATGGTATAATGAACCGTTGTGTAATAATTTACCGTTGAGTAATGATTTACCGTAGTAATAATTTACCCATCAATAATACTTCAACGTTTGTTCAAGTTTCACTACCTAACAACAAACTCCAAAAGAGCCATCATTTTTCAAATAAAATAATATCACAGAACAACCAACTCGACTTCATACTCCGCCAATATAATCAGGTGATCCCTACCAATGATTGGCCGTATTCACAAATTCCTATTGTGGGCGCGTCTCTGGTTACGAGATTTGGTTTGAATTGTACCTATACAATTTCATTCACACTGGAGTCGAAAATGCCTGTCGGTGCAAACTTCGGGGCCTTACTGTGAACGAACGGCTGGGCGTACGATGCTCCGGATGGTCTTAAAAAACTCGCAAGTTCAAGAACTATTTAAAACCGTAAAAATATTTACGTAAAAAAATGGTATAGGCGTTTTGAAAATTTCAACCCCTATTTCGAACCCCTTAGAGATGACTCACAGTAACGTCGAGCTTCGAGGACCAACTAGACGCCGAACGGAACCTATAACCCGAATTTCATCAATTTTTTTTTCATGGTAACTATGAAAAGTGGCCCGTACGGCGTACGGCGTACGGCGGACAGACAGAAATATTTTTATTGCTGTTTTGGATTCTACATACCTTGAAACGTAAACCATCAAATTTTGAGGGGGGGTAAGAATTTTTTTTTTCATGCTCGATTCGAATGGTTCATTATTGAAAATAATAAACCAAAAGGTGGGTAAACAAAGTAGTCAGCAACATAGGTAATGATGCAAGTCATTGTTTACTGTCAAGATGAAGCTTGTGATACGACATGAAAATCTCTCACTGTGTTGAGGACTTGTACGCAAGCGTTTCATCATGCTCAGCTCATTATAAAAACGCTGCAAATCCCTGCACAACGGTTTATTATTTTGTATAGAATACCCTTCTGTTACAGATCACAGCTCTATGTATAGATAACCCGTCTATATAATATAATATGTACTATTCTATTATATACATATTATGTAGATCGCAGACCCTCCGTAGGTTAGTACCTAACCCCGTAATCGTTACTAGGTACCTACCTAAATCACGAGTTAAATGTTGCTAAAATAATTCTGCCGATGACAAACAGTACCTAACAAAAAGAAACACACATAATGAAGTTCTGAAAAGAAATTGTTGATGAGGAGTGAAAAAAGTTTCAAAAGTACCTACCAACAAACTCCAGCCCCTTCTACGTAGATGGTATAATGAACCGTTGTGTAATAATTTACCGTTGAGTAATAATTTTCCGTAGTAATAATTTACCCATCAATAATACTTAACGTATGTTCAAGTTTCACTACCTACCAACACACTCCAAAAGAGCCATCATTTTTCAAATGAAATAATATCACAGAACAACCAACTCGACTTCATACTCCGCCAATAAAATCAGGTGATCCCTACCAATGATTGGCCGTATTCACAAATTCCTATTGTGGGCACGTCTCTGGTTACGAGATTTGGTTTGAATCGTATACAATTTCATTCACACTGGAGTCGAAAATGCCTGTCGGTGCAAACTTCGGGGCCTTACTGTGAACGAACGGCTGGACGTACGATGCTCCGGATGGTCTTAAAAAACTCGCAAGTTCAAGAACTATTTAAAACCGTAAAAATATATACGTAAAAAAATGGTATAGGCGTTTTGAAAATTTCAACCCCTATTTTGAACCCCTTAGAGATGACTCACAGTATCGTCGAGCTTCGAGGACCAACTAGACGCCGATCGGAACCTATAACCCGAATTTCATCAATTTTTTTTCATGGTAACTAAGAAAAGTGGCCCGTACGGCGTACGGCGTACGGCGGACAGACAGAAATATTTTTATTGCAGTTTTGGATTCTACATACCTTGAAACGTAAACCATCAAATTTTGAGGGGGGGTAAGAATTTTTTTTTCATGCTCGATTCCAATGGTTCATTATTGAAAATAATAAACCAATATACCTGTTATATCCCAAAAAATGTCATCATGTTCATCTCAGCTACAGCGCAAGGTACGGGGGTACGGTTAACAAGAAAATATTCAATAAAATCAAACGATTCCAACGAGTGGTGAACGATTTTTGTACGATGAAAAATGGCAAACATGAAGTTCCGTAGAAACGAATCGGTTGTAAGAGAAAATCATCAGAAATGGTGCATAACGCGTTTTCCAGTCGCTTTTTGATAACGCTTTTCGAGTTGGTGTGCCAAAGTAAAGACATGAAAATGTCAAAACGTCATAATAACCCTTCTACTGAAAAATGTCTACCTATGGCGTTTTGAAAAGTTCAACCCCTAATTTTCACGCCTTATCTAGGGACGCGAAAGAGTCTTGAATCCCAAGACAACCGAGGGTTATAGCACAGCGACCAAGACACAGTTTACACGACAACAAGTAGGGCTACAAGTAGGGTTTTTTACCAGTGTTGATTTTTCTACCCTCTTGACCATCAGGTGCCGGAGTTATGGAAGTTTGAAAATTGCCATTTTTCAAATAGACGTTTGAAAATTTATATTTTTCAAGTTTTTCTTCTTCTTCTTCTTCTTTTACAGAGCGACACCCTCGTACATAGCGGATGGAAATGAGATTTTCCACACATATTCGATATGCCTAAGGAGGTGCCTTTTGGCCATTTTGTCCCCCTCCCACCCACCATTATGAAAATTTTTGGTGAGTAGGTACTGAGAAATTTTTTTTAACGTAACAGGGGAAAAATCTACCAAGTCGGGTAAGCAGTCTAGCTTCCTCACCTTTGCAACAAGGACATACACACTTAACTAATTTGTGGGACGCTGCAAATCCCTGCACAACGGTTTATTATTTTGTATAGAATACCCTTCTGTTACAGATCACAGCTCTATGTATAGATAACCCGTCTATATAATATAATATGTACTATTCTATTATATACATATTATGTAGATCGCAGACCCTCCGTAGGTTAGTACCTAACCCCGTAATCGTTACTAGGTACCTACCTAAATCACGAGTTAAATGTTGCTAAAATAATTCTGCCGATGACAAACAGTACCTAACAAAAAGAAACACACATAATGAAGTTCTGAAAAGAAATTGTTGATGAGGAGTGAAAAAAGTTTCAAAAGTACCTACCAACAAACTCCAGCCCCTTCTACGTAGATGGTATAATGAACCGTTGTGTAATAATTTACCGTTGAGTAATAATTTTCCGTAGTAATAATTTACCCATCAATAATACTTAACGTTTGTTCAAGTTTCACTACCTACCAACACACTCCAAAAGAGCCATCATTTTTCAAATGAAATAATATCACAGAACAACCAACTCGACTTCATACTCCGCCAATAAAATCAGGTGATCCCTACCAATGATTGGCCGTATTCACAAATTCCTATTGTGGGCACGTCTCTGGTTACGAGATTTGGTTTGAATTGTATACAATTTCATTCACACTGGAGTCGAAAATGCCTGTCGGTGCAAACTTCGGGGCCTTACTGTGAACGAACGGCTGGACGTACGATGCTCCGGATGGTCTTAAAAAACTCGCAAGTTCAAGAACTATTTAAAACCGTAAAAATATATACGTAAAAAAATGGTATAGGCGTTTTGAAAATTTCAACCCCTATTTTGAACCCCTTAGAGATGACTCACAGTATCGTCGAGCTTCGAGGACCAACTAGACGCCGATCGGAACCTATAACCCGAATTTCATCAATTTTTTTTCATGGTAACTAAGAAAAGTGGCCCGTACGGCGTACGGCGTACGGCGGACAGACAGAAATATTTTTATTGCAGTTTTGGATTCTACATACCTTGAAACGTAAACCATCAAATTTTGAGGGGGGGGTAAGAATTTGTTTTTTCATGCTCGATTCCAATGGTTCATTATTGAAAATAATAAACCAATATACCTGTTATATCCCAAAAAATGTCATCATGTTCATCTCAGCTACAGCGCAAGGTACGGGGGTACGGTTAACAAGAAAATATTCAATAAAATCAAACGATTCCAACGAGTGGTGAACGATTTTTGTACGATGAAAAATGGCAAACATGAAGTTCCGTAGAAACGAATCGGTTGTAAGAGAAAATCATCAGAAATGGTGCATAACGCGTTTTCCAGTCGCTTTTTGATAACGCTTTTCGAGTTGGTGTGCCAAAGTAAAGACATGAAAATGTCAAAACGTCATAATAACCCTTCTACTGAAAAATGTCTACCTATGGCGTTTTGAAAAGTTCAACCCCTAATTTTCACGCCTTATCTAGGGACGCGAAAGAGTCTTGAATCCCAAGACAACCGAGGGTTATAGCACAGCGACCAAGACACAGTTTACACGACAACAAGTAGGGCTACAAGTAGGGTTTTTTACCAGTGTTGATTTTTCTACCCTCTTGACCATCAGGTGCCGGAGTTATGGAAGTTTGAAAATTGCCATTTTTCAAATAGACGTTTGAAAATTTATATTTTTCAAGTTTTTCTTCTTCTTCTTCTTCTTTTACAGAGCGACACCCTCGTACATAGCGGATGGAAATGAGATTTTCCACACATATTCGATATGCCTAAGGAGGTGCCTTTTGGCCATTTTGTCCCCCTCCCACCCACCATTATGAAAATTTTTGGTGAGTAGGTACTGAGAAATTTTTTTTAACGTAACAGGGGAAAAATCTACCAAGTCGGGTAAGCAGTCTAGCTTCCTCACCTTTGCAACAAGGACATACACACTTAACTAATTTGTGGGTCCCTTCGGTGGATAGATGGAGAATTGACGCGCATGGATTTGAAATTGAGAGGTTCAGAAAGACAAAATAGTAGGATGGAATAGGAGTTGTAGTAATATGATTAATGATAAGCGTGAATAGGATTATTATAATAGGCTTTCATAAACTGTATTGAATATTTGTGGCATCATACCACTTAAAGAATTACTATTTCAAAAGTGTCGAAGCAAGTTACAATACATTACAACATTTTATACTGAAGCAAATTGATTCAACTAATTAAAATTCAGAGAGAAATCCATATACATGTCGTTTTAAGTTATATCCAAGTACTTGTCATTTTCTAGGGTAGTTATGGGCTTTACTACGATTTCACGTCTGTGCATGCGCGGACGAAAGATACTTTACTTTATCAATGACTTAATGTGGGACTATCTGTGGCCCAACCCCCACCTACCCACCAAGCCCCACCGCTTCACGATTTCTAGGGTAGTTATGGGCTCCAGAAGGATTTCACGTTGGCACATGAACAGATGGAAGTTACACTACTTTTTCAATGAATTTGATATGGGACCATACCTGAGCTTCAACCCGCGCCTACCTAAGCACCAAATTTCAACTCATTATGACTAGCGTTTAGGGTAATTACGGGCGTTATAAGAAATTGGCAAGCATTTCTTGTTTGCGCATGCACATCCGAATTTTAAAGTCGGAATTTGATTAAATCTGTACGTAGCCATCAAGGTACCATTTTTCATTTACCCTCCACTTTTTGGCTCTTATTGTCGTTATGAGCTTCACAATTATTTCACGTTTGCGCATGCCTAGACGAAATCTGAAGTACTTTCTTGATGAATTTGGTATGGGCTCATGTGCGCCGATCCCGCACCAAATTTCAACTCACTACAACCACTATTTCGTATAGTTTTGCCCGGAACAAGGAACTGACCACAGACTGACAAGGAACCAAACATGTTCCTAATAGATGTCTGAAACGTAAAATGCGAGTGGAAATTTTCATTTTTTTGACTCTTACAACGAATATAAAACTTCCCTACCTACGGTAGGTAGTGAGGAAGCAAAATGTATAGTTACTAAGTAGGTACAGAGTATGACTACTGAGTAGGTACTAAGCATGTAATTCTGAGAAGGTACTAAGTAGATAATAATGACTAGGTACTAAGTAGGTAGTAGGTAGTATGTAGGTGCCTACTGAGAACATATTTTAGCTACCTGTTGGGAAAAAATGTTTATTCCACCAATACAAAATGATGTGACCCCCCCCCCCCCACTCCAAAAAGAACCCTGTTGTGAACATTTAACCGCCAAAAAAACCTCTTCAACCACAAGAAGGACTGATCAATGCAACCAAATAATTAAGATACCCCCCCCCCCCCCCACCATCAACAACCCTGATGTAAAAATTTACATGCCAACAAAACGTCCTCAGCCACAAAAAGGACTGATATCTATTTTACCCACCAAAGTAGTATGCTCGGTGCTGTGATTCAGAAACATATTCCTTCCCCCTCTGATGGATGTGTGTACAGAAATCTTACCCCCCCCCGAACTTTGAAATTTCTTTGAACGCTGTTCAGCGGGCAGCTTTTTGCCCCGGCTGCCGTTACGGACGACCAGGAATACGATAAAAGAGAACTTCGGGCGGATCGAGCGATAGTCTAAAACCTGGCCCGGAACTCGCTGATCACAATGAAACCACCCTCATAAAATCCGTTCAGCCTATTGGTCCTAATGCCGTCACAAACACACGGGCACACACGCGCGCGCGCGCGAAAATCGCGAGTTCATTTATTTATTTATTTTCACGGGCGAGCCCAATTAAATTACGACATTCTAAAAATTTAAGAGGAGTGAACAATATAATAATGTACCTAAGTAAATAATGCAAACCAAAAAAAAAGAACTTGAAAAAAACTAAAATTTTTCAAGAATAACTGATGTAGGATGAAGATAACAAGGTCTTTAAGGAAGAGAGTGAGGAGTGGAAGAAGTCGAATTTGGGGTTGTTGGTGAGAAATAGATTGGCAGTACGAGGGAGTGTACGAAGGGGTTGGCTGTTCACACAGATGGTAGGGGAGAAAAGGACCTGGAACAACATCGGTGAGCGTGAGGCGATGCGAGGAGCAGAGATAGGTATAAAAATCGAGAGAAGCGGCGGGCAGCCAATGGTGTGGTTCAAGATCCTTTGGAGCAATGCGAGATCTGCCGAGCATCTCCTCCTTTCGAGGGTATCCAAATGACACTTCCACCGCAAAAAATCGTGATCCACTTCGGCTGGCTGGATACCTAACTTGAAAGCCACATAGCGTGGGAACTTGTTTTGAACTCTTTCAAGGCGGTATTTGCGCACAGCATACATGGGTGACCAGACTGTTGACGCATATATTCGAGGATAGGAAGAACCAGTGCCGTATACAGCGTGACTATAGCGGGAATGCTCGTGAACTCTCTAGCATTCCTTTCCGTGAAACTGAGAGAATTATGCTATAATAGGATTATAAATGGGATTGTAAATATTATTGTTATTGATTTATGGCTCTGTTGACGGAGGCGAAACCCCCCTATATTATCCCGTTATGGCCCAAGTGACAAAGTCAGAGTTACATAAGGTTCCAGTTCATCTTACCCTCCAGTAGATTCGCTAGCGGTATGTAATACGTTTTGGCTCCAGCCATCGGTAACCCACTCGTATTAGGAAGCGATTCGGCGAAAAAATTATTGAAACGAAAGAGGAGAAAGACTCGGTCCTGAGTGGTCGAGAGGTGATGGGTCGTGGGGGACTTTAGAACAATATTTGCAAGAGAGTTTTGTTCATATTCCAAGGAAGAACTCTAAGGTAAACAGGCCAGGGGTCTGTTTATTTCCCTCCCCACTGGAATCGCCTTTTTGCTCGGCTTTTGGTGAAAAATGCCTCTTACATTAGCAGTCACATTCCTCGCTATGCCACGCCCAAATTCCTTGGCCTGTTCTAATGTAAATCCAGCGTCTCTCCTTCCAACATCCTGTTTTTGTCATATTTCTTCTTCAGCTCAACAGGCGGATTATTACTGTTATTATTTCAACAGAAATTGAACTAATAACTTTCTTCACGGCAACTACTTTGGTGAGGATGAAATAAGCAAAAGAGTTGAACTAAATATGTAGATCATTACTCTGGATGTTGCTACTTGTGCCTCCTTATTCCAGTTAATTATGATTAATTATGAATACCTTCTAGTTTTTCCGAGAGGAAGTGAATATTTATTACACATGTCACCTGAGTATAATTATCCAAACATTTAGGGACTTCCAGTCTTGTGCGAATATTAGAAGAAAAGTGTAGGGTCGTGAACTAGATTTACTCAAGGACTGATATTTATAGGGCTGTACTGCGGTTTTTGGTCCCTTAAGAACCAAACTTCAGAACACATTGCCGATGATTACCTTTTGTCTCTCACTGAAAATTTAATTCGTTGAACAAAAACTAAATTCCTCTGTTTTGAAAGATCACTAACGGAACGTCAACAAATCGTACTTCGGAGTTTTGTAAGAAGCCGGCAGACCGATTTTGGGTGCAGCAGCACGTATGTTTCATGAGGAGTATTCGAATTTAGCAAAACTTTTCACATAGGTACGTAATCAGAGAACGGAGCATAGTTATAGGCAGATATGGAGTTATCGGTTTATAGATATAGCGCTTTCAACTGCGAAGTAATAGGTGCCATAGTACTATCACAGGATACGAGCGGAACGACATCCAGTCCTTATTAGTTTCAGTTTACGTTACTGCAGTTACAAAATTCACGGTCATGTTACTGACTCATTGGTACATGTATAACACTGTAATACCAACGATAATATAGAAATATCTAACTAATAAATAATTTATCATAATGATTTTAGTATCTACCTGATAAGTGTTTTTATTTATCTTCTGAATCCTTGGACCTCACCTGGAACGGAAACAAAACATTGTTAATAAAATTCATCCAAGTTAAAGATACTACAACAATTATTTGGAACAAGTACAGTAACATTCCACGCAATCACACCCTGCCATGATGGAAAAATGATGCTTTATTTTGTATGAATATCAGAATAATTTCGGAATCTAAGTGAAACTATGATATTCTGGAATATACCATAAATGCGATCGGGGAGGAGGGTCGGGGCGCGTGTACTTGTGTAACCCGCGTCAAGTACAATATGCCTGCCTGTGCGAGCATGGTAAACAATTTTGAGCTCGATTTCTATTTACCCAATGTCGACCTTGAAGCAAAATAAGCTTTCAAGCTTCATACCAGGTGAATGTTTATAAACGATTCGCTAAAAATCGTCATTTAGCACATTTTGGACGAGTACAGAGAGAAACAAATGAGGGAGGGAAGTTCGAGGTCCAATGTTTCAAATTGAGCAGTGGGAAAGCCCTGAAAATTGACCTGAAAGTTGATTCAATAAGGAGACTGAGTCAAGTTTCAATTTCCAACTATTCTCATGAGAGAAAATTCATCGATGCGGGTAGGTATATTCCTCTTAGGACTTGATGTTGCGGAAAAATACTGGAGAACGGCCTGAGGGATTAGCCCTTCACCGCTGATAGAATCATGGGAAGCCTACAAGGACTAAAGGTCGAAACAATAAATCAGTGTATTGCTTTAGATTGTCATAAAGGTATCCCTGGGATATTCCCAGTATGGTTAAAACCGGGTTACATAAAGAAGAAAGAAAAAACGCTGCGAAGTACTAGTCACATGGGTTTATTATTCTCGACTGGATACGGCACAATTGGGACTTCACTGAAGAGAGCCACAAAGCTAATTTGACGGTTTTAAACTCGAATATTAGGTTGTAATTTCTGCCAAATTATTTTCGATATTGTATTGATTCGCCTATTACACTACCTCCTGTATTATATAAATTTCGGTGATGGCAGCCATTTTCACAGGTTTTTGACCCATAAAATATTGAATTTGCGAGTTAAAACATCGTTAGAACCTCAAACCTTCACTCAGTGGTCAAAACCAACTTCATCTTTGGTCTCACCTTCATCTTCTGCAGAACAACCAATTCGAATTCATACAGCCATCCTTGATTATAATCAGGTGCTCCCTAGTGATGATATCTAGGCCGGATTTATACCGTTTGATTCACGATCGGGTTGACGAAGCTTTTTGGTGCAAACGAACGGCTGGTCGTACAATGCTCCGGGCGGCTCAAAAAATTCTTTAGTTCAAGATCAACTAAAAAACGTTAAAAAACCATACCCTTCTAGGGAAAGTTTTCGAGCTACGGCGTTGTGAAAAATTCATCCCCTATTTTGAACCCCATAGAGATGACTGACAGTATCGCCGAGCTTCGAAGACCAACTAGACCCGAAACGAAACCTATAACCCGAATTTGATCAATTTTTTTTTTTCATGGTAACTAAGAAAAGTGCTAAGTACGGCGTACGGGGACAGACAGCAATTTTTTTATTGCATTTTTGGATTATACATACCTTGAAACGTAAACCATCAAATTTTGAGGAGGGGCTAGAAATTGTTTTTCCATGCAAAACCATGGCAAACCGTACCTCACAAGCCCAAGTTCACTAAAACCTAAAAAATATCCAATGTTGCACCCATTTTCACCCATTCCACCCCTGGGTGTTTTTAGATTGGGCTGCCGAGATAAGGGACACAACGGGCCCAAATGGAGCCTCTGTGCGAAATAACGATTATTTTAAACCAGAAATTAAGGTAGATAAATATGGATGATACTGCGGACGGTGGACGGTGGACGGGGGACGGACATTGCATTTTTGCAATCTACGCACCTTGAAACCTAAAAGTAAAGATTTTGAGGGGGTGTTCCAAAAAAAAAAAAAAAAAATTCCGAACCGAATATAATAGAGGTGTATTATTTAGAGAATAATAAACGAAACAAATTATTGTTACATAGCTTTATTATTCTATTGGACATACCCAAAGAAACCTGTTGACCTGTTCATTTGACTACCTAGTTTTGCATGAACGTTTCACTCATAACACCCCTGGACGTATTCCGATCGGGCTGCCGAGATTCGGAGCACAACTATGGCCCAAATGGAGCCTGTGTGCGAAAGAACGACGTTTTTAAACCAAAATGTAATGTAAATTTAAGGCTGAAACATCGTTAGAACTTCAAACCTTCCGCTCGATGGTCAAAATCGACTTCATATTCGGTCTTCTCGCCATGAAAAACATTGAAAACGATACCTCACAAGGCGAAGTTTACAAAGACTTTAAAAATAGGACCTAATTTATACAAATTTTTCACTCGTAACACCCTTGGGTATATTCCGACCGGGTCGCAAAGCTACGGGACACAACCAGGGCCCACGTGGAGCCTGTGTGCGAAGGAACGCATTTTTTAGACCGAAAATAAAGGTAGAAATGGATGGTAAGGCAGGCGGAGGACCGAAATTGCATTTTGGTTTATTATTCTCCGAATAACTTACCTATGTATTCGCTCAGCAAAGAATTTTTAACCCCCCCCCCCCATAATTTTTTCTTTAACGTTTTAAGAACTTCGCAGTATTATTGGAATCTACGCACCTTGAAACGTAAAACAAAACATTTTTAGGGGCGCATAATAAATGTTTTGCCGAGCGAATTCATAAGTGTATTATTCACAAAATAATGAACCAAAAAGACGTCGGATATTTCATCAATGGCAAACAGCGGTTTAATAACCAAAAACGACATTGTTGTGAAGATTTTGACGTGACGAGCATAAAAAAGAAGGTCGAATCAAAAACAGCGTACAAGAGACTCGTGAAGAAGACTGAAAAGGGAACGATTTCTTGATATGTCGTTTTATTGTGTGGTCCTAATGGCTGATGATAACAGAGCACTTAGATACTACTTGAAACCGAGTTCGGCCTTTCATTTGCTCAACACTGGCCGTTGGAAGGGGAAAAAAGAAATGGAAGGAGCTCTTCGCATCCTCGCTAAAATGAAATAAAGAGCTCCCAGATTGGAGAGAAAACCACCAGTCTGTTAGAGGCGGTAAAAGCTGCGCTCAAGGCGTTCACATTGTTCCACAACGGAACAAGTAGTTGAGGGCCGAGGATGGCGAAATGGGGCGGGGACGTTGAGCAATAGACCGCAGGGGGCGCGCTAGTTGCAATTTAAAGTTTAGGAGACATTAAACTTGGGGTGACACCATTTTTTTCTTCGCGCTTCAAAAGGTCACACCCCTCCTCTTTCTTTCCGAGAGTTCATTAAATCTTTCTTCCAGTCGCCACATCACTCCTTGTCCCGGTCATTAAATTCAGTCGTTCCAGTATTATTTTCCCCCCAATTTAGAAATACACCCAAAAGTGATATCCTCAGTACAACTCAAACGTACCTCTCATTTACTGATTAATACCGGAGTGTTTTAGACGACCTCGACGGGATGAGTACATTTATCACTGATCGGCTAACTTTTCAAACCATGGCAATTTGGGGATGTGCTGAGTCAACAGATTTTCCAAATTCAGTGAGGGTTTCAAACAATCAAAAATTGATGACATATTATTCAGAAGGTACATTTTTAGCGCCATTCAGATTTCTTTTGGGTTGACAGACCTCTCATGAAATTAGCTATAAGCACCTGATAATAATGTGTCTATGAACTACAACGAGTTATGAGGGTTTAGCGTAAGATCTGCTCTGTTGCGTAGGATGGAAAGTTGGAGGTACAATTCGTATGGGCCATACCTCTTTGCATTATTTACCAATCTATTCAATTATATCATTAGAACAGATGGGTAGATAGATACGTAGGTATCGATATTGAAGTTGAAGCCTAGAAATGACCACCTATCACGTTACTCCCACGACGAAATCTCAAATCCAAGTGAAATCGTTGGGAGTTGCGAAAGACTGTAAAATATATCTTGGAAGATTTCGGCGGATCAATGATGCCGAATGACAAACGAAGTCAATGCAGATGGAGAGCTCATTGATGTACCAATAAGGCCAGAGCCGTCACCGTCAACCCATAAAATCCGCTGAATTTCAATTCGGCTATTCACTTTTCTGAGGGGACAGCGCAGCATTTTTCAGTCTACTGTTGCTTGCCACCTACCTGATTCGTTTTTAACTTAATCTCGAACTGAAGAATTTTTTGAGACCTCTCGGAGCATTGTACGACCAGCCGTTCGTTTGCACCGAAAACCATAGTCAACATGATCGTGAATGAAACGGTATAAGTTCGGCCCCGATATCACTGCTAGAAGGGAACGCCTGATTCGCGGATGGCTGTATGAAGTCGAGTTAGTTGTCCCTTGATATTATTTCATTTGAAGAATGATCGCTCTTATGGATGTTGTTGAGAGGTAATTTTTCAACTCGAACAAACGTTATGCTTCATGAATAATAATAAATTATTAATGAATGAATTATTGAATCCCGTGCTTCGATTTAGGGCTTTCATGGGGGGAGCTCGAGGGTAGGTATTGACCACAGAAAAGAGTGATCTACAAAGAAAGGGCATCTGTACAGGTAAATATTTTGGTTTATTATTCTGCGAATAGTTCACCTATTTATCTGCTCAGCAAACATTTTTTTGAACTCTTTTTCAAAAATAAAAAAGATTTATGAAGGGTGCTTAGATTCCAACAATGCAGCGTCTGCCCGTCTTACGCCGTAGCGTCCATATCAACCTTTATTTTCGGTCTAAAAGATTTGTTCTTTTGCATGGAGGCTCTATTTTTTTAGGCCCTAATTACGTCCAGAAACTTCGCAGCCTGATGGGAATATATTCAAGGGTCTTATGGCCGAAGATGGGTGTAAAAATATGTTTTTTGGTGTTTCAGTAACATGAGCTTGTGAGCTATCCTTTTTCATGTTTTTTAGGGCGAGAAGACCGAATATGAAGTCGATTTTGACCAACGAGTGAAATGAAGTTCTAACAACGTTTCTGACTTGAATTTACCATAAATGTTGGTCTAAAGTCGTCGTTCTTTCGCACACAGGCTCCATTTGGGCCCGAGTTGTGCTCCAAAGCTCGGCAGCCCGATCGTAATACACCCAGGGGTGCTATGGGCAAAATATGGGTGTACAAAAAAATTTGTTTTAGTGAACATGAGATCGTAAGGTATTGTTTTCAATGTTCTACTGCAATTCCCGGGCCGGCTCCGGTAGGTACTAGATACAGGGGTTTCCTGGGGGGAGCTGAAGGGTAGGTATTGACCACAGAAAATGGTGATCATGGAGAAGGGGCATCTATGCAGGTGAATAATAAACCACAGCGTAATAATTTGCAGCGTTTTTATTAGCAAAATTAGCAAATCCTTGTTTTTCAGCTCTCCAGTAAAATTAAGAAACCACGTCATAGGCCGATCTTCCGCGCATCCATTCAAATAGGGAAATGAGGTACGAAGTGAACTATTCCAGCACCCGCTGTTGGATGGAGTTAGGAAATGTAAGTGTAACCCCACCCCCCCCTCGCCAATTAACCTTTCTGTTCCACATCACACGGTTTCATCCCATAAAGGTATGAACTAAATGCCTAGTAGGTACCTAGATCGAGGATTCCTGTTCTCACTTCTTGAGGTTGTCAAAAGCATGCTACAAATTACAAGGAATAGGACGAGGGCAAATTTTCAAAAATTTCGATCGCAAAACAAATTTTATGACGATAGGTTCGGAATTTAAAAAAATACCGGTATGCGGATTTAAGGCAGATGTTATTGTAAACGACGGAAAATGATAATTAATTAACGAATTTGCATTATGAACTCACCTCGGAGGACATACTATTACCCCAAAAGCTCTGGAATATCAAGCCGTACGTGAACAATTTGTTTGCCTTAACCTCTCGCATCAGCCAATGAATAAGTAGGTACCAACTGTAAAACAACTTTTAATTCGCCCAAATTAGGTATTTCCTCCTCTTGCCTTAACTCGCAGTTATTATTTTAATTAAAACGCCGAGTCGAATGGCGTGATACGGGTTTTAATTAAGAAATTAAAAGACATCGGTCCCTCGGAGAAGTTTCCCTCCGGAGTTGTTTATTCTGTAGGTTATGAGTTCAACTTTCGGTTTCGAAACCCTCTTTCTGACGCTCAAGACTTGCAGGCTGCGAAATTTCCCAAAGTATTCCGAAGGGGTTGAGGATGAAGATTGAAGAACGTGCGAAGTGGCCAAATATTGCTTTGTGCAATCAACTCTCTCCAAGCCCAGTCTTACACCAGCCGCTCACACCGCTCTACCGATCCTGACCCTTTTCACTCATTTCGCCGCAAATACCCCTCCCTTCGTCCTCAGGACTAACAAACTTTCCTTTTGCTTTTATTAATTACAAAGTCTTCGGACTTATTCCCCAATTAGAAACCCACCATTGGTAGAGGTTGGAGGGCGGAAATGTGAGAACTGGTTGGCTTTTGGGTTATGTAAGCACCGAGCGTAAACATTCTCGAGGCTTCCTTTGAACTTAGCATCGATAAGAACCTACTCTGTTCAAGTTGCCTCATGTACCTTTCAGAGACGCCAATCGGCTGCAGGAGTTGGATGAAGAAAATCATGACGCTGGAACTAGAAAGCATGCTATTTCAGTAAGTACCTACCTACAAAAAAGTTTATAATTGAAAGGCGTAGAGGTCGGTGCGTAAAAAAAGTTTTTAAAAATTATGCTTGAAGTGAGATCCCCGTAGCATTTTGAGCACTACTTAAAAATATAGATGGCAAACCAAGCACGGACTGCATACTAACACATGCTAAGCGGTTCGTCCGCAAGAAACAATTAACTTTATTCAATGAATTTAACAAACAAGTACGTACATTATACACCTAATTGAAAAAAAGTATGATATGGAGTATTATTTTATAGCCAATAAATCATCATAGTATTATCTCTATTATATACTAATTCATGAGTACGTGTGTGCGTGTCAAAATATCGCAGTGTGCAAACTGATTAACTCAAAAACCGAAATCACAAAAGTCGTCAATATGTGTCACAATGTAGGTGGCACCACTTCACGGTATGGTTCAATATTTTTGTCTCGTTTATTAGAAAGAAGTTTTCTATAACAGCGTTAGGTGCTCAAGAAAAAAAAAACGCTGGAAATTCCTTGTCACATGGGTTTATTACTCGTTCGGACATACCTGCAGAAATGCTGGAGATAAATTTATTGTTTCTTTCATGTGAAATTATTGAAATAGCTATTGTTGATGGTATTCATCAATTTTGGCCTCCAAAAACACGAAATAAACTCCTATTTTTGACAAACTATCTTCGATCATTGATAGTGTCATTCAACTGGCTTGATTCACCTGTTGAAACTACCTCTAGTGTTATTATACGAGTTTATGGTCATTTCAGACAATTTGCCAGGTTTTTGACTGAAAAAAAAATGAGTTCTGGAAGCTGAACCTGCGTTAAAACCTCAATTCTCGCTCTTTGGCTAAAATCAACTTCATATTCGGTCTTCTCGCCCTAAAAGCATGGAAAACGATAACTCACTAGCTCATGTTCACTAAAAACTCGAAAATCCTCGAAAACCCGTATTTTTACACCCATTTTTCGGCCGTAACACCCCTGGGTGTATTTTGATCGGGCTGCCGAACTTCAAAGCACAACTAGGAGCCAAATGTGTTCCCAATTGGGGACTCAAACTGAGTGCGAAATAACGACGATTTTATACCAAGTTTTAACGTACCTACATTTAAGGCTGAAACTTCGTTAAACCTCGATTTTCCACTCTTTGGTCAAAATTGACTTCATATTCGGCCTCCTCGTCCTAAAAAAACATGGAAGAAGATACATCACAAGCTCATGTTACTAAAATACCAAAACAACCCATTTTTTCTCTAATTTTTCACCCATACCCCCTTAGGTACGAATAATAAACCAAAAAGTAAACGCATGCGGCCAACACAGCATGTTGGGGGACATACCATATAGGCTTAATTAACTTGCTCTGGGTGGAGCACCTAGTCTGTAAGGGGCTCTGTCGACCCAGTGGTATGCAGATGGATAGGTAAATCTAGCACCGGAAGTTGTTCCAGTCACTCGGAAAGCGCACCCCATCAAATCAGGATGTTGTTTGGTGAGTCGTGGTCATTTCAAGTTGGAACATGTTTACTAATTGTACTGGATGGAGCATGGGGTTCCTAACAGCACTTGAAGCGGGTAAACTAGTTTGAAGGCCCCTACACGGTACGGGATGGTGGGTAGTGGTTCAGTTCACAACTTCCGGATATACCCGCATTATTACCTCATGATAACGAGCTGGTTATGGGTTAATTTCTAACCAAGCTCCCTTTCAGTGGTTTTAGCTACTTTCAAATTCCAATGTGACCTTTTCGTACTGTAACTGAATTCCATCAACCAAAATTTATGTCCATCCGCCGTAATTCGAACTTCCCTTGGTTAAAATAAACAAAAATTATTTATAAGTGGTTTGTAAGCCCCACTCTGACTGTACCTAGCTGGTCCCGGAGCTCTGGTTACTTTCAGTCACCTCTAACGGGTGAAAATATAAATTTTCAAAACGCCGTAGCTCAAAGACCTTCAATAGAAAGGTAGTGTTTCATGATGTTTTTGAAATGATTTGGAACTGGAGTTTCTAGACCACCCAGATTTACGCCCGGGTATTGTACGGTGTCCAGCCGTTCGTTCACACCAACGTCCTGTGTTTGAACTGAGAAGCTGTGTCTTTAGTCATGAATGCGATCATACTATACGGTATGCATTATACCGGCCCCGATAGTAAATGTAAAGTAAACTAAATATACATTTCAAGCTGGGTCTTTTCGTTCCGAATGCTATCATCAGAAGAGAACAGCTGATTCTAATGACGCGAGGCTTTATCTTGAAATCGAGTTTTTCGTTCCGTGGTGTTATTTTATATGAATAAAGATAGTTATTTTGGGACTTTTCGCTGCCAAACGAAAAATTCAAATTAGGTGAGCATTTGGGAATAATGTCGGGGGGGGGGGGGGGGGGGGGTTCTAACGGGGTCTTCGTGAGCTACTGAGCTGGTAGGTTGTATCCAAAATGGCCGTGGTTGTGGCCGGACTGAAAAGCCCGTCAAACCCTAAAGTTTCGCTCCTTTTACTGAGTGTTTTGCTTGCCCTTCAAGTTTCTGGGACATACTAATACATTCCCCACATTTTCGGATAATTCTGTATATAAATAGGTTGGGTTGATGACTTGTCAGACAGATTTCTAAAAGTGAGGCACCAGAGGAGCCGAATCAAAGAAGGTTAAATGAGAACTACTTAAATGGTTTGAGCAATAAATTTTCATCAAAATGGTGGTGGAGGAACTTATGCAAGGGGAACATGTACCTAATAATTTACATATTATAAAAACATGGTGCCAGAGCACCTACTATTTTTTTCATTACGAGAACAAACTGAACCTAATTTGTATTAGAGGTAGGAACATAATGTAAAAGGAACAAAGTCAATTTAAATTATTACCAAAACATGATACAAAACCAGATTAAAACTGAAATTGGTATAATTGTAAGGTAAAGCGGGATCAAAGATATGCAAACAAACTTAAAATCACTTCGGTTATTACAACGTACCTAGGTAGGTACGAAATTCCTGAACTGAATTTTTTGAATTTACTTAGGTACTTTTCCTTTCTAAGCTGATTGCAGTCGGCGCTTGTAACCTTTTTCTTCAACAGAATAATTTGTTGTTTGCAATAATTATTTAACAGTAGCTACAAGGAGTGTACTCGTAATTGTCAATGAGAAGATACTCGCCCCACATTTAATGAATTAAACAGCAATGTTCACCAACGGAGTACCTAGGAGTAAACAGAGGTTGAGCCCTAGTTTTGTCCCGAAACATTGCAGCCCGATCGGAATATACTCAAGGTTGTTATGGGTGAAAAATAGGTGTAAAAATAGGGTTTATTGGCGTTTTAGTAACATAAGTTGGTGAGGCATCGTTTTCCATGTTTTTTTAGGACGAGGATACCGAATATGAAGTCGATTTTGACCAAAGAGTGGAAAATAGAGTTTCTAAAGAAGTTTCAGTCTTAAATGTAATGTCTAAATTCGCCTTACATCCCCACACTTTTGGTCCAAATATTAGAACACTTTGGGACCTAGGTGTGCTCGGAAGCACTGCCGCCCGATTGGAATACACCCAGGGTGTTATGGGGGAAAAATGGGTATAAAAATAAGGGTTTACGAGTTTTTTTCAAAGGTTTTAATGAACGTGAGCTTGTAAGGTATCGTATTTTATGTTTTTTAGGCCGATAAGACTGAATATGAAGTTGATTTTGACCAATGTTTGAAGAACTGAGCTTTAACGAAGGTTCAACTCGCCATATTAATTTTCTTTGGAGTCAAAAACCTGGATAATTGTCTGAAATCACCATACATTTGTATAATAAGTAGTAGTGGTATCAACAGGTGAATCAAGACAATTGATGACGCTATCAATGATTAAAGATAATTTGAAAAAAAAAATAGGAGCCTGATTCGTGTTCTTGAAAAACAATAAATGGACAGCCCACATTTCTGTAGGTACGTCCAACGGAATAATGAATCCATGTGACAAGGACTTTGCAGGTTTTTTTTTTCTTCTTCTTGCTCCTCACTACTGGAAGGTAGGGAAGCCTTGGATTTTTGAATGAGTAAGAGAAAAAAAAGTCTTGCCAGTTCGAGTAGACAGTAGGTAAGTATAGGTTCCTCACCTGAATCACATGAAGGTATAGAATATTTGGGTAGATTAATTCAGTGGGCCGGTGGAGTATCCATGCATGATTTTGATGACTATTTTTCCGTCACTAACTTCCTTATAATAATTATATACTAACTTCCTTTTATTATTATGAATTGGGCCGTCTGCATATGTCTGATTTCACACCCGCGCTCTAATCCTGAAACCCCTATGTATCGAAAGCCAAATGATATATACAATGATGACATTTTAATAATATTATGGATACGAGTAACTACGAATAATAAGTAAACAATCAAGTTCTCTTCTCACCTAGCGCACAGATTTCATTTGAGGATGAAGTCATTAAAGTCGTAACGCCTCTGAATTACGGAAACGTATCATCTCTCACCTCTCTTGATACGATCCATGAGATGTTATCCCAAACGCGGAAAACTCCACTTTACCTAAAACGTTGAGTAGGGGGCTCCTTTGATCAGGGAAGCATGAATAAAGCCCTATATTATGTAGATTGGTTAGCCGGGATGGATATCACATAATATATCAGAGGTTGAGGATTGCGATAAAGTCTGATGGAAAGACTGATGATAAGAGCTCACTAGGAAGGTCGAGAGATGGAAGAACGATCACTACCTCCTAGATTATCTCCTACAAATTCCAAAACGATCGGATCATTGGTATGGCCACTCCATATGCACAAATGCGAATCCGTGATAGTCTATTTCCTTTTCATTTAGAATTGTTTTTGTTTCAAAATATTATACTTTATTAACACTACTACTACTACTTAACACTGCTTTATTATACTTCAATAATATATTATACTTTCATGTTCTACGTTTTTTTAACATGCCTTTATTTTCGTAATATTACAATAGAAGCATAATAAACTTTTATTTTACCATACCTTCCGGAGGAGTCCGTCGTCCATACATCGAAAGCGTTCGCCTACAGTACTCAACCAGCCAGTGACGAATATTACCATACTCCTTCGGAAAGTATGGTAATATTACTTCTTACAATAGCAAAAATAACCCTTTAGATTCAATAAAACAATATAGTTTAAACTGAAACTATACCTCTCACTATAAGAAATATTAACTTGTTCGATGAGGAGTTATCATGTGTGCGTGAAAATTATTCGACCCTCCTAATGCATTTTTGAACATGTTATAATATAGAGGATATACCCATATTATACTTGTTAATACTCGTAGTAAATGGCACGAACAGTTGTAGCAGAGAAAGAACAAATAATAAACAAATAAAAATATGTAATTTAATTTAAAAAAATAAATGTTAATATAGTAATAACATAAAACATCCTGCATGCACATCCTTACTACACCAATAGAGTTTCGAGAGCTTACACCTGAGCTACTAGGTATCTCTTTGTACCTCCAATACTAGTTTTCTATGGCAATATCGGGTTCATTGCTACCATACAATACTTGATTCGTTTTTTAGTGTTGGGTTATAATTCGTACCTATAGTACCAATCATTCAACAAGTCCATAGATACGGACACGGGTGAAATATTTATAACATGCAGACCTTCCACAAATACAGTTGTTTCCTCAGCAAATAAATGAAACTGGTTTTACTCATATTAAGCTGCACAATGTCATTGATGTATATTCTGAACAATAATGGTCTCAATGTGCTACATCGGATAACACCAAAGTCACGTTAGTTCACTGTTCATGCAGTCAGCTTTTGAAACTACTTGCTAAAATACATGGTAAAATAGCACTCGATCCACTGTCCTTAAATCAAAAATGTTCATTGAGTCCAAATGCTCCAAAAATGTTTTTATGGTATTTCATTGAGCTGGATAAAAATAAGAATGGAGCAGATAAAATGTGACAAATTATTACACAAAGGGTAATAGTTCTCATAATACGGGTTATTATAATACGGGGTTCCCCCGTCATTATAATATTGAAGTGGTTGCAGAGAATGAAAAGAGCAAAGTAGGTAAGTACGGCGTACGGCGGACGGTGGTACATTTTTTTTTTTTTTTAACTCCATTTTCGGATTCTACATACCTTGAAATGGAAACCATCGATTTTTGAGGGGGGAGGGGGCGTTAAAAAAATCGCATGCTCGATTCCAAAGGGCCATTATGCAAATAATAAACCATCATGTAAATAAGGGTGAAACAAAATAAATTAAAAATTGAAAATTGAAAACCTCAAGTTTTATTTTGAGGGTACGTTCAGTTCATTCAAACTTGAAATACCGGGGATATGACGTGTCGGGGATATAATTTCAAGACAACATGGAAAATCGTAGGTATAATTTCACAAAAACGCGTTTTTCTCGAAACAATATTTTTCGAGCTGTGGGTACACTTTTCTCCGGAAGCTTCGAATTTCTGTATTTTCTCGTTGTTTGGGAAATCAAGGTCTATGTGTTGTCCACGTTGTTGTGGAACAAGGATTATGAGTAAAAATGAATTCGTCATTTCAGGAGCGCACCAATCTGTAAGTACGTGGTATAACGCAGGGTTTTATTTGTGTCATCGATTTTTTCCCCCCCTTCTTTTTTTTCTAGCAAATGAAGATCAGCCAAACAAACGAATTTTAAAACTTGTCGACCATGGACTGAGAAGATGTAAAACAAAAACGCTAAATTAATGTGAAGTACTTATTCCTCGTTCGGGTACACGCCCGTGGATGAAGGTCCCTCACACAGGAGTCCCATTAATTAATTTCACGTTAAAAGCTCGACGTTCTCACTTTTTGGAGAGCTCTCATCTCTCGTCTCTGCTGGTGACACGCACGCGACATCTAGCAGCAGAAGAAAGCTACCTAGGCGCGAGGACGCCCACCAAGAAGAGGTCTCTGAATAAATGGGGAACGTGGACGAGTAAGGATGAGAGGATGTTTCAAATGTCTTCCTGCATAAGAGTTCGTGGAGTGCTGAGTCACACTCACGACCCCTACCTCAAAACTTATTAGCTTACACCAGCAGTAATTACGTTAGTGTCTTTACTTGTGATACTCCATAGCTCCGTGCAAACCGAGGGCATAGTTTCTGTAATTCATTCTCTCGTAATTTTCACTCCCTGTAAATTTGGATCAACGATCTGAATTTCAAGTCGTGAGTGACGTAAGTATATCATATTATCTCTGAAAGTGGTTGACTAATAATTATGGTTTAATTCGTAATCACGTGATCACGAGTAATTATCCAGGGGGAAGGGTCTCATTAGTGGAATTATTCATTCAGAGCTTATTCCAAACCTTTGTTACTACCAGAAAATCTTCACAAAATAATTATATCGCTGTGTAGTCAATGCTAACCAGATTTTAGATTATAGATTGTTAGGTCCCTACGTTCCAAAAATAAAATACTCATAAAAGAGTTGGAATAATGTAAATGAGGACGGGTCTCTGCATCACTCCAAAGCACACGCCTGGATAATTCATAATAATGCATTATCGTCTACATTATTTTCCCATAATATATCCCATTATTATATCAGCTTCTGAGAACAATCTTTCGAATCCCTCGTATCATCACCTCACCTTTTTATGTTGGGGCGATTCCACCAACGAACGAGGGAGATAACACCGGTCGTAAACACACCTCGTGATCAACGCTGAGGCTGGAAAATGCATTTTATCTGAGTCACTTTTTACGCTGTTTTTCTTGTGAGCTCCAGCCCCGGAAGGATTTTGAGGTGATAGGAGCACGAAAGGAGATACCCGATGGTGACATGCGAATATCACCCTACGAGAGGGAAATAGAGAACTTCAGGGATTTTAGAGGTTATGAAACATCGTAGGATCTAGTGAGGCTTTATGTCTTACGTGACTTATAAAATTATGGTGTCACCTTTCCGTACCAGGGTACTAAAACTATATTTTCCAATTCCATGTACCTATGTACGCATTCTAGACTTGAATTTGTAATGATAATCATAACCACTGTCTAATGCATTAACTTGCCGAACATCAGTGAGGATTCTTATTTAGACTCGAGTGACATTTGGAGGTGGGTGAATATTATTTGTGTTCGTCTGTAACCCGCAATTTTGAGTATTTTTACTTGAAATTTTGAGGGCCGAATCGCTGTGCCTTCCGAATTTGCTGTGCAGTCTGTGTATTACTTGTTTTATGTTTTGCGTAACTTGTGTTACAGTTGTGAAGATACTGGAGATACGTGAGGCAGCACTAATTCAGCGGACCCATATAGTCTATTAGCTGATTTCAAGAAACGAATAGGTAAGGCTTATTTATAAAACATTTTATTTCATTCATTCCAGAAGCGCTCAAAAAATTTCAATACAAAGCGGTATCATCATTTTCGCGCAATGATTGTGTTTCATTGACAGCTTCTAGCTGCAACTTACTGACGCGGGTGGTTCGTATGACTATATCTAAGTCGTTGGCCGATTTGAATCCCGAACACAAGGGACCGTCCGGATCTGAACGATGAAATAGTGATATTTTTTGTGGAACAAACCGGTTCTCGTGAGATCATCGAAGTTAACATACCTCCAGCGTGGTTAGTACTTGGATGGGTGACCGCCATGACACGTCTGACAAGTCCGAAAATGACCCATGTAGCTGTTGGGCGAACCCCTCTCCACACAACATGCAATGAGCAGCCAAGAGCGAAATGATCAGATCAAATTCTGTTGTTGATCCTTTCACTGGAGGACAGCTGATCACGTCCGCGACGCTGGCAGGGCAGTCGGACGAAAAGCCCCAACCTGAAATGGCTGTTACTTTTACAGTGACGTTGATGGTACCGAATCGATTCGACCGTCGAATCGATGCAGTCGATCCTACAAATGAAATCGGTAGTACTCGCTCGTAAAAAAAACCTTATCACATTCTGTTTCCCAGTTCTCTCCGATCTCCCCGTTTTCATGATTTCATTATTTAAAAATTTCATGATCACCAGTTGATTGTACTTAAATTACTTTCTGAACGCTCGTAAAACCTGTGTGATTATAATGAGGTGTTCCCTCCCTAGCAATGATATATGTGCTGGATTTACACAGTTTCATTCACGATCATGTTGACGAAGCTCTTCGAAACAAACGTCAGGGCCTTACTGTGAACGTAGGCTGGACGGACAATGCCCTGGGTAGTCTCTAAAAATTCCTCAGCTGAAGACCAACTTAGCACTTGAAGCGCCACATCATGTAACACTAAGTATAAACAAGTGTTTCTTCTCCTCCGCCGCGTGTATCAGATGTATATACAGGAAGGTACTCTGTTACAGTCGTCCAACAGTCCGAAATTGAATTTTTGCGGGAACCTGGCCATGGATACTCATTATTGAGATGTTTATGGATGCTTCGTCAGATTTAGCGTTTGGAAATGTCGCCTACAGAGGTAAGGGAAATTTTGATACGTTCAGCAAACAATTTTTATAACACCCCTTCATAATTTTTTTTCTTTTACGTTTCAAGGTGCGTAGATTCCAAAAATGCCATGTCCGTCCGTCCGCCGTACGTCATCCGCTGGACCTACGCCGTACGCCGTATCATCCATATCTTCATTTTCTGTCTAAAAAAATTCGTTATTTCGCATACAGGCTCCTAGTTGTATTCCGAAACTTTGCAGCCCGATCGTAATACACCAAGGGGGCTACTGGTGAAAAATGGATGTAAAATAGGGTTTTCGGGGGTTCTAGTAACATGAGCTTCTGGGTATCGTTTTCCATGGTTTTTAGGACGAGGAGACCGAATATGAAGTCATTTTGACGAAGGAGTGGAAACCTGAGGTTCTAACAAAGCTTCAGCCTTAAATTTACGTTAAATTTTGGTATAAAATCGTTGCCCTTCCGCACACAGTGTGGGTCCGCATTTGGGAACACATTTGGGTCCTAGCTGTGATCCTATGCTTGGCAGCCAGATTGGACTACACCCAGGGGTGTTATGCGTAATAATGCGTGTTGTGCAGGGGTGTGCATAATAATAGGGGTGTTCGAGGTTTTTTAGAGGTTTTAGTGAACACGAGTTTGTGAGGTATCGTATTCCAAGTTTTTAGCGAGAAGACCGAATATGAAGTTGAATTCGACTAAAAAAGGAAGAATTGAGGTTGTAACGAAGGTTCAGCTCCCAAAATTCATTGGTGGTTGCGGCTTTAATGTCGTATCGATTTTATAACATCAAAATCGCCAGTTTGATAGTTCCGGGTCCGCCAGGCCCCACGCCGGGCCCGGTGGTTTTGCCGTTTGCAGGCAGAACGACGAGGTGTTTTGCTTGCAAATTGTAATACTTACAAAATGTTGCTCGGATACTCATCAAAACCCCTTTCATGCGATACATCAATGTACCGATATGTCATGTTCCTCTGACTCACTGAGTCATCATCAACTGCAGGGACATAAGATTTCTTTTCCATCAAGGGGATTTGACGCACCCTTCTGAAAATTCGCTTGATGAGTGGTTTCGCCTAATTACGGCAGTATGGGACGGCTCGAGAATTTCATTGATTCACCTCTATGACTGATGCCGCAGAGACAAAATCGAAGGAGCGTGGGGTTAGAAGGGGATAGCTATAATATTATGCTGTGAGAGACTATGTAATCAAGGAGTGATTGGAACCCGGCCAATCTAAATCTGGGATTAGCCTTGGTATCCTCACAGAGCACAATCCATGGCTGAGAATCGATCGCTTATCTGGATTAGAAATTCTAACTAAGCGCCTACAAGCAATCGACTAACCAATTAATCCGGTTGATTATGGATTGAGAGACACTTCGTGTGAAGAAAGAGAGTCTGTTTTCCGAACACGTAGTATATGTTATATAGGTACCTACCTCTTTAGTCAATTCGAAAGATGCTGTTTTAATGCTCTTATTTCTAATAATGAAACTTGAATCGAGATCTAGATGAATAATTGAATCGAGCATGGAAAACAAATTAAACCCCCTCCCCCTACCAAATTTGATGGTTTGCGTTTCAATTTACCCACGTAGAATCAGAAAATGAAAAAGAAAAATTTCTGACCGTCTGCCATACACCGCCCGCCGTGCGCCGGACATTCCTTCGTTGCCATTAACTAAAATTAATAAAATTTGATTTGCAGGTCCTATTTGAGGTCTAGTTGGTCAGCAAAGCTCGACGTTACTGTCAGTCATCTATAACAGGTGAAAAATGGGGGGTTGAAACTTCCAGAACGCCATAGTTCGAAAGCTTTCAACAGGAGGGCCTGGCTTTTAAGGCGTTTTCAAATAGATTCCGAACGTTTGAGAAATCAAGATATCAGATTCCAGATATTTAGAGACCACCCGACTACTCGGAGCATTGTAAATGGTCCCCTATGAATTAATTTCAAAACACTCGGACACTGGTGGTATTTACTAGATTTGTGGTTTTCCTGGGAGAAGCACAAGAGTAGGAACTGACCACACAAAACAGTGTGATCTACACTGGAACATGATAAACTGCTGACAATAATTTGCAGCGTTTTTTTGGTTCATCATTCAATGCCGGTATGGGACCCCCCGCCACCGCCCTGAGATAACCACCCGTAGAGGTGACTAATGGAGTAAGAGGTCACATTAAACGGATTGGAGGAAGGTCGGCCACTACGAAGTGTTCTGATATCGTATAGACATAATAATGGTGTTGCGTTACTTTCACCAAGAAGAAAAGAGCCACGCTACAGACAACTCGGCAACTCATTAAACAGCAGTTAATTATTTACCTGTACATAGATGCCCCGTCTGTTTTCAGTGGTTAATACCTACCTTTGTGCTTCCCCCTAGAGAGCCGTAAATCGAGTACTGCGGGGCCAGCCGGGCAATAACATTTCATACATATGTAGTGGATTCAACAATTAGGTAAGTATATCACGCATTAGTTATTTGTTGTTAATAATGGATCATAATGTTTGTCAAAAAAAAAACCTCAACCAAATAAAAAATAACCAACATTCTTTAAGTAAAATAATATTATTATCTCAGAACCACCAACACGATGTAATACAGCCATTCGTGGTTATAATCAGGTGTTGCCTCGCAATGATATCTGGACTAGATGTATAGGTACCGTATCATCCACCATCATGTTGAGGAAGCTTTTTGGTGCAAAGGAACGGCTGGACGTACAACGCTCCAGGTGGACTCAAAAAATTATCAAGTTCGATATCAAATGAAAAATGTAAAGAAAAACCTTTTGAAAGTTTATAGCTCCGGCGTCCGGGAAATTGCAACACCTATTTTTCACCCCTTCGAGATGACTGGCAGTAACGCCGAACTTCGCAGACCAAATAGACCCCAAATGGGACCTGCAAACTAAATTTTATTAATTTTCGTTCATGGCAACTATAACAAAAGTGGAAAGTACGGTGTTTTTCTTCAAGCTCAATTCCAAAGGTTCATAATTGAAAATAATAAACCAAAATGGCAACCACTCCTTTTTGGGACGCCAAAAACATGGCATACTATGGTCGGTGTAACAGGCGTCAGCAAAACCATAGATGCACCTGTTAAATCATAACGAATGCCTCGGATGTTCCCTGGAATGAATTGGATTTTGGCCTTCCAGTTACATCTTCAAAGAGGAGAAAATAGCAGGAAGACAGGGGATTTGAATCGAAGAGAGGTGGAGCCCTTCATATTTATCTAACTTTTGTAATTGCCCAACATCGACTCCTGTGTTTTGCGTACGTGGATCCACCGCAAAAAACAACCCTAATTTAGTGACAAATACAGTGATCTATCTGGAAGGGGTACCTGCCTAATAGAAGAGAATAAATTAACCGTTGTGTAATAATTTAAGAACAACAATAAAGAAATTATAAGAAGAGATTCATAATATAACAATTTACCAAGAGCTTTCCTCGACATTTCTTCAGTCCTTCGGAGTTTTCGCATGATCTTTCTTGGTATCGATGGGATTGATGCTTTCCCAAAGATTGAAAACAATAAGGGAACCGCTTATTTAGAAGACCAACATCAAAGGGGCGAAAAACCACCGTTTGTGAAAATGTTATAGGAGCACTCCTTGCCGTTATCAAACTTTCAGGGCTTGCGTAAGTGGTGGACGTAGGTATGCAACGGCACCAAGTTATGATAAATCTACAAGATTGTATATATCTACGTTTTCCTTCTGTGATACTACTGTTAACATTTCAGAAAAGTTAAACCAAATAATGCTATGTTTTCAGTAGATGATAATAACTGTTATGTTTTTCTACGTCAAAAATAAATGCTTATAATGAGTGGATTTACGATCATTGGAACGTAATCTGTCCACCCGTCCGACTCGTTGGGGTGCCAGTTATTGCCCTAAAAAAAGCGAAGATCTGGTTTTCTATGACTTTGAAAGATCAGAAGAGAAGGGGGTGGGATGAACATAGTTTGTGATACTAGTCGCAGAAATTTCAATATTTATCACTGGTGGGAGGGGGGGGGGGTTTGGATATAATTTAAAAATCCAACTTTTCTTCAGTTTTAGCCTGGAACACATTTGCTTATGTTGTTAGGTATATTATGATTTATCCTACCGAAGGGAAGGTTGGTTGGGGTAATCAAAGTTCGTGATACTTAGACGCGAATTCCACTGGGTATTTATGTAAGCGATTCGGATAACGGCAATACGGAAGTACATCTCCAAACCCTCCAGTGTCCCCGTTACTCGCTAAGTAATTATGGTTCGGCCAAATGGTTGAATGGTGGGGGGGGGGGGGGGGGGGCGTGAAAGTTACTTCGGCTTGTGTAAACACTGCTAAGGGCCCAAACAATATTTTGCCCTCCGTGGGTCGTTTTCTGCTCTAGCTCTCAGTGTAGGTGAAGCCTACGAGGGCAGAGCCATTACATCCATCCACACTACAACATTTACACTGCCCCCCATGACGTCATAATTCTCTCTTATCGCCCTCCCGGACTGCACCTCCGCCCGTGCTTATAGAAGTAAAATACCCAGAAGGGCTAGTACAACCCCCCCCCCCCCCCTCAACACCGCAAACACACACAAAAAAATAGGAAGAAAAAAAACACCAACACATCACCTGCACTCTCCAGTGAACCTTGCTATACATCCGACGTCCTCGCACATCCACGATTGCCCAGAGAATTTATTAGGATCGTCACCGCGATAGTTCCCGCCTCCACCGCCCGGAATATTTTTCTCATCGTGCGGAAAAAGGTTCCAGTCATGTAGCATGACCATATGAATTAGTTTTCGGAATTAGTAGGGTACCCATCTACTTTTACAAATTGTTGATGATTTTTTTCCCTCCTGAGAAACATTTGAACCCGGTTTTACGAGTAAAACGCTGCTAATTATTACACAGTTCACTTGTATAGATGCCCCTTCTGCGTACCTGTTTTTTGTGGTCGGTACCTACCCTCGAGCTCCGCCCAGGGAAGCCCTAACTGAAGCCGGCCAGAGAAATACAGCTTCATAAATGTGCGGTGGGTTCAAAAATTATATCATTGTCTGTTATTATTCATGAAGCAGTTTGTTGCAGCTACAAAAGTAGGTACCAATCAAAAATAACAATCATTTTTCAAATGAAATAATATCACAGAACAACCAACTCGATTTTATACAGCCATGCGTGATTATAATCAGTTGTTTCCTAGCGATGGTATCTGGGCTGGATGTATACCGTTTCATTCACGATCATGTTGACGGATCATCTCAAGTGGAAGGATCATGTAGCTGCATTAGTGAATAAAATCAGGAAATCCATGCACTAATTTCTGGTGCTACGAAGTTGGCTAACGAAAGAAAACCTTAAAATGGTGTATTACGCTCATGTATATAGCATTTTAACTTATGGTATCATTGTCTGGGGAGGTACTTATGCGTCAAACTTTGATAGTATAAACATAGCAATGAATACCGTTTTGAGAATTGCAACTAATTTCCATAAACGTACTGCAACTAGTTACCTATACAAACACTTCGGTATTCTCACTCCCAGAATGGCTTGTATTCACAGAACTGTTTCATATGTACATAAACACCTGCATTTATTTACTAAGCAAGATGTGATTAGACTGACGCGAACAAATGTCAACTAATGTCCTCCAGTAGTTCTGTATAGGTAACTAGTTAGTTGTATAGGTAACTAGTTAGCAACTAGTTACCTATACAAACACTTCGGTATTCTCACTCCCAGAATGGCTTGTATTCACAGAACTGTTTCATATGTACATAAACACCTGCATTTATTTACTAAGCAAGATGTGATTAGACTGACGCGAACAAATGTCAACTATGTCCTCCAGATACCACAGGCACATAATGATTTCTACACTCGACAATTTCCATGGCTAGCTCCAGCCCTATTTGAACAGTTACCGCTCCTAACCAAGACCTCAACATCAACAGGAAAATTTAAAAAACTAGTTCTAGAATATTTTGAGCTTGAAAATAACGAAAGTGTTGTTATAAATAAGTTTCAATTAGGATAAAAATACAAATCAGCCTTCGTAGCATTAAGTATATTTAATAACTACTTAGGAATAACCTGTAAATACTGTTGGTTCTTGATCAATGTAACTCATTCTCCAAACACTTACGGTGTGTTTTGTCAATGAAACTGCTGCTACGTACATACGCAGTAATAAATAGCGGTGGAAGAGACGAGCCTGGGCAGGCCATTGACCTTAGGCTCATAAACCAACATAAGTTTAGAACTTGTATTATGTATATTATAGACTCTCTAAAAATCGTTATATTTGTTGTATGAAATATTTGCTGAATAAAAAAATTGAATTGAATTGAATTGAAGCTTTCCTGTGCATATTTCAGGGGCTTACTTTGAGTGAACGGACGGCAGGACGTGGACCACCCGGAATTGACTCTGGGTGGTTTCAAAATATTCCTAAGTTGGGATCAATCCAAAAGCGTTTAAAAAAAGTCTGCCAATTCGAGTAGGCAGTACAAATTCCACACTTGGTCACATGAACGTATAGAATAGTCGGTAGGTTCACTCAGTGCACAGGTGGAGTATCCATGCATGGGTTAATGACTAAACGATTCGTCACATGGACGAACATAATTAGTTTGGGTAGGTTTATTCAGTGGAAAGGTGGGGTACCCTCGCAAGGGTTAATGGTTACAGTTTGATACGGGACAATTTGCGATCCATCCCACGTGTACCCCCTAAATTCATATGGAAGTATTATTACTGATCGACCCTTCAAGTTTGAACTCGTTTCAACGATATTTAGTTTAGTTATGGTCGTTTCAAGTATTTCACGTTTGGGCATGCGCAGAGGAAAGTTACCATAAGATTTCAATGATTCCGATAAGGGATCGTCTGCGATCCAACCCGCGTTACATTTCAGCTCTCTGCGACTATTTTTCGCGTAGTTGTCAGCGTTACAAGGAATCTGACAACATTTCATGTTCGCGCATCCGCAGACGAAAGTTACAGTACGATTCCAATTAAATTCGTACGAAACTATCACGGTATTATTTCTGATCTACCCTCCAAGTCTGAACTCATTTACACGATATAAGGTATTGTTGTGGTTTGAGATGAGATAGGAAGTCAAGGCATGGGTAGTGCCCTGTGGAGTATACCAGTCTGGGTTCTTTTCGGGATGTGCCCAGTGGATATACCAACCTGGGGATCTTTTAGGTGAGTAGGAGTGAGGCAAGGAGAGAGAGACATAAGTCGGCGACTTAAGGAGAGCCTAGAATGAATATTAGAAGGTGAAGGAGGCGAGTTTTTATAGCCTAGTCTGTTTTTGGAGACTCCACTCTTGTGGAGGATGATGGGGATCCCTTCCTATTCGACCCTTCCAGCTCTCTCGAGCTGCCTGCCCACGTCTACCAATGCATTTACGAGTTTATTTGGTGAATCTTTACAACACAAGGAGTGATATCACGACAGGTATTTATGGGCGTTTCAAGTATTTCACGTTTGCGCATCCGCAGACGGGCGTTACAAGGAATTGACCAAAGACAGACAGGCACACATACATACAGACACGGAACTAACAGCGTTCCGTGACGTCTGAAACGCTAAATGGTAGTGGAAATTTTCATTTTGGAGGACATAAACTAATTTTTTTTACTCAATCACGAATCCAAGGCTTCGCTACCTTCCAGTAGTACAGGGGGGAAAAAGATCGGGATAACGATGCGCTGGAAATGTCAACTCCTATTTTCCACCTCTTAGAGATGACTGACAGTAACGCCTAGCTTCGAGGACCAACTAGACCCCAAATGGGACCCATAAATCAAATGTCATTAATTTTCGTTAACGGTAATCAAGAAAAAAACAAAGCAAGACGGAAGGACAGAATTATTTTTGAACCATTGGAATCGAGCATGAAAAACAAATTCTAACCCCCCTCAAAATTTGATGGATTACGTTTCAAGGTATGTAGAATCCAAAACTGCAATAAAAAAAAGTCTGTCTGTCCGCCGTACGCCACACTGGCCACGTTTCTTGGTTACCATGATACAAAATTGATCAACAAAATTTGGGTTATAGGTTCCGTTCGGGGTCTAGTTGGTCCTCAAAGCTCGACGTTACTGTCAGTCATCTCTAAGGGGTTCAAAATAGGGGTTGAAAATTTCAGAACGCCGTAGCTCGAAACTTTCGGAAGAAGGGTATGGTTTTTTTACAATATTAAATTTGTCTAAGCTAAACAATTTTTTGAGACCACCCGGAGTATTGTACGTCCAGCCGTTCGTGTGCACTAAAAAGCTTCGTCAACACAATCGTCAACACCTGATTATAATCAAGGATGGCTGTATGAAGTGGAGTTGGTTGTTCTGCTATATTATTTCATTTGATGAGTGATGGTCTATTGGATTTTGTTGGTAGGTACTTCTGAAACTTGAACAAACGTTGAAGTATTATTGATGGGTAAATTAATACTCAATGGTTAATGTGATGAATTTAGAATTTTCATCACGGTGGCGTGAAGGAGAGAAAAGTCGCAGGCGGCGGCAGTCCACCGATCATCTACGACTTTGGGAGTAGATAGAGGTGAGTGAGGGAATTTCACCTAGGCGGCGGTAATCCACCGATGTAGGTGAGTGAGGGAATTTCACCTAGGCGGCGGTAATCCACCGATGTAGGTGAGGAGAGGTGCTTGTCTAGGCGGCGGTAGTCCACCGATCATCTAGACAAGAGGAAAAGGTAGGAGGTAAATTCCCAGGCGGCGGATATCCACCGATCATCTGAGAGGAGGAAGGTAAGAGAGAGAGAAGAGAGAGCTGGTTAGAGGAAGTGCCGAATGAAGCTAAAGCTCCAGGATCCAGGGTTATATAGGACTTGGAGGCCTCTCCCTCCAACTCCCTGTTGGGAGTTGGTAGTGGGGCTCCAGGTTGTGTCCCCTGGATTCTGTTGCCTGTCTCCCCACTCAGATGTTTATTAGCGGAAAGTAAGTTTTACATAAGGATATTGGTGAGAGCTTTAAGGTTGCTAGTGGAGTGTTCCCGGGAGGGACTCACGACAGAGGTCCCCCCAGTTCGAACCAATGTTTGAGATAGCTGAAGGCGCAAGGTGACAGGGGCTGAGGGCTGCGGAAAACAAAAGGGGAGCTGAAGGCGCAAGGTGACAGAAGCTGAAGGCTGATGCAAACAATTGGAGTGCTGAAGGCAGAAACGTGACAGGTCGTGACTTAATTCTAGGATTGACATATAGATAGCTGACATAGTTAGTAAGAGGTAAGTAGAAGTAACATAGGAGTAACATAGGAAGTAGTAAGAAGTAAGCAGTAAGATAAGTATAGGTGTAGGTGCATGAAATTGACAATGAAGTGAGTGGACATGATTACAATGATGATGGTGAGGTAGTAGACTAATATGTACAGGGTTGTTATGATTGCAAAGGTGATGGTGAGATAGTAGACTAATATGTACAGGGTTGTTATAAGATCATGAGTAGAATGATGATGGTGAGATAGTAGACTAATATGTACAGGGTTGTTATATACAATGTTGGTATTTACAAAGTTGGTATTTACAAAAATTGGTATTTACATGGTCGGTTTCTACAAATTTGGGTGGGTATTTACAAATTTGGTTGGGGGTGACAGATTGGAGCGGGGTGTTGAAATCCGCCGTTCCCTGGGTGTGGGTAGTGTGTGGTGAATTGTAGTGAGTGTGTGGGTGGAGTGAAGTGTGTGATTGAAGTGTGTGGTTGGGTGTGGGTGGTGTCCGCTGCGATGAGGCGGCCACGGCGGGGCTGTGAGGTTCGGTACAGTGCGTGTGGGTTAATAAAACACAAGCACTGTCCCGAAATCTCAAGGCCCCGCCGTGATTGCTCAGAGCGGGGCGGGGGACTTGGCCGCCGGGACGCGGGGAATGTAGGGACGCTCCCTCCGTCTGTTTCGCCGCCCGGGCCGTTTTGTCCCGGCGGAATCTATTGGGGATATCCCCGGCGGTGGTGGGGGGAAAGGGGGTGTTGTGGGTTTGGTGGGTTGGGGCGTTGGTGGGGGAGAATTTGAAATTGGGGGGTCGAAAATTGAAAATGGGGGGGCAGCAAGAGGGGGTTGAAATTTGGGGGGCGGGGGTTTGTTGAAGACGGGGGGATTGATGTTTGGAAGGGGCGGTGGGGGTGGCATGAGTAGGGCGAGGCGAAAATCGTGGAGGAGCGGGGCCATGAGAGGGTCGATGGGGGTGTAGGGATGGTGTACCCCGGTGGCTTGCGCTGCGCGAAATTCGCGCAGTATGCGCCACTGGGGGTACTTCCACCGCCGGGGCCGGGGAGGTAACCCGGAGATCCTTGGCGGGAAAAACGGAAGCGATGATGGTGGCCCGGGCGAAGGGGGTAGGGGGGAGAGCGGGTCCGGGACGTAAACGTCCCGGAGTATGGCCGCCATTTCCGGATCCGAATCGAAATCCGGAAACGGCGACGGGGGAGACTGTTGAGGTGGAGAGAGATGGTTCATGGCTAACAGACGGCGGGAGACTGATGGCTGATGTTGGTTGAGGGAGAACAGGGGCGGGTTTGCAGCGGGCGAAAGGTACGGTGTGGGGTTTCCCGTCCATTAGCAGGGTCGCGGTGGTCGGTGTTGTGCGGATGACTTGAAAGGGCCCGGCATAAAGGGGCTGAAAGGTTTTATGCATGCCGGGCTCTTTCAAGTACATGTGCGTGGAAGTGTAAAAGCGTTTGGGGTAAGTGGTGTCGTTTGTCGGTGTTGAGGTGTGTAGCGGTTCCCTGTTAATGGACGGGGTGTTGTGTGGAGGGAAAATGTCGGCCGGTAAACGAATAGGGTCTCGGAAAGCGTGTTGTGCGGGACTTGTGTTGTCTGAAGGACGGGCGGAAGTGCGGAGGCTAAGTAATACGTAGGGGAGGGTTTTGGTCCATGAGGGAGATGTGGCTGATGTGGAGATGGCTTGCTTGAGGACCGAGTGCCACCCCTCTATTTTCCCGTTGGATTGGGGGTGATAGGGAGTGGTGCGGATTTTTTGAATCCCGAGGGAACGGAGCAGGTCGGCAAAGTGGGCTGATTAAAACTGCCTCCCCTGATCGACCGTGAGTGTCCGCGGACAGCCGTAGCGGCTGATCCATTGATTGAGGAAGGCCGCGGCGACGGCGTCCGCGGTAATGTGGGCGAGTGGGATACACTCAACCCAATTGGTCGCACGGTCGATCATGGTGAGGCAGTACCTCTTCCCCTCGGAGGGGGGAAGAGGGCCGACCAGATCCAGGTGGACATGTTCCCACGGGAGGGAGTCGGGAATGGGTTGAGGAGGTACATGGGGGTGAGCCGAGACCTTAAAGTGCTGGCACTTCTGGCACCCCAGAACCCAGGTACGGATATCTGTGTTCATGTGGGGCCAGAAGTACCGCGTCTTGATCAGATCCCGGCTCGCCCGAATGCCGGGATGATGGAGGGAGTGGTAATGGAGGAACAACTGTCGCCTCAGCTCCGGCGGGACGTAAGGGCGCGGTGAATCGGCCGTCACGTCGCACCAGAGATCGAGGGGAGGCAGTTGTTCCAATTTGGAGGCGGAGATGAGGTTGGAGAGTGCGGGGTCGGAAGTTGGAGATTGGTGAGTTTTGAGGGTTTGTGGGGTAGGGAAAGGCAGTAACTCCGCCACCGGCGCGGGGGTGGGGCGGGAGAGGGCGTCTGCTACGCAGTTGTCGGCCCCCGGCAAATAACGAATATCGGACGTAAATTGTCCGATAAATTCGAGTTGCCGGAGGCGACGGGGGAGGCGGATTTACGGTTTTGGAGGAGTGCATGGGTGAGGGGCTTATGATCAGTGATGACAGAGAACTGCCTGCCCTCCACGAAGTCACGGAAGTGTTTGATGGCTTCGTGGATGGCGAGGAGTTCTCTGTCAAAGGTGGAGTAATTTTTTTGCGTTGGGGGCAGAGTTTTTGAGAAGAAACCGAGGGGTTGGGGGGTGGCGCCGGTGTGTTGGTGGAGTACTGCCCCGATGGCCCAGTCAGACGCATCGGTGGTGATGGAGAGAGGAGCATGGGGATCGGGATGGGCCAATAGAGCGGCGTCTACTAGGTCCTTTTTGCAATTTTGAAAGGCGGTTGTGAGGGCGGGGGTCCAGGAAATGGGGCGGTTATCGTTTTTTTTTGGCTGGTTGTGGGATAGCGTGTATGAGTGGTTGTTGGTGTTGTGCCGCGTGTTTAATGTGTCTACGATAAAAGTTCAACATACCCAGGAAACGGCGAAGTTCTGAGACAGTGCGGGGTTGTGGGAAGTCGGTGAGGGCGTGCACTTTGTCCGGGAGAGGCTTGATCCCGTCGGACGAGACTTGATGGCCGAGGCAGCGGACAGAGGGTTGGGCGAGAACACATTTTTGAGAGTTGATGGTGAGGCCCTCGGCGGCGAAGATGTCGAGGACTTGTTTGAGGTGTGCTAGATGTTCTTTCGGGTCCCGGGAGGCGATCAATACGTCGTCCAGGAAACAGAACACGAAAGGTAGTCCCCGCAGAATATTATCCATATAACGCTGCCACGTCTGGGCAGCGTTCCGGAGGCCGAAGCCCATTTTTATGTATTCAAAAAGGCCGAAAGGAGTTATGATGGCGGTTTTGGGTACGTCGGGAGGGTATATATGAATGTGGTGGAAGGCTCTGGAGATGTCTAGGGTTGAAAATATGGCCGTGTTGTGGAGGTGTGAAGAGAAGTCTCGGAGATGGGGGACGTTGTAGAGGTCCGGAGTGGTCTTAGCGTTCAGGCGGCGGTAGTCGCCGCAGGGGCGGATATCCCCGTTGGGCTTCTGTACAATATGTAACGGTGAAGCCCACGGGGATTTGGAGGGGCGGATAATGCCATCCTTAATGAGATTGTCAAAATGCCTCCGGGCTTGGGACAGTTGGAGGGGGTGGAGGCGGCGTGCTTTGGCGGAGATTGGGGGACCAGAGGTCTCAATGTAGTGTTGAGTTTGGGAGATATGTGCTGAGGGGCGGCGCTGGGGTTTGTATTGGAGGAGGAGGTTTTCGAATTGGGTTGGGGGGCGATCGACCGTGTGGATAAATCCGGGGATTGGCTTCTGGGTGGAGGGGTCGAGCAGGCGCGCGTTACGGACGTCAACCTGGAGGCCGAAATAAGCGAGGAAGTCGGCCCCCAGGATTGCTTTCTCTACGTCCGCCACGGTAAATTCCCACTCGTACGCGAGCCCGCTCATGTGGATGGATGAGCGGTACGTCCCGTACGAGGGGATGGTGGTACCGTTGGCGGCGTAGAGGAGTTGCCGGTAACAACGCGCCTGTCGCCGGAGAATGTTGTTTGGAAAGATGGAGAGCGCCGCCCCTGTGTCGACGAGGAACGGGACATTTGTTTTTGTACACTTCAAGAAGAGGCGCTGGTGAGCTGGGGCGGAGTGCGGTAAAATGGCGGAGGTGTTGGGGTCTGGCGGATGGGAGGGGCTTGGGCCGTCCGAGGTGATGGGCGGGTGCGACGGTGGCGGTTGGTCCCCCGCGAAGGAGACACGGGGTGGTCCTTTGCCGTTCCGGAGAGGGGGAACGGTAGTGCTGACTGGGGGGCTGGTCCTCTTGGAGGTGGGCGGGGAGGTGCCGTTCCGGGGAGGGGGAACGGTAGTGGCGGCGTGAGTGGCGGCCGGAAGGGTGGCTGCCCTGGAGGCGGGCGTGGAGGGGCCGTTCCGGGGTGGGAAACGGTAGCGGCGGCGTGAGTGGCGGCCGGAAGGGTGGCTGCCCTGGAGGCGGGCTTGGAGGGGCCGTCCCGGGGTGGGGGAACGGTTGATGGTGAGGTGAGGATTTTTGGCGGCGCCGGCAGGTGCGGCTGGGAGGTTGGCAGCCGTAGCGGCGGCGTAGGAGGGGTAACGAGGCTTCGTGGTGGTGGTGGTGTGAATGCGGGCGGGGAGGGGTTGGTGGTGGTCCCCCCCGTGTTGGCGAGGGGGGGGGGCCCGCCGGATTTACCGGCGGGCGTCCGCGTTTCCCTGCTTGGAGGTGTAGGAGCAGGGGGGCTGGCATTTTCGGGCCTCCCCACCGAAGTTGACATGATAGAAACATCGGTGGGGGGGGGTCCGCTGGGAGGTAGGCGGTCCTGGTGGGGCGCGCGGAGGTGGAGGGGGTTGCTGCGGCTGGAGACCTCCCCCTTCTTTGCTGAGGGGGGGAAGTGTTGCGGCGTTCGGACGAGCGCTGGCGTTGGTGGTCGATGGAGGGGGTCGGCCGGCGCTCGGTGGAGAGGGAGCGGCGCCGGTGGAGGGAGGGGGGCCGTGGCGCTCTTGTGACGGCGTCTGGTCCCGGCGTGGGGTGGGGGTGCGGGGCGCGGCGACTTCCGTGACGCCGGCGGCTGCGGTGAGGTCATCGTATGCGGCCGTGGCGTCGGGAGAGATGTCCGACGTCTGTAGGAGGATCTCATACGGAAGCAGTGATATGATGCGGGAGTAACGAGTTCGCTGGCTGCGGATGTTGGCGGCAGAAGTATTAATTAAGTACGTTGAAGTATTATTGATGGGTAAATTAATACTCAATGGTTAATGTGATGAATTTAGAATTTTCATCACGGTGGCGTGAAGGAGAGAAAAGTCGCAGGCGGCGGCAGTCCACCGATCATCTACGACTTTGGGAGTAGATAGAGGTGAGTGAGGGAATTTCACCTAGGCGGCGGTAATCCACCGATGTAGGTGAGTGAGGGAATTTCACCTAGGCGGCGGTAATCCACCGATGTAGGTGAGGAGAGGTGCTTGTCTAGGCGGCGGTAGTCCACCGATCATCTAGACAAGAGGAAAAGGTAGGAGGTAAATTCCCAGGCGGCGGATATCCACCGATCATCTGAGAGGAGGAAGGTAAGAGAGAGAGAAGAGAGAGCTGGTTAGAGGAAGTGCCGAATGAAGCTAAAGCTCCAGGATCCAGGGTTATATAGGACTTGGAGGCCTCTCCCTCCAACTCCCTGTTGGGAGTTGGTAGTGGGGCTCCAGGTTGTGTCCCCTGGATTCTGTTGCCTGTCTCCCCACTCAGATGTTTATTAGCGGAAAGTAAGTTTTACATAAGGATATTGGTGAGAGCTTTAAGGTTGCTAGTGGAGTGTTCCCGGGAGGGACTCACGACAGTTAATATTACACAACGGTAAATTATCACAAAACGGTAAGTTATTAAACAACGGTAAATCATTTCATAACGGTAAATTATTTCACAACGGTAAATTATTACACAACGGTAAATTATTACACAACGGTTCATCTACCAAGAAGGTGCTGGGTTTTGTTGATCGGTACTTTTGCAACTTGAGCAACCGTTAAAGTTTTATTGAGGGGCAAGTTATTACGCAACGGTTCATTATACTTGACCACGAAGATAGGTATTGACCACAGAAAACAGTGATCTACGCAGAAGGGGCATCCATATCACTCCATATCAACAATTCTTCTTCAGAACTTCATTATTTGCTTTTCTTTTTGTCGTTGTAGTTACTCCTTGTCTCGACAGAGTTATTCTAGCAACATTTAACTCGTGATTTTGATAGGCACCTATTAACGAGTACGGGGTTAGGTACTAACCTACGTAGGGTCTGCGCTCTACATAAGATGTATAGAATAGTACATATTATATTATTTAGACGGGTTATCTATACAGAGAGCTGTGATATGTAACAGAACACAAACACGGATTTGCAGCGTTTTGGTATGTTAGAGATGTGGGAACACAGTAACTATGATAAAAACGCTGCAAATTCCTGCACAACGATTTATTATTGTGTACAGATCACAGCTCTCTGTACTGATAAACCGTCTGTATAATATAATATGTACTATTCTATACATATTATTTAGATCATGGAACCTCCGTAGGTTAGTACCTAACCCCGTACGCGTTACTAGGTACCTACCTAAATCACGAGTTAAATGTTGCTAAAATAATTGTGTCTATGACAAACAGTAACTGAAATGGCAAAAAGAAACGCAGATAATAATGAAGTTGTGAAGGGAAATTGTTGTGGAGTGAAAAAAGTTACAAACGTACCTACCAACAAACTGCAGCTCCTTCTACGTAGATGGTATAATGAACCCTTGTATAATAACTTACCGTTGTGTAATAATTTACCGTAGTGTTATAATTTACCATTGTGCAAAAATTTACCCATCAATAATACTTCAAAGTTTGTTCAAGTTTCACTACCTATCAACAAACTCCAAAAGACCCATCATTTTTCAAATGAAATAACATCACAGAACAACCAACTCGACTTCATACTCCGTGAATATTATCAGGTGGCCCCTAGCAATGATTTTATCTCGGGCCCATTCCCGATTGTTAGCGCGTCCCTGGTGACGAGATTTGGGCTAAATGTATAGAATTTCATTCGCCCTCCTGTCGAAAATTGCTTTCGGTGCACACTTCTGGGCCTTACCGTGAACGAACGGCTGGACGTACGATGCTCCGGTTGGTCTTAAAAAACTCGTAAGTTCAAGAACTATTTAAAACCGTAAAAATATTCACGTAAAAAAAGGTATAGGTGTTCTGAAATTGTCAACCCCTATTTTGAACCCCTTAGAGATGACTGACAGTAACGTCGAGCTTCGAGGACCAACTTTACCCCGAACGGAACCTATAACCCGAATTTCATCAACTTTGTTTCATGGTAACTAAGAAAAGTGGCCCGTACGGCGTACGGCGTATGGCGGACAGACAGAAATATTTTTATTGCATTTTCGGATTCTGCATATCTTGAAACGTAAACCATCAAATTTTGAGGGGGTTACAATAATTTTTTTAGCATGAATATGCTTTAGCCGTGACCTAACTAGCCAAAAAAGCAATTTCGTAACGAAATTTCGTAACGAAATCTGGGACGACAACATTTGTAATGATTTTCACGTACAACCGATTCGTTGCTACGGAACTTTAACTTCGCCAGTTATCATTGTACAAAAATCGTTCTCCACTCGTTGGATAGCTCTCGATTTACCTAACCATATTACGTTAACCACTGCGGAGTGCGTGGCCGACAAGCTGCGGTATGAGCGTGATTGTTTAAATAATTGTTTACACACAGGTGATCATTCTCACTAACGAGGTACGTGGTACGTGGTGTGGGTTCGGGAAGGGGCGCAAAGACATAAAATGTGGGACGACAACATGGATACCGATGATACGGAACTATGTAACTGTTGCGATAATTTGTTGTGACGCGGTGATTATATAAGATTCAGATTCTTACTCGACCTTGAACGCGTGGTTGATCTTATATACGAAAATCATAGGAGTTCCAGTTGCATGACCACAAAAAAAAGCTTAGGTAAGTACCTATTACACTTGCAGCATTTTTGGAAACAGTAAAAACTTACCGTTGCCTCCTTCGGTTCAGTTGTTGAACTCCTATCAACCTCCTCCTTCATTATTTTCTTTGCTCCTTTTCCCTTCCTTCTCACTCGTACTGACTCCATCGGGCAAAGTAGATTGGCGACAATTCCTCGTTTCCAAGATTCAATTTGTTGAATAATTACTGGATGAAGTATTGAAAACAAATGTGCAGCCTCACATAATGATACCCACATTTTGGGTCAGAGGCACATCATGAGGCTAAAGCATATTCATGTTTTGTATTTTAGCCAAGGGCTCCAAGTAGTACTCAGGCGAGGCGCGCAGCGCCGAGTTTTTTCGTGCTCGATTCCAATGGTTCATTATTGAAAATAATAAACCAAAATTATGGTTCCATACATAGAAATGTAATTATAGGTGAATTAATTATGGACGCGGATCCGCGTTATGACGGTGTTTTGGCAAGTATGGTAAGCAAATTAGTCCACATTTGATCATGAAAAACATTTAAATTCCAGAACGCATGAACAAAAAGTTAGGAATTTAGGTTTATATGTAAAGAACATGATTATTAAAAATGAAATTCTCTAAAACATTCGACGCACAAGGCTGGGTTATCTGGGCAGTCGGAACATAAAATGTGGTATCCTTTCTCACTTTTTTTTAATATCAATGTACACATCTCATCGAGAAGTGTTCGAAATTCTTCGTCTGAATATACTTACCTGCGATTTCAACGGATTCAAATAAGAATGCAGGATGAGGAGATTGGACAGAAAAGGCATTGGAGACATTGGAAGAAAAAACAAACTAATTTAATAACATAAAGGACTTACCTTGCTGGTTGGACTTAGGTTCATTATTGTTGGTGGATATACCTCAATGACCCGTATAAAAAGTGCAATGACACAGAAAAAATAACTCTTTTCACCGGTGGTGAACCGGTGAGTGTTAGGCAGCAGACTGACGTTCTAGGCACAGCAGCTCAAAAACTAGGGGGGGGGGGGGGGGACTAAAAAAACCACAGTCATGCAGCATGGCTATAAGAGCGAATTTTCGAAGTTTTCGGCATCTTCCTCCTCCGCCTAAAATTTTCTGAAAATTAATTTTCGGCCAATGTTTTCCCAACTTGATACCATACAAAATTAAAACAGGAGTAGTTTTACGCAAAGTAAAATTTGGGGTGGAAGGAGGGGGAGGGGGAAATCAAAAATGTTTTGAATACCAGAAGAGTAGGTATTGGGTACGTAACAAATTTTTTGTTCCATTTTTTGCCGAGTAACACCTCGGTTTGTAGATTTTCCAACGCTGAACACGATGATGAAGTCAGAATTGCGATATCCCATTCCGTTATCAGATTAGAGCAGACGAACCAGGAAGAACATCTCAAGAAATAACCACGTTCCTTCATCTTCAAAGTGCTCCAGTTTGAGAATGGAATGAGATATCGCAATTCTGATTTCACCATCGTGTTCAGCGTACAAAAACCTTTAAAATGAGGTGTCACTTGTCAGACTTTTTCATTTTGGGAATTTATGGGTAATTCCCCCCCCCCCCCCCCCCCAAACTCCCCAAAACTCCCCCTTAGGGTGACCCGATTCTGCCCATCTTCGAACTTAGCCTGTCGATTGCCAAGACAAATTTTTCGTGCAAATTTGAACTTTTTATCTCAATTCTTTCGAGAGTTATCGTCTGGAATGACACATACCTACATAAATTAATTGCTATGCAATTTTAACGCCGGGGGTCATGTGAAAAAAATGTCCTGTCACAATATCCTGTCACAAAAACGCGTCACGCAAAGAGGAATGTGATGAAGATGAGCACAAAGAGGAATGTGATAAAGATGAGCACAAAGAGGAACGTGATAAAGATGAGCACAAAGAGGAATGTGATAAAGATGAGCACAAAGAGGAATGTGATAAAGAATTACCAACGTTATCTTTGTTACCTATGAATAACTAGTTACCTACATTTCATGGTAACGGGCGCCGCTTGGCATTTTTTTGTGTGTTGGTGGTGTGGGGGGGGGGGGGGGGGGTAAATTGCATAGCAAATTCTCCTTTGTTATACGAAGTATAAGAACACATCCTTCGGGGGTGAGGAACGGCGAAGCCGTTCCGAGGGGGCGGAGCCCCCTTTGGGGGTCCAGGGGGCTTGCCCCCTGGCGAGGCCCGAAGGGCCGAGTATAATTATATATTTATATATTTATATATTTATATATATACTCGGCTTCGCCGTTCCTCACCCCCGAAGGATGTGTTCTTATACTTCGTATAACAAAGGAGAATTTGCTATGCAATTTACCCCCCCCCCCCCCCCCACACCACCAACACACAAAAAAATAAAACGATTCTTTATCACATTCCTCTTTGTGCTCATCTTTATCACATTCCTCTTTGTGCTCATCTTTATCACGTTCCTCTTTGTGCTCATCTTTATCACATTCCTCTTTGTGCTCATCTTTATCACATTCCTCTTTGTGCTCATCTTCATCACATTCCTCTTTGCGTGACGCGTTTTTGTGACAGGACATTTTTTTCACATGACCCCCGGCGTTAAAATTGCATAGCAATTAATATATAAATATATGTATATACATATAATTTTTGGTGTCTTTCGGCAGGGAATTCAGGATGGTCTGAAACGGATTTTGGTATAAAAATCTTTCGGAAATTCGAGTTTTAAAAATTTTGGACCGAGAACAATAGCTTCCTTTTCTTCGAAAATTCGCTAAAACGGACTTTGCCCTCTGAAAGCTTACAATCCAACGAAGGTTTTCTGGGAGTTGAGAGACAATCCGACCGTCCGGCTATTTTTAATGCCGTCGTTAAAACACATCAAACGATGACGCGGATCCGCGTCATGCCGGTGTTTTGGCTTGGGAAGGATGACACGGATTCGCGTCACGTCGGTTTGAATGTGTTAATGCTGTTGAGGGAGCTAATACCATGAGTCTCAGTCATGTTGACTAACCTTTTCAGTTGATATTTCAGGGCGTTAATGTGAACAAAATTCAAAAACTCAAGTTTTGATGGTGGATGAGTGAGTGATGCTAGTACGTGGGATACGCGTTTGTGCATGCGCAGTGTTCAGGGGTCTCCAAAAATGTTTTACCCCTTAGAGAGACATAACGCCGAGCTTCGCCAACCAACTAGACCCCAAATGGGCCCAACACAACAAATTTCATTACATTTTAATTAAGGGAGTTAACTTTTATCGCCCCCTCCCAATGCACGATTCCAAATTCCACTAGGTATGGTAATAATAAACTACCTAATAGCTTTGACCTCTGAAGTAGTATTTTTCTGTCTTGAGTCATTTTTGATCGACAGCAAAAATGGCGACATGAATTACTGATTTGTTGGTCTTTTCTCCTCTTCTGTCCACTTATTGACGCGTTTTAGAGTGTAGCTGCATTCAAATAAACCATTTCTAGACATCTCAGAAACACCGTATAAGCCATCTTCATGCACGCCAACGTATCAATGTTGTTCTTCGAGTAATCTATAGGTCGGAATAATGGAGTTTCAGATGAATACCCTTAGTTTTCTAAGAATTTCATTAATGATATTACCAATTTTTCTGGAGTGATAGGTACATGTTGACAAATCACAATGGCCTGCGAATATTGGAAAAATTTGTTAATGACCTACTTTAGGGTTGTAGATCTGGAAGCCAAAAATATGAGAATCTGGATAAGTACAGTGCAGTTGTCCCAAATGATAACAACTGAACTACATGGCGTGTGAAGTGACTACATTCTTCCTCTCATGAAGATTGGTAAAACAGTAAGTTGTATGTTCAACTATACAGCGTCGAAAAATATAGATCCGTAAAAATCCCCAACCGGTAAAGTGGGTGTAAAATCTTCAAGAACCACCATGATTACAGTCGGAACCCTAAAACGCTTTTTATGGTTCGCGAAGAAACATACAGAAAACGAGGCTTAGGAATGAAGTAGGCTCAGAGCGGTTTCGTACCACCGTCTTTCTGCTTACTTTGTCTCCTAAGACCGGATTCCCTTTCGTACTCCTTGGAGTCCTTCCGTTGCGGTCTCTCTCGCTTGAAACCCAGATAGTGGCTTCTGACGATCGTTCGATACATTTTATCTCTACTTAGGCTAGTTGGTTTAAAATAAGGTCGCATTCTAACATTCTTTCGGTTCAAATCCTGCTGAACTTACTTCTAGAAATCACGCGCATAATACCTATATCCATTCTACCAAAAAAAATCCCAAAGGGGTAGTCAGCTCAGCAGGCCCGCCACGCCACCACCAGGTTCATTTTTAGTGTCTTATATTTCCCCCTCAATCTCACCTGGGTGGATCGTTGTGGATAAATTAGCTGTTTGTTTGGAACCAAATGGTTTCGTAAAAATGAGTGTGGAGACTGAACTATATTGATTCAACGGATGTATTCGAAATTGCAATCTCAAGCATCAAGGCAGTGGTCGCACAGTTGGCTGAGCCCTTAGCGCACCTACTCAGTTGGCGTTTTGCCTCACGTATGTTCCTGAGCCCTCTGAAGGTTGTTAAGGTCATTCTAATACTGAAAAACAACAAATAACTCACATAGGACATATTTATCTTCTCCGTTAGCAATAATTACTTATTTTGGGAAGATTTTTGAATTGGCTGTCCATGACCAAATGCCTGGGTTCTTTGATGGTGGAGGGGTTCCTAGCGTGACCCAATACGGTTTCCGCCCTGGGCGCTCCATGTTACAGCCTCTGGCCGACGTCGTTCGAACACTCCTACCAAAACTTGACAAAGGCACTGGAAGGTGGCACTGGTTCTATTCGACCTTTACACTGCGTTCGACGGCATAAATCTCAGTTAAACGCAGACGATATTAGCTCAGTCGTGGTTTGGGCGCACTCCGAGCACGAGATAGACGATTACATAGCTAATACGATCGCTAACATAGAAAGCTGGTGTCAAGCAAACAGCATGGTATTGAACAGGAATAAAACCAAAATTATTGAATTTAACCTTAGCAGTAGGACGGTCCCGGAATCTGGTGCTTCTCTTCTCAGAATAAAGATAACATCAAAGCTGAGTTGGTAAGTTGCTTCCTTACTTGCTACACTATCAAACGCAAACTACCTTCTAAGACGGCTGCCTCAAAGTTAATCGCGATAGATCTTGAGAAAGAAGCCAGCCACAACAGACGTTATTGTCAAGCAAAAATCCATTTTATATAATCATGACCAGTGTTGGACCTCTGATCTCATGTCGACCCATCTTCAGAGGGTTTGGGATCCTTAGAGTGTACTGTTTATATGTGGTTGAGTTGGCGGCATATATATGTAAACATGATTCCGAGAGGTTTTGGGCCTGACATGTGCTTCATGTTTCTTACCTACCAACCTTATGTATATACGTTTTCCTGAAGTTAACTTTGAAGTACCTGCATCTTGACGATGTGATCTACCCTATATGTACGACCACAAATAAATATTATCAGGTATCAGGAGAGCCTTTTACTATCATGTTCACTCTGTGTACTATGTTGGTTTATTATTTTCAATAATGAACCATTGGAATCGAGCATGAAAAAAAAAATTCTTACCCCCCCTCAAAATTTGATGGTTTACGTTTCAAGGTATGTAGAATCCAAAACTGCAATAAAAATATTTCTGTCTGTCCGCCGTACGCCGTACGCCGTACGGGCCACTTTTCTTAGTTACCATGAAAAAAAATTGATGAAATTCGGGTTATAGGTTCCGATCGGCGTCTAGTTGGTCCTCGAAGCTCGACGTTACTGTCAGTCATCTCTAAGGGGTTCAAAATAGGGGTTGAAATTTTCAAAACGCCTATACCATTTTTTTACGTAAATATTTTTACGGTTTTAAATAGTTCTTGAACTTGCGAGTTTTTTAAGACCATCCGGAGCATCGTACGTCCAGCCGTTCGTTCACAGTAAGGCCCCGAAGTTTGCACCGACAGGCATTTTCGACTCCAGTGTGAATGAACGCTGCAAATCCCTGCACAACGGTTTATTATTTTGTATAGAATACCCTTCTGTTACAGATCACAGCTCTATGTATAGATAACCCGTCTATATAATATGATATGTACTATTCTACACATATTATGTAGATCGCAGACCCTCCGTAGGTTAGTACCTAACCCCGTACTCGTTACTAGGTACCTACCTAAATCACGAGTTAAATGTTGCTAAAATAATTCTGCCGATGACAAACAGTACCTAACAAAAAGAAACACACATAATGAAGTTCTGAAAAGAAATTGTTGATGAGGAGTGAAAAAAGTTGCAAAAGTACCTACCAACAAACTCCAGCCCCTTCTACGTAGATGGTATAATGAACCGTTGTGTAATAATTTACCGTTGAGTAATGATTTACCGTAGTAATAATTTACCCATCAATAATACTTCAACGTTTGTTCAAGTTTCACTACCTACCAACAAACTCCAATAGAGCCATCATTTTTCAAATTAAATAATATCACAGAACAACCAACTCGACTTCATACTCCGCCAATATAATCAGGTGATCCCTACCAATGATTGGCCGTATTCACAAATTCCTATTGTGGGCGCGTCTCTGGTTACGAGATTTGGTTTGGATTGTATACAATTTCATTAACACTGGAGTCGAAAATGCCTGTCGGTGCAAACTTCGGGGCCTTACTGTAAACGAACGGCTGGACGTACGATGCTCCGGATGGTCTTAAAAAACTCGCAAGTTCAAGAACTATTTAAAACCGTAAAAATATTTACGTAAAAAAATGGTATAGGCGTTTTGAAAATTTCAACCCCTATTTTGAACCCCTTAGAGATGACTCACAGTAACGTCGAGCTTCGAGGACCAACTAGACGCCGAACGGAACCTATAACCCGAATTTCGTCAATTTTTTTTCATGGTAACTAAGAAAAGTGGCCCGTACGGCGTACGGCGTACGGCGGACAGACAGAAATATTTTTATTACAGTTTTGGATTCTACATACCTTGAAACGTAAACCATCAAATTTTGAGGGGGGGTAAGAATTTTTTTTTTCATGCTCGATTCCAATGGTTCATTATTGAAAATAATAAACCAAAATTGTATACAATTCAAACCAAATCTCGTAACCAGAGACGCGCCCACAATAGGAATTTGTGAATACGGCCAATCATTGGTAGGGATCACCTGATTATATTGGCGGAGTATGAAGTCGAGTTGGTTGTTCTGTGATATTTTTTCGTTTGAAAAATGATGGCTCTTTTGGAGTTTGTTGGTAGGTAGTGAAACTTGAACAAACGTTGAAGTATTATTGATGGGTAAATTATTACTACGGTAAATCATTACTCAACGGTAAATTATTACACAACGGTTCATTATACCATCTACGTAGAAGCGGGTGGAGTTTGTTGGTAGGTACTTTTGCAACTTTTTTCACTCCTCATCAACAATTTCTTTTCAGAACTTCATTATGTGTGTTTCTTTTTGTTAGGTACTGTTTGTCATCGGCAGAATTATTTTAGCAACATTTAACTCGTGATTTAGGTAGGTACCTAGTAACGAGTACGGGGTTAGGTACTAACCTACGGAGGGTCTGCGATCTACATAATATGCATAGAATAGTACATATTATATTATATAGACGGGTTATCTATACATAGAGCTGTGATCTGTAACAGAAGGGTATTCTATACAAAATAATAAACCGTTGTGCAGGGATTTGCAGCGTTTTTTTATAATGTAATGTGAGACCCCCACTGAGTTCGCTCCACATGTTTGGGTTTCAACATTGGGAAAACATTATTGTAATGTGTGTAAATTTATTCGAAATGAGAATTATATCAATGAATTGAATTACATAACAGAGATTGAATGTGGCAATAGATTTCATCTGGAGTTCACATGTCAATAATGTATACTCGCTATCCAAGAGGATTCCAACTTTGAAAAGTAGCACAACTCTAGATCTAGAACATACTAGGTATCTATTATACAATATAAATGTACAACAGGGCGTGGTCATACAGGTAATTTTTCCTTGTCAAATATCTTGGTTAAATGTTGCAGTGTATTGTTACCCTCCTTGGAAAAAGACTGGCTCTGAGAAACCCCTCAGTCCTAATCAGATAGATGGAGCACTAAAGGAAACTCCAAGGGTCGTAAAAACAGTTAATTTGTCGAAAATACGGCCAAGCTCGTTAGGTGCGTCGTTGTTTAGAAGCCGTAAATTTTTTATAAGTATGACTGGATCATTCAAATAATTGTTTCAACGAGCCATCAAGGGGGCACATTAGAGTGACATAAAAAAAATATGGCTCTCTTCATCAATGAGGCGTTTCTTTTCCGACTAAAACCCCTCTAACTTTTTACTTACTTTGCCGTCTTGGTTATAGGAAATTCATGAAGGTAATCGCCTTGAAAAGTACATCTCACGAAAATATACGAGTATAAAAATTGTTGCAATCACGATTCGACTTACACGCAACATACTTATATACGATAAATGTAACAGTAGACACACACGATTTATAAAATGCCTTCGTGGGGAAGAGTTTTGAAGAAGAAACAATTTATAAATGAAGTTCGTAATATACCTCTCGCCATATACTTAAACTTGAGAGCCCCTTCTGATTAAAGGAACCTTCCATGAATTCTAAACATACATACCTTCCTAATTAAACTGTTTACTCAGTAACCTCAGAGTCTAGCATATAGCAATTCTTCGACTAAATGATGGTCGGAAATGATATCCTCTACATAAAACTCTCATTTCGTATGTTACCCCCCCCCCCAAAAAAAAAACGCTGCTAGTTATAACAGAACGGTTTATTATTTACCTGTATAATGCCATTTCTGCGTAGACCACTGTTTTCTGTGGTCAATAACCTCGAGCTTCCCCCAGGAATGCCCTAAATCGAGTACTGGAGCCGGACCGGAATTAAAGTTTCATACAAATGCGCGGGATTCAATAATTCAATCATTAATTATTTTTAGTTATTCATGATGCATAACGTAAATAATAAACCGTTGGGCAATAATTTACCTATATAGATGCCTCTTCCACAAAGATAGTTCGATAAACCGTTGTGTAATAAATTCCCGCTCTGCAATAATTTACCCAATATACTTCAACGTTTGTTCAAGTTGCAAAAGTATCTATCAACAAAATCCAAACGATCCATCATTCTTCAAATCAAATATCACATAAAAACCAACTCGACTTCATACCGCCATCCGTGATTATAATCGGGTGATCCCTAGCAATGATAATCTGGGCCGGTTTTATACCATCTGATTCACGATCATGTTGACGAAGCTCTTCGTTGCAAACGAATGGCTGGTCATACGATGCTCCGGATGGTCTCAAAAAATTCTTTAGTTTGACGTCAATTTAAAAACGTACAAAAAAACCATGCCCTTCTATTGTGAGTTCTCGAGCTATGACGTTCTGAAAATTTCAACGCCTATTTTTCACCCCTTAGAGATGACTGACAGTAACGCCGAGCATCGAGGACAAACTAGACGCCAAGCGGGTCCTACAAACCAAATTTCATAAATTTTGGGTCGTGGCAACTAAGTAAAATGCTATGTACGGTGCACGGCGTACGGTGTACGGCGTACGGCGAACAGACATAAATTTTTGATGGCATTTTCGGATTCAACATACCTTGGAACGTAAACCACCAAGTTTTGAGGGGGGGGGGGGGGGGTTAAACTTTTTTTTTTTTTTCATGCTCGATTCCAAAGGTTCATTTTGAAAATAATAAACCAGAAGTGTGAACAGCTGGACCGATTTTAATGAGGGATGTCTCAACGTGATCATCGCGTTCCTGAGACCGAACTGCATCGAAACAGACGACACTGTGTGAAACGGTTTTCTTTCTTTTGCTGTACCTAGTACCAATCATCTGCAAAATTACTTTTAATCCACGATAACCCAAGCACGTAACGAGCAAATTGGCCTTGCAATCATAATTATCGCAGTGATAATGGCGACTGAGAGCCCAAGTTTCGTCCTGCCTCTTTTATATTTTTCTATTTCCCTATCTGGAATGAGAAATAGAAGGTCCCAGAATGCCCGGACGAGTTTATGCATCAAGCCGTTATAAAAACAACACTGGATGCGAGTAGAACAGAACGGCTCGTGCCGGACGGTATCGTAAAACTAATGTAAGGGCATTACGAAGAATAGCCGCCCCAATGTTTTAGGTCACGAAGGTTTTTTTGCTGAATTGATACGTTGGCCGCCGCAGCTAATGACAATAAAATGCTCCTGAAAGAGGAATGAGAAAGGCGATCGTTCTCATGTTTCGTCCTTTTCATCGACCCGCTGCCCGCTGGATAATATAGAACAAACCGAAGCGGAACTATCGATTCGATTTTGATTTTTTTTACAAACTACTCCTTTCATAGGTTAATATTCAACCTTGCTCCTTTGCATGTTCCGTTTCACAAGAAGTTCAAACCACAACTATCCTTGTATTCTCGCAGAGCCATGATTGTTCCAACCCATTAAGGACCGTAAATACTTTCGTTCGATATTTTTTCTCTAAATTTTGTAAGGTGGTACTATTGGGACCTAGGAACTCGAGGAGAATATTTAACCCCCCTCCCCAAGTGACATTTGAGGCTAAACAAATTGGGTGCCTTTGGCACAGCTGGGCCGCATTTCGAGTCAGCTAATCACACCAAAAACACTTATTGTGTTGAAAACTTTACTATAAACTTTTAAAATGAGCTCAACCGATCCAAAAACAAGATAGGTACATACAAACATACATACATTAACTTATTTTTGAACATTTGAATGATTCTACAGAAATAGCTGACTCAGACCAAACAGTGACTGAATCAAAACTGTTGCAATTAGTACAAACCGAGTGAAATCAAGTTTATTGTATTATAGAACAGTATAAAATTTGAATGATATCACCTTTAAATTTACAAATTAGACGGTAAACACAAGTAGAGTGTTAGCACTTATGAAATGGGACGAAACAATCCGCGCACAACCCAACTTGGCATTTCGAACATCAGGTAGGTACCTACGTGGTTTTGGATTTTAGTTTATTAATTTCAATGATGAACTTTTGGAATCGAGCATGAAAAAACCATTATAACCCCCCCATCAAATTTTTATAGCTACCGTTTCGTGGTATGTAGAGTTCAAAAATGAAAAAATACGTGCAAATTATTACACTACGGTTTATTATTTATATGTATAGATAAACCTTCTGCGTAGATCACTGTTTTCTGTGGTCAATACTTACCCGCGAGCTCCCCCCCCCCCCCCCCCCAGGAAGCCCTAAATCGAGTACTGGAGCCGGCCCGGCAATTACACATTCATGAAAATGCGAGGGTTTCAATGATTAATTATTTGTCGTTATTCATGAACGTTTGTTCGAATTGCAAAAGTACCTATCAACAAAATCGAAAAGAACCGTCATTTCAACATGGATGTTTGTGTTTTTGAGCTGGGTGACAATCTAACATTTCCGACTCACCCCAAGAACTGTTACGCATTACCGATAAACAATACAGGTTTACATACACCTGATGTCCAAGAATTCAAGGTAGTTGTTTACTCGACTCAAGCGGAACTGAAGGCGATTTCTAAAATATGGTAGTTACTAGACTGACCGTCAGGCTAATTTCATTCCTGTTTGACCTACAAGGATGAAATTCGAAATGGAGCCTCTTTAGGACTGTTGAGCAAGAATGGCGAGGTGAGGGCCCTCCCTAATCAGCTGTGTGAGCCCTCAGGCTAATTTCACTCCGACTGTTTGACCTGCGATGATTAAATTCTTAGTGGAGCCTCTGTAGGACTGGTGAGTAAAGACGACGAGGTGAGGACCCTCACTAATCAGCTGAATGAGCCCCGAGGCCAATTCCACTCCTATTTTGATCTGCAAGGATGAAATTCGAAGTCGAGCCTCTGTAGGACTGGTGAGTAAGAATGGCGAGGTGAGGACCCTCCCCAATCAGCTTAGTGAGCCCCGAGGCTAATTTCACTGCTGTTTTGACCTGCAAGGATGAAATTCGAAGTCGAGCCTCTGTAGGAGTGGTGAGTAAGAACAGGGATATAATAAACCTTTGCTTGAGAATTTCAAGCGTTTTTTCCACTCGGGGTCTAAAATCTCAGCACAGACGTGTGATGGTGTGGTGCGTCCACAGTATGCTTATGGAGAATAGCCGGCAGACTGGGCTTCCGGCACGATGTCCACACTACCCAAAGCCTCCAGTTAGAACAATCGCAACTTTTTCTTCGGAAATTCGAAAATCAATTAATTTTAGTGAGAGTGAGTGTTGTTTCTTCGCACAAGTCAATATGTGTACGACAGAGATTTGGTAAACACGGCAGCAGCTGCTGTCATGTTTATCATCTGCTACTAACTGGCATCAGCCGCCGACGACCAAGGATGTTTTTGGTAACTCTCCGGAGCCGCAGAAGGTACGGTACATCTGATCTAATGAGGGAAATAATCGAAGATAAATTTGCTGAGTTGAACTTCCAGTATCAGATAATGCGTTTTTAGGGTGAGGAGAGGGGAATCATCGCACAACGCGCTGTGTATGATGTTTTCTTTTGATATTTGCCGAAAGGCTTTCTTTGAGCTGTATCGCCTCTGGACGGAAAAGCTCCTGCACGGCTTTTGGCTTTGCCGCCAGTCCCGTCTACATCAGCGGCAAAGCCGCGCGGCTTTTCTCCGGCATGGTGTGGACGCGCAAATGTCTAAATGAGAGGTCAAATAGGTACATTATTTTAAGCAAAAAATCTCATCCACATTCAGGCAATTTATTTGTTATCCTCAACTTCCCGAATCACATAGGAGAAAAATAGGCAGCTGATTTCCCAATTGAATTAAAGCTGCCAGGCTGTAAAACACTGCTGGGGTCTGCTGTTACGAATTCCTACGGTAACTTCGTTTTAAGCGCTCCAACTTTAGGATCAGAATTTTTTTTTCTCAGTGATTTGGGAAGTGGATCACATCTTTAACTTGGCGAGTGATAAGTTTTTCGCTCCTCAATATATTCATTCAAATATGAAATGTTTTAATGTATTACATGAGCGGATCTAGCGGCGCTCAAACGGCAAAATCATTAAATGTTAGATAATATATTATGATCTGAGATATGTACCTATGTTTCAACGACTTTATTCTTGAGCAACTTTGAGATACCAATGCTCTAATTTCTTTGTACTAAGAATGACTTTTTGTTACACCATGTTGAGGTTCATCAGCGGTTGAGGTAACTTCAATTCTTCTCTGATCCCCAAATAAAAGTATACAAGTTTGACAACAGAGGAAATGTTTACTAAGGGTCTCCGCGGCTCCAGTTACTACGTCGCTAATTAATCTAGTTGAGTGTGACGCAGGGGATGAAGGTTTGTTGTGGGGAAGGAGGAGGGCTGGGGGCGGCTCGCGTGCGTAGTAAAACCGACGGGCTTCAATTAATCAAACTCAGACCGACCCGGTCGGATGGGGGTGACTTATGAGTGGCGCTCTGGCTTGTCGGCTGATAGGAGATGAGGAGAAGGGGTCTGGGAAGGGGCTCAGAATTCAGTGACATGTGCCATCAACCCTGTTGACCCCCTTCACTTCATACTGGGAGAATCGACGAATGAGCGTCGCCTAATTCCTTCTCTCAATGACCTCAATGGCTCGATGGCCATGTCGTGGTATGTCAAAATATCTGGATTATCTACAATGCTTGAGATTCTGAATGCATATCAGTAGATAGGTGTGTTTTGACGAAGGCCTTTTTCTACGATTACTCTCAGCAACTTTGCTGAACCTGCCTGAATATTTTGGCTTATTATTTTCAATTAAAGGAACCCTTGGAATCAAGCTTGGGAAAAAAATAATAGCCCACATGGCTGCTTGAAAAATCGAGTTGGTTGTTCCGTGATATTATTATTTAATATGAATAAAGATGGTTATTTTGGATTTTGTTGATAGGTACAGGTCGACCGGTTACTCATGAAGTCATGAATGTTCTGAGTGGGGGCAAAGAGGGTTAAGTAGGGAAGCAGCCCCCTACAAATACGGAGGGAGGGGGTTACGCCTTGTAGGAGAAACTTCACCCAATTTACCTGTACAGATGCCTCGTCTGCGTAGGTCTCTGTTTTCTGGGGTCAATACCTACCTGTTTTCTGTGGCCAAAGCTTCCCCCAGGAAAGGCCTAAATCGAGTACTGGAGCTGGCCCTGGAATTATTTTTATAAACATGCGTGGGATTAAATAATTCAATAATTAATTACCTATTATTTGTTGTTATTCATGATCATAATGTTTGCTCATGTTCCAAGAGTATGTCTACCAACAAACTTCAAAAGAGCCATCGTTCTTCAAATGAAATAGTATCACGGAACAACCAACTCATGCGCATACGCATACCCGTGACTATAATCAAGTTCCCTAGCAATGATATCTGGGCGCGAATTTTTTTTTTTTTTTTTTTTTTTTCATGCTCTATTCCAAAGGTTTACTACTGAAAATAATAAAACAATATACGATTTGTGAAGAACAGAAAGCTTGAGAGCAGAAACCATAGCAGCTTACTTTTCGGTAATGTTTGCGCAGTTGAATCCGGAATGTGACGAACAGGGTGATCACAGTCCTGCTTTCTCAGAATGCAACCTCAAGGGAAAGTTTGCAGAGCATGAGAGGGTACAGTCACTGGAATCGAGTAAACATTAATATCCAAACTAGGAGGACTAGGACTACCAGGTGGGCTGTTTCTTGAAGCATAAAACGTCGTAATTGACACATTGTTACCTATGTTGTTATGATCTATGTTTTCTTCTCTAAGCATTACAGACGGTTCGAGGATCAATGTCCTTCAGTTCTGTGGGGAAATATTTTTTCAACAGTTCTGCATCCAAAAACTAGACTGTGGGGCCTTCAGCGACTCCACCCGGTATTCGGAGGGATAACGTAAGTTCACAACGTGTAGTACATTAGAATAACGACGTTACTGCCTCTCTCGGAATCTTGCCAGGACTCAAAGGCTTGTTTACCTCTTCAGTGATATAAAAAGACAGCCCTTGATTCAATCCACCCTGTGACCATATTATTTCTATGTAAGAAAGGTTTCCATGCTTTGTGACGGGCTACGGAAGAGAAGGAAAGGAGCCAGTGGCGGGAGGGGTCGAAAAAGTTGGATTAAGGGGATTGTAGCGTAATGTGATATCTCTGAGATCTCTTTTTGCACTGTGATTCCCTTATCAAGCGACGCCGAAGAAGGATGAGGACCACTCTGGGTTAGGCCCTCTTCCAACGGACTGCGACAGTTCTTCGCTCAAGGTGGAAAAAACGCCCATCCATCCTTCCCTTTCTTGGGAAACGGAAATTTAACTTATGAAAACGGGCAACGGTCCCTTTGAGACGCCCACTTCATTATACAGAATTCTCCTTTACAAAGTAATGATGTAGCAAAGCGGGGGAGATGATACTGTTTAAACAATTTGGTCTACATCAAAGGAGCCAGTACCGATCAAGGAGGTGGCCCCGATTTGACATCAGGATAACCAACCTTATAAAATAAGGCTATCAAGTTATTTTTAGTCCTTTACTGTGAAATATCCAAGGTAGGTAAAGCTTTCTAAAGCGTCACGGTCAAAGAATTCAAGATTATCGAAGTGTTTGAAGTTTTTTGAATGGTGTCAACCTAGGGAAGAAAAAACGTTGGAAGTTTCGTGATTTAAGTTATATTAACCATAAATTGAGGAATGGTGGCCTTTTTTCACACTCTTCGACTTCCGGACTAACCAAGAATGAGATACTCGTAATGCAATAAAAGTTAAAAAGTAACAGCCATTTCAAGCTTGGGCTTTTATCTATTTATTTATTTATTTCACGGCGAGTCCAATTACATTATAGCATTAAAAAAACATAATAGGAATGAACAATTTATAACAAAGAATACGAAACAGAATTTAAAAAAAAACTTCGTGAGTAACTGATGGGGGAGGAAGAGAACAAAGTCTTTAAGGAAGAGAGTGAGGAATGGAAAAAGTCGAATTCCGGGGTTGATGGTGAGAAACAGATTGACAGTCCGAGGGAGTCTACGAAGGGGGTGACTCTTCACATAGTTGGTACGGGAGAAAGGGACGTGGAACAACATTTTTGAGCGTGAGGCGATGCGAGGAGCAGAAATATACAACTTCAAGAGAAGCGGCGGGCAGCCAATGATGTGGTTCAAGATCCTCTGGAGCAATGCGAGATCTGCCGAGCATCTCCTCCTTTCGAGGGTATCCAAATGACACTTCCGCCGCAAAAAATCGTGATCTACGTCGGCTGACGGGATACCTAACTTGAAAGAAACATAGCGTAGGAACTTATTTTACACTCTTTCAAGGCGGTATTTGTGCCAGCATACATACATGGGTGACCAGACTGTCGACGCATATTTGCGGATAGGGAGAACCAGTGTCTCATACAGCGTTACTATATCTTCTCTTCCGACTGCCCAGCCAGAGTCGCGGACGTGATCAGCTGTCCTCCAATATGAGGGTTAAATGATAGAAACAGAGAGAGTTTGTGTGGGAGGGATAATGAAGAGGATGAGCGAGTGGAAGATGGAGGGGGTGAAAGAATGAGGGCGAGACAGTAGAAAAAAAAATTCCAATCATGTAGCGTGACCGTATCAGCGAATTTTCTAATATCTTCTATCTTCTACTGAAAATGAGCTACGGCGTTCAGAAATTTTCAACCACTATTTTTCACCCCTTAAGAGATGACTGAAAGCAACACCGAGCGTGTGTCATTTTGATATTATATTACGCGCCGTACGTTGGTATCCACTGCAAAAAAACGACACAACTAAATCAGGGTCTGAAGTTAATAGGAATTCAGTGACCTGCGCAGTAGGGGTACCATCTATTATACAGGAAGCCGTTGAGTAATAATTTGCTAAGTTTTTTTTAACGCCCATAAAATAAAATTATAATGGTTGGACTGGAAAATGGGTTTATTTGAAACTGGGGTTGCGCACCTGATCGGCTGTTCTCTGAGGTGATTCATTTGGATCGGGGCTTCCCATTTGCCACGCCGCTCTGGGTTGTATCAAGGGGTCACTAAGAATCGAACGGACAACCTTAGCCGCCATTCTAACATCACCCACCAGGTAACCGATGACCCTCTTAGGGCTCTAGGCCACCGCCTCACCAGTCAGTTTGTCCTTACTATGAAAGAATGTTCTCTAGGGAAACTTCAGCACCATGATGTTCAGAAGAAAACTGAAGACCGTTTCGCTATCTTTGACATTTTCAGCATCACACGTTCCTGGGCGAACTAGTTAAAAATTGACTGAATCGTGAATAATGCACTACGGAATGGGTTTTCCGCTTGAAGAAGTGAACAGTTCTGAGAGTGCGTTGGTGAAAAGGGGTTTCCACAGATACCGTAAAGAGAAAGTATCACATACGCTATCTAGCTACCGTTGTAAACTCAAATTCATACTTTGCTTATCGCTTAAGTCTCTCTTAGTGAGTAGTTATTATATAATATGTACATAGCCACGGCATAACTACTATTTCACTCATAACTCGACTGAGATCATGCAACGGGAAGAAGTTGCATGAGCCTGTGAATGCTTTTCCGACCTTCAAGATTTTAGTAAGTGGTTGAGATTAACAAAATTTGGTAGGTTTTTGAAGGCATCTAAACAGCATAGGTCTGTTCACCCACCAATCTAACAACAAAGGAGTTATGAACAAGACAAAATTGATTTTAACATTCTGTTAAAGAAAACTAAATTCTTCTTTATCCATAACAAAATAAATTTCTCCTTCGAAATCCTAATGCGTCAAGAAACCGAAAAACTCGAAGTGACCAAGAACGCTGTTTACACGACAGGACTACTACTTAGGGTTTTCAAAATTCAAAATTATTAAGCAACGGTTAATTTGTTCCTGTGTACTTACTCCTCTGCGTAGATCACTGGTTTCTGTGGTCAAGATACCTACCTTCGTGATTCCCCTGACAACGCCCCGTATCGAGTACTGGCATCAGCCGGGCAAATAAAGTTACATAAGTAAGAATGCAATTTTCCACCGCCCAGTTTCGCCAGTTGGACAATTCCAGCCTAGTAGCTTTGATAGTAGACAAAGCAATTCGGTTCAAACACCAGGGCCTCGATGTGAACGAACTGGTAGGTGCAGAATGCTCCGGGTGGTCTGGAAGAATCCCAAAATTCGGAATCAATTAAAAAACGCTGCAAATTATTACACAAAGGTTTATTATTTACCTGTATAGATCCCCTTTCTGCGTAGGTCACTGTTTTCTGTGGTCAATGCCCTCGAGCTCCCTCCCCGGAAAGCCCTAAATCGAGTACTGTAGCCGGCCCCAGAATTAAAGTTTCCTACAAATGCGCGGGATTCAGTAATTCAATCGTGAATCATAAGGCAAATAATAAACCGTTGTGTAACAATTTACCTGTATAGGTGCACCTTCTACGGCCACACCCACGGCCCACTCCTTAGATATGACTGATGCCGAGCATCGACAACCATCTAGACCCCAAGATGGACATATAACCCACATTTTGGTTCAGGTCCAAGGAAAGTACCACTTACGGTGGAAAGTTCCTGTTTTATTTTATTTTAAAATATGAACCTTTTGGAGCTGAGCGTGAAAAAAAACCCTGCAAATTATTACACATCGGTTTATTACTTACCTGTACAGATACCCTTTCTGCGTAGGTGACTGTTTTCCGTGGTGAATACCTACTGGTGAATACCCTCTCCCAGAAAAGCCGTAAATTGAGTAATGGATGCGGCCCAGCTGGGCAATTACGGTTTCATAAATATGTGGTGTGTTCAAGAAATCTGTCACCAACATTATTTGTAGGCATTCATGAAGTACAAAGGTTGTTCAAGTTACGAAAATACCTATCATCAACATCCAAAGAAGTAAGTCATCTCTCTTCAAATGGAATAATTATATCACAGAACAATCAAGGCGATTTCACGACGCCATCTGTGATCATAATCAGCTGTTTCCTAGCAATGATATCTGGGCCGGATTTATACCGTTTCATTCACCATCGTGTTGACGAAGCTTTTCGGTGCATAAGTACGGGTGCATAAGTGGGGGTGCTCCGGGTGGTCTCAAAATATTCTTTAGTTCGAGATCAACGTAAAAACGTAAAAAACTTCTTTTGGAAGATTTCGAGCTATGGAATTGGGGAAATTGCAACCCCTATTTTTCACCCCATAGAGATGGCTGATAGTGCGGACCATCTAGACCCCAAATTGGACCCACAAACCAAATTTCATAAATTTCAGTTCATGTTAACTAAGGAAATGGCGAAGTACGGCTCACGGTGGAAGGATAGAAATTGTTTTAATCCATTTTCGGATTCTATGTACCTCGGAGAGGAAATCAGAAAATTTTGAAGAAGGATTTTGATCCCCCCCCCCCCTTTTCTATGCTCGATTCCAAAGGGTCATTATTGTAAATAATAAACCGAAAATCTTGACCCCTTCAAATTGCGTTGGTGCGCGTTTCATGGTACTTAGAATCCGAAAATGGAATAAAACAATTTCTGCCCGTACGCCGCCGTACTTGACACTTTTCTTAAATCCCTGGTTACGAACCAATTGCCAGATTTTGCTCCAAGTTGGTGGTTAGTTACATGATTCGAGATGGTCCCCCATGAATTTCCAAAAGCTCGGATCCCACATTATGACCATTGCACATACGCAGACGCGAAATTCGAGGTACTCAATCTCTCATGAACCTATGGCCCGATTTCCATAAATGTTCATCAAACCAATCGAAGGAATTTTCGTTCAACTTTCTTATGCTACACGTTACGCTTCAAGCATAACAACAAATAATTAAAGACAGATGTAACCACCACATAGGTATATATTATCAAACTGTGATTTTCCTGCTGGTTTCAGTACTCGATTTAGGGCTTTCATGGGGGAAGCACGAGGGTAGGTATTGATTAAAGGATGGAATGACCCATCCAGAAACCGTCGTGTAATACTTTTCAACATTTTTATTCTTTTTCTCGGATTTACATGCCTTGAAATGCGAAATATAAAATTTCGAGGGGGATTTTAAATGTTTTTCCCCCCATGCTCGATTCCAAAGATTCATTATTGAAAATGATGGACAGTCCAAAAACTGACAATATCGTTATTAAGACACCCGTGAATGAAACATCACCGACTTCAAGTAGGACAAGCTTCGTATCACACATTATTTAGGTCTGGCATATTTATATCAGATCGGATAGGGAATTCAAATCCAGATGCATAGTAAGTAGTTAATCCACAAAAAGTCCCCAGGTCTCGAAGGCAACAGAACAATTTATTTAGATATTCATGTATTCCATTGGATGAGCACCGTATTGTGGGATTAAACGAGAGAATCAATTTGAATCAGCTTAGAAGTTTAGGTGGGTTCGGTTACGTAACATGTGATTAAAATGTTTGTAAAACTTGATATTGATCGCCTCGCTATTATATTGGAATCGAGCATGGAAAAAACAAATCCCCCCCAACCCACGAAAATTTGAATGTTTCCGCTTCAAAGTACGTAGAATCCGAAAATGGAATAAACAAATTTTCTGTCCGTCCGCCGTACTTCGAGCTTTCCTTGGTCACCATGAACGAAATTAATGAAATTTGGTCCTGGTGACGTAGAAAGTCCGTGGCACTTCCCTCAGTTGCCATGAACCATCATTAATTACACGTTATTTGGTTGGTAGGTCCCATTTGGGGTTTAGTTGGTCCTCGAAGCTCGGCGTTACTGGTATAGTCATCTCTACGGTCTGAAAAATAGAGGGTTACATTTTTTGAAAAGTCGTACTTACCTCCTTCTCTACGGACACTCCTGCCTTTTTACGGATATTTTGACCCCAATCCCGGCATTTTGATAGGGAAACAAAAATACATGCTGACTCCTTTAAGACAGACACTCTTCCGAACGGACACCACTCTTTACGGACAGTTTTCTGTACGTCGACGGACAAAAGTTGATAGTACAAAGAGAAATAAACTTGGAAAAGCGTGAAAAGACTATAGATGTGCTGAAAACTATAACGTGGATGAAAACCACATGGGACCAAGCGAAGCCAACAACCGATACGAACAGTTTCAGAAAAGCTAATATCGTGTGAATTGACACCGTCCAAGAAGTCCAACTTCCAGTTATCATCACATGAAGAATGCATCTTACAGATCATCAAGCGATTCCTTTTTAAAAACGCTGCAAATTATTGCACAACGGTTTATTATTTACCTGTATAGATGCCCCGTCTGCGTGGATCACTGTTATTTGTGGTCAATACCGATCCCTCGTGCTCTTCCTAGGAATGCCCTAAATCTAATAGAGGAGCCGGCCGGGCAATTAAAGTTTCGTAGATATGCGGTGTGTTTAAGAATTCTATCATTAATCAATATTATCTGTTGTTACTCATGAAGCATAACGCTTGTTCATGTTACAAAAGCACCCATCAACAAAATACCTATCTTATCCTCAAATGAAATAATATCTCGGAAAAACCATCTCGACTTCATACAGCCATGCGTGCTTATAATTATAATCAGCTGTTCCCTACCAAAGAGTCAGCTGGGCTGGATGTATATGTATACCGTTTCATTGTTCATCATGTCGGCGAAGCTTTTCCGTGCAACTTCAGGGCCTCACTGTGTACGAACGGCTGGACGTACAATGGTCCGGACAGGGGCGTTGCGTCCATAAGGCCACTTAGGCCACTGCGCCGGCACCCAAAAACACTGTATAGGTATAGGTAAGTTAAAAAAACTCCATTGTTCATTTGGCATTTGAATTTCCCTCCTACACTGCACCTAGAATGTTTCAGGTAGTTCAACAGCGACTCGCCAGATTTCTCTGGCTATGGAATGGAAATTCTATGGATATTCAATATTATAGTAGAGCATCCATGATGTGTTCCATAGACCAAGCATGCTATCGGAATAAAGCGACAGTAATCGATGTCCTGCAATCGAAATCGAAACCTAGGCACTTGAAACTGGCCGGTCCTGGGACCTGGTGTCGCCATGGCAGCTGAGAAAAGTGGCCCATCCACGCATGTTCAGTAGAGTAAAAATTTTGTTTGCCACACCCACATCGGGCCCAGTCCCCAAAATCTAATTTCTACTCCAAAATCGTTCGTTTTCACAATCGATTCGATCCCTTCGATGCAATTTGTTATTGTTGTTTTTCTTGAGGGCACTCTTCATGCCGACAGTGGTGGTTAGAGGTTGCGTTTTTTCTTCTTATGCATTCGATACGTCATCTGTCATCTCCATACGAGGTGCTTCTTCGTCTTCTGATTTGTTTTCTTGTGAATTATATTCGCTTTCTCTGATGAGTCAGTTGTCAGTTTTTAATGTTTTGCGTCCAATTGAGCACTTTTTGCGTTCGGTCCGGTTCGGGTGACAGATTTGTATTCGTGGTACCTACCTACGTGCCTTTTGTCCTGTTTGCTGTTTGTGGTCTTGTGGATTGATTGGCGTCCTAACACACTGATAGCTACCTAGCTTCAAGTCAATAGCTTCTCCATTCAAGAAGGTACCGGCCGACGGGTCATTGTTTTGTTATAATTTAGTTTACTATAGTTTTATAACACATGAATTCGGTGGCTAATTTGCAGTAGAAATTGTGGACGTTTTCGAGCGACGATAGATTGTTGATTGAAGCTGAATATCAATCAGTAAATAAGAGAAGGGTGTTCTTGCCTTGGGGTATTTTGCAGAGAAATATATAGGTTTTGTGTTTTGGTTTGGTGCCCCAAAAAATGTCTTCTTGGTCTCAAAAAATTTCCAACTTCGAGAACTATTCAAAAACGTTTGAAAAAACTCGAGATGACGGCGTCCTGGAAATGTCAACCCCTGTTTTTCACCCGTTAAACTTCCATTAGTCGCATGTTTCTGTGAGGTGTATACGGAAACATTTTTTCTCTCGCGCCCGAAGGAGTGAGGGGAAGGGGTCCGGCTTCTAGGTAGCTTCCTGACTCCGTTCCCACTTCAGTAAGCGTGCGCTTAGTTGCTGGCCCACGTAGTCCTTGGCTGTGGCAGCACTGTTGCATCCGAAAGGTGCAGGTGACCAATCGTGTAAGTGATTTTGTTTTTATACATTTAGCCAATTTTTGCTGGGAACTTTGTTCTATTACGATTTAGTCGTGTTCTTGCTTTTATATTTATGTGTTACTTGATTTGAGAAATTCTTTAACACTCTTCTCGAAACATATTAATATATTAATTTTCACCTTGAGGTGCATGCGACAAGTGGCGTATTTTTTTCCATCTCCGGGTTATATGCTGCAATCTGAGTATAATATACAAACTATACAATACAATTATTGTCATTTCAGAACGATGACGTCTAGAAATACTCTTGCTAGGAATGTGGAGAATGCTTGTTACATATATGCTTGTTACATATATGCTTGCTATGTGCTTGGAATATATTTATGTGATGTGTAAATCATGTGTCAAAATACACGCCAGTGATTCTGATGAATCCTGATGTACCTAGTTATATTTTGTGTTCCAGTAAATTAGTTCTATTGGCTCGTTTTTTCAGTGATTTTTTGAGAGGTTAGTGGTGCAGACGTACACCACTTACAGTTTTACCATGAGACTGATAATTCTAGTTTTTTATACATCCGAGACTTTTCTTCTTTATTATTCTATGGAATTCTTCCCATTCGCGGTGATGGACCCAGTAAAAAATAAATTAGACAGGTAGGAAAGAGACAGGCGTCATGGTATTATTACAAATGTGTTAGGATTCGGTTTTTGTTGTTACACGTAGCAAATTGTGTAGAGACTTTGTACAATGAGTGGTAAATCAATTTTTAATGCCCCTCATTCCGGAAAATGGAACCTCAGCAAAACACCTGATGTAAGATGGAAATATTGGGTATGCATCTTTGAGGTGCATACGACTATTGTTGTCAGATAAACTCATGCGACTGACGGAAGGTTAGAGATGACTGACAGTAACGCGGAGCTTCGCGGACCAACTAACCCCAAAAATGGGACCCACAAAACCAAATTTCACTAATCTTCGTTCATGTTAACTAAGAAAAATACGGTGGACGGCGCAGGCTACAATTTTTTTAAATTCCATTTTGAGATTCTACGTGCCCTGAAACGGAAACCATCAAATTCTGAGGAGTTGAATTTTTTTCCGTGCTCGATTTCAAATGTTCATTATTGAATATAATTGACCAAAATGATTACCTTGATTATATTGTTTACTAGCCATGTCTGCTTGCTTCGGTCACTCATCCAAGTGGGTGTATAGATCACTGGAATGTCTCCAGTAGTAAATCACTGGAATCCAAGTAGTTTAGAAATATCACTTGATCCGCTACAAAAAAAAAACAGTTGCAAAGTCCTTGTCGCATGGATTTATTATTCTGTTGGACGTACCTACAGAAATGCCGGAAATACATTTATTGTTCCTTTCATGTGCGATAGCTGAAATAGCTATTTTTATGGTTTCCACAAATGTTGGCCCCCAATAACCGAATTAGCTCCTATTTTTGACAAACTTTCTTTGATCATTTGCCATTTGGTCGTGTTTATTCATCTGGTGATACTAAATCCAGTGTTATCATACAAGTTGATGGTTATTCCAGACAATTTCCCTGGTTTCTGACTCATAAAAATGAATTTTGGGAGCTGAACCTTCGCTACAACTCAATTCTTCACTCTTTGGTCGAAACCGACTTCTCATTTGGTCTCCTTGTCCTAAAAAAAAACATGGAAAACAATACCTCACAAGCTCATGTTACTAGAACGCCAAAAAACACAATTTTTACCCCCATTTTTCACCCATAACACCCTTGGGTATATTCCGATCGGGCTGCAAGGTTTAAGGACACAACTAGGGCCCAAATGGAGCCTGTGTGCGATAGAACGAATTTTGTACACCGAAGTTGTAGATATGGATGATACGGCGGACGGCGTACGGAAGAAGGACATTGCATTTTGGGAATCTTTACACCTTGAAACGTAAAAGCAAAAATTTGGAGGGGGTGCAGTAAAAATTTTTTGCTACGAGAATACATAGGTGATTAATTAATTAATCACATAATAACATACCAAAAGAGGCGAGTTTGAACTCAGCACCCTTGGGGTGAAACCTGCTGTGTTCGGCCCCTATCTTCTCCAAACGTGGAGTGGTGACCCCCGTCCCGCCTTCATACCCAGTCATACCATCCTTCGATGGCGCGAGGAATATTATTGTTGCTTCGACGAGGTTCACATCAAAATGACCCCTCTCCCAAAGCGTCCCTTTCATCCTGTGCGTCTCACTTCATCCAAGAGGGCCTTGACATGCGCAGTACCGCAAACTTCCAACACTCACGCTAAGGATTTTATATTATTTTAGAATGATGTATGATGATCGATACACGCAATGCACATAATGTGTATACATAATTTTAAGGAGTTGTATGTACAGCGAAATTCACATTTTTGAATAAACTGCATTACTTGAAAAATATTATTATTTTTTTTAAATATCTAACCTCTCACCAGTGGATACCCCTCCCTAGCGGACATTTTGAGTGGTCCCGAGCGTTTCCGTTACGGATTTCACGGAAGATCGAAAACTTTCAGCGGAACAGCTTTCCGAACTTGAGGATTTTTTCAAGACCACCCAGAACATGGTACGTCCGTGTGGCCCTGAATTTTGAACCGGCTCGCCTCGTCAACATGGTTGTGATGTTGACAGATACTTTTTTAAACCTATTTGTAGATAGGTACAAGTTTGTTGTTCACGGCCAAACGACTTATCCAAGTTATGTGAAAATGTGGGAATATGTCGAAGGTCCTACTTAGATTCGAAAGAAGACCGACCTATCCACCGAAAAATGCGACCCACTACTAACTAATTCAAGGTTTGAAGCTAATAGGGATTCAGTGATCCATGCAGAAGGGGTAAATATATACAGGAAAATAGAAAACCGTTGTGTAATATTTTCCAGTATTTTTTGCTCCTTCGTATTCTACCTAGGTTGAATCGTAAAACTCCAAATTTTGAAGGACCAGAGGTTCATTATAAAAAATACTAAACCAAAAGTCTAAAAGGCCAGGAAGTGTTCACCTTTGTCTCCTTTTTTTAATTTTTTTCTTTTTCTAAACTTAATATTGGTAGCATGATGATGATGATGATGATGTTTCGGATGCATTATTTCAAAAATACATTCATTTGGCCATGCTGTGGAGTGGAAGTAATGCTTTGAAGTACGTACCTTTCAACAAGCAATCCGCGTTGGACAAGTTAAAAGGGGAGTTGGAAGTCTTCAACCCTCGCTGATGCTCGTAGCCGTCATTAGGGAGACTGTTGTAGGTAACCCTTATTTCGCTTTCCCTAGAGCTGAAGGACGCTTCTACCAGCTACATCGGTGGGTCTGAAACTTCACTAATTGTTTGCAGGAGAAGGTTTGAACGGGACAAAGACCTTAATTTCCTGCAAGGCTGGATATGAGCGGAGAGTGCAAGCAAGTTTCACTACCTCCCTTCCTCACCAACCCCTTCGCCTTACAGACTTTACCTTCATCCGACATTTTCTTTAGGTTGCATATTTCTTTTTTGGTTTTCCAAGACCTGAGAGGAAAAATGAAGATGAAAGACTTGCTTGACAACCCCAAGGTGCTTTTATCTGGTTAACCATGATTTCATAATTTAGCAAGTGCCTGAAGTGGTGAGATGAAAGAAGTACTCGGATTTTTAGGTTGCTTCGAGGTGCAGCTGTTAATCAACTCCTTGTCTTACTGAGATCGGAATAAATGAACCGTTGTTTGACACCGACACAAAACAATATTTTTATAAACGTGGTTGTCAAGTCTGTGAGAATTAATAAAGCTCAGATGTGAACATCTCCAGATGTGCTAATATTACTGGCCACCACACTCAATTCAATAATTTGCAGTTATTGATATTTGGTCCGAATTTAATGTCTCTAGATTAATTTTTCACACTTCGTTTCATCCACGCATTTATTCCCATTTCCAACCACTGACCTGCGCAAGTAGGGAAGTGGTTGTGTAGGAATGGATGAGACGTGAAGGAAAGCAGATTTTGCTTGGCTGAACAGCTGACATCAGCGTTGAAGGAGATGATACAGTCCTTATAAGTGAGTATTAGGTACATAAAGGCTAAAATGTTAGTGGGCGATTAATCGAGTTACCTAATTTGACTACATGTTGAGAAAGTCTTGAAAACATTTAAACGATTTTGTAAAGAGAAAGGTAGTATTACTGAAATAAACGAAACTTTTTCGTGAGCGGAAAGGTTGATTTTGAGCAAACTGAAATCTCCTGGTAACATGAAAATCGGGTATAGGTATCAGCGGAGAATTGCATTTTCTTGAATCATGGCATTTATTTCAATGAAAGATCAAAACTCCACCTCCCACTGAAAATGGACACTATGCACGATTAGCCATGCTCAAACGCGCCACTGAGATCCGTATAAGCACCAATAACACAATTCAAAAATCGCAAGTACGAGTGTGGCGAAAAGCTAGGATGTTCCAAAAAAATAATTTTCCACAGGTAGGTAGATATTCTACGTTCAGGAGCAAAAACCGTATTTATAAGCAGGTAGCCCTTAATAATTGTGAACGAACGGCTGATGGTAGGTACGTACGCACGGGGTGTTATCTATTTTTCCCGGTGGGAGTTGTATGGAAATCCTCTTTTACGGACTCTTGGAGGGTTGTGATCACGCCCGATAACGGGAAGTTAACATGAAGATATTCAAATTGTAATTAATAGGTGCACATGGGGATCTTAGCAGAGGAACGTTTTTATGTATTCTGAGCGTTTCAACCCATATTTTTCATACCTTCCTAACTTGACTTAGGGCATGGGTCAGTAAAGCTATTAGGGATTCGAGTCTGTGAGACGACATTTTATAGCTAACAAAATATTGGTCCAACTTCATCCCGGCGTTTTATCACATGCCATTCACAATCCAAATGACGGTTAGGGAAGGGAGGCAAAGTAGGGGAGTCGTCTTCAAACTGCCTCCTTGAAATCACGCTCCTAAGCGTCTATTCGTCTCTCTTCTACGACCCTACATAAAAGTAAAGTGCTTTATTATACACAAACTAGCCTCCAGTGCCTTAACTAGTCAGTCGATAATCATTTAATCAATATTCCCCTTGGAGTTCGATCCCCGAGAAAGTCTTAGGCATTTCTCTTCACCCTCACAACCCACTTTCGCATTCGTCCCAAACTGCCTCTGAGCCGGTTGATCAAAAAGTTATGTTACAGTGGCCTGTCGCGTTATATAAATGCTACATGTGCACCTATTAATCTAAGGTCGTTAAGTCTCTGACCCTTCGAGAAGGATCGACATTGTCCACCTGTAAAGTGCGCTGTGATGATAACGGAAACCATAAATTCCTCGGAGGACGTGTACGAAATGTCAAACCTATTTTGGTTTATTATTTTCAATAATGAACCATTGGAATCGAGCATGAAAAAAAAATTCTTACCCCCCCTCAAAATTTGATGGTTTACGTTTCAAGGTATGTATAATCCAAAACTGCAATACAAATATTTCTGTCTGTCCGCCGTACACCGTACGCCGTACGGGCCACTTTTCTTAGTTACCATGAAAGAAAATTGATGAAATTCGGGTTATAGGTTCCGTTCGGGGTCTAGTTGGTCCTCGAAGCTCGACGTTACTGTCAGTCATCTCTAAGGGGCTCAAAATAGGGGTTAAAATTTTCAAAAGCCCTATACCATTTTTTTATGTGAATATTTTTACGGTTTTAAATAGTTCTTGAACTTGCGAGTTTTTTAAGACCATCCGGAGCGTCGTACGTCCAGCCGTTCGTTCACAGTAAGGCCCCGTAGTTTGCACCGACAGGCATTTTCGACTCCAGTGTGAATGAAATTGTATACAATTCAAACCAAATCTCGTAACCAGAGACACGCCCACAATAGGAAATTTGGCGGAGATGAAATCATTATAGGGATCACCTGATTATATTGGCGGAGTATGAAGTCGAGTTGGTTGTTCTGTGACATTATTTCATTTGAAAAATGATGGCTCTTTTGGAGTTTGTTGGTAGGTAGTGAAACTTGAACAAACGTTGAAGTATTATTGATGGGTAAATTATTACTACGGTAAATCATTACTCATCGGTAAATTATTACACAACGGTTCATTATACCATCTACGTAGAAGGGGCTGGAGTTTGTTGGTAGGTACTTTTGCAACTTTTTTCAGTCCTCATCAACAATTTCTTTTCAGAACTTCATTATGCGTGTTTCTTTTTGTTAGATACTGTTTGTCATCGGTAGAATTATTTTAGCAACATTTAACTCGTGATTTAGGTAGGTACCTAGTAACGAGTACGGGGTTAGGTACTAACCTACGGAGGGTCTGCGATCTACATAATATGTTGTATAGAATAGTACATATCATATTATATAGACGGGTTATCTATACATAGAGCTGTGATCTGTAACGGAAGGGTATTCTATACAAAATAATAAACCGTTGTGCAGGGTTTTGCAGCGTTTTTCATTTTTTCCCCCACTTTTTCAATTTCAAGTTTCTCCGCTTCTTCTTCCTGTTGTTCTTTGACAGGGCTACAGCCTCACAGACATAAAGGACCTAGCTGAAATTTTTCAAACAGATCTGCTATCCTCCAAGGAAGTGCCTTTTGTGCATTTCGCCTCCGCTCCCCCCACCCATTTCGGAACATTTAAGGAAAGTAGGTAGGTACCGAGAAAAAATATACTATGTAAGAACTGGGAAAAAAATATTCACTTCATCAGTGAGTGATATCCTCCCCCCCTCACCCAACAACAGGTAGTACTAAGTAGATTCACTGAGTAGGTAGTTATTGAGTAAGTTCTCGATTTAGGGCTTTTCCGGGGGAAGCACGAGGGTAGGTAGTACTGACCACAGAAAATAGTGATCTACGCAGAAGGTGCAACACAGGTAAAATTGAAGGGTTTCATTTCGATTTTCGGATTCTACTACCTTCAAAAAAATGTTATATGCAATACTACGTAAACGCCATTTTTGTTGCCTAACTTGTAACTGAACATTTTCAAGGAACGGAAAAATGAAATACAGTATACTGCCGTTTGAAACAAAAACGCCTTATCTCCAATGTTGACAAAAATGAGATTTTTACGTACCCCCCCCCCCCCTATTTTTTATATGCTCTTTTCGATGATGAAGTCCAAATTTTAAAATTTCATTAAGAAGTGGGGGTAATTCCTAACCTCGAAATCAAAAAATCGTTGAATTTGAAGGTAAAACGCCTTATCTAACTGTTTTTTAAGGTGAAACGCCTTAACTCTGTTCAAAAACGCCTCAAACTTATGTTGATTCGTCAATATTTTTGATTGTGAAACGCCTTAACTCAGCGAAAATTGGGATAAGGCGTTTTACCTTCAAAAGTTTACTTTTTTTTTGGCTTCAGATTTAGGATCAGACGAATCTGCAAAAATTGCAAGGCGTTTCTCCTTCAAATGTTTGCTCAGCTTGTTTAGCGATGAGGTTTTTTTATCTTGAAAAATATAATTAGGTTATCCTGACTTGTAGAGTTGAGGTGTTTTACCTTAAAAAACAAGAGGTCGGTAACACTCTTGTTTTTGAAGGTGAATCGCCCTACATGATAGTTAAGGCGGTTCACCTACAAAAACATGGCAATAAAATCAATTCGATTTGATTTCCCCGCCTTAAGTAGAGTTTTTGGTTTCAAAATCGATTTTTTTTCGATTTTTTTCGATAATTGTGTCAATTCAAGCATTATCGATGTGTCTCTAAAAATTGGGTTCGATAGCACAAACTGGATGGGAAATACAGCCTGATTTATATAGAAAACTTAAAATGCGATTTCTGAAATAGGTGGTTTTCGGAGATAAGGCGTTTTTGCTTCAAACGGCAGTATACAGTTAAACGCCCTTTTGCCGCTTAACTCTGGAATACTATAAATATGTAATTTGATACCCTCCACAACTTCACCCTCGTTGTTTCGAATCCGTGTCAGGATAAAGGGCCAAGTCTTTATTTAAACACAAAAAATAACTGTTTAGAACATGTTATTCTGGCTTTAAGTAGCATTAAACAAGTACCTATCCGCCACGGTATAAAATCGAAACTTAAGGGAAAATTGGTAAGCGTTTAGTATTTGTTGTTTCATTTGGCCGCTATAGACTAAAAACTCTTGGAAATTATGCAATCAACCCAAACAGCTTTACTACGACGGCATACCAAGATCTCCTCCGCTTCGTTAGAAAGTGGGGAGGGAGGGTTTTTGATAAACCTTTCTCAGAAGGCTAATGCAGCCTAGAGGGAGAAAACCACAATAGACCTTACAGGTCGCAGTGCTGCTAAGACCCCACAAGAAATCCCCCGTACAAACTATTTTTAAAAAAACTTTTTTTAACAATCTACACTGAACAACAAGTGAAATGTTAAAGTTGAATAAAATTGAAAACGTCAACGCCTTAACAACGCGAATGCTAAAATACGTCGTCGAAGGCAATATACCTCAAAGTGCACACACACTAGTACCTGTCACTCTGCAATAAATATTTCAACTTTTTTCGTTGGTCAATACCTATCCAGGAAAGCCCTATATCGAGTAAAGAACCCGGCCAAGGAATTATAGATTCATATACAGGTATGCGGTGGATTCAAGAATTCTATATTATTCATTTGCTTTTATTCAAGAAGCATTTTAATGATTATTCAAGTTGAGCACCGATTAACAAAACCCAAATAACCATCATTCTTCAAATTAATGAAATAATATCATGGAACAACCAACTCGATTCTATACAGGCATGCGTGTTATAGGCAGCTGTCCCTTGCAATGATATCCTTTCCTATAATCCCTGGGCTGGATGTATACCGTTCCAATCACGATATGTTGACGAAGCTTTTCGGGGCGAATTTCTGGTTGTTACTACGAACGAATGGGTGGTCGTACGAACTAAATCACTCGCGACGAAGTCGTGGAAACCCATTTCAAAGAAAAACGGAGTTATTGAAAAAATAGTCTATTTCCACTAATGGTGGTCGTACAATGCTCCAGGTGGTCTCAAAAAATTCCCAAGTTCGAGATATATTTAAGAAAGTGAAAAAATTCAATAACGGCGCCCTAGAAATCGCAAACCCTATTTTTCACCCCTTGGAGATCAATGACAGTAACGCCGAGTTTCGCGGACCAACCAGACCGCAAATGGGACCTACACACCAAATTTCATTAATTTTGTTTCATGATAACTAAGAAAAAAAAACCACAGTCATGCAGCATGGCTATAAGAGCGAATTTTCGAAGTTTTCGGCATCTTCCTCCTCCGCCTAAAATTTTCTGAAAATTAATTTTCGGCCAATGTTTTCCCAACTTGATACCATACAAAATTAAAACAGGAGTAGTTTTACGCAAAGTAAAATTTGGGGTGGAAGGAGGGGGAGGGGGAAATCAAAAATGTTTTGAATACCAGAAGAGTAAGTACTGGATACGTAACAAATTTTTTGTTCCATTTTTTGCCGAGTAACACCTCGGTTTGTAGATTTTCCAACGCTGAACACGATGGTGAAGTCAGAATTGCGATATCCCATTCCGTTATCAGATTAGAGCAGACGAACCAGGAAGAACATCTCAAGAAATAACCACGTTCCTTCATCTTCAAAGTGCTCCAGTTTGAGAATGGAATGAGATATCGCAATTATGATTTCACCATCGTGTTCAGCGTACAAAAACCTTTAAAATGAGGTGTCACTTGTCAGACTTTTTCATTTTGGGAATTTATGGGTAATTTTCCCCCCCTAAAACTCCCCAAAACTCCCCCTTAGAGTGACTCGATTCTGCCCATCTTCGAACTTAGCCTGTCGATTGCCAAGACAGATTTTTCGTGCAAATTTGAACTTTTTATCTCAATTCTTTCGAGAGTTATCGTCTGGAATGACACATACATATATAAATATATATATAAATATATACATATAATTTTTGGTGTCTTTCGGCAGTGAATTCAGGATGGTCTGAAACGGATTTTGGTATACAAATCTTTCGGAAATTCGAGTTTTAAAAATTTTGGACCGAGAACAATAGCTTCCTTTTCTTCGAAAATTCGCTAAAAACGAAGTACGGTAGAGGGTTTACGCGGATGGATAGAATTTTTTCATTCCGTTCACGGATTCTACGTACCGAGAAAGGGAAACCATCAAATTTTGTGGTGGGGGGCTAAAAAACTTCTTTTTTTTCAAGCTCTAAACAACTAGTGGTGTCTAGGAACACCCGGATCTTCTGGAAACAGGAGTCTGCCACTAAAGATCCTCGAGAAGCTAGTACCTAGCTGAGGGGGTCCGAGCCTTTCTGCGAGAACAGTTCGGATCCACCTCGAACTTTCCACGATCGCGGTTACAGTTTTGTAATGTACAATAAGATAGTAGATAAAATACAATAATATTATTTCATGAAAACCCGGCTACTACCTGATACCGGCTACCGGAGTTTCACTTACGAGAGTCAGGGATGATGACTGCCAGATTTGACGATTTTTCGGAGAATCACACCTGAACCTACCTACTGCTTTTCAGTCTAGATCACGATCGTATTACCGATGCAGCAGTTATTGTGGATGTACCAAATAAGCACTCCATTTCCCCTACAACAAAAAGGATGGTCCATACATATTTCTCTAATCACGGGGAGCGTATCAACGACTCGAAAACTTTTGTTTTCGTTATTTTCTCGCTTTCTTCGTGCAAGTATTACATTATTTTGGAGGAGGCATCTTTCTTCATTATGCCCTCTGAGTTTGTAATAGGCCGCCAAGAAAATAAATTATGCAAGAGGAGAGAGACAGCGAGAAACAAAGAAAATCGTAATGGGATGGTATCGCAAGGAAAAGTGTAGATGGAAAGAAAAGAGGTGGAAGCGACGTTGCTTTGTTTTTAGAGGAATGTAAGGCAATTCCATGGGAGCCTGGAAAGTTGGAGGGAACAATGAGATTACGCGAAGGGCAAATTAAAATCCTTCCAAGTGCTCTTCAAATAATTATTGTTGATCTTATTCTTATTACGGGCTCGACCTCTGGAGCTTACTTGTCAAACGCTGGAATTGAAAAGAAAATACTTCTTCTGACTTGAAGTTTGTTGCTCAGTGATCTTCGCTATCAACTCAGCACATACCTACCTAGTCGAAAAAATTATACCTAATTAATAAAACCTAAATAATACCTAGATACTTAGGTACTTAATATTTTCGGAGAGTAAATTTTTACAGCACTTTGTGGGGGGGGGGGGATCACATCTTTTGGTTTATTATTTTCAATAACGAACCTTTGGAATCGAGCATGAAAAAAAATTTAGTCCCCCTTAAAATTTGATAGTTTACGTTTCAATGTATGTAGAATCCAAAAATGCAATAAAAAACGCTGAAAATTATTAAAAAATGGTTTATTATTTACCTGTATAGATGCCCCTTCTGCGTTGATCACTGATTTCTGTGGTCAATACCCACGAGTTCCCCCAGAAAGCCCTAAATCAAGTAGTAGAGCGGCTCGGGAATTATAGTTTAAAAAAATGCGCTGGGAAGTTTGTGAATAAACTGATTTATTGAAATTTCTTCCAATGACCTTGTGCCAATTTATTACATTGAATTGCGTGCAATCCATTGAAAGCGATTGAATTCCAAGTGAATTCCAATAAATAGATTGATTGATTGAAATCCAATTCCAATTGAAATACACACAAACAAGTCTATTATTCCCCACAACAATCCCCAAGGGAAATTTGTAATAAATTGATTGACTGACTGAATTGAAATCCATTTCCATTTGAAATATCCATTGAAAACCATTGGAAGACTTGAACACAGCGCTGCACCGAACCAAGGAGAAAAAGGCCCCAGGGCAAGGCCGTATTAGCTACGAGTTTTACGAGAATGCTCCCGATTCTTTTTTACAAAGGCTGCTGCAGATGTTCAATTGGATTTATGAAACATGGGAGATTCCTCAGAATTTTTCAACATCTATCATCTACCCCTTACATAAAGGGTGATATGAGTGTGGTGGGTAACTGTAGAGGTCTTTCTTTCATCGAATGTGCTGCTAAGTTGTTGGCATCTATGGTGCTGGAGCGTCTTGAGCGATTCGTTGAGCCCACGGGCTTGCTGACTGAAAGCTAGGCAGGATTCCGGAGACGCTATAGTACAATCGATTCCATCTTCACCCTGACAAGTCTCGTTCACTTGAGAATGGCATCTGGCCCCAGGAGAAAGCTTTACGCCTTCTTCATCGACTTCAAATCTGCCTTTCATGGAATCAGGAGAGATTACTTGTACTCAAAACTTGAAAGCCCGGGTATTAGTCACAGGTTCATAAGAGTCGTCAAGGCAATGTATGATGAGGGGACAGCTCCAGTACGAGGCCGGGGGGGGGGGGAGGGAGGATCCAAACATTTTGGTGTGCAGACTGAGGTCTGCCAGGGATGCTTGCTTAGCCCAATGCTTTTTGCCCTATATGACAACGACCTTGCTGATTGTCTCCTCTGCTGCATTGGGGTGCGTGAACAGGTCATTAGTGTGCTGATGTATGCTGCTGACATGGTTGTCTTGGCTGAGACGCCTGCTGATCTTCGGACAAACATCGAGAGGCTGGAAAGATACTGTTCAAGAGGGGACTATGTGTCAACCTGGAAAAGCCAAAAGTTATGGTCTTCCGTAGAGGCGGTCCACTTGGAGCAGGTGAAAGCTGGACTTTTAGAGGAAACCCTGTGGCTGTTGTCAGCACCTACTAGTACCTGGGTGTGACACTTACCCCTAAGCTCTCCTACTCTGTGAATATCACTGGCAGGGATACAGCGGTGATGTTGGACATGAGCAGCCTCTATCGTGGTTTTATCTGCAGGACTGAGGTGCCAAATAATGCGGAGTACTGTGTTTTCCAGACAGTTTCCAGGGCAGCCTTGTGCTACGGCGCCCAGATCTGGGGAGGTTGATCTGAGGCGCGTTGCACGGCTTCTGGGGCACCGCTATCCACAGATGGTTGCAGATGATCATGTCTCGAGGGTTTTCGTGGGCCTGAGGCATTAGGAGCATTGCTGAGCGTGAGGGCTTACCTTCCTTTTGAGGCCATCCCAAGTGACCCGACTTCCTGGATGGCCCAGATTGACGCACTTCTGGAAAGTATTTGGTATTAGTGGCGGGATGAGATGGAAATGAGATGGAATAGACAAACCGCATATACAGGATGCTGGACTTCTCCATGAAGTCTGCTGACATTGCCGGTGTTCGCCAGCATTTTCCTGTGTGGGTGGTAAGGTCGGCACTGAGGTTCAGAGGGGATTTGCTAGCCCTGAACTGCATGCCATATGATCAGGGTGATGACGTGAGAACCTTGTGGGCCTTATGTAACATGGGGGTACCGTAGGATCTCCCGCATTTCTTGGCCACCTGGCCCGTGTTGGGAGAATTGAGGATGCACTAGTTCGGACAGGCAAGCCTCGGCAGTGAGGAATCGTCCACATCCTGGGTGGGGGCGACTGGGTTGCTTTGGCTCGTTACGGCGTTGTTGTGCTGTGCTATCGGAGTGCATTATTTGTCCACAAACAATCAGGTAACTATTATCCCGAAAGTTGTACCTTTCTCTATCACCTCCGACAGACAGGCTATGAGCCCACTGTTGTACTCATATTATTTTTTTCACTGTCGTACATCGTGTTTTTGTAAAAATAAATACTGTGGTGAATTTGAATTTGCGAGTTTCATCACGAGCGGTGTGAGGATATGCCCAGGCGGGTTATGAGCGAATCACCACCCTCATTCCTGGGATCTTTTTGGAGGTGTCCGTTGGTTATGGGCGTACCACCACCATGCACGGAATCTTTTGTGGGATGCTGCCTGGTAAGGTTATGGGCGGACCACCACCATGACCAGGATCTTTTTGGAGGTGCCCAGGCGGGTTATGAGCGAATCACCACCCTTATTCCTGGGATCTTTTAGGTTGTTTGGCTGGGGGTTATGGGCGAACCACCACCACACACAGCATCTTTTAGGAGAGGAGAGAGAGATGAGGTAAGGAGGAGAGAGAGTAGTCAGCGACTAGAGGAGAGCGTAGAATGTGGTAAAAGAGGCAGGCACCGGGGTTTTATAGACCCCGGTAGTCGTCTCCCTCCATCCCCTAGTTGGTAGGGGATGGTGGGGACTCAGGCTGGGCTTCCATCCCCTGCGTCTTTCGTCCCCACTTCTGCGTGTTTATTTGCGAGATCTAAAGTTGGCGAATACAATGGTTGTGGGTCTGGGAGGAACCACGACAAATACGATTCTTTCTTTCTTCCATTGGAAGCCATTGAATACCAATGGAAACTATGAACAACCCCCAATAATGGGTGCAAGATTGTTGTGGCGTCCCTAGCAATGACATCTGGGCTGAAGGTATACAATTTGATTCACCCTCCTGTTGAAGAAGCCTGTCGGTGCAAAAGTCAGGGTCTTACGTAGAACGAACGGCTGGACGCACAATGCTCGGGGCGGTCCCAAAAAACTCCCAAGTTCAACAAAACTATTTGACGTGGACCAACTATACCCCAAATGGGACCTTCAAACCAAATTTCGTCAATTTTTGTTCATGGTAATTGAGGAAAGTGCGAAGTACTGCGTACGGCTTGCAGACAGGCTTGGTTTATTATTTCAATAATGAGCCTTTGGAATCCATCATAAAAAAAAAAAAAAATGTTATCCCCGACGGCAGACGTGGTGATATTGTACATTGTATCCTCCAGTCGCAGGAGGGTGTCGCCATCGCCGTCGAGGTGAGGGGCGAGTGAGACCTAGAGGCGGGGTGGTAATGCCCAGAGCCAGAACGCCCGTGAGACGTCAGCTGTTAGCACACCATGGAGCTGATGGCGAAGAAGGTGGCTGGGCTTCTGATGGTCGAGATGTTGAGGTTTGGTGAGGGCGGAGATCATGTTGTACTTCGACGTCTGGTACAGGTTGACGAGCCTGGCACGGAAGTCGTTGTAGGCGAATGTGGTGTCGGGCGTGAGGTCAGCTGTCTGTAGCAGTGTCTCGTATGGGAGCAGCGAGATGGTCTCTGAGTACCTCGAACGTTGACTCTTAATGCCGGCAGGGGAGAAGGTTGCGTTGAGCTGGAAGAACCAAAGGGCTGGATTGTGGGCGTAGAATGGCGGGAGAGTCAGGGGGATGGTGGCAGTGGTGGTGGCCTCCCCAATGTCCATGACTGCAGCAGCGATGACGGTGGCCGTCGGTTGCCACATGGTGGTTTGTTTGTCTGCCTGCATTGTCGGCAAGAAACGTTGGGGATATTAGTGTTGTGATCCTATAGGTAGGGTAGGTTGAAGGAGAGGATGGGTGCTCCTTGGGAGTCTTTTTGGATAGCTAACGCCCCGCCCGGTTCTCACCACAGCAGGCGTTAGAGGAAGAGGCGTCCCACCGTTTTCACCACACCAGATGCCAAGGGAGAGGGGTCTTAGCACCCCATGGTTCTCACCACAGCGAGTTCTAGAGGAAGGAACGTCCCACGGTTACCACCACAGCAGCCACTTAAGGATGATGAGAGGATGCTAATACCCCGGGGTTATCACCACAGCGAGTGTTAGAGGAGGAAGCATCCCGCGGTTACCACCACAGCAGATGCAAAAGTAAGTGAAAGGGTAAGAGAGTAAGAGCATGGTCGGTAGAATTAAGAGCTGGGCGAGCCAGGCGCATTATATAGGCGCCTCCATGTCGTTCAAACGGCTCATGAGAGTCGTTGGGAGTTGGATGGAGGCGTCGCTCCACATAGGCTCGTCTTTCTCCTTGTTTATTGGTTAAATGTATATTCAAATGTATATAGGAGTGGTATATATATCACACTGAGGGGTACCACGACAATTACAAACCGGTTTATTACACCATCTCCACAGAAGCGCATCTATACAGGTAAATTATTACACAACGGTGTATTATTTACCTTATGCTTCGTGAATAACTGCAAATAAATAATGAGTGAATTATTGAATCCTGCGCATTTGTATGAAACTTTAATTCCCAGGCCTGAGGGAAGTTCGAGGGTACCTACTGACAACAGAAAACAGTGATCTGCGGAGAAGGGGCATCTATACAGGTAAATACTAACCGTTGTGTAACATTTTGTAGCAGTACCTGATTATTTTCCCATCGCACCTATCTACCTAAAAAATTTCTAAAATGGTTGGGAGGGGGGGGGGGGGGCAAAATGCACAAAAGGCACTTCCTTGGAGCACAACGAATGTGTAGTCACACTTCCAGCTCGGTCCGTTATGTCTGTCAGGCTGTAGCCCTGTCAAAGAAGTTGTTCTTTGACACGAAGAAGAAGCAGAAGTAGAAAAACGTGAAAAATAGCGATTTTAAAACTTCTGCAACGTCGGCATCTGATGGTCCCGAAGGTTGAAATTTGGTACACATCCTCAGGTGCCCCTCAGGGATGGATTTCCGAAAAACCAAAACGGGAGATCCCCAGGGAGCCGATTTACTGGCGGCAGAGAAGGGGAGGGGGTAAAAACCATACTTGCTTCGTCGTGTAACCAGCGTTTTGGTCGCTGATAGGTATCAGTAGGCATTTGGAGCTTTCTGTTTTCTTGGCGTTTTACAACATTTTATTCTGCGGTTTTCTTCCAGCATTGAAGCTTATTTGCTGGTATTTTGCAGTCACTTTATCCGCAGTCAAGACAGGAGCAAATTACGTTTTTTTTTCGTGAAAAGCCATTCGTCTAGACCAAGACGAAATGGAACTGAAGGAAAGCGCTATTCACAGCGGAGCCAAGGCTGACATAGCTCGACTAAAACAGATATTTCACCGCATTCTAACGGTCCCCCCTCATCCGGCTCTGGCGTTCCTAGGTGAATATCCTCGTGTAGTTGGTATGCGTTCACTCCTTCAACAGACGGTGGGAAGGGTTGAGGTACCTTGGCTTAATTGCGATGGGCGCCACCAACCCCAACCTCACGACTTCCGTTGCCCCAGTCAGAAACACCGACTACGTTTCCCCCACCCACCACCAAGTCACCTTCATTAAGTTACCTACCACGCTTGGCTTGAGGAGGAGCTCGCTAACAAACTGTTGATCCAAAAAACATCCCATTTGCGAATATGTCGCAGCAGCGTTCCCGCTAAAACCCGAGAGCGGGATTACCACTTTCGTGGACGTGATGGCTTTTCGAAAATGCATTGCCTTTTTCGCCTTTCCCGGCATCCAGCAGTGACTGAATCTGCTCTGACACGCGTCCATCTCTAGTATAGTAAAATATGGAGCAAAATTGAGTCCTTTAACGACACTAATTCTGTAACGTTTTTGACTAAAATCACCAACTCGATCCCTACAAGTGGTCCTTCGAGTTCCAGCTCGATCGTTCGTGGATGGCTATGAATCAACGGCAGGGCTGTAGGAAATAATTGTTTTTTTTATTATAGCTATATTTAATTCGAAAATAGATTTTTTCCATTGCGATATTATGTTCACGTAAAGGTTCTGTGCATACTGCATGCTCTCTTCACGGGCAACTGCGTAACAATCCGACTTTAAATAGGCAACACCTGTTCCTTCACTGGTTTGAAATTGGACTGTATTCCAGACCGGAGTGAAGGTACGTCGATTCAATGAGGGGATTTATGAAACAGGCTCGAGCAACGAGCTACTTTGTGGTCCTCCCTCGTCCCACACCTTTCCGGCTCCTCCACGAAGTCAGTCCGGTTGAAATTCGGCTGCACGCCCATTAATTTAGAGTCCTAAAAGGGATGAGGTTGAAAAGTACAGGCTGCCCAAATCAACCACTACATCGTCAGCCCCACCCACGAAGCTCCAGTTACCTCAATACCCTCGTCCTCCTGAGTTCCTACGGCGACGATCTGCGAGGCAGTCAACATTGCTCTGCTCAGAGGGTTTCCCACATTTCGCAACTCATCAGTGGCAACCGCCGGTCTCAAAACCTTGTTACTCAAAGGCGGCCCTGGGCATGTGAGGAAAGTTCCGGAGCCGTTAGTTCTATGATCCATTGTACTTTTAGAAGCTACTCAGTCGTAGTCGTTGGCCCCAGATCACTATCAATCTCTTTCAGAGCCATAAACAACTGAATAATTGACTTACGGAGTTAACCCTACCCTAGCTCAACCCTGGCCGTGAATCGATTCATTCTGACCCGAGCATGAAGAAAAAAGTTTAACCCCCTCCCCCAACCAAATATGCGATGATTTACCATACGCCGACGCCACCGTACACGCATCTTTCCTTAGTTGGATTCCATAAATCAAAATTAAAGAAATTTGGTAGGTAGGTCCCATTTGCGGTCCAGTTGGCCCGCGAAGCTCGGGGTTACTTTCAGTCAGATTGAAATGTTCAAAACGCCGTAGCTCGAAACCTTTAAATAGGGGGGTAGGGTTATGATGTATTTAAATTGATTTCGAACTTAAGGAGTTGTTGAAACCACCCGGGCGTTGTTTGTCAAGCCGTTTGTTAAGGCCCTGAGATTTGAACCAATAAGGTTCGCCAACATAACAGTGAATCATACGGTATACCAGCCCAGATATAATTGCTAGAGATCTGATTATAATCACGCAGGCTTTATGAAATATAGTTCATTGCTCCGTGATAGTATTTCGTTTGAAGCAAAATTGTTATTTCGGATTCTGTTGAATGTGTTTTCTAACCTATTTGTTGACAGGTACGAGTTCGCTGTACACGGCTGTGATACGGATCATCCACATTAGGTAAAAATTTGGGAATAACATACCGAGTCCTGCTTCGGTTCAGCGACCATCAGAATTTCAAAACTTACCGGCTGGGGGGCTCTTGGGGCCCAAATGGCGCGTTACATAAGACAGGGGTTGTGAGAACATGCTTTACATATATATTAGTAACTGTAACTGCCGAACGTTAGAGCTCGTACCAACTTTTACTCCGGTGGTTTTTCTGGTGACTCCAGTGGAGTTTTTGATATAACTCCGGTGGAGTTTTTGTCATGTCATTGTGTACGTGCGTTGGCTGTCTGCAGCGTTTTTCTGATATGTGGAGAAAACCGGAAGCCAACACTCTTCTTCCAGGTAGGTACTTACGGTACCTAGGTAATTCAAGTAGAGGAGACCGGGGCGTGTTGGCATATGGGGCGAGTTGGCACACACCCTGTATTTCTGGCTGTAGATGAGAAGGAGCACTGTGTGCTAGGAGGCAGTCGTCCTGCCTCATCTTCCAACGGAGTTTCAGTTTCTTCCTCCTTTTCATGCTGTGCATCTGTTTGTGTTTTTTGACGTGGAGAGTAAATTTTTCCGTCCGAAGTTTTCTGATTTTGCACATGTTGATACTGAATTAGAGCAGCTTTTCGAGATGGGTTTGGCTAGAGTGACTAATTTTGATTGGATTCACGTAGCAGAATCGATTATTTTGGTAGTTTACGGATCAGAGGCTATCATCTTGTTTAGAAAATCGCTGTGGGGTTAGTTGGCAGAGGAATGGGTGGGGTCAGTTGGCATAACTTTGAGGAATATGCCAACTAACCCCATCCCTTATATTGAATGATTTTAAAATAATTAGCAGGTACGTAGTCGTAGAAATTGAAAGTAGGTACCGATTGCTTTATTTTTGTAGTAGTTTTGCACAGGGTTTGTACCTACATGCGAGCAAAACATACATAAGAAATAATCAAAAATGCTGTTCAAGCACACCTTGTTGACAGAACCAGCCTACTCCTCCATAGTCGTGTCGCTCGTTTCAACATTACTGTCAACATGTGTGTGTGTTGGTGAAATACGACGGCCGTAATTGCCCCGGAGATTATGAGGACAACCAATATCGCGTGTCAACTATGACGAAAGAAAGGAAAACTTGGAGGTAGCCAGAAGAGGGAGACATCATTTGGTACCACAATACGAAAATTATTACAATTGCAGCCACCTGTGCAACTTTCCCCAATCCCGACTTTTATCGTTGATATGAAACCATGAAAATGTACATAACAATTAGCTTTTTTCAATAGAGTTATTGCATTATGCCAACTCACCCCAGCCTATGTCAACACGCCCCAGGGGGTATGCCAACTCACCCCAGGGGTGGGGTTAGTTGGCACATTTGGAAGCCTTCAGGAGATTGGCAGAGCGGCCCCCTTAGCATTTGTTTTAATTAATGAGTTATAGGGGATTTTGTAGCCAAGCTTTTGTGCTAGCACCAGCGTTAGTCAGAATCTTTCCAAGTATCGTCGAAAAAATTAGAAAAATCAAAAACCAAAAACTATGCCAACACGCCCCGGTCTCCCCTACATATAATCGTTTTTACATCCAAATGGAGAAAAGCATAAGGAACAAGATCAATAGTTCTTGCTGAATATTTGAAATGACGGTTAATCTAAAAAATTTGCTTTTTCACAAAAAGGACCTGCTCTTCTCCAGCTACGTCCTCACTTCATTGCAGAATGTAGCCATTTAGCCGCCAGGACAATGATTCCGCCGAAAACTATAATAATCCAATTATTACGTAGCTATTGGTAGTCAAGAGGAAGCGCTCGGACGAGAGGAACCCTTCAGCATATCCCGACCGGAAGGCGTCAGATGAAATCTTCTACCGTTTCCACCGTCTTAGTTCCGCTTTGCCGCTCTAATAATTTTTAATTTCAATCTCAAACGTGGCATAGGAGTGAGGGCTCAGAAGATCGGAAAGGGGTATCAAACTCTCACCATTATAAATTCATAGATTCATCCACCCATGTAAGTTATACGCTCTGCGTTCAATGAAACGATATAGTATACGCTGTGCTCAGATGTATTATAGTTCCATGGGTGCCCCCCGCTTCACCTTCCACTGAATCCAAATCATCATCTTGCATGCTCTAATCATATTTTACAAGACACATCCGCGTCGTATCATATATGATACGATACGATTTCATTTTGCATATTTTATTTGATTGGATCGAGTTGGTTGGAAATCAAAGTTACATCCGAAATTGGATATCTAGCTATGGTGGTGGATCGTAGTTTCATAGACATAATGTTTTGGTACCTAGACAAGCTAAAAGCCACTGGTCGGCCAACTATTTGTATGCCCTCTCCAGGTGCATCTATCTAAAGGTATTATGTCTAGATTTTCCCCGGTGAATATTTATGGCCACCTTAGGTACCTTATTGTTGAACTCAAAGGGTTGTAGTCAACCTGAAGGAGAGCAAAAACAGCCAGAATTCAGACGAAAATACAACCTAAAACAGATAAGAAATAACCAGAACTAGGAATGAATACCTACGCGAAAACATCCCAGGGACATGAGTGTGTTTGCTTGTAAATAACGTGAAAGTCAAACTTTGTAAGTTACTGACACAGTTTGAGGCCTCTTGGTGTACACTAAACTCAACAAGTGTCGATCGACGCAGAGAGCATCTGAATGTCACATATTTCATCAAAATTATAGCGAGAATATGGGAGAATGACAGATAACATAACATTTTGATAACCACGTAATGAGGAAGCAACTAGATGAAGTATCTTGGAGAAAAAGCACTCTTCTAGACTCAACGTTCATTCGCTCGACTCGTACACTGTCTAATGAGAGCATGTTCCTCCGCGCATGCGATATCCTCCTGCTTTATGAATCGTTTCATGCGTTACAGTTACAGTCTTGGAGACAAGAGTATTCTCTCAAAAGTATGAGAGAAATGTTTATCATCGGAATGCAGGCGAGAAAGTAGTCATGGTGACACTAAAATTCTATATTGCCCAGGGGGTTCAAACGTAGGGACGCTGCCCATTGAATTTGTGTTCCTAACTTAAACCTGTTATCCTTAACAATTCAGTACTTCATCAATTCAATTTTTCAGTTTTATAATGTCGTGAGACTCATACATTGGACATCCTTTGTTGAACGAATGAATGGTGATCAACGGTGAAATTAATGAATTAGGTAGGTATGTAAAATGAATTAATTTAAAAGATCCAGTTATGCAACGTGACCATATATGAGCACATTTTCAAAGTAGCTAGTACCTAGCATCTTGAAACATTTGTGATGATTTCATAAACATTTTTGATGATCTGAAATTTTCCAAACAAAATCTCTGATTTGAGTCGGTTCTGATCTGCCCTTGCGAGACCAAGTTAGGAGAGACGTGAATAGCCCTTAACAGGTTGAAATGAAGCTGCAATATTCTACGGTAGGAAAGGTTTTGTTAGCAGGTACCCAGGTACCTACGTATGTATACTTAGGCATATGCTATTTGAACATCGTACGAGTACGACCAATACCACGGAAGCTCATGCGATGGAGCTAATAATGCGAATTTCGGCTATGTACAATATTTTCAACGGCTCTGAACTAGTTCAGCCTTAATGGATTAGGTATATACCCGCTCTTGGTTATTATTTTCATACCCAGACCTTTGGATCGAGCATGAACCCCCCCCCCCCCCCCCACCCAATCAAAATTTGACGGTTTCCGTTTCTAGCTACGTAGATTCAGAAAATGGAATAAAAAAATTTCTATGCGTCCGTGAAGGTCTGCGTTACTGTCAGTCATCTCTAACGGGGTTGCAATTTCCTGAACGCCATAGCTCGAAAACGTTCAATAGAAGCGTATGTTTTTTTTTTACTTCTTTAAATTGATCTTGAACTAAAGAATTTTTTGAGACCACCCGGAGCCTTTAACCTTTTGGTTTATTATTTTCAATAATGAACCATTGGAATCGAGCATGAAAAAAAAAATTCTTACCCCCCCTCGAAATTTGATGGTTTACGTTTCAAGGTATGTAGAATCCAAAACTGCAATAAAAATATTTCTGTCTGTCCGCCGTACGCCGTACGCCGTACGCCGTACGCCGTACGCCGTACGGGCCACTTTTCTTAGTTACCATGAAAAAAAAATTGATGAAATTCGGGTTATAGGTTCCGTTCGGCGTCTAGTTGGTCCTCGAAGCTCGACGTTACTGTGAGTCATCTCTAAGGGGTTCAAAATAGGGGTTGAAATTTTCAAAACGCCTATACCATTTTTTTACGTAAATATTTTTACGGTTTTAAATAGTTCTTGAACTTGCGAGTTTTTTAAGACCATCCGGAGCATCGTACGTCCAGCCGTTCGTTCACAGTAAGGCCCCGAAGTTTGCACCGACAGGCATTTTCGACTCCAGTGTGAATGAAATTGTATACAATTCAAACCAAATCTCGTAACCAGAGACGCGCCCACAATAGGAATTTGTGAATACGGCCAATCATTGGTAGGGATCACCTGATTATATTGGCCGAGTATGAAGTCGAGTTGGTTGTTCTGTGATATTATTTCGCTTGAAAAATGATGGCTCTTTTGGAGTTTGTTGGTAGGTAGTGAAACTTGAACAAACGTTGAAGTATTATTGATGGGTAAATTATTACTACGGTAAATCATTACTCAACGGTAAATTATTACACAACGGTTCATTATACCATATACATACGTAAAAGGGGCTGGAGTTTGTTGGTAGGTACTTTTGCAACTTTTTTCACTCCTCATCAACAATTTCTTTTCAGAACTTCATTATGTGTGTTTCTTTTTGTTAGGTACTGTTTGTCATCGGCAGAATTATTTTAGCAACATTTAACTCGTGATTTAGGTAGGTACCTAGTAACGAGTACGGGGTTAGGTACTAACCTACGGAGGGTCTGCGATCTACATAATTATGCATAGAATAGTACATATTATATTATATAGACGGGTTATCTATGCATAGAGCTGTGATCTGTAACAGAAGGGTATTCTATACAAAATAATAAACCGTTGTGCAGGGATTTGCAGCGTTTTCGTTTGCACCGAAAAGCTTCGTCAACATGATCACGAATCAAACGGCATAAATCCGGCCCATCAGATATATCATTGCTAGGGAGAACCTGATTGTAATCACGGAGGTCAATTTGGTTGTTCTATAATATTATTTCATTTGAAAACGCTTCAAATCCCTGCACAACGGTTTATTATTTTGTATAGAATACCCTCCTGTTACAGATCACAGCTCTCTGTATTGATAACCCTTCTATATAACATATGTACTATTCTATACCCTCCGTAGGTTAGTACCTAACCCCGTACTCGTAACTAGACGGTACCTAACTGAACCGTTGTGAAATAATTTACCTGTATAGGTTCCCCTTCTACGGAGATAGAATAATGAACCGTTGTGTAATAATTTGCCCATCAATAATACTTCAACGGTTGTTCAAGTTGCAAAAGTAACTATCAACAAAATCCAGCCCCTTCTTTGTAGATGAGCCGTTGTGTAATAATTTACCGTGGTGTAATAATTTACCGTTGTGTAATGATTTACCGTTGTGTAATAATTTGACGTTGTGTAATAATTTGCCATTGTGTAATAATTTACCCATCAATAATACTTCGACGGTTGTTCTAGTTGCAAAAGTACCTATCAACAAAATCCAGCCACTTCTGGGTAGATGAGCCGTTGTGTAATAATTTACCGTTGTGTATTAATTTACCGTGGTGTCATAATTTACCGTTGTCTAATAATTCACCGTTGTGTAATAATTTGCCATTGTTTAATGATTTACCCATCAATAATACTTCAACGTTTGTTCAAGTTTCAGAAGTACCTACCAACAAAATCCAGTAGTCCATCACTTATCAAATGAAATAATATTGCAGAACAAACAACTCGACTCCATACAGCCATCCTTGATTATAATCAGATGCTCCGTAGTTATGATATCCGGGCCGAAGTTATACCTTTTGATTCACGATCGTGTTGACGAAGCTTTTTGGTGCACACGAACGGCTGGACTTACAGTGCTCCGGGTGGTCTCAACAAATTGTTTAGCTCAAGACAAATTTAATAACGTAAAAAAACAATACCCTTCAATCGAAAGTTTTCGATATACGGCGTTCTGAAAATTTCAACCCCTATTTTGAACCCCTTAGAGATGACTGACAGTTACGTCGAGCTTCGAGGACCAACTAGACCCCGAACGGAACCTATAACCCGAATTTCATCAATTTTGTTTCATGGTAACTAAGAAAAGTGGCCCGTACGGCGTACGGCGGACAGACAGAAATATTTTGGTTTATTATTTTCAATAATGAACCATTGGAATAGAGCATGAAAAAAAAAATGCTTACCCCCCCTCAAAATTTGATGGTTTACGTTTCAAGGTATGTAGAATCCAAAACTGCAATAAAAATATTTCTGTCTGTCCGCCGTACGCCGTACGCCGTACGGGCCACTTTTCTTAGTTACCATGAAAAAAAATTGATGAAATTCGGGTTATAGGTTCCGTTCGGCGTCTAGTTGGTCCTCGAAGCTCGACGTTACTGTGAGTCATCTCTAAGGGGTTCAAAATAGGGGTTGAAATTTTCAAAACGCCTATACCATTTTTTTACGTAAATGTTTTTACGGTTTTAAATAGTTCTTGAACTTGCGAGTTTTTTAAGACCATCCGGAGCATCGTACGTCAAGCCGTTCGTTCACAGTAAGGCCCCGAAGTTTGCACCGACAGGCATTTTCGACTCCAGTGTGAATGAAATTGTATACAATTCAAACCAAATCTCGTAACCAGAGACGCGCCCACAATAGGAATTTGTGAATACGGCCAATCATTGGTAGGGATCACCTGATTATATTGGCGGAGTATGAAGTCGAGTTGGTTGTTCTGTGATATTATTTCATTTGAAAAATGATGGCTCTTTTGGAGTTTGTTGGTAGGTAGTGAAACGTGAACAAACGTTGAAGTATTATTGATGGGTAAATTATTACTACGGTAAATTATTACTCAACGGTAAATTATTACACAACGGTTCATTATACCATCTACGTAGAAGGGGCTGGAGTTTGTTGGTAGGTACTTTTGCAACTTTTTTCACTCCTCATCAACAATTTCTTTTCAGAACTTCATTGTGTGTTTCTTTTTGTTAGGTACTGTTTGTCATCGGCAGAATTATTTTAGCAACATTTAACTCGTGATTTAGGTAGGTACCTAGTAACGAGTACGGGGTTAGGTACTAACCTACGGAGGGTCTGCGATCTACATAATATGTATATAATAGAATAGTACATATTATATTATATAGACGGGTTATCTATACATAGAGCTGTGATCTGTAACAGAAGGGTATTCTATACAAAATAATAAACCGTTGTGCAGGGATTTGCAGCTTTTTATTACTGTTTCGGATTCTACATATCTTGAAACGTAAACCATCAAATTTTGGTGGGGGGGGGGGGGGGGGGGTAAGATTTTTTTTTTCTTGCTCGATTCCAATGGTTCATTATTGAAAATAATAAACCAAAAAGATGGATCTCTTGTATTCTGTTGATAGGCACTTTTGCAATTTGAACAAACGAAAGTATTATTGGGTAATTATTACACAACGGTAAATGATTGAACAGCGGTAAATTATTATTACACAATGGTTTAATATACTATCTAAGTAGAAGGGGCACCTATACAGGTAAATTATGACACAACGATATAGTATTTGCCTCATGCTTCATGAATAACTACAAATAATTAATTATTAAATTACTGAATCCCGCCCATTTGTATGTTACTTTAATTTCGGGGCCGGCTTCAGCACTCGATTTATTAGGGCTTTCCTGGGTGGAGCTCGAGGGTAGACCACAGAAAACAGTGATCTACGCAGAAGGGGCACCTATACAGGTAAATAATAAACCTTTGTGTAATAATCTGCAGCGTTTTTTATCGCATTTTCGATTCAACGTATCTTGAAACGTACGCCATCAAATTTTAAGGAGGGTTGCTATATTTTTTTAATGCTCGAATCCAAAGGTTCATTAGTGGGTGATCACACAGCCGTTAAGGCGTTGGAGAATCGTAAATTTCTGAGACAGGGAAAACGTCAAAACCGAATGCCATCAATGAACTTTTTCCCCGGCATTAAGAAAGAGGTAGTGGCGAGACTGCAACACAGTCAACGAACTCCTCCTACAGATGTAGAAACAAGAGCAAGAAACAATTGTAGGCAATGAAGGAGGAGATGGAAATAATATTCGCACTTACATTCCTAGGTTCGCGCCGTTTGCGTTCATCAGTCGCATTTTGCAGGCTGAGGTAACGGCTCAGACAGGGGAAGCCACGATTGTCGCCATAATTATTGGTGCGAGCAGTCATTTCCCAGAAGGGCAGTAACTAAAATAAGGCTCCAGGCACCCGCACCGAATTAGCTTGAAGGAACGGCACCTGGGGACTGACAAGGACGGAACAGCCTAGGAGACACTCCCGGGAACTCTATGAAATAATGACTCGACTCACTCGTTCATTTTTATTGTTGGCAAGATGGAAAAAAGCTATTTTCCTACCATGGGCAATGCTATGAAGTTTTACGAAGTTGGGGAGACGTGCGAATGAACTCAAGACGTATAAATTGAACATGGAACATGGTTTACGAAACTTATCAGAAAGTTGATGATTACGTTACACTGTATGTGCATTTTCCGAACCTGGGGAAATATTATACCTGGGTTTGATGTCCAAGCGTATATTGACAGCACTAAGGTATCTACTTAGGTACTGTTCCATTGCATTTTAACCACACCCCCGGCCCCCCGCCGCGGAACTTGTAGAAATAATTTCATTGAAATGAGTCAGGGGCTCAAACAGTTCAGCATGAGCGGCTCTCTCAGTATAGTAGATAGAAAATTCCATAAATCTTTACAATCCACAAATAAAACCAGGAATATTCTTGAGCATTAGTATTCAGTAGAGGTTCCATCTTCGAATTCTGACCTACCAACTGACTCAAAAGTCTTATTATTGGAATTACAAATAGATCTGATACCTAAATATCAGAGGATGATCATCTGGTTAAAACAGTGAAAGATATGAACTTTACATGATTGATAACGAGATTTGTGGTTGTCATCCAATGGAGAATTTTCGTCAAAAATGTTTTTTGAAAAAAAAAAAAACTCGCAGAACTCCTGGAAAAATGGTAGTTTTCAAGCCCGTTTTCAATATTAAGCGTCACTGAGCCTCAATGAGGGTGAATAAAAGTAAAAGTACGCCAAAAAATGAGGTATCAGGTCTATTGACATCTGTCGGGCTGTTGGCCTCAAGAAGGCGGAGCAAAGCCTCGGAGGCGAAGGTTCTTAATGCTGTCAACAACCCAACATTACAAATAGACGTGTTTTTTAAATGTATTAATAAATTTGCGGATCGACCCATCCATCTATTGCAGTTCTGTGCATTGTTTGAAGTGATGCATCAGCGCTTTAAGCTGGATTTGAGTTGAACTACTCGGCAATTTACCTGATATGTCATTTCTAGTGGGAACTCAAAACTTCAAACTTCACACTCGTTTTATGCCTGGACTTTCCAACAGAAAGACCTCATTATGTGGTTAATAATGGTGGAGTGGCTAATTTCCGTTATTTAACAGAAATTGGCCCACAAAAGGAGAATTTGTAACCCACGTACATTGTACAACACTGAGGATCCCTCAGATGTTTATATCGCATCATCCCATTATCAGTAAGTTCTTGTAACTACCTAGTGGGTCCGCAGACCAGTAGCCTCACTATCACCAGCAAAACGAAAATACAACGTGCACATACCTACCCCAAATCCGCTGTTTTGGATATTGCGGCGCCATTTCCGGCACCCCTGGCGCCGTCATAGTACCAAAACCTGTAAAATAATTTCTGACAGTCATATAGACATTTCATGCCGCAGGACCCATTATCCCATTTTGGCTCTTGCGCCGTCACTCTCGTCGCCATGGCACCTCTTCCTGACGCTGTCGAGACGCCAAAACTATACTCAAAATCGGAAGGCCCAACGAGTCCACCCTCAAAATTTCAAGTCCAGATACCCAAAATCCGCCTTGTAGCTTGGTACAGACATACCCATCTGCAAATGCCATTCGAGTCTAAGTAGGGAGCCTCACTGACGATTGGCATAAACTGCGGGGAACCTCAGTTGCCTCTAAATAAAACCAGCAACATTTTGTGAACATCATTATTCAATAAAGGCACAATCCAAGGACACTGGCTTATTCATGAATTGATTATATAAATAGTTATAACATCAGATTGCCTGGTTTGATATCTGAGGAACAAACTAATCATCTGGTGAAAAGCAGTAAAAGAGGAGAGATTAGCATAATGGATCAGGAATCCCTGTTTCTGAGTTCCTTTAGAATGTTTTGTTAGGGCCAATATTGGTAGGTACTTGTAAAACTCATTAGAGGGGACCTCAGCCAAATCTGAAATGAAATTGAAATGAAATTTATTCCATCCTTCCTACAGTACGTTTTATTTTTAAAAAAAAATACATGCAAATGAGCACAATAATAACATTAAATTAAATAACTGTATAACTTCTCACGAACGTATCGAAGGATAATTTACCCCTAAACGCTCTCAACTAATCCAACAACATTCGTGAGCATCAGTATTCAATAGAGGGTACTATGACCTACGTACTGATTGAATAGTCTCAGTATCAGGATCCCGAACAGGGAGGATCAAGCTGATCATCCGGTTGGAAGCAGTAAGGAAGGAAAGGTTAACCATAATTGATCAGGAATTACAGTGATTGTTACCTCCGGAACGCTGTGTTCTTGTAAAAACTCCTGGCAGGAGACCCCTCAGCCAGACCAAGCATCGTTCGTTACGCTTAATTGCAGGAGTAGTAATCACGGCTAGGAAGCCCTCTAACTACTTTCGAGTTCACATCGGAGGTGGGGGGCTGGGTTTCTCACCCCAACTACCCCTTACTACGTATACTGTTGAAGCCCGCTCGTTGGGCAGGTTAGCCCGACCCCCGCACTCGAGACCTAATCCGCGGGAAAGTGGAGAATAGAAACTTCGGCTCATTCCAGAGGGATTTGAAGGTGAGGGCGAGAGAACGGATGGTCTGGAGACGTCCCCACGGATTCCTTGATCCTTCGATAGCTGAGAATTCTCACGCCTTCGTCCCACTCAAGAGATCGGGATGTTAGACTTTTCGCAGACAAAATTTATACATATTTATTTGAAGTGATACAATCAAGCCCTAGGGGAGAGTGGGGAACAGTGAGACAAACGGGTTTTTAAAAAAGAAGATGCGCGCCAGCGCCTCCAAGCATGATTTTTATGAACTACTTGACCTTGTGCACGATTGGCACCAGTGAGGTGCCAGTTTCCGCGAGGTGTAGGTGTTGTGGGAGCATCCCACGGTTTCAAGGTAAGAAAATCGTCTTTTTTCCAAAATTTTTCAACCTAATTAAAGTAGGATTTAGTTGCTTTCATGAGATTGAAACTTTTTGACAGCAATTCTGTTGTTATCAACGTTTTTTTGCATCAAAGCCATCTTTGTAACCTTTCTCATTCAAACAGAAATCCAATATGTCTGGAAAAAGAGCCTTTGGGGAACACTGAGACGGGAACAGTGAGACATCTCTTGCCACTGTCTCATTGTTCCCCAATCCTAGGAATCATTATGCTCATCTTCTTATCAAGTTGTTAAGCTTCTGGTAAATAGTGTTGTTAATTAATAATAGGTTTTATTAATTAATAATAGGACTAAAGGTGTTTTTTTTCTAGATGAGAAACCCTAAGAGAAAAACTTCTCAAGGTACATTCACTGCTGCCACAATGAAGGCAGCTGTGCAGGAGGTCCTGGAGGACGATTCATCCATGAGGGTAGTAGCGTCTAAATACGGTATTGCCCATCAAACATTGGCACGGTATGTTAAAAAACAAAAAGAAAATCCAAATGATGAAGTCCGCATGGTACCGAATTATTCAGTGAGGAAAATATTCACACCTGATCAGGAAAAGTCCTTGGTTGATTACATAATCAAATGCAGCAAAATGTTTTATGGACTCTCCAAAGATGACGTGAGGAAGCTTGTATTCCAGATGGCGACCATAAACCGATTGAAAATACCAGAGCAGTGGAAAAACACAGGGAAAGCAGGTATAGACTGGGCGTATGGGTTTATGAAGAGGAACCCTCAGCTTTCCCTGAGAACTCCCGAAGGCTGCAGTCTGGCCAGGGCCATTGCTTTCAATCGCCACAATGCGGAGATGTTTTACAATTTGTTGGAAGAAGTGCTTATTCGCGGTCAAGGGTTTCTCCAGGGAACAAGGATATACAATTTGGATGAGACAAGTACGACCACAAATGCTAAAACTCAGCAGAAGGTCATAGCAGAAAGGGGAACCAAGCAAGTTTCGTCCGTGACAAGTGGAGAAAAGGGAACTCTGGTCACAACATGTGTGATCATTGCAGCTGATGGCAACTGCTTACCTCCTGTCATGGTATTCCCAAGAAAAAAGTTCAAGAGTTGGATGTTGAATCAAGCACCCCCAGGAACATTGGGCCTAGCAGCACCAAGCGGGTGGATGAACTGTGAACTGTTCATTGAAACAATGAAGCATTTCATTAAGTTCAGTGGGAGCTCAATTGATACAATTATTTCGCTGTTTCACGTAGTGTTTTCATCCTTTCACCCTACTGTCTCAATGTTCCCCAGGGGTGTCTCACTCTACCCCTTGGGTGGGGAAGGGTGAGACAAATGTCATAACTTTTTTAAAGCTTGATAACAACTGTTTGGACCTGTATAAATCCTTCTACTGAATACTTTTGAAAAGGTGAATAGTTTTTGGAAGCACCCTGAACATTTCAGCTCGCCAGATGCAATCTTGAGCCCCTTTTTGCTGACCCAAACAAAAAGTGTCCCACTGTTCCCCACTCTCCCCTATACAATAGGACGATTACTCAGTTGAAGTGGGTGGGCATATTGTTTGTTCGCATCCTTAATATGATTCATACAACTGGTTGGTGTAACAAATTGTGTCACTATAACTGAACCTCAGGTACATGGTTAAAGCCCCCCCTGGGTACCTATTAAAGTAGTGTGAATAAGAAGGTTATCATGTTTGCTTATGCGCAGCGCCTATTGTTCCCATCACTGTGGAATTCATGGGACGATCCGAGATTCTATAATCAATACGACCTCGGAAAATGTCATGAGAATCTGAAGATGTAACCGGAAATAGAAGCGTTACAAGGTTTTTATTGTCTGCACATGTGTACAACCTGCTATCATTCTTATTGCTTTGGAGATCTCATCCATTCGGACCCTACATCTACGTCGTCCCGAAATTTCGTCGAAACTGGATGAATAGAACAGAGATATAAACGTTACAAGGGTCTCGTTTTTCGCGTCTGTACAGACGCTGCTATCATTTCGATCGCTCTTAAATTGGGAAGAAGCTATCAAGGACTCAACCTGCATGATTCCGGAAAATTTCATCAAATTCAGTCAGAAAGGGCTGGAGTTACGAGAGGGTCAGAAATTCACTGAAAGATGTTTATACAATTTATAAGGGATCATCCGTGGGTTAATCCATACATACCCTCCTGTAAGTCGCTCGATTTGTGCTTGTACGTTTGTGTTCCTGAAATTAAAATTCCAATTCACATGGAAGGGTTTACTATCGCCAAAACCGTTATCATTATTACATAATAACGTCATTATTATGGCTATTACTATTGCCTGTTATTAGTCCGTATTGGTCCCTATGCTCTCCAGGTATACTGTTCATTCACACGCGACGCGATTCGTACTCGGTAAGTCGCGTAACGGTAGGAAAAGTTCGGCTTCACCTTGGTATCGCGAGTCGGTAGCGTAGAGGCGGTAAATTTCCCGAGAGGCTGGCTACTTCCTCCGGGTGACGGATGTAGTGTACAGAGGAATCACTTCTCTGCAGGCGGCCCACGGCGTAGGTCGCCCTGGTGTGGCACTTGGCACGGCGTGTGCTCATACCACGACGCGATAGAACTTTGTCTCCGACGGCTGTTGGTAAAAGGCCCAGATTCATTTTATCACTTCTTTTCTTGGTGGGGGCAATTTAGGTGAGGTTGGGTAAAGGCGCGTGGCTTCAAGGTTCCAGCCGGGTTTCCTTGCTGATCCTGGCAACAGATTCCGTCAGCGGGAAATTTCTCTTGTGGAGTTTCTTACGGTGGGTTCGCTTGTTCACCTGAAATGTACTGGTGGTGAAAAACATCATTCAGATGTGCGATTCGGTGGTTTCAAGATATGGTGATTACGAGAAATTGGGAACCTACCGACAGACGGTACGGAACCAAATTCGTTGGTCCTTGACGTCCGAAACGCAAAATGCGGTTGAAAGTCTTGGTTTTGGCAAATTATACACCCTTTCCGACCCCTGCACGATTACAAGGCTCACTGTCTTCGATGGTAAGGAATAAAAAAAACACGCATGTCATTCAAAACCAACTAAACACGCTGTGAAACCCCCCCCCCCCCTCCCTTAACGAAATATGCAACGTCCCTGTTGCAATCGATATTATGTACCTACCGAAACTACCAGCCAGTGACAGATTGATTGATTCTTGATAATATGGCCATCTCCTCTGTTATTATAGCGATCCAACGTTCATCCTGGCATAACAATGAACGAGTGCGGTTCCGCTAGCTGTGGGCAGGAGCATTATCAGTCCCGAGATGGAACCCGTCCGTTGGCTCGAGTTTGGATGCTCACAGAATAGAGTTCCAGCCAGTTGGGAGCGCTCCCAAACTTCACCACAATGGGCGCCCTCAATGCCTGGGGGTTCGCATTCATAGAGGCAGGCGCTCAACAACTGCGGGGGCGGTCGGCGAAACGCCCTATCAAATAACAATGATAGGTCATCGATAAATTATACTTCCTTCAGAATATTTCGAATACGTATTAAAGCTGTTGCGTAAATTGTAGTGAATATGAAGAATATAAGGCGCGTTATTACTTGTATAATCTCAAGCATCATAAGGTTGTCCACCTAAAATTGTAAGCTTAGCATGAAGGGGCTGCAAGGATCGGAAGATACAAATCCATGACTCGAGGAAGGAGTATCCACGTATCCATGAAACTGTTTCCAGGATATCATCAAAGGCAATCACGTTCGAGGGTTGTTAACCAGGTGGATATCGATTAGAAATAAGGAGAAGTTGTTGAAACCAGTTGAACGTCATATTTCGGGTACACTGCGGCGTGCAGGAATAACTTTATAGGTAATTCCGTTAATCAAGTAGGTAAAAAATAGGTAGGCATACCTAAGTTATTTCTCCCGACTGATTGGAATTTCTTCGCCAACTGACCGCGTGAATAACGATTCGAGGGACTGATAAGCAAATTTGGGCTCCTCCTTCTTATGACAGTTGCACTGCAGTTTGCAGTTTGCACTGAAGTTATTGATCATTAAGAAAATACGGCCGTGCTATGCAAGGATACCTACAACGGTGATACTATTTCAACGACCATGATACATTATACCAATTATCTCCTCCCGAGTATGCCACTGCTCCTCCAGGCATATCCTTCCATCAAACACCCAGCTTTTTCCTACTTGGGGTGAGAACGGGCTAAGGAGGCAAACCTTTGCTGTCGATCAATAAAGGACATCATCTATTATTGAACAAGGAGGAGTTCCTGCCTTGATTCGTTGGTCAGCTTGTGAAAAGCAGAAGGACGAGAGGTTTGTGGGCAGAGTGATAGAACTGGTCAAACGGCGCAGGGCGGGGGTAGGCCAGGATAGGCTGAAGAAACCATTCCCTTTTCTCCCTGCAAAGCGGGTGACATGTTTCCGGCATTTCCACTCAACGACACTTTATTTTTACAAGCGGATCCGCTTGTAACATATTACCTCTACTTTTCGGCTCGAACCCTTTCGCTCACTAATGAAATGGAAGTATCGTGGGTAAGAGGTGAGAATACAAAAATCTGGGACAAACAAATAACACATGAAATCGCGACAATAACAACATGGCTAGCATTACCCACGCATCAGTGGCGTAGCCAGGATTGTTGAATGGGGGGGGGGGGGGGTGGTGGAAGGGTATCGTAAAAAGAAAATGTAAGGTTCGATTTCACAAACAAAGCTGAATATAAAATTTTAAAAAGCACGAAATTTTACAGATAACGCTAGGTAAGATAAACTGATGAAATAAAACACATTCATTTGGAAACTATGTTAGCAAGTTTTCAGAGAAAATTAAGCTGTTACAGTGGGTCCAACATTTTCAGAACATGAATTTCTGAAATTTTTTATGGGCAAATCTGTTTGACAGCATCCTGATTTCATCCCTAGATTTTAACAAAAATGTATGTACGTATATCATGGTTCTTTATTTATTTATTTATGTGCCACTCCATACGACATCTGATTTTGGTTACATGATGAAAACACCAAATTTCGCCAAAATGTTCTTATTGCCAGAATAAAAAGGATGAGTTCGCAGATAACAAATTTTCAAAAATTCCAAGGGGGTCAAATTTGGGTTTTTAGGGGTCAAATTTGGGTTTTTAGGGGTCAAAACCGGTAAAAACTGCTGAAATTGAGGAGAATTATTGATCTGAAAATCACTGGTATCCATATCTATAATGGTAGCATGAAAGGTTGAGTACAGACAGAAAAATACCATTCCAGTTGTTTTTCACACAGAATAAGGTCAAATTTGGATTTTTGGGGGTCAAAAATTAGTATTAAGGGCTAAAATCAATATTAATTCACTTGACATTGTCTGACATGGTGATTCACGACAGAAAGTGGGACTATTTCCATGACGATAATATTTTTCATTCTATCCAAAAAGAGTGGGGCCAAAAATCGGTAAACATGGTTCAAAGTTCTGGCGTCCACGGTTCGACCGCCATCAACGAGCCGTCATCCCGAAGTTTCTTGGTGACAATCCTGCTGGTTTTGACGGCCGTCATTTTTCATTTCCGAGAGGTTTTGAAGTCTATTTAAGATATTAAGATTGTGGTTACCCTTCAAAATGGGTGACGAAAAACTCTCCAATTCAAAGTAAATGGACATTGATTTCAGGAACAATATCTGGAGTAAAATTTGAGATAGATGTCAAATAACTGATAAGAAATAGGTCTATATCGGTTTACTATTTTCAGTAATGAACCTTTGGAACCAAGCACGGATTTTTCTTTTTCTCCTTCTCAAAATTTGATGGTTTCCGTTTCAAGGTACGGGAATCCGAAAATGGAATTTAAAATAAACGCTGCAAATCCCTGCACAACGGTTTATTATTTTGTACAGAATACCCTTCTGTTACAGATCACAGCTCTCTGTATAGATAACCCGTCTGTATAATATAATATGTACTATTCTATACATATTATGTAGATCGCAGACCCTCCGTAGGTTAGTACCTAACCCCGTACTCGTTACTAGGTACCTACCTAAATCACGAGTTAAATGTTGCTAAAATAATTCTGCCGATGACAAACAGTAGGTACCTAACAAAAAGAAACACACATAATGAAGTTCTGAAAAGAAATTGTTGATGAGGAGTGAAAAAAGTTGCAAAAGTACCTACCAACAAACTCCAGCCCCTTCTACGTAGATGGTATAATGAACCGTTGTGTAATAATTTACCGTTGAGTAATGATTTACCATCGTGTAGTAATAATTTACCCATCAATAATACTTCAACGTTTGTTCAAGTTTCACTGCCTATCAACAAACTCCAAAAGAGCCATAATTTTTCAAATGAAATAAATATCACAGAACAACCAACTCGACTTCATACTCTGCCAATATAATCAGGTGGCCCCTAGCAATGATTTTATCTCCGACCAATTTCCGATTGTCGGCGCGTCCCTGGTAACGAGATTTGGTCTGAATGTATACAATTTCATTCACCCGGGAGTCGAAAATGCCTGTCGGTGCAAACTTCGGGGCCTTACTGTGAACGAACGGCTGGACGTACGATGCTCCGGGTGGTCTTGAACAACACGTTAGTTCGAGAACTATTTAAAACCGTAAAAATATTCACGTAAAAAAATGGTATAGGCGTTTTGAAAATTTCAACCCCTATTTTGAACCCCTTAGAGATGACTGACAGTAACGTCGAGCTTCGAGGACCAACTAGACCCCGAACGGAACCTATAACCCGAATTTCATCAATTTTGTTTCATGGTAACTAAGAAAAGTGGCCCGTACGGCGTACGGCGTACGGCGGACAGACAGAAATATTTTTATTGCAGTTTTGGATTCTACATACCTTGAAACGTAAACCATCAAATTTTGAGGGGGGGGGGGGATTCCAATGGTTCATTACTTATTGAAAATCATAAACCAAAAATTGCTGTCTGTCTGCCGTACGCCGTACTTTCCTTAGTTACCATGAACCAAAATTGATGAAATTCGGGTTATAGGTCCCGTTTGGGGTCTAGTTGTTCCTCGAAGCTCGGCGCTACTGTCAGTCATCTCTAGGGGGTGAAAATTGGGGGTTACAATTTTCAGAACGCCTTAGCTGGAAAACTTTCAATAGATGGCCTGGTCTTTTTTACATTTTTAAATTGATCTTGAACTAAATAATTTTTTGAGACCACCCGGAGCATTGGACGACTAGCCGCAGATGCTTCGTCAACATGGTCGTGAATGAGTCCGGCCCAGATAATTATCATTGCTAGGGAGCACCTGATTATAATCACGCATGGCTGTATGAAGTCCAGTTGGTTGTTCTGTGAACTTATTTCATTTGAAGAATGACGGCAGTTCTGGATTTCGTTGACAGGCACTTTTGCATGCCCATTACACGGATGAAATGGGAATTTCCTACAGAACACATCCCACCAACCTCCCCCATTCGCTCGGATAATATTCACAAAGGCCATGACATTGCTCGATTGTAATCAGATAAACGTAATATTATGTAACTGTTTATTCAAGCTTGATTTACCATTTATTCTGTTAGTGTTGTATTTGTTTATACAACTTTCGTGACTGTCATCTTCTCCAAATAATAATTATGTGATAAATTAAGTATTTGTTATCGAGGCAAATGGCAGTGGCATCCACCAACAATGCTTGACTTTCGGTTAATTATTCTGCGAACAATACACCTATGTATTCGTTCAACAAAAAATTGTTATAACACCCCCTCAAACATTTTTCGCTTACGTTTCAAGGTGCGTAGATTCCAAAAATTCAATGTCCGCCCGCCGTACGCCGTATCATGCATATCTACTTCATTTACGGTCCAAAAACTCTATTTTTCGCACACAGGCTCCATTTAGGCCCTAGTTGTGTCCCGAAACTTTTCAGCCCGATCGGAATATACTCAGGGCTGGTACGAGAGAAAAATGGGTATATTTTTGGCGTTTTGGTGACAAGAGCTTTTGAGGTACCGTCTTCCGTGTTTTTTAGGACGAGCAGACCGAATATGAAGTCAATTTTGACCAAATCGAGGTTCAAACGAAGTTTCAGCCTTAAATTTATGTTGAATTTTGGTCTAAAATCGTCGATCTTCCGCCCACTGTTTGGGGCTCCACTAGGGAACACATTTGGGTCCTAGTTGTGCTGCAGCTTGGCAGCCAGATGGGTTCATCCAGGGGTGTTATGGGAGACAAAGGGGTGTGAAAATTGGGTTTTCAGAGAGATTTTTGAGGTTTTAGTGAACATCAGCTTGTGATGTATCGTTTTCCATGATTTTTTGGGCGAGAAGATCAAACATGAAGTTGATTTTGATCAAAGGGTAAAAAATTGAGGTTGTATCGAACGTTAAGCTCCCAAAATTCTTAAGAGTCAAAAACCTGGGAAATTGTCCTAAATCACCATAAATTGGTATAATAACACCGGATGTAATATTAGCAGGTGAATCGAAAAAATTAATTGACACTATCAATGATCAAAGATAATCTGTAAAAAAAAAGCCTAATTCGTGTGTTTTGGGAGGCCAAAATTGGTGAAACCATCAATAATAACTATTTCAAGTATTGCACGTGAAAGAAGCCACAAATGAACAGCAACATTTCTGTACGTATGTCCGATAGAATATAAAAAACCCATGTGACAAGAAGTTTGCAGCGTTTTTCAATTTTGTTCACATTGAGGAGTATGGCCCTGCAATTTGAACCGAAAAGCTTAGTGAACATGAGTGTCACACGGTATTGCAGCCAGCCCTGATATCAGTGCTAGGGAACTTCTGGTTGTAAAATAGAGTTGTTTGTTCCGTAATATTATTTTATTTGAAGAAAGATGGTTATTTTGATTTTTTTGGTAGGTACTTTTCCTACTTGAACAAATTTGGTTCGGTGTCTGTGTGTCGCAACTCTTGCCACACACATCATGCATGTTTCATTATAACTTCCTCGATATTCGAATGAAATTTCGCGGAAATTTTCAGAAATCATGCGGGTTGGGCTCCAGATGGTTCCCTACGAATTTATTACAGAACGATCAAATCACTGGGACGGCCACTGCGCATTCACAAACGTGAACCGATGTCTAAGTAAATTTTTCGCAAATCGACGGCCCAATTTTGCTCAAATCCGGTGGGAAGTTGGGTTGTACCTTCTAGATGGTCCCCTCTGAATTTCTTGGATTATTGGCGGCATAATTAAGCGATCTGGGCTTTTCTGGGAGAAGTAAGGGGGTAGGTATTGACAACAGAAAACAACGATCTACGAAGAAGTAAATAATATACCGGTGTGTACTCCACCCACTGACCACACGCCCCACTGCTCCCCCCAAGTGCGTCGATTGTAGTGGCGGGAATTCGTGGAAGCCAGTCGCATTCCTGTGAATATTCGTTGTCGAAGGAGTCTCCTCCCTCATGCTGCGCAGCTCAATTCATTAGAGAGTTGTCTCAACCATTTTTAGAAAAACGCAACTCTAAAACGTAACTCTGTTCTAGGGTAACCATTTGTCAATATAATAATTTCTAGCGTAATAATTTGTATAATTATTAAATTTGCGTAATTATTCAATGATATATTATTTGTCTGTGAAGTTAACCTCTTTATTCTCATAGTAGCTCGTAACAAAATTATTCAATAATAGTAATTTATTCCATTTTGGTGGTTTTCTGCGAGTCTTGAACAATTTCTAGAAGAGCAATCTTCCCATTTTACTGTACGAAAGTACGTCTTGGGTATAATTTTAAATACCCGCAATACTTGCGAATTATAAGGCACTCACTTGCCGTGCTCATGGCTTTCGGATGGAAATGCTCAAGATGAATAGGTACACGAACCACATGAAGTTCAAGCTTCCAAATATACCCAAAGAGAACGCAAAATAAAGAGAACGCAAACGACGTAAAACCTTCCCGAGACCGGCTCATGTATTTCTTCAAAATTCGGGGTGACGCGATAGCGCGGCTATGGTGATCGAATTTTGTTATCCGCGAAGATGTTTACTTATCGAGTTACGTAGTGCGTAGCTTTGAGATGCGCGACTCGCATCATTCCAATAGTTACGTGGTGATGGACAACGCACGTCTGGAAAACGCTAAAACTTACGCCTCGAACGTACCTAACACTTGCGTTTACTCTCCCAATCGTAAATTTTTGGCTGCGACAACTCTGTTTTCATCTGACCCATGGTGTGCTTATTCAATTTTACTTCAAAAACTGGCTCATAGGAGTCATGCTGCATGACCGGAACCATCGAAAAGCTCTCACGTACTCATAGTTCAAAAGAATTGAAAAAAAGCTTTTGGAGGTGCAACACGTAATGGTTGGGAATCTCTGTAATCATAGACAATGGTCACAACTGCGACAAACTCCCCGGTTTCGGTAAGTAAGTAGGTAGTCAATTCCAAACTGTAGTGTGAGGGTATAATGTAATGCTATACCAGTTCTTTTAGGCTGTTCGGGCCAAGCAGATTCGACCCTCTCGCCACCCACCCGTCATCCAAAGGGCCACCGCTTTTGCGTTGGAAGAAAAATGAGAATTGATGTATTGGCTATCCATCAAGCTCCTGATCCCTGTAGCCTGGGAACGTGGTGAGCCTTGCCGGGAGAGGAGCTGATGTTGGGAAGGGTGTAAAAAGGTGTCGCTGAACTTCCCTTCATCCACAACTCAGCGATATCCCCAGCTCTTAACAACCAACTTATTTCTTTCAGCCTTCATGGAATAAACTTTTGCGCTAGAAAATCCATAAGAAGTGTTACACGTCTTTCAATGTATGCTGATGAGTAGAATTATTAGACGGCGAAAGCTTCATACCCAGGCTTGAGGAAAGAAAGCCAGCGAAGGGTTCTGGCTGTAGTGTCCTCGCTGCCATTATTTTTCTCGAACAAGGGAAGAGAGTTAGGCTTATTACTTATATTTTTTGGTAGGAACTTCTTGCTAGAATTAAATTTATGCCTAGGTATTACGAACTCGTTGTCCATTACAAGAAGAATTTTCGGTCTACGGTAGTACACGAATGATCTGGCACAAAGTTGGGGAATTCATGAACCTATCACAATTAATAGGGGCAGATATTCATGGTTTTCTCGACCATCCTAAATATAGTAAATCGAAAACTTCGTAAGCGGTTAAACAGATAATGAGAGTATAACGATATCACATAGGCTTGCAGGTTTTGCAGTTGTTTTGAGCAGCTTGCTAGTTATTTTTTATCTACTTCTATGCTGTGGATTGTTTTCTGTGTTGAATTGACGAAAGAAAAACGTCCACCAATTCGAGTACAGAACGTCCGAATCCGGACGTCCGTCAGAATCACATGAACGTACAGAATAGTTGGGTAGGTTCATTCAGCGGACAGGTGGAGTATCCATGCATGATTCTGATACGCGACTATTTTTCGCGTAGTTAGAAGCGTTACAAAGGACAATGACAACAATGTGACAATGGACTTGTAACATGTTCGCGAATGCGCAGATGAAAGTTACAGTACGATTCTAATGAAATTCATACGGAACTATCGAAGTATTACTTCTGATCAACCCTCGAAGTTTCATTTCAACGACATATTATATGGTTGTTATGGTCGTTTCATGTATTTAGAGTTTGCGCATGCGCAGTACTTTTTCAACGATTTTGGCATTGGACTATCTGTGATCCAGCCCGTACCTACCCTCAGATTTCCGACCATTTCGACCATTATTTCGGGTAGCTATGGGTGTCACAAGGAATTGACCACGGACATACAGGTGGAGAGACGGACAGACAGATAGACAAGTCCAACAAACGTTATGCTTCATAGATAACAACAAATAATTATTAATTATTGAATTATTGAATCCTGCGCATTTTGATGAAACTTTAATTCCCGGACCGGCTCCAGTACACGATTTTGGGTGTGCTGGGAGGAGCACGGGGGTAGGAAATGACCACAGAAAATACTTATCTACGCAGAAAGGGCATCTTATACTGGTAAATTATTACACAACGGTTCGGTTTATTACAAAACTGTTTCTTACACAACGTTTTATTACGCTACGGTTTATTATTTACCTTATGCTTCATAAATAACAACAAATAATCAAATTGAATGATTAAATCCTGCGGCTTTTTATGAAACTGTAATTCCCGGGCCGGCTCCAGTACACGCTTTAGGGCTACCCTCGAGGGAGCTCGAGGGTAGGTATTGACCGCAAAAAACATTTATATACGCAGAAGGAGCATCTATACATGTAAATGATAAGCCGTTGCGTAACAATTTGCAATTTTTTTTTTTTTTTAACCTCAATCACGAACCCAAGGCTTCCTACCTTACGGTATTGTGGAAGCAAAATGCCAAAGAAAAGCCACAGGTAGATAAACTGTGAAATAATGAGACACAACGAAGACATAATATGAGCTCACGGCATCACAGAAACAGCTGCTCAGTGTTCGCCATACTCTATGAAAACACACATTAAAAGGGTTTCGTTCATCGACAATCGTCGCCGAGAAGGGGGCTGGATTTGAACCCAGGAACTAAAAAATAATTAGCTAGCGCTTTATATGCACCTGTTTACCAGAATTACATATACCTATAGATCGAGAAAGTCGAAATGCCAGAGGAATTACGGATCAGTTGTGTACTGAACTTCTCCTTGTAATTTTTACAAAGAAGAAATTCCCCACACTTGAAAAGGGTTCAACTACGCAGGACTCTGAACGGGAAGTGCGTTACCCTACATAAGTGCATCGACGTTTCGATAATCTCACCCCCAAGGGATCCTAACTACGGTTAACTTCCTCTTCTACTTGTAGCCTGGACAGAACCACCCCATCGACCATGTAACAACGATTACACAGTCCGACAATACCGCAACGCCCCTGAGCTAATAACCCTCTCCACCTCAGTCCACTCCCCACTCCAGTCGCCGCGCTATTAGGCTGATTGTGGCCTCACAGAGGTAAAAGTCGGCTTTCCGCCAATAAGCCTTTAATTATTGCTACGGACTAAGCGCCAGTTAATGGATTCCAAGGCACCGTGCTCACATGTAATGGAACCGACTGTGTTTTTTGGAAGTTCGTTTTTGCCAGAAAAACATTCGTCCGTTTGGTCCGTTCTCACAAACACAATGTTTTTTATAATACGAACTAAACATCCGCATCACCGGAATCATCGGAAAAACTTTTTACAAATGAGGAAAATACCTTTGGGTTCAGATAACGAATATATTTTACCGTTGGGTTTCGATAAATCTCACTTGGAATTGAATTCCGATTTCTCTGAATAGAGATCCTGAGTTAAGTTGCGGGGCAACTTACTGCCGGATGAAAATAAATTTGAGTAAATATAGTAGAATATTTACGAATGAATGGTAACTATATTTATATAGGTAATTAGGTAGGTAAATTATAATTTATATAAATATTTAAATGTATATAATAATGAATTGATTATAATTTACAGTTACCAGTACCAAATGTAAAATGATGACGATGAAACGGGAAGGAGAAATTAATTATCCTGAATCATCAAGAGGAACTTGCGCATAATGATCGATTTGCTATACCTAGTTGGACTATATTGCGGAATTCGACAAAACAAGTTGCTGAAAACTGTATTACTCATGATATTATCTCGACTCATGAAGCAGTACTTACGCATGATGATTTACTTATTGTACTTTATAATAGTTAACGAGCGTGAGGCGAAGTATAAATCTGAGACTCCTACAACTTGGGAGACTTTCTGAAAAAATATTATTTTAAATGCTGAAGCCCGTGTTTTCTGGAGTAATTTTGAGGACAAAATAATACTGATATTTTAAAATTAATGTCCATGGAATAAAAACGGGTAGATTTCAGAAAAAAATTTCATTCAATTTACAGTAAATTAAATACAAAGGTATTAATTCTGGCTGAGTGCGTCACGCCCGTTTGATGGCTGTCCTCTCATGAAATATTAAAGGTAAGTTTTACATCATACACCTATCTGTCATGAATGTCTTTACATCATATATACCTATCTCTGGCATGCCGACATAATAGGTGAAAAATCTCGAGTGAGAAGATTCAATATTTCAAAGTCGACACCTATTTAACGACAGCCGCTTTTTGTTGTTCTTCGCGATTTGTTGTGCTTCTTTCCATGCACATAACCATAAATCTGACAGATTTCACCCAAACTTAACTTTTCACTTTACACTCATTCAAATTTAATTTGGTCAAATAGCGCCACGAAAGTAAGTTATATCAAGTGTGAGAGGAGGCTTCAAAGGCATGACCTGTCCTTCTCTACCTGCTCCGTTCATGTTTAGGTAAAACGATTACAAGTTTCCGTGCTGGGAGCTCGCAAAGTGAGTGACTGCAGACAGTTACTATCTGGGTACTGTGGCAATCTCCTTTAAAATTCTTTTTTCCCATTCTTATTTGACACGAAGGAGAAGCAGTGAAATCCGAATTTCCAGAGATGTCTCCAGATGCCCATGGAATATTCCGCCGCTCAAAATGCCTATTAGTAGGTAATAGTGAAAATATCGCTTCAGACTGCAAAGTAGCCGATCAAATTTAGGGACGCCATAGGTTGTAGTATAATTACAGCTGTTGTCCACTTCCGGAGACTCTGGAGTGTACGAGGGGTATGTGAGCTACATACCCGTTCGGGCGAGTTTCTTTTCAACAGCTGGTGAACATTGCTGGTGAAAAATTCAATAAAATAATTTTGAAAGGCATCTAGTTTGACTGCTTGTGAGACAGTGATACCACCAAACTTGTGTATGTAAGTCCATTTATTCACACCACAGCACGTTCTGTGCATTGAAATGCAAAGGGTTGGCCTTAGCGTGGGGTAGGGTATTCATAAATCGAACCTACCAACTTTGAATGTAAAACCATGATCCTTAATATTTAAACCTCGATATTCTTCTCCGCTCTGCTACCATATTGGCTCATAATATATACATTTATACCGTAATTTAGAGCGACAATCCTCACACAGTTGAAATATAAAGGGTTCACGGCAAATTTCCGCTGAACATACTGTTAGTAGGAGCACGCCGAAGAAGCTTTTTGCGACGCAAAATATGAAGTACGACTAGGGTTTATCATGACGAAAACGGAGTGGACTTTCGAATAACGTGTACCTACCTAGTACGGAAAAAGTATGAGGAGGTTGAGATGCTTCGAATATTTGGATGGGATTATCGAAATAATAATGCATGAAATCGATGACTACATCGGAATGCAGCTGGTAGGATCAGGATATAGATACAGTGGAACTGCGATCATGCGTACCTCTAAAATTCGTAGTTCCCTATAATAAATTCGTAGTAAGAGCTCGATCCTTTGAAAAAACCTCTATAATTCCCCCCCATCCATAGTCCCTTCCATAGTTCGTATGTAACTTCGCAGCCCAGGCGGGCGCCGATTGTTCGTCACCTTCTATAATTCGTAGACAAGTCGGCAAGAACGCGCTATAATTCGTACTTGGGCCGAGTGGGGCTAGTGCTGGTCGTTCACGTTTGTTTATTACGTATTCAGTTCATCATCACGTTTATAGTTACATACCTATTCAGTATACAAGATGAGTTCCAAGTGATCAGCGTACAAAAATCTCAAAGTCATCGAGAAAAAACAAATTACAGAAGCTGTCGCGAGTGGAGAGAAGAAGAAACATGTGGTGGATCGATTCAGCATTCCACATTCTACGATGACATCCATCCTCAAGAAAAAAGATGTGCTGCCACATCAACGCCAACCAAGTGCAAAAGGCCATGAAGTTCCCTCAACTTGAACATTGTCTACTTGAATGGTTTACTCAATGTAGACTAAAACATTGGAGGCCCTCTGTTGAAGGAAAAAGCAATCATTTCCGCGGAAAAATTGGGAGTCAGCGGTTTCAAGGCTAATGGTGGATGGCTGGCAAATTAAAAAAAAAAGGAACTGCAACAAGTTTCACAAAATTTGCGGTGGGAGCGCGGATAGTTAGGGAGGAGTTTGCAAGGAGTGGAAAGAAAAATTGATGTAGATGATTTCCTCTTACGATCCAATAAATGTCTTTAACGCCGACGAAACTGGCTTATTCTATAGATGCGTCCCTGGACGTACTCTCAGTTTCAAATCGGACAAGTGCCACGGCGGAAAAAACAGCGAAGAACGAGTAACTGTACAGCTCATAACAATATTCTTTGAAATGTAAGAGAGGAGTTTTTGCCACCGAATAAAACTTCCCGTCTGCAACCATTGGGCCAGGGAATCATAAAAAAATTCAAGGTGTTTTCCCGCAAAGAAATTGTGACGCGATTGTTGGACTGCATCGACGAAAACCGAAAGCACAAAGTTTCAGATTTGGACGCCATGAACATAGCTCATAAATCATGGACAAATGTTACCCAGCTAACGATCCGATACTGTTTCGCACACTGCGGTTTTTATTATGATCAACAAGCTGAAGTGCATTTAACTCCAGAAGGATCCGTCGCCGTTGCTGCTGCTGACTGGTCTCTTGCTGTGGGTGAACAGGAAGGAGACAACCTAACATTTATGGATTTTGTTCAAGTTGACGACGAAGTGGCCATTTCAAGCGCCATGACTGATGACGATTTTTGGCTCAACACATTCACGGCGACCCGGAAAATCAGGATGCCGATGGAAACTTCCTCAGCCGATTTCCTTCAAGCAAGCTCGATCTCACATCGCGGAATTACCTAAGCCATTTCTTGTCGACGATAGGCGTCGACGATTCAGTTTTTTCCGCCGTGGTTTGTATCGAAAATGTGGTCGATCCTGCTCTTGTGGATCAGTTAAAGCAGTCAAAAATAAGTTACTTCTATGAAACCTGATTATTTATGTACTTTTGCTGGAAATAAGATGTATATATACTATGTACATACATTACATAATATGTAGCGTGATCTCATGTAAAAGTACACAACCTTCTATAATTCGTATTTTATCCTTCTCCACCTTCCATAATTCGTAGCTTCGATAATTCTTTACCTCCAGTAATTTGTAGTGAATTCTCAGTCCCTTCAACTACGAATTATCGAAGTTCCACTGTTTATCTAATCAAATCAGTATACAGGTCGAAAGAGGATTATGTATCCCTTTGCCATGGAACGTATAAAACAATGTAGATTGCTCTCGTTAACATACAGATGGCTCAGAACTGACCAAAAGATTCCGCGAAGACCATGACAGAACGCAAGAAGAAAAAAAAAACGCAAGAAATTGTTACCTAGGACTTACTATTTTCAGTGGAGCCAAGAATTCTATCTATAATACATACCTATATAATAATATCACCTATAAATTATATAATGTATCTATAACAATAATATGAGCACGTTGTCTTGTTCATGTTACGAAAGTACCTATAAAAAAACGCTGCAAATCCCTGCACAACGGTTTATTATTTTGTATAGAATACCCTCCTGTTACAGATCAAAGCTCTATGTATAGATAACCCTTCTATATAATATGATATGTACTATTCTATTATATACATATTATGTAGATCGCAGACCCTCCGTAGGTTAGTACCTAACCCCGTACTCGTTACTAGGTACCTACCTAAATCACGAGTTAAATGTTGCTAAAATAATTCTGCCGATGACAAACAGTACCTAACAAAAAGAAACACACATAATGAAGTTCTGAAAAGAAATTGTTGATTAGGAGTGAAAACGCTGCAAATCCCTGCACAACGGTTTATTATTTTGTATAGAATACCCTTCTGTTACAGATCACAGCTCTATGTATAGATAACCCGTCTATATAATATGATATGTACTATTCTATGCATAATTATTTAGATCGCAGACCCTCCGTAGGTTAGTACCTAACCCCGTACTCGTTACTAGGTACCTACCTAAATCACGAGTTAAATGTTGCTAAAATAATTCTGCCGATGACAAACAGTACCTAACAAAAAGAAACACACATAATGAAGTTCTGAAAAGAAATTGTTGATGAGGAGTGAAAAAATTTGCAAAAGTACCTACCAACAAACTCCAGCCCCTTCTACGTAGATGGTATAATGAACCGTTGTGTAATAATTTACCGTTGAGTAATGATTTACCGTAGTAATAATTTACCCATCAATAATACTTCAACGTTTGTTCAAGTTTCACTACCTACCAACAAACTCCAAAAGAGCCATCATTTTTCAAATTAAATAATATCACAGAACATCCAACTCGACTTCATACTCCGCCAATATAATCAGGTGATCCCTACCAATGATTGGCCGTATTCACAAATTCCTATTGTGGGCGCGTCTCTGGTTACGAGATTTGGTTTGAATTGTATACAATTTCATTCACACTGGAGTCGAAAATGCCTGTCGGTGCAAACTTCGGGGCCTTACTGTGAACGAACGGCTGGACGTACGATGTTCCGGATGGTCTTAAAAAACTCGCAAGTTCAAGAACTATTTAAAACCGTAAAAATATTTACGTAAAAAAATGGTATAGGCGTTTTGAAATTCTCAACCCCTATTTTGAACCCCTTAGAGATGACTCACAGTAACGTCGAGCTTCGAGGACCAACTAGACGCCGAACGGAACCTATAACCCGAATTTCATCAATTTTTTTTCATGGTAACTAAGAAAAGTGGCCCGTACGGCGTACGGCGTACGGCGGACAGACAGAAATATTTTTATTGCAGTTTTGGATTCTACATACCTTGAAACGTAAACCATCAAATTTTGAGGGGGGGTAAGAATTTTTTTTTTCATGCTCGATTCCAATGGTTCATTATTGAAAATAATAAACCAAAATCCAAAATCAAATCAAATAACAAACGAAAAAACGCTGCAAAGTTCTTGTCACATGGGTTTATTACTCTATTGGACATACCTAAAGAAATTAATATGGCTGTTCACATACCTAATAGAGAGTTCCTAAGAGATAAGTTCATTAGGGAACGGCCATATCTTTTGGCCACATCTAAGGCGAGCTAACTTTGGATGCTAACCAATAAGTCCGGTTTGACAGAAGTGGTGGGGGTAGGAGTGAATTAAAAAGTAACGTCACTTAACTTAGCACAACGCGAAATCCATTCAGCTTCAGCTGCCTTTCTTTCCCGGTCGTTCCGTTTCCATTTCATTTTTAGTTTATTCTATTTTATTTCAAGTTCATCATGGAAGAGCTTGAAAATCTTATTCGCCTCTACCTCAACGGACAAGGACTGTTGTCGGATGACGATATTATAAGTGCTTTTGAGGTGTATTTTGAACATCAAAATCACTTTTTTATCCTAAGTTGATATCGCAACAATCTAGCAAATTCTTTGAAAGACGCTGGCGATGGCGAGGACCGACGACACATGACGCGTTAAAAAAAAAACGACAAAACGCGGCAAAAAGCTGTGCACTGTTACCCCTGAGTAAGGTTAAAAACGATTCCTAAAGTTTGTGCCCTGGGAGATAACGCGCCTTATGTATAAGGCCAAATAAGTCGAACTTAAGGAAATAAGTTTGAACTTGGGCGACGCGCATGCGCAGTTGAGATAAATCCGAACACATCTTCCCGACTTTAGTCTTTAGGAACTCTCTATTGTTTCTTTCGTGTGGAATAATTTATTGGAATAGCTATTCTTGATGGTTTCCGCCAATTTTGGCCCCCAAAAACACGAATTAGGCTCTACTGGTTCATAATTTTCAATAATGAACCCTTGGAATCGAGCATTGAACCCCCCCCCCCCCCCCTCAAAATTTGATGGTTTACATTTCAAGGTATTGGTTTCAAGGTACAAAAAATTCAATAAAAAACGTCGCAAATTATTACACAACAGTTTATTATTTACCAGTATAGATGCCCCTTCTGCGTAGATCACCGTTTTCTGCGGTCAGTACCCTCAAGCTCCCTCCAAGATAGTCCTAAATTATACTGGAGGCGGCCAGGGAATTAAATTTTCATAAAAATGAGCGGGATTCAATAATTCAATCATTAATATTACGTGTAGTTATTCATGAAGCATTAGGTAAATAATAAACCGTTGTGTAATAGTTCACCTGCATAGATACCCCTCCTGCGTAGATAGTATAATAAACTGTAGTGTAATGATTTACCGTTGTGTAATAATTTACCCAATAATGCTTCAACGTTTGTTCAAGTTGCAGAAGTATCTAGCAACAAAATCCAAAAGAGCCATCATTTTTCAAATGGAATAATATCCCAGAACAACCAACTCGACTTCATACAGCCATCCGTGATTATAATCAGGTGCTCCCTAGCATGATATCTGGGACCTGGAACAAATCGAGCATCTACCTATTATTACGCCCATTTTTCACCCATAACACCCTTGGGTATATTCCATCGGGCTGCAAAGTTCCGGGACACAATTAGGGCCCAAATTGAGCATGTGTGCGAAAGAACGAATGTTTTAGACCCAAAATAAAGTAGATAGGGATGACACGGTGGACGGACATTGCATTTTTGGAATCTTGAAACGTAAAAGAAAAAATGTTGAGGGGGTGTTATAAAAATGATTTGCTGAGTGAATACATACGTGTACCTATTATTCACAGAGTACCGAATAAACCAAAATTATTACATAATGTTTTTATCAAGCCATGCGTGATTATAATCCGCTCTTCCGTAGAATGATATCTTCTGGGCAGGAGAGTTTGGAGGATTGATGCGGCGATACCGCTTAGGCGATACGAGTACGCATGCACCAAGACGGACGATTTTCCTCTCCAGTTTCTATAATACGTACTTCCCATAGATCAGCGTCCTCGCGTATATTTCAAACTACAGCTTGGACACCCCAGCGTTGCCAACGACGAACTTAAGTGCAGATCTGCCTACGAACTTCTTTTCTAAATCTACCAACTTTTCTATGTATTGAAAATACAGTTATATTTACCGTCCTTGTCGATACATGTCCATGATGTAAAAACAGTTTTTTATTCTGTAGTGCAACGACCATCCGTAGGTGTAGTAGGTAAGCCTTCTGCCATAGCTACCTCTGCAATACAAATGGCGTACGTATCTACATCTTCTTCTTGCTACGCCATCTCCATACGAAGGTCGGCGATCCATTCGGCAGTTTTCTCGCGGGAAGTGGCTCCTCTGAAGATGTCGACAGACGTAATCCCGAACCATCGACGAAGGTCTTTCATCCAAGAGTTCTGCCGTCTCCCTATGGACCTCTTCCCGGCAATCTTCCCCTGGATGATGAGTCTCAGCAACTCATACTTATCACCCCGCATCACGTGGCCAAAATATCCCGTTTTCCGCTCTTTAAACGTCAGAAGCAGCTCCCTCTGTTTGCCCATTCTTGCCAAGACCTCTTCATTGGTAACCTTCTGTACCCAGGAGATTCGGAGCATACGACGATAAAAATACAACTCCAGTGCATTCATCCTCTCCTCCAAGACGGGATCAAGTGTCCAACTCTCGCAGCCATACAGAAACACCGAGAATATGTAACACCTCAGCATCCTGACCCGCAGGCTCAAACTGATATCCGATCGGATGAAAAACTTCCTCATCTTGAGGAATGCCTGTCTGGCAAGTCCGATTCTGGAGCGCAGCTCCTTCTTAGGGTCACAGAACTGGTTGACAAGGGCCCCAAGATACCTGTAGCTTTCGACTTGCTCCACCTGAGAACCATCCACGAGTATGGTGGCCCGTTTCGGGGATTTGGCAAAAACCATCACTTTAGTCTTGGCAACATTCATGAATAAGCCCCATCGAGCACTGTAATGGGCTACCGCTTCCACCATAAGTTGCAACTCAGCTTCGCTACTGGCCAAAAGAACTGTGTCGTCTGCGTATCTCAGATTATTGATGATCTTCCCATTGACAATGACGCCCCCAGAAGCTTCCGTCAAAGCCTCCCGGAACACCGCCTCTGAATAGATATTGAAGAGTAACGGCGAGAGCACGCAACCCTGCCGGACAGCCTTCTTGATCTGGATCTGACCCGATGCCCGACCACTAATCTTGACCTCTGCAGTCTGAGCCCAATACAGATGAGTTATGATCCGGATATCCGAGCGGTCGATCCCAGCCTCCTTCAACACAGCAACCATCTTCTCATGATTGACGCAATCAAATGCTTTGCGGTAATCGACAAAGCACGCATAGACATCATAATTCACATCGCGACAACGCTGGGTAAGAACATTGAGAGAAAATAGCGCCTCTCTCGTGCCGACGCCATTACGAAACCCAAACTGGGTATCATTGACTTGCCCATCACACTTTCTGTAGATGCGATTGTAAATTATTCGAAGGAACACTTTCAGCAGGTGGGACATCAGACGTATCTACATAGATAATCTAATTCGGAACTTGGGGAAAGAACAAGAAAACTGTGAAATTCAATAATTTGATTTGACTGACTCATCTTGCTGGTAATGTCATGTGGCTAGTAGTGTGATTCTCCTATAAAGAGATGGCAGCGCAATCGCCCAATTTCATTTAACGTTTTTCTCGGCAACGGTGTAGGCGCTCCACGAGGCCGTTGGCTTGCGGGTGATATGTGTTCGTGTGATGTAGCTCTATCCCCATTTTTTCGCAGAATAGTCGGAAAGTGTTTGATGTGAATTGAGTTCCTTGGTCGGAGGTTAAGTGTGCCGGGGACCCGAATCGGGTGATCCAGTTATCGTGAAGGGCGTTGATTATGCTCTCTGTTGTTATTATTGATAGCGGGACGCATTCGAACCATCCGGTTGCTTGGTCGATCATCGAGAGGACGAATTTATATGATCTAGAGGGTGGAAGTGGTCCTAAGATACCAACATGTAGATGTGAGAGCGGCGTTGATTCCGGGAAGGTACCTAGGGGTGCTCGAACGTGCCTGGTAATTTTCGCCCGGTTGCAGCTAGGGCAGGCGCGTGTGAAGAGGCGAACCGAGGAGGTCAAATTTGGCCAATAATATCGGGCGCGTATCAGGGCAGTGGTGGCTTTAATTCCCGGGTGTGATAGTCCGTGTATGTGCCGGAAAACTGGGAGCCGTAGAGATGTAGGTATATAGGGTCGTGGTGCTGAATCTGACAAATCGCAGAAGATTTCGTACCCGTTGATCGTTTTTCTTTGAAGGCTCATCTCGCGGGTGTGTTCATCGGCGGACTGGGCTTCGAAGAGTTCTCTTGTTGAGAAGGGAGGTCTGTATTTGTCGACTGCGTGTGTGTCTAGGCCAGTGTTATTTTCTGTGGGTGGTAGACGGGACAAATAATCGGCGATGACGTTTGAAGATCCCTCGGCGTATCTTATATCCGTGGTGAATTCTGATATGAATCGTAGGTGACGGAGTCTGGTCGGAGGAGCGGTGTTCGACTGTGTAGTAAGGGCTGTGGTGAGAGGTTTGTGATCTGTGTACACGGTTAGTGTACGTCCCTCTATTTGCTGGCGGAAATGTACTACGGCGAGATATATTGCGAGGAGTTCTCGGTCGAACGTGCTGTAATTCTTTTGTGCTTGATTGAGGGATTTTGAGAAAAATCCTAGTGGTCTAAGATGGTCACCGTCTAGGAAGTGGAGGGCAGCGCCGACGGCGAAGTCCGAGGAGTCCGTGTGTAGGACTAGTGGTTGCGTGGGGCCTGGATGCGCTAATGTTACTGCTCGTTCGAGGACGTGTTTTGCTTCTTCGAATGCTGTTTCGGCGTTACTGGACCATTGAAGTAGGCGTTTATCTTTCTTCCGAGCGTCGGGTGGGATCATGTCTATCAGTGGTCGGAGTGTGGCGGCAGCACGAGGTATCGCACGGTGATAAAAATTTATCAAGCCGAGGAACGTACGGAGGTCTTGTACCGTAGTAGGGCGAGGAAACTTAGCGATGAGGGCCGTTCGCTCGGGTAGAGGTGCTACTCCGCTAGGCGATACGATGTGGCCAAGGAATTTGACAGATGTGCGGGCCAGTTGACACTTCGCCTTGTTGACTTGGAGGCCGTAATTCGCTAGAGTCTCGAGTAGTAATTTTACGTGAGTAAAATGTTCCTCGATATCTCTTGAGGCTACTAGAAGGTCGTCTAAATAGCAGAAAACGAAGGGTAGGTCTCGGAGAACGTGGTCCATGTATCTCTGCCAGGTCTGTGCTGCGTTTCTTAAGCCGAAATTCATTCTCTTGTATTGATAGGCGCCGAACGGAGTGAGAATCGTTGTTTTCGGGACGTCGTTTTTGCTGATTCTGCAGTGGAAGAAGGCGCGGGCGAGATCGAACGTACTGTATATAGTCGTCCTGAAAAGTACGGTTGTGAAGTCGTGGAGGTGAGGTACCGTGTACCTATCGGGCACGGTAAGTCTGTTGAGGGCACGGTAGTCTCCGACGGGGCGAATGTCTCCGTCTGGCTTCGGTACTACGTGTAGAGGGCTTGACCAAGGAGCTTCCGATGGTTCTATGATGCCGGCGTCTAGAAGTTCTGTAAAGTGGGCTTTCGCTTTTGTGTAGATCGCCGGAGCTAGTCGTCGGAGTTTAGCATGACATGGTGGGCCTTTTGTTATTATGTGGTGTTCGATCGGTGCTTCGCAGGGCGTTTTAGAAGGAGCGTATGCGTCTAGGAGCGTTTGAAAACGTCGCGAATTATCTGTGGTTGAACAGATAGAGTTTCCCGGATGTACGAGGTTGATTGTGCCTTTGATGAAGGTGCTAGTCGCTGCGTTGATGAGGCGGGCGTTCGGGAGGTCAACTAGTAGGCCGTGGTACCGCAGGAAGTCGGAGCCGAGGATCGGTGTTAAGACGTCTGCTACTACAAAAATGTCCATTCATATGGCGGTAGGTCGGGTAGGTGTACCGAGGCGGAGTGTTTTCCGTATGTGTTGATCTCCGAGCCATTGGCTGCTCGCAGGAAGCCGGGTTTCTTCGTTTTTCTTCGAAGTATCGAGTTAGGTACGATTGAAACATCCGAGCCTATCTACGAGAAATTCTACTGCAGTTTTCTTACATCGGAGGAAAAGCCGAGAGTTGAGGTGAGTTCGCACGGCCGTTACGGCTGTTGGGGCCGTGCGTCGGCGTTTCCCGTCGGCTGGTTTCGCCAGGCGCATGGTTTGACGCATTTCTTCGCTCGGGATCCCCATCTTCTGTGGTAGAAACAGAACTTCTTGTTCGGTCGCTGAGGGGATGGTTGTCTGTGCGTAGAAGGCCGCATTCGTTGGCGTTGCTGGATCACTTGCACTTCCTCGTCGACTGTGGCCACACGAGGAGGTGTTACGAAGGGTATAAGGCGGTCGGCGGCCGCCGCGAGCTTCGTGATATCAGGTTCTACGCTGGCTGCGATGTGAAGGCGAAGGCTCTCAGGTAGAGATCGTAAGAAGAGTTGTCGGAGGAGCGAGGTCGGAGTTTCCGAGGGTAGAGCACGTTGAAGGCGTCTGGCGAGGGCCGAAGGCAGTTCGTCTGTCACCGAAGGCTGAAGCAAAGTTGAGAGCTGGGAGCCATCCGAGGGTGCGTGAGCTGCGATAAGCCGGTCTTTCAGCGTCTGGTAGCTTGCGGAGTGTGAGGCGACGATGTCGGTACAGATGTCCGCTTGGCGGGGCTCGAGCGCGAGGAAAGCTCGGGTGAAGCGGGCTTCAGATGTTTTCAAACCTTCCTGGGCGAAAATTAGTTCGAGCTGCGCGAACCAGACGTGCGGGAAATCCGGGTCGAAAGGCCGCAGTTTGAGAGGTGCTTGTGTCGTCTCAAGTGTCTTCGTAGCTCTGGTTTCCATTTTTCTTCTTGGTTGTTCTCTTGGTGGTTGATCTGAGGCGAGTGTGCTCCGTTGGTGGTCGCTCTCGTTAAGTAGGCAGCGGGAACGATGAGAAGTTCTCTGATTGGTTCGCTGTAGAGCTGGTCGCTGGTTGGTCGCTTGTGAGAGGACGCTGATTGGTCGTGACGAGTGGTGGGGGGTTCGCTGTTGGTCGCAAGAGGACGATGGTTCTTATGGAATCGGTTCAGTCCGAAGATGGTCGGGGCAAGGGTAAGTTGCTCTGACGGTGTTGCGGTCGCGAAAATCCGATGTGGCTGAAATTGAGAGGCTGAAACGGACAGTGGTCCTGAAAAGGACCTTTGTAAATCCGCTGAAGGTCAAGGCGAATGTGCGTTTTTCGCGGTCACTGGAAGCGAGAATGCAGGGCGCTACTCGCAGAGGGCAGGAAGCCGGCGAAGGTGCGTATCGGGCCGTCGCTAGAGGCGAGAAGGCGGGATGTTGCTCGCAGAGGGCAGGAAGCCAGCGAAGGTGCGCGTTGAGCAGTCGCTAGAGGCGAGAAGGCGAGACGCTGTTCGCAGGAGCCGGTAGCCGGTGAAGGTTGCGTGTTCGTCGTCGGGGTGACCAGTGTGATGATCCAGCGGGAGCTATAATTAGGAATGAGTACACAGGACTACTTGAGTCGGTTGGTGACTTGATGAATGCATGTTTATTAGATAATTACAACGCCTTTTATACCCCTGGTTACAGACCCGGAGGGGGGTAGGGGAACCCCGCTCCGGGAAGCCGCCAAGACGCGGCTTATACCTTATGTGACGCTAGTTACATTGTTAGGTAGGGAGCAGCCGATCACTACAAATTCCATTTTCGGATTCTACGGGTCTTGAAACGGGAACCATCAAATTTGTAGGGAGGATTAAAATTTGTTCGGTGATTTTCCTTTTGCTCTCATTTTAGCGTTTTTTAAGATGCTTCTAGATTTTTGTTGTATTTGAAATTCGGTCGTCTTCGAACTCGTAACAAAGTTGATACAAGTTGGTAACTGAGTGACAGGTAGTGTTAGATACTTACCGAGGCAAAGACTAATTGGGAAGTACCTACCTACCTAACGAAAGAAAATAATTACACTCCTCAAGTAATTATGTGATAATAATTATTAATACCTACTCATTCTAATGGATAATAAAACTGTTCAATTTTTGAGTAACTGTCAGATTACCTACAGATACAATTTCGAAGTGAGGTGTTTATGATCTGCACTTGTGATTCGTACCCTGATAGTAGCCTTGAACCTCAAGTATGGAAGGCGAACGAAATACAATATTGAATATCTACTAGCACCCTCCTTTCAGAACCAATACCTATGCTTTTCGTGGGGGCCGCGCGATAGTTGGAAAAAGCTTGTTCCACCTTCCTCGGCCTCTCCGTCGTTGACCCAAGTAGGTAAATGTGGAAGCGCTTCGGAAGAGTATTCCAAGTTTGGATTGACCAACCATCCCAAGACCTTTGTTCTTCTACTCGCAACTTCTGAATAGCTTCTCTCTGTCTCAAAGCGGTGCGACGTAACGTTTGACTGCTGCCCCTAAACTTCCCGAGTTTGTAAAGTACCATGAACTTGATATAGGTACTTCTTTGGATGACGACTGTGGTATCCTCTCGAACCAAGCAACTGTATTTTACCAGTCAACGAAAAATCTATACTGTAACTGAGTAATTCTGACTGGTTCACGCATTAACGGTTGGAAGGATTGCAGTGCTGATTTTTTGCGAAATGACTGGAACTTCCCGGGACAGGTTTATGGCTGTTTGTTTCACCTCCTGAGTTCCTCATTATTCGCCAAATTGGCCATCCGTGGCGACGTCCGGGTTAATTTTTTATGCTGTTCATTGTTGTGCACGCTTTAATAATTGTTAGCAATTTATTAGCAACGTTCAGAATTTCATTTTGCGGTTGAATTTTTTGTAAACTGAAGTTCTCCCCCCCCCCCCCCCCCAATTAATTTAATTTCGCATGCTTCTTCCGCCCAAAGGGTGAGTAGCTTTGCTAATATGATATATTATGATTCAACTCTCGTGACCAGCGTGTGGAACTTTTCTCCAAGAACTGATGAGCTGTATTTTTTCTTGAAAGAGGAGGTTTCTTGGCAGGCAAATTTTGGACAACAGGGTTATTGTTGTGCGGGGAGGGGGGATTACATTACCGGGGCATCTCTCTTCCAGTTGGCTGGAATACTGATGGTAGCGGGGGGAGGGGGATGTCAGAAGGTACTGCCTAGGTAGTTTGGAATCATTAATATCAAAAATCTAGTGAGCTTACCACCCCAACCCTCATACCCATCAAATTGGTCGAAGCTGAATGGGGAGGAGGACTGCTCAGCAGTGTGATCGACTCATGAAATATAACACAAACTAGAAGCGGTTATACGGTACCCCTCCTAGTTTCAAAATCACCCCGCCCGCCAGTAGCATAATATATAATAATAATACATAATATAGAGTAAGTATTATTTAACTATATTTATGTTCATATATATAGCATAATAACTTTTAAATGAAACTAAGGTCTTACAGAACTACCTCCAGGAGGATCCAGGTTCCCCATTTCTGGAGCAGATGTGAGAGTCTTCGGTCAGTTGTCACAGGTCACTTTGCTGCAATTTTCCCGCCCAACGCCAACATCGCCCTTGAACTGCGGTGTCTGAGGGACATGTACTCCACACAAAAGTAAGTTCTCAGTTTCTCGCAGAACTTATTTCCAAACTGGCACTTGGCCCAAACTGGCATTTCACACCACATCAACCATTTTCCTTCAGAAAGTCATTATTTGCGCTTCTTTTTGCCGTTTTAGTTACTGCTTGTCATTGACAGAATTATTTAAGCAATTTTAACATAGAATGTGTTTTAGCCATTGACTAACTAGCCAAAAAAGGTAACGAAATTTCGTAACGAAATCTGGGACGCTGTTATGAAAAATGTCTAATGATTTTCAGGTACAACCGATTCGTTGCTATGGAACTTTAACTTCGCCAGTTATCATCGTACAAAAATCGTTCACCACTCGTTGAATAGCTCTCGATTTACCTAACCATATTACGTTAACCAATGCGGAGTGCGTGGCCGACAAGCTGCGGTATGAGCGTGATTGTTTAAATAATAATTGTTTACACACAGGTGATCATTCTCAATAATTTATATTGTGAACACGATTGCAAGCTTTATATAAGTACCGATGATACGGATCTAAGGATCGTGTAACCTGGTGTAACCTATGAGCAGTCAATATATCAGTCGAAAAAGGTTGAAGTGAAACGCGTGAGCTAAAACACATTCTGTGTTCCTATAATTTCGTCCGAAGTATGTAAATAGAGGTAACCGGGGGTCCAGGGGGCTTGCCCCCTGGCGAGGCGCGGAGCGCCGAGTTTTTTAACTCGTGATTTGGATAGGCACCTAGTAACGAGTACGGGGTTAGGTACTAACTTACGGAGGGACTGTGATCTACATAATATGTATAGAATAGTACCTACATATTATATTATATAGGCGGTTTATCTATACGGAGACCTGTGATCTGTAACAGAAGGGTATTCTGTACAAAATAATAAACCGTTGTGCAGGGATTTGCAGCGTTTTTTGGTTTATTATTTTCAATAATGAACCATTGGAATCGAGCATGGAAAAACCAATTCTTACCCCCCTCAAAATTTGATGGTTTATGTTTCAAGGTATGTAGAATCAAAAACTGCAATACAAATATTTCTGTCTGTCCGCCGTACGCCGTACGCCGTACGCCGTACGGGCCACTTTTCTTAGTTACCATGAAAAAAAATTGATGAAATTCGGGTTATAGGTTCCGTTCGGCGTCTAGTTGGTCCTCGAAGCTCGACGTTACTGTGAGTCATCTCTAAGGGGTTCAAAATAGGGGTTGAAATTTTCAAAACGCCTATACCATTTTTTTACGTGAATATTTTCACGGTTTTAAATAGTTCTTGAACTTGCGAGTTTTTTAATACCATCCGGAGCATCGTACGTCCAGCCGTTCGTTCACAGTAAGGCCCCGAAGTTTGCACCGACAGGCATTTTCGACTCCAGTGTGAATGAAATTGTATACAATTCAAACCAAATCTCGTAACCAGAGACGCGCCCACAATAGGAAATTAGGCGGAGATAGAATCATTGCTAGGGATCACCTGATTATATTGGCGGAGTATGAAGTCGAGTTGGTTGTTCTGTGATATTATTTCATTTGAAAAATGATGGCTCTTTTGGAGTTTGTTGGTAGGTAGTGAAACTTGAACAAACGTTGAAGTATTATTGATGGGTAAATTATTACTACGGTAAATCATTACTCAACGGTAAATTATTCCACAACGGTTCATTATACCATCTACGTAGAAGGGGCTGGAGTTTGTTGGTAGGTACTTTCGCAACTTTTTTCACTCCTCATCAACAATTTCTTTTCAGAACTTCATTATGTGTGTTTCTTTTTGTTAGGTACTGTTTGTCATCGGCAGAATTATTTTAGCAACATTTAACTCGAAATTTAGGTAGGTACCTAGTAACGAGTACGGGGTTAGGTACCAACCTACGGAGGGTCTGCGATCTACATAATATATGTATAGAATAGTACATATCATATTATATAGACGGGTTACCTATACAGAAGGGTAACAGAAGGGTATTCTATACAAAATAATAAACCGTTGTGCTGGGATTTGCAGCGTTTTTAAAATTATTTTTAAAAATAGTTATCCAAATTATGTTCAAAAAGTATTGTCATCAGGTACTTTGGCTCATGTTTTTTGATCAGTCGCTCTCAAGGGTTAATCCAGTATGAATTTCAACTGTAATTATTACAAAGGTTTTAGAATACAGAGCTTGTAATCATATACAGAGATTGTGATATATTTTAGAATACATAGGCATATTGAGACTGATCTCTTTTAATTTTTCATTGATAGTCCCGGCTATGAGTACTCAAGGCTGTGTTCTGGTTTATTATTTTCAATGATGAACCAATGGAATCGAGCATGAAAAAAAAATTCTAACCCCTCAAAATTTGATGGTTTACGTTTCAAGGTATGCAGAATCCGAAACTGCAATAAAAATATTTCTGTCCGTCCGCCGTGCCGTACGCCGTACTGGCCACTTTTCTTAGTTACCATGAAAAAAAATTGATGAAATTCGGGTTATAGGTTCCGTTCGGCGTCTAGTTGGTCCTCGAAGCTCGACGTTACTGTGAGTCATCTCTAAGAGGTTCGAAATAGGGGCTGAAATTCTAAGAACGCCGTAGCTAAAAAAAGGTTTTGATTGAAGGGAATGGGTTTTTACGTTACTCAATTTGTCTTGAGCTGAAAAATTTGCTGAGACCACCCGGAGCACGTACGTCCAGCCGTTCGTGTGCACCAAAAAGCTTCGGCAACACGATCGTGAATCAAACGGTATAAATACGGCCGGGTATCATCACAAGGGAGCAGATGATTATAATCGAGGATAGCTGTATCAAGTCAAGTTGGTTGTTCTCCGATATTATTTCATTTGGTAAGTGATGGACTATTGGATTTTGTAGGTAGGCACTTGTGAAACTTGAACAAACGTTGAAGCATTGTTGATGGATAAATTATGACACAAGGGTAAATTATTACAAAACGGCAAATTATTACGCATCGGTAAATTATTACATAACGGTAAATTATTACACAACGGTAAATTATTACACAACGGTTCATCTACCAAGAAGGGGCTGGATTTTGTTGATCGGTACCTACTTTTGCAACTTGAAAAAACATTGAAGTATTGTAGATGGGTAAATTATTACAAAATGTTAAATTATTACACAACGGTAAATTATTACAAAAGGGTAAATTATTACATAACGGTAAATTATTACACAACGTTAAATTAATAAATTATTACACAACGGTCATCTACCATGAAGGGGCGAGATTTTGCTGATTGGAACTTTTGCAACTTGAACAACCGTTCAAGTATTATTGACGGGCAAGTTATCACACAACGGTTCATTATACTTGACCACGAAGGTAGGCATTGACCACAGAAAACAGTGATCTATGCAGAAGGGGCATCTATTTCACTCCACATCAAAAATTTTCCTTCACAACTTCATTATTTGCGTTTCTTTTTGCCTTTTTAGTTACTGTTTGTCATCGACAGAATTATTTTAGCAACCTTTAACTCGTGATTTAGATAGGTACCAAGTTACGAGTACGGGGTTAGGTAATAACCTACGGAGGGTCTGCGATCTATGTAATATGTATAGAATAGTACATATATAGACGGGTTGTCTATACAGAGAGCTGTGATGTGTAGCAGAAGGGTATTCTGTACAAAATAATAAACCGCTGTGCAGGGATTTTCAGCGTTTTTTACGGTTATGTTTCAACAAATTGTTCTGGAATTAAATCTTTACTGTTACTTTGTTTTGTTCATAACCCCACGTTTAATCCCATTTTCATGGGATCACATGACTAATAATAGGGTAAAAATAAGTTTAGATAGCATTAATGATGTAGGATGTGGAATTTGTGATTTACTAGCAGCACACTGTAGAAAATGGGTACAGTGTCTCTTGGACACATATATTATAACTCTGGATGTGCCTGAGGGACACACGTTCCGAGGAACGCAGTAGGAAGGGATATTCCGCTCTAAGCGTTGAATATCAGATCTCGAAACCCCACGGGTGTTAACATAGACAGTTGATAATTTATTGATAATAATATATAAATATAACTTATTAATCTTTTATATGTCTTCGGATACATTCTTCGATCTCAGAAGTGGCAGATGGCAGATGATATGGCTTGGGAAGAAAAATATAGAAATCACATTGAAAGGGAACGTGAGCACCAACGTAAACAATGAAGTAATATTTTTAAAAGCTACCAATTATTAACGTCGGCTTATAATTTTCCTGCATAGGTACCCCTTGTGCGGAGATCGCTGTGTTCTGTGGTCAATACCTACCTCGCCATTCCACTAGAAAAGCCCTAGATCGAATAAAATTCCACCAGAGCTGACGTAGGTATACGCTCTAACTTCAGAAATTACGGTTATAATAATGTAGGTATAACTAAAACCCCGCCCCGGTACTAGTATGTGCTAGCCTTGATAGGAGAAAATTGCTGGATCTAGTGATATCACGTGATACAGTGTAGTGTTTGAGTACTCTCCGGGGCATAGATGCTACTGGGATGTCAAGTCTAGAAAGTGTCATTATTGTACGAAAGTAAATAAACATGATGGGCCTAAGTGTTCACTTGTTATGTTGTTGATATATTTTTTTTCAAAATCATTGTTATCAGTCCAATGAACTTCACACTGTTGCCGAACTTCATCGTAAACCCATGAACGCTAGTGAAACAATGCCACAACATCCTTTGGGAGTTAAATATTGCATTACCACCGTTGAATTGGATGCATTATTAGCTTCACCACGGACAACAGTTATGTACGTATTGAGCACGTTTCATTATGCAAATGTGAACACTAACTCGATTCCAAGTCCTGATACTGTCGAACACTACAACTGTACATCTATCGCACAAAAGCACGCGACCACATCACCCTTTCAACGAGTCTTCTCGTTAGGCCTTTATATTAGCCTTGGGCGAAACAAATGTTTTCTTCATGAAGAATGTACATGCAACCCAACGGCCCTCTTGAGTCTCTACAGAAATCATTTTTCTATCATAATACAGGCTCAACAAAATCCAAGGAACAAAGTGTTCTTGTGTAGTGCTGAATTCTTTCTAATATCCCGCGCATGCGCAACTTTGGCTTCTTAAAAAACTTGTAGGTATTATTTACAGATCTGTTCGAAGGATTTATTTAAAATTTCCAGAAGTCCAATCGGTCTCCAATCGGAAAGAAATCCAGAAGTCTCCAATCGGTCCCAAGGAGTATTATGTCCACGATTATTATAGGAGAATAGCACCATCGCATACGCGGTCTTCAAACCTATCCAAAAACCTAACATTTCGTTCGATTTCTCCCAATCTTTACATGTGGCTATAGTTGAGGAGTAGTACATTAGTAGTTGCACACGCCCTCTCACCTGTGGTATCTATAACAACGATGTGTGATTCTACCCACCCATTTTGTAGGCGTTTCCTTTACTCACGGGTACCAGTGATGTCGCCATCAAGGAAAATTCGTATATGATCTCGGTTTAACTATGCATTAGGCTCCTGATCATTGGACCAACTTCAACAGTAGATAAATGGAGGTTCTAACCACTGGATCTAGCTGCCTAGCTGAATGAACGTTACGCAGTGATTTATTCTGCGGATTGATGGCACGAGACGTAGTGGGAATCGTGGACTCAAGTTAGTCGGATATGCATTGAACCCCCTCTTGAGGAATAATTTATATGCTCTGCTCTTCACAGTAGTATTCCCTTTCCACTTTTTTCCTGCTAACCTACGATAATGTGTAAAGGTACACGGTTACATACCTTTTTCTGATTGGATCATCCAATATGGATTCGTTCTCCAGTTGGGTCAGACCCAATGATTTTACGTGTTTGCCCTTCGGGTCCCTCGTCCACCTGGTTTATGATCGCCAATATACGTTAGGTATTTGGGGAAACACACCGGAAATTGAGGGATGTGGCCAAGAGTTTCAATATTAGCGAGGAAGTGTTACCGCAAGATTATTATTTTTCTCTTGCATTCTCCATTATTAACTATTGCTGTTCCAAATTTATCATTTGTGATCGCTCTACTGAAAAGAATTATATTCCTATTCTCTAAGATTATATTCGTGGGTATTTATATTTATGATGTTTGATTTATTGTCTTAAATGTACCTAGGTATCGGAATCAACAAGAAAGAATACATGTAGACACCCCTTAAGACCACGCGACTGCTTCACGTTTCTGAATTAATGAATTATGGGCCAAACCGCACTTAACCCGGATATATTAGCTCCTCAAAACCGTTCTCTCAGAAAGTTAATGAAATTCCAAGGATAATGCGCAGAGAACAGTGATCTAGACATAAGAAGTGTTATCAAAACAGAAAACGGTGCCAACTATTGCACACCGCTTCATTATTTCCCTTTATTCCCCTTCCTCTGCGTATAAGATCACTGATTAGATCAATGTTGTCTGTGGTCAATATCGACTTTCGTGCTTCCCCAGGAAAACCCTAAATCGAATCAATACCACCAATAATACGGTGTTTTTGAAATTCATACCACCATGTAGACCTTCTAGAAGCTAAACCCAACTACACCAAGTTTGAGCAAAGTCGGGTCATTTATTCGTGAGAAATGGAGCAAGTACCACGGATCGCGTTTGCGCATACGCAGTGGCCATATCAATGCTCAAATTCGGTGGGTAGTTAGAGTCCAGCTTCTAGACATTCCCCTATGCATTTAAAAACGCTGGGATCGTTGCGCTTGCGCAAACACGAATCCGAGTTACCTACTCAATTTCTCAAGAATAAAAAAATGGTCCAACTAGTATGCTCAGACAGAAAAAAGTGAGCTACGCAGAAGGGCATCTATCGTGCAGGAAAATAATAAGCCACTGTGTAATAATTTATGGCGTTTATTTTATTCAATTTTCGGATTTACGTACCTTGAAACGCAAACCATCAGATTTTGAAAGAAGGGGGCGAACCATCAGATTTCGAATACCAAACACATGATGGGCTAAGGTATTTTTCCCAGAATTTACAGCATTTTGGGTAGGTCCTCAATGCGATTACACAATCACCAAGTTCATACCTACTTGTCCACTATATCATCATAATCATATCTCGTGCCCAAAATCTGAGTATTTTTCCGTATCGGGAAACAAAACCAAGGGGAATCTGGAAAATGGTGGAGTGGAATACCATTCCAATTTCCGTGTTTTGGGATGTGACAATTACTTATTATCGTCGTATGTTGTGCTCATTATAATGATCATCAATTTTATTTTCATATGATGAAAATTTTTCCTAGCCCTTCACGAGGAAAATGAGAATAGTCCAGGTGACCTCCAATTAGCGTTCGATACAGACAGGTAGGGCGACCATTAAAAGAAGTTGATGGAAACAGAATGTATCTCAAATTTCGCTCTCTGCCCGTCGAGGACGCGGAATAATTGCGCAAGGGGCATGTGAGGGTAATGTGAGAGGAAGAAAAAATTAATTAAACTCGGCTCGCTGCGTTTCACGTCTCAGTTTTCCAAACTGGCAACCACCCTCGAAGTTTGAGGTCTCGTTAAGCTCATCCAAACAACCAACTTGCCCCCGAGGCCTTGTCAGCGTTGAAAGGCTGGAATTATTATACCGAAAAAGGTGGGTGGGGGAACAGTAGTTTTGAACTACATATAAGTGAGAGCAATTTTCAGCGGTGAATAATTATGCATGTATCACAACTGCTGCCGTTACTTCAATTGCACCTAGTCGTGCGTTCAAATTTGGACTTAGCACCAATATATAAGTTGAAGAGGCGAATTAGCTATATGACATATATGGCATATACACACCTATTATTCACTACCATCGCTGAATATTAAGAAAGAGTTTATCAAAGATTGTGCTGGGTTTCAATTGTATAACTCTATAGTTTTACCACAGTTTGAACACATAGCACCTAATCAATTCGCACATAGGTGGTATCCAAATATACTTTATTCGTATTTCCTATTCTTCAAAGCTAAAAATCAATATCAGGTTTATTATATTTAACTATCAACGTTTGGAGTATGGGGAAAACGTTGCATACTATTAGGTATGTTTATTACTTAGGTACAGCTTGTTGCATATCTACTTGTTTTACCTACGTAAAAAAGGTAGGTAGGAAACAAACAGGTAATAAAGTGCCTATAAAAAAGACCCAAAATAACCATCTTAGTTCAAATGATGTAATGAACAGGTAATAAAGTGGTACCTACCCATAAAAAAAAATCAAAAACAAGCATCTCAGTTCAATTGAAATAATGATTTTTCGAGACCACCCGGAACAATCCGGGGTCCAGCCGGTCGCTAGCAGTGGGGCGCCGACGTTTGAACCGAAAAGCTTCGTCAACATGTATGTGAATCATACGGTATACATAACCCCAGCCAAGATAATCATTCAATACAAATAAAGTTATCATTCCTTAGAACAAAAACCTGTCAAGTTATGTGGTCAGTATAGCTTCTTAACTTATTGTAACATGGACGTATAGAATTAGATGGTAAAAAATGATGAGTCGAAATGATTGGATAACAATAAATATATATATAGTAATAAACTACCTAATGCGTAATAGGATCAAACATTTCAAATTTTTTTCAACATTTCATGTTAAAGTTGAAGTACTATTTCAATGATTTTGATAAAGGACCATCTACGATCCAACTCGCCTGCACCCTCAAAATTTCAGCTCTCTACGATTATTTTTCGCGTAGTTGGAAGCGGCACAAGGAATTGGTCAACATTTCATGTTCTTACTGTATACGTACTGTACGATTCCAGTGAAATTCATAAGGAACTATCAAAGCGTTATTCCTGATCGACCCTTCCCGCTTGAAATCATTTCAACGCGTTTAAAGTATTTCACGTTTGCGCATGCGCAGACGAAAATAACAGTACTTTTTACTGATTTTGGTATGTGACCATCTGCGGACGGTAGGTATCGCACCTACCCTCCAAACTTCAGCCCATTTCGACCATTATTTCGAGTAGTTATGGGCGTTACAAAGAATAAATTAACTACAGATAGACTCGTTACCAGAAATGTTCCTTGATGTCTGAAACGCAAAATGGCAGTGGACGTTTTCATTTTGGAGGACAAATTTATTTTTTACTCAGTGACGAACCCATGGCTTCCCTTCCTTCTGGTAGGAAGAAACCAAAGAGATAATCATATAGTTAATTATGTTTAACAGCCGATTATGATCAAGCATGTCTTTATGAAATCGTTGCTCCAAGATATCATTCCACCTGAAGAAAGAAGGTTATTGTAGATTCCGTTAAACTTTTTTTTCAACCTATTTCTTGATAGGTGCAAGTTTTTGTTGACGGCTAAACGAAACATCCGAATCAGGTGAAAATTTCGAAATCATTATGTCGAGGGTCGATCAGGTCCTTAAGGTTGAGCGACCAACCGAATTTCAAAATGACCGGGTAGGTGAATCGTGGGGCCAAAATGGCGCGTGGAAAAATGCATATTTATGTTTGTATAACGAAAGCCGAAAGTTAGAGAGAGCTTATACTTCGATCCTGATGGCATTCATGTCGTGTCTGTCTTTCTGTGAGTGTGTGCGGGCATGAGTATCCACTCCAAAAGCATACCCTACGTGAGTACATCATTCAAGGTCTTGCTCTAATAATAAGTAAAATAATAAAATTTGTGTAATTTCTTCCAGCGTTTTCCCACTTAACGGTAGAAGGAACTGTCAATGAAGCCACTTCGCACTCATGTAGTAACGTATAGGAGCGTAAAACAATCCTGTTGAACCACAAAAAAGTCGGCTTCTGTGCCGATCAAAAAAAATGCAGCTTCGTTGTCAACTGGGGTGCCTTTGGGATCCATAGGACCATCTAGTTCACCACAAACATGAGGAAAATCGGCCATAATTTTTAGAAAACGAATGCATACAATTTATTAATGCGTTGACGTTCCCTGGCCATGCAAAAACTGTATGTATACATATACAATGTCTATGTATACATAGACTACTGACAGCTTTCAGTGGCGTAACTAACTAGCGGGGCTACAGGCACCCGGGTACCGGCTCGGGGGGGGGGGGGGGGGGGGGTTAGTCAAAAAAATATAATTTTTTGGGAAAAAGGAGAAGAGACGAACAATTTGGAAAACAAAATGTATCCTAGCGGGGCCCTGACCCTCGTAGGGGAGATCGTCTAGATCTAGAGTTTCTTATCTTTCCATATATTAAAATTGATTGAAACGTACCTCAGAAATGCTATGCCCCAGACGCGGCTGTCAAATTGGGCCTTTACATAATTATATCAAAAATGAAAGAACCCCAAGGAAAAAAAATTGGTAACTGAGAAATTTATGAGGTCTCCACCTCCCTCAACCACCCTTAAATCTCCATCTGATCAACAGTACCTAATTCTAACAAGCATCGACCTAGCCAAATCAATGTGCCTTCCTTTGTTTTTTGAGCTTTATACACATTCTATGATCGAGTTGTTCTTTGCATTTTTGTTGAGTTCACTACTTTTCAATTATTTCATATAAAATACTGCGCTCTATTTCTAGTTCTGAATATGTATAATTTATTCCTGATATGGGGTGGGGGCCCCGGATTAGGCTCGCACTTATCCCGAAATTAGAATTTTTTTAAACCACCCGGAGGAATGAACGCTCACACGTTTGTTCACGTAAGGCCCTTTATCTTCACCGAAAAGCTTCGTCAACTACATCCAGCCGAGATATTATTGCTAGGGAACAGCTGATTATAATCAAGTATGGCTGTATGAGATCGAGTTGGTTCCCATGATACTATTTATTTCATTTGAAGAACGATGGTTATTTCAAATGTTGTTGGCTGGTACAATCGTAACTTCAACAAACGTTGTTTCATGAATCACATAACTAAAAAAAAAAAAAATTAAAATTAAATAAATAAAAATTAATGATAGGATTATTTTTGAATCCACGATATATTTATGAAACTATGTCCAGTAATCGATTTAGGGCTTTCGAGGGAAGCTCGAAGGTATGCACAAACAACAAGAAACAGTGATCTACGTAGAAGGGGCATCTATTCAGGTAAATATAAACCGTTGTGTAATAATTTGCAGCGTTTTTATTCCATTTCCAGATTCTAAGAATCTTGAAACGACGATTATAGTTGTACAATGTACTTCTATATCGAAGTACTGATGTGCTGTCGACTTGGGCATTGCAATGAGAATGATGAAGTAGCCTTCTCACACAGTTGATCAATCGACAAGGCCGACTAAGACACTGGTCAGAGTCACGTAACATTCAGTACTTACCTATGACAACAAGAGGTTGTGTGGCAGATTATTTTGCTGCGACGAATGCTGAGTAGTAGGTAGGTAGACGGTAAAGCTGACCACTAGGTAGGTATAGCTGAGTAGGTAGGTAGGTATAGTGGCAGTTGGTAGGTAGGTAGGTATAGGTAATGCTGAGTATTAGTAGGTAGGTATAGCTCAAAAGTCGAGTGAATGTAAGTATCGCTATCGTCCCTACAGAAGCAAACACAAGATTGTGACAATCAGGATTATCGAAAGTGTTTGTTGTTCGTATGAACTGTGTCACCATGTACTCGACCTCAACATAAAGTGCCTACTTCTAATATGGTGAAAAAAAAAAAACGCTGCAAATCCCTGCACAACGGTTTATTATTTTATACAGAATACCCTCCTGTTACAGATCACAGGTCTCCGCATAGATAACCCTTCTATATTATAACCTATGTACTAGTCTACACATATTATGTAGATCGCGGACCCTCCGTAGGTTAGTACCTAACCCCGTACTCGTTACTAGGTACCTACCTAAACCGTTGTGAAATAATTTAACTGTATGAGTTCCCCCTCTACGGAGATAGAATTATAGTGAACCGTTGTATAATATTTTGCCCATCAATAATACTTCAATGGTTGTTCAAGTTGCAAAAGTACCTACCTATCAACAAATAAATCCAGCCCCTTCTTAGTAGATGAGCCGTTGTGTAATAATTTACCGTTGTGTAATAATTTGCCATTGTGTAATAATTTACCCACTAATAATACTTCAACAGTTGTTCAAGTTGCAAAAGTACCTACCTATCAACATAATCCAGCCCCTTCTGGGTAGATGAGCCGTTGTGTAATAATTTACCGTTGTGTAATGATTTACTGTGGTGTAATAAATTACCGTTGTGTAATAATTTACCGTTGTGTATAATTTGCCGGTGTCTAATAATTTGCCATTGTGTAATAATCTACCCATCAATGATACTTCAACGTTTGTTCAAGTTTCAGAAGTACCTACCAACAAAATCCAATAGTCCATCACTTGTCAAATGAAATAATATCGCAGAACACACAATTCGACTTCATACAGCCATCCTTGATTATAATCAGATGCTCCGTAGTTATGATATCCGGGCCGGATTTATACCGTTTGATTCACGATCGTGTTGACGAAGCTTTTTGGTGCTCACGAACGGCTGGACGTACGATGCTCCGGGTGGTCCCAAAAAATTGTTTAGCTCAAGACAAATTTATTAACGTAAAAAAACCATACCCTTCTATCGGAAGTTTTCGAGCTACGGCGTTCTGAAAATTTCAACCCCTATTTTGAACCCCTTAGAGATGACTGACAGTAACGTCGAGCTTCGAGGACCAACTAAACCCTGAACGGAACCTATAACCCGAATTTCATCAATTTTGTTTCATGGTAACTAAGAAATGTGGCCCGTACGGCGTACGGCGGACAGACAGAAATATTTTTATTGCAGTTTTGGATTCTAAATACCTACCTTGTAACGTAAACCATAAAATTTTAAGGGGGGGTAAGAATTTTTTATTCATGCTCCATTCCAATGGTTCATTATTGATAATAATAAACCAATAGGAGTATCGTGAACCATCGAACAGAAGATGATAATTTATTGAGACTCTGAATATATCACAAAAGAGCAAGAGAACTATTCAGTTGATGGTATGGAGTGTTAGAAGTTGGAATAGTAGAAAATGCGGATGCAGGAATAGTAGAAAAGAGGAAACGAAAACAATGACTGGAAATTTGTTTTTTCAGGCCTTCTATGAGATTTTATCGTTGGAACGAAAACAAAAAATAAATAAAGACGTAGTATGAGTATTATACTCGTAAGTTGGCAAGATTCCACGGGACCATACAGCTCTCGGTGGGTGTTGAAACACATACGACAAAATGAAGTGAGGTCGATTCCTCAAATGCGTTACTATCTCATGAGGGTAACAGATTCGAATAATTTCATCTGTTAGCCATTATAATTATCTGATGTGAATAGACAATATTGACAATAGAAATTATTATTTTCCTTGTTAGTTATGAGTTTGAGTGATAAGTAATTGAAAAATATAAATCTCAAGAGCTAGGTACCTGACAGCTGCAAAATGAATTTTCATCTGCATACCTGAAACATGACAAACAAAATGATTGTAGTCAAAGTAATAATTGTATCAGATGAAAAATATGGAAGGACAGTTGGCTATAAACAACGTCGCACAATCACTGACATTACTAATAAATTGCACATGGTATTTGTGGTTCTGGAGGTAGTTATTACAGTGAAATCCCTCTCTAACGAACACGCTCGGGACTACTCAAAAGTAATTCAATATATTTACAATTGTGAATTTCACTTTACATACAAGTCTTAAAAATTACGTATAAACAATAAATACATAGGTACCTTCATGTACCACTGGATTAGATACACGAATAAACTATATTATAGTTTATTCGTGTATGTGTCAATAATCAATCAAATCAAGCTAATCATTTTTTGAAGAAGGAATCGAATAATGATCTATAGATGCATCCTTCATGCCATGATAACGGGAAGTTGGTCTTCTTCCTGGACAGGGGAAATTCTGAGGCAGTTTGTAACGGCTGTTGGCTTTACTGGGTCCCATGCGGTTTTCATTCACGTTGCAGCTTTCAGCACATCGATAGTATTTCCTATCACACGCTTATCCAAGTTTATTTCTACTCGTACGATCCACCGGTCATTCAGTGCTGAACGTGACATCCCTAATCAGTTTCTCTGTCCATACGCCGGGACCGGGGTCAAAATGTACGTGTTGTGATCGCGAGAGAGAGGGTAGGTGTGGATGGCTAGTTTATACGAAAAGGACAGTATGGGTGTAGGATGTGCCCAGACAGGATCTTTTATGTGAAGCCAGCACCCCAGGTTCTTACCACCACAATGAGTGCTAGAGGATGAAGGCTAGCGTACCAGGCGGTTACCACCACGATGGACGCTCGATGAGATGAAAGCTAGCATCCCAGGTTATTATCACCACAATGAATGCTGGATCTTTTTGAAGGCATATCCCAGGTTGTTACCACCACGATGAATATGGGAGGGATAGTGTTCTGCGGGCGACGTGGAAGCGATCAATACGTCGCAGAGAAAGCAGAAGACATACAAGCCACGGAGGATTTGATCCATGTAGCGCAATGTCTGGGCAGCATTGCGAAGTCCGAACCCCATTTTGAGATACTCAACAGCCCAAAAGGGGTGATCATCTCGGTTTTGGGAATGTCGGGAGCGTGGATGTAAATATGGTTGAATGCTCTGGAGATGTCGAGCGTGGAATCTATGGTGATACCGTGGAGGTGAGAGGAGAAATCCCGCAGGTGGTTGGACATTGTTCATTTCGGGTGTGGTGCAGGAGTTGAGGCCGCAGGGTCGGATCTGGCCGTTGGGTTTCAGAAAAATGTGCAACTCCATGGGGAGTTGGACGGTCGTACGATGCCATCCTGGATCAATTTGTTGGAATATTCTTTGGCTTGAGATAGTTGATGGGGGTGTAGGCGGCGCGCCTTCACCGAGAGAGGAGGGCCCGTAGTCTCAATGTAGTGCTGGACATGAGACAGATGAGAGTGGGGTGGCGGCTTGTAGGAATTGAGGAGAGTGGTGAACTTGGGGTCGGTGGGTCACCTGTGTGGTGATAGTGAGAGAGGGTAAGTGTGGATGGCTAGTTTGAGCAAGAAGGATAGCATCGGTGTAGGATGTGCCCAGGCAAGATCTTTTAGGAAGCTAGCACACCAGGTTGTTACCACCGCGATGGACGCTAGAGAAGATGAAAGCTAGCATCCCAGGTTATTACCACCACCATGAATGCTAAATCTTTTTGGAGGCATATCCCAGGTTGTTACCACGATGATGAATATGCGATGGATAAGAGAGAGCGAGGAGGCATGATGCGAGAGAGAGAAGTTGTAGGTAGGATTGAGCATGGAAGAGTGAACAGATGGGCGAGCCGAGCGCCTTATAAATGTGCCTCCACCTCGTCCTCCGCCTACTAACGGCCGTTACTGTCGGTTGGGAATTAATAGGTTAATAGGAAAAGAATAGAGTTTTTTGGTGTTTTAATAACATGAGCTGGTGATGTACCGTTGGTGAGTTTTTGAGTGAGGTATCGAATGGTGAGGTACCGTTTTCCATGTTTTTAAGGACGAGGAGACCGAATTCATGAAGTCGATTTTGACCAGAGCGGAAAACTGAGGTTCCAACGAAGTTTCAGCCTTAAATTTACGTTAAATTTTGGTCTAAAATTGCCGTACTTCTGTACACACGTTTTGTCTCCACTTGGGAACATTTGGGTTCTCGTTGTGCTCCGAAGCTCAGCAGCCCGATCGGAGTATACCCAGGGGTGATATTTATGGGAGAAAAATGGTGGTAAAAATAGGGGGTTTGCGAGGTTTTCTTGAGGTTTTAGTGAACATGAGCTCGTGAGGAATGGTTTTTCCTTGTTTTTTTTTTATGGCGAGAAGATCGAATATGAAGTGGAGTTTGACCAAAGAGTGAAAAATTGAGGTTGTAAAGAAAGATCAGCTCCCAAAATTAATTTTTCATGAACCAAACCTGGGAAATTGTCTGATATCAACATAAATTTGTATTATAACACGAGAAGTAATATCACTGTGAATCAAGACAGCTGAATGGCACTATCAATGATAATTTGTAAATGAATAGGAGCCTAATTCGTGTTTTGGGGGGGCCAAAATTGGTAAAAACCATCAAAAATGGCTATTTCAAATATTGTACCTGAAATAAACAATAATGAACAGCCCACATTTCTGTATATCCAACAGAATAATAAAACCATGAGATAAGGACTTTGCAGCGTTTTTCTGTCTCCACTGTAGACTAATTCTTGCCTCTGTCTCATAACCCTCTTTATGCTGCCATATTAGTAGTAGGTACTCTTAACGGCAATAGGTATATATACCTATAGAATATATTCTGTGACATTTACCCTTACTGATTTGAGTTTCAAGATTCTCGGCTCCATTTGAGTCAACAAAGAACAATCTGACCCCTTACCAAAAATTTTTGGCATTTAATTTTTGAAATAAAAAATTACCGTTGAGTTACCTAGTCAGTAAGTTTTAAAAAATGTTTTGGATATTATTATTATGTTCTGGTAATAAACATACATGACTATAGTCGATTCATATCAGGGGTGTTATTCTCGTCAGAAAACTTTCTGGAAGACCGTGTTGTCAAGATGAAAGTGATGGCAAAGTTCCGATGACATGTTCAATTCTACGCTTTTATCCCGCTTCCCAGTCGCTGTCAGTCCGGACGGGGAATCCATTTCACCCTAATCTTCCACTTCAGGGACCCCTAGCGAGTTAATATGCCGCGATGTGACATTCCCGCCTATCGGCTGTGGGTTGGATGGAAATAGCGACAAAGAAAGGAGACGGGACGAAAACATAGGATTGAAACCAACGTCAAAAACCACTTGCTCTGAGAGCCAACATCGCGCACGAAATACAAGCGCTAGATCCAACTTAGGTCGGACTTTTGAACCAGTATTTTTTTTGGTAACTCCCCAATCCCTTCCAGCCACAAGGAAACTGAAAGACGACTTGAAACAAACACTCCTGACACACTATCGAGCATGTCAAGCTCCCTTACCTTGAACACAGGATAAAAAGCTGAGCTGTCTCCGAAAACTGTTGCAAAGGCATCCAACTTGGCTATATATTATAAGAATATAAACACTCTCTATGATGTTGGATTGGCTTGAAAGAAGATACTGAGTCATAAATCAAACAATACAGGTCCAACTGGTTAAAAGGAGCGAGCTCTCAGTGGTCCGAAATACAATAACAAAATCCTATTCTCTTAGTTTCATATATATATGCTGTTACGTTACACGTAGCCGTGTCCCCGGACTAGCACACTTGTAGAGTTTTTCGTATTGGCACTGGGTAGGCGTAGGAGGGAACTAGCGAAATGTATCCATCCCCCCACACACCAATGCATGCTGCGAGCGACGTACCTGAGAACATAGTCATTTAACTGGCTTAGATGAGGTTGGTATGGAGACGGGTGGTGAAGGAATTCATTGGAATCAGGTGGGTATATGTTTTTCTGCGGACAGCCTCTTCTCATCAGGATTGCCCAACTCAAAGTTTCTCAGTCTGTTGACCAAGAATATTGTCGAGGAAGTTGTCGACTCTTCCACGAGACCATTGCCGTTCAGTTCAGCAAACGTAATTGTTATTGTTGCCATAACCGAAAGAACGGTTCCAGGTTTGTGGTCGTGCATTTAAATGTGCCAACTGATTGTGACTTTACTGAACAACTAACAGGGGTAGGGGGTTGTTATTTTCTGTCTCTCAGACCGGATGTAGCCACAGTCAACCTCTTTAGGAACTTCAACTTTCGAAATGGAAATGCTCCTTTTGTCTCCTGAACATTCAACAAAATTGCAGCGTCCAATGACCATCAACCTTGTTTAATTATGTTTATTTTTCTTCTTATAAGAGGTTATGACCGGAGTTTCTGGAGATTGAATTGAAAAAGATACCGTTCGCGAAAACCCAAGGATATGACACTATTTGAGATGGCGGAAAAGAGTAGTAAAGCTGTCTTTCAGTGGTGGGAACGCCCGTTAGCAAAGGTTCATTTATTTTTACGGCTCCAAACGCCCTCGAACCTCATCTGAGTCAGTTTTTCAGGCCTTAGAAACTCTTGGAAGAAGAGAGCCAACGTGAGGGGGGGACGGTTGAGGAAAGCTTAACAGCCGAAGCGGAGGAAGGGTGGAAACACCCAGTGCGGCGACTTCTGTACAATTTGCCTCAGCCGTAATGACTAGGGAACAGAGGGGTGGCGACTGGTTCTTCGCACTTCTTTCGCTGCTACCATTTCAAAAAAAGAGTATTTCATAGAAACTGCTACCTCAAATACGATATCTGCGTTTTCTTCCGGCCTCTTTTCTAATAGCTCAACACTTCCGCAGTACAATCGCGTACAAAGTTCCAACACCCTCTTCAGAAATCGCGGTTCTGATCCACATAGACTCAAGTAGGTATCTTCAAGGAAATTCAGTTCAGAAAGTTAGTTGCAAGTACATTTATAATACTGTGAAGGTATGCACCTACTTAAAAAAAGCTGCATACCGATTACTGACAGGTTTTTCGCCAGAACTGACTCAGATAAGTCATCATCTATCAGGCAGATGGGAACTACAAAATTTGCCGATGGAAAGGGTCGATATGACAATATTTTTCAAAACGTCTGGCAGAGAAACACTTGCCAGCAATGAAAGGGGTGAGTGACAAATGGAGTGATTTGGCTTAACCAAAAATTAAGTACTATTTACCCGTCTGAATCTCATTTTTCGGAAACAATGAAAATAAATTACGCAGAGTGCAATGGGAAACAGGAAAAATTATTCTCACATCGGGGAAGGCTATGGTTACGATCAGGATTCTCGGGCTCAAACGTGGCGATCTTTTCAAAATTATTTACAAACGAAAATTAGATATTTCTTGCGAAGTAGGTACCCTCAATATTATAGAAAATTAGATATTTCTTGCGAAGTACCCTCAATACTAAATTTGCCATATATTAAGCAGGAGCTTTTGAATGTCAAATGCCAATGGTATAAGAATTTGAATCGACACAATATTCATTGGTATATCTTCCGAGTTCAAACAAAAATAAGCCAACCACGGCGAGTTTATGGTAATTAAGCTGTGTCTTGATTCCAGCGGACAATTCTAACACTGTAACGTTGTGTAGCACCACTAAAATTGGAACTAGGCTGAGTCCGAGCAACGTGAAAACATATCTTTAAAAAAATGTACGCCTGATTAAAATGGTATTCGAAGTGATTACATTATGTTGGTCACTGCCGATCAACTGTGTCGTGAGTCCCTCCCGGGAACACTCCTATAATATTAAGTTCTCACCAATATCCAAACGCCAAACTAAAAGCTCCGTATAAATAAACGCATGAGTGGGGATACGAGCGACAGAACCCAGGGTGCTCAACCTGGGGCCCCACTACCAGCTCCTTGCAAGGAGTTGGAGGGAGAGGCCCCCAAGTCCTATAAAACCCTGGATCCTGGAGCTCAAGCTTCATTCGACACTTCCTCTAACCAGCTCTCTCTTCTCTCTCTTACCTTCCCTCTCAGATGATCGGTTGACTACAGCCGCCTGAGAATTTTACCTCCTCTCCTCCTCCTTGTCTAGATGATCAGTTGACTACAGCCGCCTAGACAAGGGACCTCTCCTTTCCTTCTCCTTTACCTAGATGAACGGTTGACTACAGCCGCCTAGGTAAAATTCACTCATCCACCTCCCTCTCCTCCCAAGTCGTAGATGTTCGGTTGACTACAGCCGCCTGCGACTTTTCCTTCCTTCCACGCCACCGTGATGAGAATTTTAAATTCATCACAGTGGTGAACCCGACGTTCACTCAACCTTCTTCCTTCCCACCTCATGTGTCGCCCCAGTCTAGTTCGGTGTCCCCAATTTTAAATTCAAATTTCAATCAGTCAGTGTAAATTCGCAATTCTTGGCCCAACCTCACCGCTCAACTCTCAACGCACCTCCGCTTCCGCCGATTGCGAATTTCAAAATTCAAAACTACCTCAATTTTTTGAATTTTAGTTCCAGCCATGGACCCGAACTCACCGACGCCGCCGCTCCTCCGGCCATCCCTGCTGCAGCCGCCGACCGCTGCGACATCTGACGCAGCCGACAACCCCTTCACCAGCCTATCACCACCCGGCTCCTCCGCATCCGCAGCAGCCACCGCCGCCACCGCCGCCGCTACGGCCGCGGCCGCCACCGACGTCATGACGGCGTCCGCATCCTTCCCTCTGTCGCTGCCCCCCTTCTACGCGCACGACCCCGCGCTGTGGTTTTTCCAAGTGGACGCTGCGTTTTCGGCCGCTAACATCCGCAGCCAGAAAACTCGATATTCCCGGATCATTTCACTGCTACCATACGATATCCTGCTCCAGACTTCGGATATCTCCCCCGACGCCGCCGCTGCGTACGACGACCTCCGCAACCGCCTCATCAACATCTACCAGCCGTCAAAGATCGCCCGAGTCGCCGCCCTCTCCCAACCTCAACACCTCGGCGACCTCAAGCCCTCCCACCTCTACCGATGGCTGCGACACCAGCTGCAGGGTATTATGACCGCTGACATCGCACGTACATTCTGGTTGCGTGCCCTCCCCCACCCCATACAGATGGCCCTAGCCAGCCACCTCGACGGTCCCGACGAGCCCCTCCTGCGACTCGCGGACACCGTTCACGACTTGGCCGCAGCGGCCACCGTCGGCGAAGTACGTACGCCCCGTCACCCCCCACCTCTACGTGACCGCAGCAAGTCCCGAGACCGCAACAGGCCCCCCTCCCTCGACAGGCGTCGACCCGCTTCGACGGATCGCCGACCCCACCCCTCCGCCGACCACCGCCGCCAGCGCTCGCCCGAACGCCGCAACTCATCCCCCCCTCGGCAACGCAGAGGGCGGTCTCCAGCCGCGGCGGGCCCCTCCACCTCCACACGCCCCACCAAAACTGCCAACCTCCCAGCGGACCCCCCCCACCGATGTTTCTATCATGTTAACTTCGGTGGGGAGGCCCGCAAACACCAGCCCCCCTGCCGACACCACCGTTCCCCCCCTCCGGAACGGCAAGAAACCGCCCCACGTCTCCTTCGAAGTGGACCACCCACCGCCAGCACAGGTACCCACCTCCGCAATCCTGCAAAACGCCCTCCCCACCCACCAGCGACTTTTCTTACGATGTAAGAAAACAAACATCCCTTTCCTGGTGGACACAGGGGCGGCGCTTTCAATCTTCCCCAACAACATCCTCCGGCGTCAGGCGCGCTGCCACCGGCAGCTTCTCTACGCCGCCAACGGCACCACCATCCCCTCGTACGGGACATACCGCTCATCAGTTCACATGAGCGGTCTCGCGTACGAGTGGGACTTCACCGTGGCGGACGTGGAGAAGGCAATCCTGGGGGCCGACTTCCTCGCCTATTTCGGCCTCCAGGTCGACGTCCGGAATGCGCGCCTGATCGACCCACAAACAAATAAACCCATACCCGGGTTTATTCACGCAATAAACCACCCCCCCACGCAATTTGAACGCCTCCTCCTCAACTACCGCCCCCAGCGCCGCCCCTCTGCCCACATCTCCACCGTCCAACATCACATCGAGACTACAGGCCCCCCCATCACAGCAAAGGCCCGACGACTCCACCCCCTTCAACTATCGAAAACTCGCCAGCACTTCAACAAATTGATTGCCGACGGTATCATCCGCCCCTCGAAATCCCCTTGGGCTTCTCCACTCCACATCGTGCAGAAGCCCAATGGGGATATTCGCCCCTGCGGAGACTACCGGCGCCTAAACGCTAAAACTACTCCGGACCTGTATAACGTTCCCCACCTACGGGATTTCTCGTCCCATCTCCACGGTACCACTATTTTCTCTACCCTCGACATTTCCAGAGCGTTCCATCATATTAACATCCACCCCCCCGACGTCCCAAAAACCGCAATCATTACCCCGTTCGGTTTATTCGAATACGTGAAAATGGGCTTCGGGTTGAGGAACGCAGCACAGACATGGCAACGCTATATGGACAGCATCCTGCGAGGCCTCCCGTTCGTCTTTTGCTTCCTCGACGACGTCCTGGTCGCCTCCAAAACACCAGAAGAACACCTCACCCATCTCCAACAGATCCTCGAAATCTTCTCCGCCGAGGGCCTCCTCATTAACACCGAAAAATGTGTTCTCGGCCAACCTCCGTCCGCTGCCTCGGCCACCAAGTCTCATCCGAAGGCATCAAGCCCCTCTCGGACAAGGTCCACGCCATCATTGATTTCCCACAACCCCGCACTGTGACGGAACTCCGCCGCTTCCTGGGTATGTTAAATTTTTACCGCAGACACATAAAACACGCAGCACAACATCAACAGCCACTCATACACGCCATTCCCCAACCCTCGAAAAAAAATGACAACCGCCCCATCACCTGGACCCCCCAACTCACCACCTCCTTCAAAATTTGCAAGCAGGACCTAGTAGACGCCGCTCTATTAGCCCATCCCGATCCTCACGCTCCCCTTTCCATCACTACCGATGCGTCCGATCGGGCCATCGGGGCAGTGCTCCACCAGCACACCGGCGCCACCCCCCAACCCCTTGGCTTCTTCTCGAAAACATTGTCCCCCACCCAAAAAAATTACTCCACTTTCGACAGAGAACTCCTTGCCATCCACGAAGCCATCAAGCACTTTCGTGACTTCGTGGAGGGCAGGCAGTTCTCTGTCATCACCGATCACAAGCCCCTGACCCACGCCCTCCTCCAAAACCGCAAATCCGCCTCCCCGCGTCGCCTCCGGCAACTCGAGATTATCAGACAATTCACGTCCGATATCCGATACTTGCCGGGGGCTGACAACTGCGTGGCGGACGCGCTCTCCCAACCCACCCCTACCCCCGCGCCGGTGGCGGAGCTACTGCCATTCCCCTCCCCCCAATCCATCAGAAACAAGCAAAACCCGACCACTGACCCAGCCCTCTCCAACCTCATTTCCGCATCCAAGTTGGAACAGCTGCCTCCCCTCGACCTCTGGTGCGACGTAACGGCCGATTCACCGCGCCCTTACGTCCCACCGGAGCTGAGGCGGCAGTTGTTCCTCCATTACCATTCCCTCCACCATCCTGGCATCCGGGCAAGCCGGGACCTTATCAAAACGCGGTACTTCTGGCCCCACATGAACACAGATATTCGTAACTGGGTTCTGGGGTGCCAGAAGTGCCAGCGGTTCAAGGTCTCGGCCCACCCCCACATCCCTCCTCAAACCATCCCCGACTCCCTCCCGTGGGAACACGTACATCTGGACCTAGTGGGCCCCCTTCCCCCGTCCGAGGGGAAGAAATACTGCCTCACGATGATCGATCGTGCCACCAACTGGGTCGAGTGTATCCCACTCGCCCACATCACCGCGGACACCGTCGCAACGGCTTTCCTCACCCAATGGGTTAGCCGTTACGGTTGTCCGCGAACAGTCACGGTCGATCAAGGGAGGCAGTTCGAATCCGCCCACTTTTCAGATTTACTACGTTCCCTCGGGATCCACAAAATTCACACTACCCCTTACCATCCCCAATCCAACGGGAAAATAGAGCGGTGGCACTCGGTCCTCAAACAAGCCATTTCTACATCAGCCACTTCCCCTTCTTGGACAAAATCCCTCCCCTATATTTTGCTCAGCCTTCGCACATCAGCCCGTCCATCAGACCAAACCAGCCCCGCACAAAATGCTTTTAAGGACCCGCTACGTTTACCAGCCGACATTTTCACCCCGAATCACACACCGTCAATTAACAGGGAACCGCTACACTCAACAACACCGACAAACGACACCACTTATCCCAAACGCTTTTTCACCACCACACACATGTACCTGAAAGAGCCCGGCATCCATAAAACTTTCCAACCCCTTTATGCCGGGCCCTTTCAAGTCATCCGCACAACACACACCACCGCGACCCTGTTAATTGACGGCAAACCACATACAGTCCCGTTAGCCAGGTGTAAACCCGCACCTGTGCTAGCCCAACCCCCTAACGCTATCAGTCTCCCGCCGTCCGTTCGCAATGCAACATCCCCTGTCTCCACAACGCCCGTCACCTCCGTCGCCGTTTCCGGATTTCGATTCGGATCCGGAAATGGCGGCGATTCTCCGGGACGTTTTCGTCCCGGAACCGCTCTCCCCCCCTACCCCCTTCGCCCGGGCCGACATCACCGCTTTTCTTTGTTCCGCCACGGATCTCCGGGTTACCTCCCCGGCCCCGGCGATGGAAGTACCCCCAGTGGCGAATTCTGCGCGAATTTCGCACAGCACAAGCCACGGGGGTACACCCTCCCTACACCCCCACAGACCCTTTGATGTCCTCCATCCTGCGCGAGTTCCGCCTCGCGGAGTCATGCCCCCCCCACCCCCCGTTCAAATCGCCAATCCCCCCGTTCAAACCGCCAATCCCCCCGTAAATTTCGACCCCCCAATTTCAACGCCCCCCCAATTTTCGATTTTCGACCCCCCACTTTTAGCTTCTCCCCTTCAAACACCCCAACCCCCCAAACCCACAACGCCCCCTCCCCCCCCTCCATCGCCGGGGATATCCCAAATAGTTTCCGCCGGGACAAAACGGCCCGGGCGGCGAAACGGACGGAGGGAGCGTCCACACATTCCCCGCGTCCCGGCGGCCAAGTCCCCCGCCCCGCTCTGAGCAATCACGGCGGGGCCTTGAGATTCCGGGACAGTGCTTGTGTCTTCTTAACCCACTCGCACTGTACCGGAACTCGGAGCCCCACCGTGACCGCCTCGCCTCAGCTACCACCACCCGCTACCCCCCCGCACACTTCACTCACGCACTCACTATCATTCACCACACAACACCCACACCCAGGAAACGGCGGATTCCAACACCCCGTTCCCATCTGTCACCCAAATTTGTACGTACTATTCAAATATTGTAAATACTCCTTCATCTCATCCATGCCGATCACTTTTATAAATGCTCAATGTTTATAAATACTGACCACTATTGTAAATTTCATCCTGTAAATATTCTCTTCATCCTGTTACTATCATCCCCCTGTAAATATTCTCATCATCCTGTTACTATCATCCCCCTGTAAATCTTCTCCTATTCTCCTACCAACCTTGTAAATGTTCGTCAACTCAGCACCATTATCACCCTGTCAACTCATCCTACTTACTTGCTATGCTTACTACCTATGCTTACTGCTATTCTTACTATGTAACTACTACCTACGCTTACTGTTCCATGTTCATACTACTTACTTGCTATGCTTACTACTATACTTACTATGTCACTACTACCTATGCTTACTATACCATGTTACTCCTAGAATTAAGACACGCCTTCAGCTCAACCACTTGTTTGCACCGGCCCTCAGCCCCTGTCACCTTGCGCCTTCAGCACCACCTCTTGTTTGCCGTAGCCCTCAGCTCCTGTCACCTTGCGCCTTCAGCACCACCTTTTGTTTGCCGTAGCCCTCAGCTCCTGTCACCTTGCGCCTTCAGCTCCGCAACTATTGGTTCAAACTGGGGGGACCTCTGTCGTGAGTCCCTCCCGGGAACACTCCTATAATATTAAGTTCTCACCAATATCCAAACGCCAAACTAAAAGCTCCGTATAAATAAACGCATGAGTGGGGATACGAGCGACAGAACCCAGGGTGCTCAACCTGGGGCCCCACTACCAGCTCCTTGCAAGGAGTTGGAGGGAGAGGCCCCCAAGTCCTATAAAACCCTGGATCCTGGAGCTCAAGCTTCATTCGACACTTCCTCTAACCAGCTCTCTCTTCTCTCTCTTACCTTCCCTCTCAGATGATCGGTTGACTACAGCCGCCTGAGAATTTTACCTCCTCTCCTCCTCCTTGTCTAGATGATCGGTTGACTACAGCCGCCTAGACAAGGGACCTCTCCTTTCCTTCTCCTTTACCTAGATGAACGGTTGACTACAGCCGCCTAGGTAAAATTCACTCATCCACCTCCCTCTCCTCCCAAGTCGTAGATGTTCGGTTGACTACAGCCGCCTGCGACTTTTCCTCCTTTCCTTTCCTTTACCTAGATGAACGGTTGACTACAGCCGCCTAGGTAAAATTTCACTCATCCACCTTCCTCTCCTCCCAAGTCGTAGATGTCCGGTTGACTACAGCCGCCTGCGACTTTTCCTTCCTTCCACGCCACCGTGATGAGAATTTTAAATTCATCACAAACTGCTTGATGGTACATGGTATGAAAACGGTCACTGAGGATCAATAGGTAGGTATTCGTAATATTCAAACAAATGAGTTTTATTGTCATTCACAAAGGCACTGTTTTTTTATTTTTATTTTTAAATTATTTTCAATCGAACCCAAGCAGAGTTGCTGAGCCCAAACAGATTAACCATTGGGATCCCGTATAATATTGGGAGCATTATGTCTCCGCCCCCTTATTTTGCGTATTTTTCCTGATAAATTGGTACTCCTCCATAAAACTGGCACGCTGTGAATTCTCAGTAGAAGGAAATCGTCTCCGAAATATTCACGGAAAATGTTTCGAGTTTTAAATAATCTTCTTAGATTCTATGGCGCAGAGTGGGTAGCGATGTAGCCCATATTTAGCGAACTACCTTCACTCCACTTGAAAACTTATTCCGAAATACTCGTGACAGCTTCTGTTTGTAGAACTGCGGCCCAGGAAAGTTTCCCGATTTATTATATTATACTGTTCTATTGAAATAAAAGGAAAAATACAATATATTCTTGTATTAACATCAATAGGTGCAAAAATAAATTGATAATTTTAGACTATAAAGAGTAAAAAAAATTCCCTCTTTTCATTCGTGAAATGCAGAAATCAGAGTAAGCAGTACCCGCGTTTCGTGGACCCCGAACTTTTAGGGATCCTCGCTTAAAGGGCTTCAGGGTGAATGAGGATATCCCTTGCCAGACCAATGAATAGCAAACCCGCCACTTCGGCCCAGGAGTTGAGTAGCAGGTTGAATCGGATTATCTCTATTCTACTTTTCATAATAAGTTAAGGCTACGAATCTTCTTCAGATCCTAAAGGCGCCTTCCATTGTGTTGCATTATGCCGTAAGTAGGTATGTGGAGGTAATTTTTCTCCTTCGTAAGGGGAAACTCGTTTTTTTTTAAATCTCGAAACCTCTTGTCAGATTTGTATTTTGCTTATACCGTTGTCAGCTGCCATAAAATAGTTTGAACGTCAAACAAAATATTCGAATCTCAAGCTATCGTTGGTATTGGCCGCATTTTCTCTAGCCCGGAAGACCTCACTATTCAAACCTCAAGGCTGAACACTAAGGAATCATAACTCTTGTTGTTCCTTACTGATATCAACATTGATATCAGTTAGGCACAACAAGAGTTATTATAGGTATTGTACATGTCAACATAATACAATATTGTAAAATGCAGATAAATTACTGAGTATCGGAATTATCACACGTTGGCTGATAGCAATTGGTTTGCTACACGTTGGACATTCTTCTGATTACTCGTTCAGCTCTTCTTTTGAAGCTTAAACCGAGACTTGGAGGTGCACTAGTTCCACTTGAACAGCAAGGAGGGTTTTTGAAGTGAGTGAACTCAACTTTCCAGCCATTAGAACAGCGTGGAAAAGTGGAAAGGGGAAAGCAAACAAGACTGGTGAAGAAGAAGCAAAGGTAAACCAGAGTCAGAAAAAACGAGATGTGCCCTAATATAAACCCTAGATTAGGATGAACTTTTCCATCACAACCTTTTGTGCCACTTCATAGCGTTTCTTCAGGGATTTTCCAGCTGGGTAAACAACACCGGGAGGGCTCCAACTAAATATGCAAAGTGGCATAATGCCTCTAATGGAAACGCTGGTGTTTTCAGCTACATTACCGACCAAGGTGAGTTCGGAACGTCTAACAGGATGTAGCTTTTGGGATTCGGTGGGGTTTTTGCCTTTTAGGCTTCTATCTGCGAAGCCCCTCTTACCCTGAACCTTCCATTCGAACTTCATTTCTAAATAGAATATTGACCGGCCGTCTTATTTAATCGAAGACTTCCCTTATACTTTCGGTTGAAAACCAATGGGTGATCGGTCAGAGTCCATCAGGGTGAGAGCTGGGTTGCCATGAGGAAACAATACGGTCCAGGGGGGTCTGGACTGTGCCAGTTTTATAGAGGCTCCCAAGCTTCTCGTCTCGGATTTTAATTAAAACATGTAAAAAGAAATTGACGAACGTTTTCGATATAATCCATAAAAATTTTCGTACACTTTTCGTACGACATTTTTGTTGGTTACCATGAACCAAAATTAAAGAAATTCAGTTCGTAGGTCCCATATTTGAGGTCTAGTAGCTCGAAAACCTTCAACAGAAAAAAAACATATGTTTTCTACGTTTTCAGATTGATCTCGAACTCGTGGATTTGTCTTCCGACCGGGTGGACCATGTACATACGTCCAGTCGCTCCCTCACAGCAAGGCCCAGACGTTTGGCTTCGTTAACATGGTTGCGAATGAAAACAATGATAAAATACAGCAGATGATATATATTATACATCCAGCCGGTATATATTATATACATATATCGTATATATACATTAAGAATAGGGGAGCTCGAGGGTAAGTACTGATTACAGAAAATAGTGATCTACGCAGCTGGAGCATCTATACAGTTAAAGAATAAGCCGTTGTGCAATCATCTACAGCAATTTTTTAAAATCTTTAATATATCACTCTGCTGTAAAAATTTTCTCGCCAAGAAAGGCGCCTTTCGCCTGGGGGGTCGTGGTATCTTTTTGCACTGATGAAGTAACAATTTGTTCCCAGCAAATATTTTTTCCCAGTAAACATTTAAAATGGGCACATGGGAAGTTAATGGGTAAATTCGACAGAAATATGGGGAGTCGATGTTCTAATACCAACGGTTCGTTATCGTAAGTAAAGAAACGGAACGCAGAACATTAATTACTCAACGTCTTGGAACATAGCACTAGAAGCTTGTTTTTACTTTCTTATTTGTTCTTTATTGTCAAAAATATAAAACAATTCTTTAAATTATTTTTAAATGGAATTTGGCCATAAAAATAATACAATAGATCTCATGAATTCTTCATGTAATATACTACACATTTTATGTTTTCATTTTGGTTTATTATTCTGTGAATAATACACCTATGTAATCGCTCAGCAAAAAATTTTTATAACACCCCCTCAAAATTTTTTCTTTTCCGTTTCAAGGTACGTAGATTCCAAAAATGCAATGTCCGTCCGCCGTCCGCCGTATCACGTGTACAGGCTTCATTTTCGGTCTAAAAAAATCGTTCTTTCGCGCACATGCTCCATTTGGGCCCTAGTTGTGTCCCGAAACTTTTCAGCCCGATCGGAATATACCCAGGGGTGTTATGAGTGAAAATGTGTATACAAATAGGTACTTTTTGCGTTTTAGCAACATGTTGGTAACATGAGGTTTTGAGGTATCCTTTTCCATGTTTTTTGGGACGAGAAGACCGAATATGAAGTCGATTTTGACCAAAGACGCGGAAATTGAGGTTTTACCAAAGGTTCAGCTCCCAAAATGGTTTTTTTATGAGTCAAAAACCTGGAAAACTGTCTGAAATCACCATCAATGTGTATAATAACATTAGCAAATGTGTAAACATGCTAATCAAGACCATTAAATGGCACTACCAATGATCAAAGATGATCTGGAAAAAAAACGTACCTATTTCATGTTTTGGGGGCCAAAATTGGTGGAAATCATCATAAATAGCTATTTCAATCATTCCACATGAAAGAAACAGTAAATTTAACAGCCAACAAGAATCTCTAGAACTCCAATAGAATAATAAACCCATGTGACAAGGACTTTGCAGCGTTTTTTGTTACTCTTCACGGACAGCGATCGCACTTACATAAATATAAGCCTGAGCGCTAAACAACCCCACGACCCCTCAGTTATTTGGCTCTCCGACGTAAACTACCCGCAGCTTAGGGTGAAGCACTTCAAGACCAGACCCGCTTGAACAGGTAGGTAGTCCATTGCAGGGTTAACAGATTGCTAATAGACCAGAAACTACGTGGCTGTTAACATGCGCTTCCTTCACCCGTAAACGTGAAGACGGTCGTCAGTCTTACCCGTATAGTCCTCTCGAGTTTTCTTCAACCTGACCAACGAGAAAATTGAGCAGCACTGATGAACAATTTGTAACTGCACTTATACCTATTGATGACATCACAAAACAACGGCCAAATATATAAATACCCATTATATCCCGAAATGAAGTGCGGCGAGAGGTTTATTTTGAACGGTTGTAGCCTACTCGCCACATTTAAAACATTATAAGGGAGTGCTTATTTCTCAAATCAACCAAATCCGGATTTATCATCGTAATATCAACAACATCATTGGCGGAAACTAGAGCTCCATTCTAAACTGAAAAACAAACGTCAAATACGACGTCACACTAAACACAGCAATATCAACAGATATTTAAACAAGTACAGATCATTAACATCCAAAATAACCATCCTTCGAATGAAACAATACCAATGAGTAACAAATTCGATTTCTTACAGCCATGCGTAATGTAATACAGGCTGGATGTACCTCTTATGATTCAAACTTACGTTCAATAAGGTTTTCGGTTTAAATTTCAGCGCCTTACGGTGAACAAAATTCCAAAACCCAAGGTGGACGAATGAGTAATGCTAGTAAGTGATGGTAATCAGCTGTTCCTCAGCAATGATATCTGGGGTGGATGTATATAGGGGTAGCGTAGGGACTCACATTCGGATTGACGAAGCTTTTCGATTCAAACCTGTCTATTGCCTTGCTGTGAATAGACGGCAGTACGTACAATGCTCCCATTGGCTTAGCCGTGGAGGAGGTTAGCGGGGGGGGGGGGGGGGGGGGTCATAATCCCCCCCACTCATTGGCTCACAAAACTAAATTTTTAAGAATGATAACAATCACAAATAAAATAAAACTAATAAAACAATACCCATCAGATTAAACGGTAAATCAAATATGAATAAACAGTTAAAATAAAATTATGTTTATTTTATTGCAAACAAGCAATGTCATGGCGTTTGTGAATATTATTTCTCGAGCAAGTAAGGGAGGTGGTTGGGTGGGGCGGGATGTGTTGTGTAGAAGATTCCTCGACTTCCCTAAAAAGATCGCTTCACACTATATTATACTAGTCCGTCACGTCCAGCCTCACCGTCACTAGATAACGGCGGCAGAGTTCCGTCGGTGACGATCCGTGATTCCTGTTCACATCGGACCGACTTTCATCCGTTCAAGAACAGTGCGAAGCATCAGTCGTTTGGGATGTGAGAATTGAGCAAATAACAATGTAACGTAGGGTTACCAGATTGCCCCTTCCAAAAGAGAGTTTATACTTGATTTATATATATATATATATATATATATATATATATATACACTATATAATATTGTCGAAAACACCACAGAAATAAAGAACACTAGGCAGGAATTTGTCAAACCATTTGTCAAACACAACTCACAACGAGTGGGTACCAAGTTGGAATGCATGAAGGTATCGTATTTGTGTGTGGGGCAAGCGTAAATACTTGTCACCGGGAGGGTAAACCAGTACTCTCAGATAAAATATCACACACACAAAAAAAAACAGAACATAAGCCTCCCCTTCTATCCATTCCTAGCCATGGAAGTAGGAGCCTAATTCCGTGTTCCTAGCTAACCTCATAGGCTATGAAAAAAGAATATTTTTGGCTATAAACTGAAAAAAGAATGGTTTACGAAATTATAGTATCTATAAAAATTATAGATACTATAAAAAGAGTACCTATGTCTGGTAACCCTAATGTAACGTCAAAGCTATCGTACCATCAGTTGTTTGTCACTCCCATTTATTTTACTCCATAATGTGGAGTAAAATGACATATTATGGTGTTCTTGGAATCAATGTCCATGTACTTCGGATTTGAGCGGGGGTACAGCGGGGGAAATGTCCGCATTCCCCAATCAGTTTTTAGTCACTCATGTCGAGGGGTAACAACACTCCTAAAACTGGGGACAGATCTCATGAAAATGAAAAATGACGGCAAAAACCAGCAGGATATTTGGCGAGAGAACTGTGGGCGCCTCAACGTTGACCCATTTTTACCGATTTTTGGCTCTTATACAATCAAATTTGATCCACTCTTTTTTGTGAAAATATTTTCATAATCAAAATAGTTCCTCCGTCGTGAATCAACATCCCACACAACGTCAAGTGAATTAATCTTCATTTTAGCACTTAATACCAACTTTTGACCCCAAAAATCCAAATTTGACCCGTATTCTCTATGGAAAACAACTGAAATAGTATTTTTCTGTTATTACTCACCCTTCCATACCACTATCAGTGATTTTATATCATGAGTTCGCGATTTAAGCCGTTTTTAGTAATTTTGACCCCTAAAAACTCAAATTAGACCCCCCTTACAATTGCTGACAATTGCTCATCTTCGAACTTGTAGTGATTGGGAGTCGGATAGACGAGTCGATCGCTTGATTTGAGAATGGTTGTTTATTGGTGGCACCCTGGCTCTTTTATATTCCCCTGACAAGATCAGAGGGGGGTCGGGGGGTCCCCACTCTGAGTTACAGTATGTTCAGACACAAATTGAGTTGTGGAGGAGCAGCCGATCACAAAACTGCTCCCCCCAGAATTTAAGTAATTTACATTTTTATTTAAATTTTCTTGTTGTCGCTGTGGCTGTTGCCGGGCGTGGGAGGTGCGTGTGTTGGGTCCGAGTGGGTTGTCCGGGTGGCTGCTGTGGTCATTGTCGTGGGGTGGCGGTGGTTCGAGGCCGATTAGTGGCGTGGGTGCCGGTGCGGGCGCGAGATATCCCGCCGGTGCCGTATGTGGCTCGTGCGGCAGCTCGGGCGCTGTTGTCGGGGGCGCTGCGGCGCTGGCGGCGGTGCCGGCTTTGGCGACGTCGGCCGTGCCGGAGGCGTGGCGAAGGTGGACGTGCCGAGGGTTGGGGTGCTTTGCGTTGGCGTGCGAGGCTTGGACTTCCTGCGGGGGTTGGTGCGAGCCGTGGGCGGTGCGGCGGCGAATTGATGGATCGTGAGTGACGTACGGTAGATCGTTCGTGGTAGCGTTTTGTGCTGTTGAAATCTGCGTGTCGGCAGTCCACGTGAGCGTGCACTCGTGATTCTGTTGTGCTTGCGGTGAGTTGAAGACGGGGAATCGTAGCGGCTCGTGGAGTGGTTCGATGCTGCAAATTAGTGAGGCCACGGAACGTGCGTTGGTTGAGGTCAATTTGCGCGGTGAGTCGGTAGTCCACGTGAGCGTGCGGTCGTGATTCTGTTGTGCTTGCGGCGAGTTGAAGACGTAGAATCGTAGCGGCTCGTGGTGTGGCTCTATGCTGCAGTGATCTGGACCATGCAGGTTCGGAAGGTTTAATGACCCCCGCCGCTAGTAATTCGCCGAAATCCGGGGGTTTTCGGCGAAGTTTCGCATGGCACGGGGGTCCCTTCGTGACGATCTCGTGTGCGTGGTTCGGTGCGTCGCGTGTACTGTTGGAAGGTTCGTAGCCGTCGAAAAGGGCTGGAAACCGGGGCTCATTCGCTGTCGTTCTCGTCGGTGATCGCCGGTGTCGTCTACTGTGAATCACTGTTGTTTCTTCGGCGACGGTAGCCGCTTGAAGAGTTGGTGCGAATGGGAGAAGGCGATCAGCGAGTTCAGCGAGCCGGGTGATGTCTTGTTCTTTGTGTGCCGCAATGTGAAGTCGAAAATTCTCGTGGAGGGCTCGAAGAAAGACGTGGCGGACGAGTGGTGCGGGTGTGTCGGCCAGAAGTGCTCGGGTGAGTCGGCGAGCGAGGATCGACGGTAGTTCGTCGTCGGACGGCGGTTGGAGGAGGGCGGCGAGCCGTGAACCATCGGAAGGTGCGTGTGTCGCTAGAAGGCGAGTTTTGAGCGTCTGGTAACTACTGGTGTGCGAGGGGTTGATGTCGGCGCATAGATCCGCTTGTCGAGGTTCGATGGCGAGGAAGGCTCGGGCGAATTTCGCATGTGGCGTCGTGAGGCCTTCGTGTGCGAGGATGAGCTCGAGTTGGGCGAACCAGACGTGAGGAAATGCGGGGTCAAACGGCTGAAGCTTGAGAATCGAAGGAGCGCTCGCTTCGGGTGTCTTTTGCGGTTTCTGCTCCGTCATCTTCGGTTTTCTCTTCGGTGCCAGTCCGGTGAGGTGTCAGCTTGAAGTGTGCTCGGCGCCGGCGTCCGTTTCCTTATATAAGGATCGGTGATGGTGGGGCGAAGTAGCGGGAGGCGCTGCGATAGCCGTCGAGGCGGGCGTCGGAGTGGGGCGCCGCTGTGGCGTCGGTGGGGGCCGCGCGTGGTGGGGCTCGTTGAAGCGGAGGCGGGGCTGCGACGCTGTCAAACGGCGGGCGCTGGCGGTGTAGCTCACACGTCGGATGTCACCAGTGTAGTGATTGGGAGTCGGATAGACGAGTCGATCGCTTGATTTGAGAATGGTTGTTTATTGGTGGCACCCTGGCTCTTTTATATTCCCCTGACAAGATCAGAGGGGGGTCGGGGGGTCCCCACTCTGAGTTACAGCATGTTCAGACACAAATTGAGTTGTGGAGGAGCAGCCGATCACAACAGAACTCATCCTTTTGTTTGGCAGTAAGAACATTTTGGCGAATTTTGGAGTTTTTATCATGTACCCAATGTCAGATATATCGTCTGGAGTGATACATAAATGAATAAACATAATATATCATAAATACAGGAATATATAAATTTTTGTTAAAATCTAAGGATGAAATCAGGATGCTCTGGAAAGGATTTGGGTTTAAAACGATTTCAAAAATTTATATTTTTGGACCCACTGCAATAGCTTCATTTTCTTTGAAAACTCGCTAACGTTGATGCCAAATAAATAGGTTCTATTTTATCAGTTTATCTTACCTGACGTTACCTGTAGCATGTAGTGCTTCATCGAATTTACATTCAGCTTTGTGAAGTCAAATCTTACATTTTCTATTTCCGATAACCCCCATTCAACAATATTTAATTTAAATCACTTGCGGCGGAGTAGTGGAGATCCATAGCAAAAAACTACAGGATAAAAATATAAATAGTCTATTTCCATTCTATCGTGTACTGATGATGGTGTAACAACCGAAACCGGTCTACAGTTCGTTAGTTTGACGTGGAAATACACTATTTCTATTTTTATCCTGTAGTTTTTTTTTCATTCAACAATCCTGGCTGCGCCACTGAATGCTCCTGGTAGTTTCAAAAATATCCTCAAGTTGGGAATCAATTTTAAAACGGCATAAAACTGCTTACCTATTACCTATTCCATTAAATAAAACATCCATTAAACTAAAACATTGTTTTTCACCCCTCAAAACACCATCAACTTTTTTTTTGCTCGATTTTAAAATCTCACCGTGTATTGAAAATAATAAAAAATATAGAATAAAACTGACGGAATTGCCCATTACCACAGAATAGCATTTTTAGCTACCAACCCATGTTCAATAATCAAGGAATCGCTCAGCTGTCCGGATTACTTGAGTTGACCGGACTAATTAAAGGAGCGGGAGCTGGCCCAGTCTTGCGAAGCGTTTATTCGGCTGAGGTTCACCGGTAGTCCTCTCCCCTATCCCGAATCGGTCTTTATTCTTCATCAACTTATCTCTAATTCTCTGCCACGATGTTTCCAGGGAGAGTCAACAGGTTTCCTGAGCGCTACTCTACAAGAGATATTTAATTCCAAAGCTCGGGTTCCTGGCAAGCTCATCGTGGATTCAGGTCTTCAATATTTCATTGTGGTGGGAGAGGGAGAAGAGCAACGCCCCTTCACCACCGCCTCTGGGCGTATCTTTTCACCCTTTTGGTCCCCAGAGAGACCGACCGTTCCCGCATTGAATTTCAAATCAGACTTTAAACCGCTGGGATTTTAAGGAGCGGCGGCGAAGAACTTGGAGTTTTTCCCCAGGATCGAAAAGATCTGATATACTCATAGAACTTCTCCCACAAAGGGTCGTATCTCTGAGAACATGACGGAAAACTATATCCCTTGGCATTCGTTCCACCATCAACCGAATAGAAAAGCATGACAGGATGTTTTTTCAGATTTATTCACCGATTTCCAATGCAAGGATTTATCGAACGTTACAAATCAATTTTGAGTAGGGCGGCGCACCGTGGCCAAGAAACTCCTGGAAAGCTCGCTCGAAGTTCAACAAACTATTGCCTTCCAATCTTTGCCACTGGTTGACAGTTGAGATATTCAAGGTACATGATAGAACAAGCCACATATCGGTCTTTCGAATGAGGCCGTCTCGCCATAAGAAAGTGTTGCCAAAGTCAATAATATAAATTATTGTCTGGAGGAATAGGCGTACTTTTTTCCACATAATTATCATGAAAATGATCACAGTATTGAGTGTGTGTAATTTTCTGTAAGCTAGTAGATATGTTTTTGTGGTGGCTGGGGGAAGGGGAGTCAAGTTTCTGATTTCTGGTAAATGACCATGTTTTTCTTCTGCAATTACTAGGTACATAATGTATAGCACCTAGGTATATTAATGCTGATATTTACACGTAGTAGATATCTCCATTCTTCTTACCTCATTTGGTATTAACCAGTTTCGGGTTTTCAAAGGCTATATGGCCCTGATGGTCCATGTAGTCGTCTGGATCGAACTCCGCACAGATTGTGAACAAAGGACACAAAGAGTAAATGCGAGTCGAAAATTCGTGAGATATTTTGCTACGCGTGGTCCTCTGAGGTAAAGGCAGCAACTGTTCGGTTTTTCCAAGAACAGGCTTTTTGTCAACCACGGATTTGATAATCATCAAACAACAACTATATGATTCACTAGATATCTACCGTGTGCATCCACCTTCTAAATGAATAATTTCGTACCATGGATAACTCGTTCGCCTTGCCTTCCCACACGGGCCTTCCCTCTGTGCACACGCGATGGTGGAAACGGAAAATGGCCATGAATTTGTTTAAATAATGTGGATATCAGACATTTCCAATGGCTGTATACTTTGCCCCAAAATTGTCACTGCGATCAACGTAGCGAGGTTTCAAGGTCATCTCCAGAAACTTTTTTCGTGAGTGGGATCAAACGTCCGAAAAGACAAATCCTAGCTGCAGTTGTTTTCCTTGTGGTAGGTATTCGTTCAGACTTTTAAAAACCCACTGCAAATTATTACACAACGGTTTACCAGTTACCTGTTTAGAGGCCCCTGTTGTTCTGTTCATCGTTTCCTGCGGTCAATACCGACCCTCGAGCTCCCCCAACGAAAGCCCTAAATCGTGTACTGCAGCCGGCACGGGAGTTACAGTTTCATAAAAATTCGCAGGATTCAATAAGTCAATTATTGATTATTTGTTATTCATGAATCATAATGTTTGTTCAAGTTACGAAAGTACCTATCAACAAAATACAATAGAGCCATCATTCTTCAAAAGAAATAATATCACAGAACAACCAGCTCACCACAGAACGACCAACTGGACTTCATACACACATCCGTGATTATAATCAAGTGTTCCCTAGCAATTATATCTGGACCGGTTTTCTACCTTTTTATTTATAATCATGTTGACGAAGCTTTTCGGTGCGAACGAATGGCTGGCCGTACAATGCTCCGGGTGGTCTAAAAAAAACCTGAAGTTAGGGATAAATTCAAAAACGTGAAAAAAATACCCTTCTATTGAAAGTTTCTGAGCTACGACGTTCTGAACATTTTAACCCCTAATTTTCACCCATTAGAGATGACTGACAGTAACGCCGAGCTTCGCGAACGAACGAGAACCCCAAATGGAACCTGCAAACCAAATTCATTAATTTTGGTTCATGGCAACTAAGAAAAGTACGAAGTACGCCGGCGTACGGCGGACGGACAGAAATATGTTCATTCCATTTTCGGATTCTACATACCTACCTTGAAACGGAGACCATAAAATTATGACTTGTGGGGGGTTAACATTTTCTTTTTTCATGCTCGATTCCAAAGGTTCACTATTGAAAATAATAAACCAGAACTGCTTGTTCCTCCACTGCCAGCTGAAAATGGGCACAATTTTTTAAGCCCCACAAGTGGCTAACCGCGGCTCTAAAGGCCGATAATGAACTTGTCAACTACTGGTAACCATCCACAGGAAATACGAGGAAACTGCAAAAATATATCGAATCCTATAATAAAGAGATGTGCCTAACTGAAATACTTGTCGTGCAAAAAGTACGTTTGCTACCCAAAGATCCACCCCTCCTGTCTTTGAAAGATGATTAAAAGGGACATAAACGGAAGAGGAGGCTGGGAGTGAAAACAAGCCAAGGGATAGGCATTCACTCGACGCCCGATATTGTTCTAGTCCCTGGTCCGTCGTCTCCAACCTTTTCAGAGAACCTTGACATGGGAACAATGACCTGCAGAGATTTTCAATTAAGTTGTTTGCTCGAGGCTCACTGCGCATTTGGTTCGGGGGAATTGCAGAATCAATTTGGTTTGAGTCAAAGGAACAAAAGGAAGTTGCAAAGGAAATATATCGTTGGTCGGCTTACGGAAACGTTGAGTGAACAATATAAGGAATGGACTGGAGTATAAGGCGCGTTACTTCAAGATGATTTATGGCTCACGAAACAACTTACTCAGTGGTGCTGAGGATAATATCATACACAAATCACTCACTAAGAAGTAGCAATACTTCCCCGCTATGTAATTTAGTTTCGAAGATACAATTCTCATGATCTAGAAAAACAATCACCTCGAGCGTTGGTCAAATGCGACAAGTGACTAACTGCGACCCGTTTCAAAAATGATGACGACTGCGAAGATACCAAACCAAATGAGACCCCTTTCCCCTGAAATCTGCAAAGTCAATAGCTCTTTGAGAATCGCTCATAAAGTCATACATACAGCATGATTCTGCATGAGGTTATTGGGTAAAGTCAGAAATTGTCAAAATTAGCATATTTGATCATCAAATTCTATCAAAATTCACATATTTATGGGTAAATGTTGATAGGCACTGAGTCCAAAGGCTAAGCGAGGTTTTTTCAAAATGTGGATATAGTCGCTGTGGATGGAACCAATAGAATGGAGTCGATTTGCATTGATTGTTTCAACACTTAAAATCAAGAATAGCACGGGAATGACACAGATACTTATTCCTGGATCGTTCAGATGAATTTCTGCTTGTCCTTAACGTCCACGTGGCATCTTTAGATAATCATTAATGTAATAAAATGAACTAGCGAATTCTTCAACTCTACCGCATGACCTCTGTTGTGGAATCATTGCCATCAGATCTTCTGTAAAGTCACCCTTCACTCACCTTTGCCCTTGGAGGAATAATGAAACTCGGCTTGACGGAAAGTGGAGCAGGTAATAACTATTCCAAATTAATAGCACCGATAAAAATTTCCCTTCCCGTGAAATAAGAATATCCGCACTCTCCACGTGCCGCTTGGGATGGTTTGATCGTTCAGTCCAAATAGTGGACTTAGATGGAGAAATCTCCGAATAAATTATTTGGGGGATTATTCAACCTCCAGCAGAATGTTTATCTCGTTTGCCCCCCCCCCCCCTCAAAGGCATACAGGAGCTTTGTTTGTGTTTATCCAACAATACGATTCTGTCGTAAGAGATCAAATAACGGTCTTCGACATGATGGATGATTCATGAGCTCTATATTTCGACCGGATCCACGCGCATAAAAATATGAGATAAACAAGAGATATGAGAAAAAAAGAGATAATTTCCAAGTTTTGAAATTTTCATTATTACTCGAAATACAAAATACTGTTGGAAGGAACAGTATTTGCTCTTTAAAATTACTGTCAAAAGCAACCAAGCTGTAGTTTTATGTCCCGTTATATTGTGCACAATAAAATCTACCAGCCCTACGGGCGGATAAACCGAGCCGAATTAAACTAATTAGGGTTAGATGACATAATGATAGGACATGAAATGAAAACGCTGTTACTAGTACATAATGAAGAAATGGTTTACTCATGAGAAGCATGCACCGGAAATAATTTAAAAACGCTGCAAATCCCTGCACAAAGGTTTATTATTTTGTACAGAATACCCTTCTGTTACGAATCACAGCTCTCTGTATAGATAACCCGTCTACATAATATATATGTACTATTCTATAAATATTAAGTACTTAGATCGCAGACCCTCCGTAGGTTCGTACCCAACCCCGTACTCGTTACTAGGTAGGTACCTATCTAAATCACGAGTTAAATGTTGCCAAAATAATTCTGTCGATGATAAGCAGTAACTAAAACGGCAAAAAGAAACGCAAATAATGAAGTTCTGAAGGAAAATTGCTGATGTGGAGTGCAATAGATGCCCCATCGGCGTAGATCACTGTTTTCTGTGGTCAATACCTACCTTCGTGGTCAAGTATAATGAACGGTTGTGTAATAACTTGCCCATCAATAATACTTCAACGGTTGTTCAAGTTGCAAAAGTACCGATCAATAAAATCCAGACCCTTCTTGGTAGATGAACCGTTGTGTAATAATTCACCGTTGTGTAATAATTTACCGTTATGAAATAATTTACCGTTATGTAATAATTTACCGTTGTGTAATAATTTGCAGTTGTGTAATAATTTGCAGATGTGTAATAATTTGCAGTTGTGTAATAATTTACCATTCTGTAATAATTTACCCATCAATAATACTTCAACGTTTGTTCAAGTTTCAGAAGTACCTACCAACAAAATCCAATAGTCCATCACTTATCAAATGAAATTATATCGCAGAACAACCAACTCTACTTCATACAGCCATCCTTGATTATAATCAGGTTTTCCCTAGTGATGATTATCTGGGCCGGATTTATACTGTATGATTCACGATCGTGTTGACCAAGCTTTTTGGCGCACACGAACGGCTGGACGTACAATGCTCCGGGTGGTCCCAAAAAATTGTTTAGCTCTAGGGAAATCTATTAACGTAAAAAAACCATAGGTACCCTTCTATCGAAAGTTTTCGAGCTACGGCGTTCTGAAAATTTCAACCCCTATTGTTATCCCTTACAGATACAGTAACACACAGACAGTAACGTCGAGCTTCGAGGACCAACTAGACCCCGAACGGAACCTATAACCCGAATTTCATCAATTTTGTTTCATGGTAACTAAGAAAAGTGGCCAGTACGGCGGACAGACAGAAATATCTTTATTGCATTTTCAGATTCTACATACCTTGAAACGTAACCCATTAATTTTGAGGGGGGGTTAGAATTTTGTTTTTCATGCTTGATTCCAATAGGTAAGTAGTTCATTATTGAAAATAATAAACCAAAATGAACAAATATTTTGAATATCGTCACTAAAGGAACGATTATCCTTACGAATTTTACGTATTTACGGAATTCAATGAAATGGACTTGCCAGAAACCAGAATAAAACAGAAGTGAATATTGACGTGAACACTTATATGTGAAGTTGAAATTGAACAGTCTAAGCCATCGTTGCTTCATAAATCATTTCTTTCGGAAAGTGGCTAAAGGTAGGTACGCAACTATACCTTCCTTTGTAGATTTTTATGGGTCAAAAATCGGCGAAAATGGTTCATATCACCTTCAATTGATTGCTTTAGCGTCATCAAAAGTGGTAAATAATATTGTGATAGGAGATTGTGATTCACCATTTCAATACCCGAAAAACGCTGCAAATCCCTGCACAACGGTTTATTATTTTTTGTACAGAATACCCTCCTGTTACAGATCACAGCTCTCTGTATAGATAACCCTTCTGTATAACATTTATGTACTATTCTACACATATTATGTAGATCTCGGACCCTCCGTAGGTTAGCACCTAACCCCGAACTCGTTACTAGGTACCTACCTAAACCGTTGCGTAATATTTACCTGTATAGGTTCCCCTTCTATGGAGATAGAATAATGAACCGTTGTGTAATAATTTGAACATCAAAAATACTTCAACGGTTGTTCAAGTTGCAAAAGAACCTATCAACAAAATCCAGCCCCTTCTTGGTAGATGAGCCGTTGTGTAATAATTTAACGTGGTGCGACAATTTACCGTTGTGTAATAATTTGCCATTGAGAAATAATTTACCCATCAAAAATACTTCAACGGTTGTTCAAGTTGAAAAAGAACCTACCTATCAACAAAAATAAATAATAATTATTACAAAATACAGCCCCTTCTGGGTAAATGAGCCGTTGTGTAATAATTTACCGTTTTGTAATAATTTACCGTTGTGTAATAATTTACCGTGGTGTAATAATTTACCGTTGTGTAATAATTAGCCGCTGTGTAATAATTTGTCATTGTATAATAAATTTACCCATCACTAATACTTCAACATTTTTTCAAGTTGCAAAAGTACCTGTCAACAAAATCCAGCCCCTTCTGGCTAGATGAGCCGTTGTTTAATAATTTACCGTTGTGTAATAATATGCCATTGTGTAATAATTTACCCTTCAATAATAGGTACTTCAACGGTTGTTCAAGTTGCAAAAGTACCTATCAACAAACTCCAGCCCCTTCTGGGTATATGGGCCGTTGTGTAATAATTTACCGTGGTGTGATAATTTACCGCTGTGTAATAATTTGCCGGTGTGCAATAATTTGCCATTGTGTAATAATTTACCCATCAATAATACTTCAACGTTTTTTCAAGATTCAGAAGTACCTACCAACAAAATCCAATAGTCCATCACTTGTCAAATGAAATAATATCGCAGAACAAACAACTCGACTTCATACAGCCATCCTTGATTATAATCAGATGCTCCGTAGTTATGATATTTATCCCGGCCAGATTTGTACCGTTTGATTCACGATCGTGTTCCCGAAGCTTTTTGGTGCTCACGAACGGCTGGACGTACAATACCGCCCCCACTGGGTGGTCTCAAAAAATTGTTTAGCTCAAGACAAATTTAATAACGTTAATAGAACCAGACCCTTCTATCGGAAGTTTTCGAGCTACGGCGTTCTGGAAATTTCAACCCCTATTTTGAACCCCTTAGAGATGACTGACAGTAACGTCGTGCTTCGAGGACCAACTAGACCCCGAACGGAACCTATAACCCGAATTTCATCAATTTTGTTTCATGGTAACTAAAAAAAGTGGCCCGTACGGCGTACGGCGGACAGACAGAAATATTTTTATCGCAGTTTTGGATTCAAAATACTTTGAAACGTAAACCATCAAATTTTCAGGGGGGGTAAGCATTTTTTTTTTTTTTTTTTCATGGTCGATTCCAATGGTTCATTATTGAAAATAATAAACCAATAGAATATAAACAAAAATAATGTATTAAATTTGTGTTTCTGTGGTCACTAATAGCTTATATAATATGGTAAAACGCTGCAAATTATTACACAAAGGTTTATTATTTACGAACCTGCGTAGAGGTTTATTATTTACCTGCATAGAACGAGTTCTGCGTTTTCCGTGTTCTATACCTACCCTGGTGCTCCCCCTAAAAATGCCCTGAATCCAGTAATGGAGCCGGCCGCGGAATTACAGTAGCATTCATATACCTAACTCTATAATTATTTATTTGTTGTTAATCATGAAGCGTAAAGTTCCTTGTTCAAATTAAAATACCTACCAACAATTTTCTAAATGAAATAGTATCACGGAATAACAAACTCGATTTCATACACAGCCATGCGTGATTATAATCAGGTGTTCCCTAGCAATGATATCTGAGCTGGAAGTATACTGTTTAACGCCCGATCATGGTGACGAAGGTTTTCGCAGCAAACGAACGGCTAGAGGGAGACTCCGGGTGGTCTCAAAAAATAATCATCAAGTTCGAGATCGATTTAAAAACGTTTAAAAAGTCCATACTCTTCCACTAGAAGTTTTCAAACTACGGCGTTCGGGAAATTTTAATTTCCCATTTTTCACACAAGGGTGATGGATAGTAACGCCGCGCTTCGATTACCAATTAGACCCAAAATGGAACCTACAAACCAAAATTCATTAATTTTCGTTCATGGTAACTTAGGGAAGTAAGAAATACGGCGAATGGTGTGGGGGACGGGCAGAAATTCTTGGATTATCATTTCCAATAATGAACCATTGGAACTGAGCATGAAAAAAAAGAAAAAAAATGCGCAACCCCACCTCAAAATTTGATGGTTCCCGTTTCAAGGTACGTATAATTCGAAAATGGCATTTAAAAAAAATCTGTCCGTACGCCGTATTTACACTTCCCTAGTTACCATGAACCAAATTTGTGATTGAAATTTGGTTTGCAGGCCCTATTTGGGGTCTGGTCGGTCCATGAAGCTCGGCGTTACTGTCAGTCTAAGGGGTGAAAAATAGGGCTTCCGATTTCCCCTATTTTAAACTGATATTGCCCCTAACGTTTTGAAGTGATCTACCCGACTAATCAAGGTAGGTACACTATACTGTTTCTAAAAAGGAAAGAGAGTGGGTGAACCCATTCTAGATTTCCATGAACTAATGATGAAATAGGCGTAGTAACGATTTTTCAGGTGATGGTCCGGTGAACAGAACTTTGGTTCGAAACTAGTTGTAACATCGATCACTGGAGTTATAGTACTCAAAGATGGGGCACGCTGTATATACTGCCCTGAGTTTTGTCACTTTCGCCTGCTCTGCGTTCCATGTCAAATAATATATGTACGTACGTCTCCGCCAACTGAGTCGTAGATCACAATCAAAATACGGATCCAGCCACCCCGGCGGACCTCAACCACTGGACTCGAACACGGACGTTCGGGTTATGCCCACTCGACAGAATTTCGTACTGTCTCTACGTCATAATGCTGGCCCCTTGCCCAACACCCCTGTTTAGAATGGCCCCCGAGTCAACCGCAGGTGCTCGACATTACCGTGAACCCCAAAGTGCGCGTTGCTAAAGCACGCCAAAGGGGAGTTCGCTGATGGTGCAACCGATGAACGGATGCTGGGGAGCGAAGGGTTCGTATATATCGCTGGGTACAGTCCACCAAATACCCTCCGGGGCTGAAACTTTTTTTCCCCTCCTTTTCCGATATATCCCAATGCCCCGAGCCAAACAGGCCTGCGATCCTGAAACTGAAGGGTTTTCATGAAATCCCTCACTTTTTACCGACCTCCGACTGGCCCAAGCTCTTTCTCCACCTTTCCTCCCAGTACCGCAGAACTCACTGTGTCCAACTCGTGGATTTTCTCGGTGTGCACCAGAACGTTTGTGCACCGTTGCCCGTGAACCTCCGCGTCAGCGGCAGGACCTTTCCGGACTCCTTTCTAACTTTGTCGTGCTTCTGGCTTGTATGAAAGTTTCATAGGACCCTCGCTTCCAAGGGTATGAACTGCGCTCTGTAACAGCGTTTCGAATAAGTTTTTACGGCCGAGTTTTCCCATCAGAGAAGTTAATTGAAACTAGAAAGTTTACAACACGTAAAAGTGAAGATTCCTCGCTAGAATGCACTTCTAGCTGTGCGCGGATGTCACCTAAACTTATCGATTACCTAAGTTAGCGGGTTAACTGGGATTTTCAGCTAGCACCTAACTTCCTCCGTGGAATGAACTGCGGCCGTTTTGGTCCCAATTTTTGCGGCCCGGAATGAGGAGATAACCCCCTTAGAGATGAATGATAGTAACGCCGAGCTTCGCAGACCAACTAAACCCCGAAATGGGACCCACGAACCAAATTTCATCAAATTTCGCTCATCGTAAAACTAAGAAAACAACAAGTAGGTACGGCATGCGGACAGCGTATGGACAGAATTTCTTTAAATTCCATTTTCGTATTCTATCATGATTCTATGCACCTTTTTAATTCTTATTCAATAACATAATATTAAATTTAGTACATAATGAAGAATACAAGTACAGAAACATGAGAAAACCAAGTTCATGAATGGGCTCCTAAAGTCTTGACGACCCGCCCATGGGTTGGTTGTCACTGAATTACTCCTCCTACAAACGAAAACCATCAAATTTTGATGGGGGGGGGGGGGGGGGGGGTTAAAAACTATTCTACGCTCGACTCAAAGGTTAATTACTGTAAATAATAAACCAAAAGCGCAACGTTATTAGCTTTGTTCCAGCGCCGTGAATATAACACTAGTTCAGTGCGAGAACCCAAGTGGTGAGGATGATCTGAACCGCTGGGACGCTTGAACTGGAAAGCTTCCTAATAAACGACTATAACAAAATGCAAGCAACAATAAATTTTATTCGCGTGAGAAGTCGTGGGAGACTTTTGGGGAGGTTATGCAGATCAGCGAGATCATCTTCGAGTTTTCATTTCACAAGCCTGCCCTCCGTTTAGAGCATGAAGTTCATGTACCAGCTCAAGAACTCAGGGGGCTGGAACTCGGGGCGGGTAAAACAGTACGTGAAAACCTCCCTGGAACGCTTCGCAGACCGCCAAGGCCTGCGTAGATCGATTACGCCGTATTAGTTCATGACCTCAAGCGCGCTGTGAATAACCTAATATTTTTGATAACAGGGTTTTGTGAGATAACGTAACATTTCCATAACAGTTATTTTCAAATATTTTGTTACCTAAAGCTGTTGTGTTATTTATGTCCATTACCCAATGCAAGATGAACGCTCTGCAAAGTCACACTCGCATGAGAAAACATTTCCTGTTGGGCCCGCGAGCCGTCAATACTTTTTGACACGCTCTCTGTTGACAGTCAACAAACGAGTATCCATACATTCACGATACGCTACTTCACTTGTCAACTGTGTGCCCCATTGTTGTGCCTTATTGGCATGCAATATATTCCCATCAAATATTAATTTGCATTGCCGCCCGATGAGGCTCCGTTCAATAAACTAAGTAGGGAGAGGAATAAAAAACAGGAATAGTCCAATGGTCACTCAACAGAAACATAACGAGTACAGTTGAAAACCTTTATAACCGAGCATGCAAAAAAATAAATAAAAATACAATACAATTTAAGAAAATAACCCCTTGCTGCTCTCAACAAAATTTGATGGCTTCCGTTTCAAGGTGTACGTTGAATCCACAAATGGAATAAAACATTTCTGTCTGTCCGCCGTACGCTGTATTTCGCACTTTCCTAACGAACCTTTGTTTGTAGATCCCATTTGGGGTCTAGTTGATCAGCGAAGATCGACTGTCAGTCATTCGTAAGGGGTGGAAAATAGGGGTTGAAATATTTCCCGAACGCCTTGGCACAAAAACTTGCTTTTTTTACGTTTTTAAATTGACCACGAACTTGAGAATATTCTACGTCCAGTAGTTCGTTTGCATCTAAAAGCTTCGTCAACATGAAACGGTATGTACATCCATCCCAGATGAAATATCATTGCTAGGTAACACCTGATTATAATCAGATCTCGCATGACAGCATGAAATCTAGTTGGTTGTTCCGTGTATTTCCGTGTATGGTTTGTTATTTTGGGTTTTGTTGATACGTCATTTTTTCTTCCCCACTACCGGAAAGTAGTGAAGTCTTGGATTCGTCATTGAGTTTAAAAAAAAGTATGTCCTCCAAAATGAGAATTTCCACTATCATTTCGCGTTTCGGACAACAAGGAACGTTTTTGGTTCAGTGTCTGTCTGTGGTCAATTCTTTGTAACGTCCATAACACCCGACATGATGGACGAAATGGGCTGAAATTTGAGGGTAGGTGCGAGATAGATCACAAATGGTCCAATGCCAAAATCATTGAAAAAGTAATGTAACTTTCATCTGCGCATGCACAAACGTGAAATACGATCAAACTAGAGCGGCCGGCATCGAAGAGAAGCCACGAAAAATTCGCATCTGAAATGGTGGTCTGACGATGAATCTCTTCGCTACCCAGGAACCCAAAATGTATGGTGAAATCTTCAACTCCGCATCTACCAACCATCACCTCAGCTCCCCGGCCACTGCATTCTCAAGACTGGAAACACATCCTCAGTGCCAATCCGCTGCCTCCGATAATAGTGCGCGATTGCCTCTAGTATTGAACCTGTCCGGCCTGTAGGGGAGGACGGATTTCTCCGGAAGGTAGGTATTTTGAAAGTTAAATGGTGGGCCTATTTTGATCTAGGAATGAATTTCAGAATGCTCTGAAATGGAAAAGAAATAAAAAGCATTTTAAATGTTCATCTGTACCTACCACAAATTTTGGACCCAATGCAATAGCGTACTTTATCTTTAAAAATTCGCTTAAAGAATACGCAGACACTTCTTTCCTGCTGTTTCCAGAGGAAGAGAGAGAAAAAAATAGAAAATGTTTTCAGTGCGGGGTGAAAAAAGTGTACGGTATATATTCACAACACAAACGGCCGTATACTCTTGGCCTCACCACATGAAAAGGCACTCGGGACGTGTTGGGTTTGGTAAAAGGAGGTCAATGGTTGGGGGCCCTTGCAAATCGAAGCGTATCCCAAGCGACTTCGGGATTCCCTCGAGGAGCCTTTCCGTTGAGCACTCCCCAAAAAAAGTCCGGTTGAGTGGTAAAAAAGGAGTAAAAATGGAGGTGGAAAAAGAGTGAAGTATAAGGGAGAAGTGAGAGAAGAAAACATGGTAGCGGGTTAGTCATAAGGTAAAAAGTGGTAGGAGGCGGAAGGACAAAAACTTTATGGGTGCGCGACCACGTGCTTCCAGTGGGAGGCAAATAAAATAAGGGGGAACAAATACCGTGCGCGGCATTGCAATACCAGGGGATGTCAAACGCTGTTATAAAACAACGGCAGAAAGAAAATATCTGGTTGGGAAAAGCTCGATGAAAAAACAAATTTCCTCTTCACGTGTTAGCGACCTGCGTACAGAAAATCGTTTATATGGCGTTTGAAAAACATAGGCCTGTTGAATATATTATTATGGCGTTTGACTTTATTTGAACAGTATTCAACGGAAGCAATAACTGTCGTTTCTTTATTCTGATCCAATGTATCATGTAGCATTTTCACTTATATCGGAAATATGCTACAATTTTTCATCAGCGGTGGGTAGGTAGGACCGAGCGTAGCAAAGACTCAAGTTTGCAGATGTTCAAGGACACACGGACACGGAACCAAGTTTGATCAGAAAGGCCTGAAAAGCAAAATACAAGTGGACATTTTGATTTTGTAGGCCAATAATTCCCCCCCCCCCCCCCCAAAATTGATCATAAAGCTGTTGCTACTTTGCAAGAGTCGGAAATAAAAATTAATGTCGTCCAAGTTTTCGTGGCCACGTAGAACGAATTGTCTGCATAGCGATTGTAATAAAAAGGGCGGTTGAGTGTGGTGGTTGATATTATTTGTAACAGAATTCAACCGAAGATAATATTATGATTGTCTTTTGGTAATAAATTATATGTGTTTGCTACGTTGCCTGATCGTTTAGGTGAAGAATACAGAAAAACGCCGCAATTATTACACAACGTTTTATTGCTTTCCTGTATAGATACGCCCCTTCTGCGTGATCACTGATTTTTGTGTCAACACCAGTGACCCCAGCGTTTTGAAATTCATAGCGGACCAACCAGAAGCTACTCTCTAACTACTCACAAAACTTTAAAAACAACGGACCACTGATGTGTGAGATATTGAGTAGGTACCTCTGATTCGCTTTTGCGCATGCGCAATGGCAATATACCAGATCGGATGACTTCTTGGGCTCAACCAGCACGATCCTTGAAGTTCAATCGTATCTTCAAGTGGAGTTATGCGTGTTGCAATGTTTTTGGGGCACACAGATGAACAAAACCTGAACCAAATTTGTTCAGGTTGAAAAAGTTATTCACAAAAACAAAAACAAACCTAATTAATAAACCTATTAACCAACAAATCGCACAAACCTAATAACCTAAACAGAACCTATTCACAAAATCCAAATTAACCATCTCTCTTCAAATGAAATAATGTCACGGAACAACAGACTCGATTTCATAAAGCCGTGGGTGATTACAATCAGCTGTTCCCTATCAATTATACTACCTGGGATGTGTATCGATGCATTATTCACACTCATATTGACAAAGATTCGCGGTTCAATCTTCAGGGCTAAAAACGCCATAAAAGCTCTACCCTTCTATTTAAATGCTTTTACCGTACCTTCCGGAGTGTGAAGTAATACATATTACTTCGTACACTAGCGGAAATAACCCTTTAGACTGAGTTTTCGAGCTACTTTGTTTCGAGCACATCAACCCCTATTTTGTACTCCTTAGTACTGACAGTAACGCCGAGCTTTGAGGAACAACTAGAACCCAAGTAATTGTCATCAATTTTTGTTTACGATAGGACACAAAGTTTCGCGTGAGGTGATTGATAGAAATTGTCTTATTCCATTTTTGATCTTGCCATAAAACGAAAACGAAAAAAATTTCGAGATACGAGGGTTTAAAATATTTTTTCGTGCTCAATTATTAACATCCATTATTCGAAATAACAAAACAAGAAGCATAAACAATAATTCATTTCAGCCATGATATTCTATTGTGCCACAAACAAGCGATTCACCATTGAACGTTTAATTAATAAAAAACTGAATTTCGAGGAACGATTGAATGGGTAATTTTATCTGACATTTTATTTTATTTATTTGAGGTATGGCCGACGAATTTGGCTCTGGCTATTGAAATTTTCAATTTTAGGTAACTGGTACCTATGGAATCGAAATGTCAGGTTTTTCAGTAATTTGGGGATTCGGAATAAGAGGTGAAACCCCCCCTAGCCGATTGCCCCCAGCTAGGGGTGGGTTTCGAAATTTCTTGTTTTTCAGTAATTTGGGGAATCGGAATAGGTGGTGAAACCCACCCCAGCCGATTACCCCCGACTCCAATATCACAGTCAATAGATTTTAACACTAGTAGGTATGACTTCAAAATAAAAACGGAGACATTGAGAGGTTGCCTATATCCATTCATACACGGAAACATATTGTTATACCGGTTTCGGTAATCAAACCATCGTCAGTAACAAACTATAACAATATGTGAGCGACGCACGCATGAAATCCACGATAATGAGTATTGCTACTACAACACTTAAGATATGATAGGTGTATTCGCGCGAGGAGAAGTCAGATATACGTCGCCCCTTCCAAGTTGTGAGCTGTTTTCATCAGGACTTTGGAGCGATGGAAAAGGCGAGTAACTCGATACGACAATGCACACAACGAATAGGTCCAGACGTTGAGTTAAGGATGTTTGTGGAGAGCCCCGATTCCCCCTCCCTTGGAGCCGGAGAAACCCTATTTCCTCGGTATTTCCGAGGCACACACATCAACCTCCATGAAATAAATTCGTGGGCATGGGAATAGTGTCACATTACTCGCGCGTTGGGGATGGCCTACGAAGAACTATGTCGAACTTATTTATCATTCGGATATAGTTTTCACCAGGTACTTATTGCGTGTCCCTTGCGTTGCTGTGGTTAGTGTTCTTTTTCGTTATACGGATAAATCTTAAAAACTCCTAATGTGCCAAGGACTTAGGATTCCCTAAATCGGAGGCCTGGGATGACAGTTCTGAATCCCATAGTCAACCTAATAGTAAGGTAACATTTCAGTCATGCAGCCATATGCTCATTATCCTGTTTAGATGGGTACCTCTTCTGCGTAGATGACTGCGTAGATGTTATTTCCTGTGGTCAACATTTTTCCACCGCCCCCATCTCCTGTACCGCGCCATTCCGGCCCCACAACCCCCCCCCCCCCCCTCCACCACCAAGAATTCTGATGGTAAATGAACCTAGTAGAACCCTCGACATTTTCCTACATTTTCGCCTAATTTGGATGATTGTACGGCTATGAACAACGAATTTGAACCTATCAACATACAGGTACCTATCAACAGAATCCAAATAAACGTCTTTCTTCAAATTAAGTAATATCACGGAACAACGAACTCCATTTCATAAAGCCATGTGTGATTATTGAAAAATCTCATTAATTTGGTTCATGGTAGCTAAGGAAAGTGCCAAGTGCGGCGTACCAACGACCAGGCGGACGGACAAAAAAATTGCATTCCATTCTTCGTACAATGAAACAGATCATCAAAAATGTAGTGGGAGGGGCGGGTGGGTAACTGTTCCCCCCCCCCCCCCCCTTATTGGAAATAAAAGTGTTTCACCAGCATGAGTGTGAATCGTACAGTACACATTCATCATACATAACTCCAGTCCAGATATTGATAGGGAACAACTGATTATAATAACGGACTGCTTTATAAAATCGAGGTTTATGTTCCGCCTATTTCACAGACCTTTTGCAAAAAGGATTTCGCGTTATGTTCACGGGAAGCATTACGGTTTGTTGCCTTGCGTTTTCTGTTTACTGTTTTCTGGCAATGGATCTGTGACTTATTCCGCTTACTTTCTCAGTATTATTTATTTCGATAACGTATTTCATTGGCACAGCGTTCGTCTTTTTAAAACTTGATAGCCCTGTATTCCGAAAATGTCGGCTGGTCGCAGTTATTGTTCTTTAGAGACCTGCAACAGCGATCAACGAGTAGGAAGACCAGAGTATGATGTCAGTGTCAAGTTCTACCGATTTCCTCAACCACACCTACTGCTTAGGGATAATATACTAATTTGGAACAACACAGATGAGGCAAACCACATTTATCAAGAGGTGCGAAAAATATGAGAAGATGGATGATTCGATGCAAACGTAGTGATGCGTCAAGCAAGATTTCAAAGGGTTCGCCAGATTTCACCCAATCGAAGTATTTCCATGGAACACCGGACAAGACGGTAAGTTATTACACAACGGTTCATCTACCTAGAAGGGGCTGGATTTTGTTGATCGGTACTTTTGTAACTTGACCAACCGTTGAAGTATTATTAATGGCCAAGTTATTACACAACAGTCCATTATACTTGACCACGAAGGTAGGTATATTGACCACAGAAAACAGTGATCTACTGAGAAGGGGCGTCTATTTCACTCCACATCAATAATTTTTCTTCAGAACCTCATTATTTGCGTTTCTTTTTGCCATTTTAGTTACTGTTTGTCATCGACAGAATATTATTTGAGCAACATTTAACGCGTCATTTATGTAGGTACCTAGTAACGAGTATTTCAACAGAAGGGTGAATGAATTCGTATTGTATACATTTAACCCAAATGTCGTCACCAGGGACGCGCTAACAATTGGGAATTGGCCCTAGATAAAATCATTGCTAGGGTTCACCTGATTATATTCACAGAGTATGAATTCGAGTTGGTCGTTCTGTGATATTATTTCATTGGGAAAATGATGGCTCTTTCGGAGTTTGTTGGTAGGTAGTGAAACTTGAACAAGCGTTGAAGTATTATTGATGGACTGATGGATTGGTAGACGGGTTATCTTTACAGAGAGCTGTGATCCGTAACAGAAGGGTATTCCGTACAAAATAATAAACCGTTGTGCAGGGATTTGCAGCGTTTTTTATTGCAGTTATGGATTCTACATACCTTGAAATGTAAACGATCGAATTTTGAGGGGGGGGGGGGGGGGGGTTAGAATTTATTTTTGCATGCTTGATTCCAATGGTTCATTATTGAAAATAAAAAACAAAAAAATGTGAGCCGGGTTTTCTGATGGTTTCAACCAGTTCAAACAGTTTTCGTACAACTCCCTTAGTTTTTATCTTCCAAAAAACTTTTACGGCTCGTTAGAAAACTCTCGACTACCTATCTCGAAACTTCACGCCGTCAAGACATATCCATGATCCGATGTTTTTCCCCTTAGGGGAAAAATGTCACTTACCTACTTCCCTACCACTAAATGATATTTTCTTTGAAATAATGAATCCACAGTAACAGGTAGTGGGTAGTGATTTCTATACACAGTGTCTTCAACTGAGCGAATTTTTGCCCTTAGTTTATCATACTCAGATAGCAATTCAGTGGCAATAGTACTTGGAATTTGAACAGGCCTGCGAATTGATTTAGACGGGGGGTTTCAAAGACTTCCCATTTTGAACAATAAGACATAAGTAGCCAAAAAATAGCCTCTAACAAAATAAAAAAACATTTTGCGTTGATTTTGACACTGATCTTTTGGCTGGAGCCAAACGATTCTGCCAGAGATGTTGGGCTTATTCATGCAAGGGCAGTAAGCGCCTTGTGTACATTTCGTTTCAATTTTTCTACAAACTGCTTGAAGATGGACAACATCTTTGACAGAAACGTCGCACAGTAAATAACAATAATACTGAATGCTGGTACCTCATTTCACCCCGATTGTGACTACAATCAGTCCTCGGAATACACAAATACTGTGATCTACGCAGAAGTAGTGCGTATACAGGAAAATGTTCAGCAATTTTGTCTTATTTTCAGTCGAACCGTTAACTCCGTCTCAGAGACTGAAAAGAGAGCATTGGAACTGTTATCTCCAATGGAAGTGTTACTGGAAACGGCGGACGTGCTCCAGATAAAATACCACCCCCTTAATATAATATTTTAGTTCCTCACGCGAAGCTTCAAATAAAGTATGGTATGAGAGCCTCCCAAAAGATGAATGTATTCAGTTTTCGAGGATCGCGGTTTTGATAAAAAGGAGCCAGATATCTGTGTAGAGGTGGAACATCGGACGGATGGTAGGATGAGAATAACGCTCATGTTTCAAGAGAATTTAGTTTTTCCTGTGAAGGAGAAAGGCAGGAATAACCAGGGCAGCGTTTGATGTCATGGAATAAAAAACCACGAGTGGCCCTTCACCGGGAACCAGAGAGAAAAGATTTGAAGCGAATCTAGCTGAAGAAAGTGGGAGAGGAAGGAAGAAAATCCGATTTGGCCAAGGAAAATGTACAGAGGAACGGGAAGAGCATCCATAAAAGAGACGTGAATCAATAAGGAGAAAGGCGAAAAAATAGTTACAGCTTTTTTGTGCTCTCAGAAAGCTACCATTCAACGCACCTCTTTGAGCCACTAAATTCAGTTCGATGTCATTCACTAAAATTCAATTGGTCTTTCCACTCTCAGAGAATAGTACCTACCCAAAACACGTTCTCCTGGTAATGTCAAAATAATGAACTTCGAATTGAAAAAAAAAAAAAAAAAAAATCTGGTCAATACCTACCCTCGTGCCCTAAATCAAGTACTGGAGCCGGACCGGGAGTTACGGTTTCATAAAATCCTCTCGCATTACTGGGATTCGTGAGCCATTTTCGATCATCCACATGCCCCATTCAGAAAACAGTGACGAATAGGTACCTACACAAGGAAGAACATAACCATTTAACATATAAGAAACGCTATTCACACGTTTATTCTGCTCTCGTACCTCGTCTAGTTTTCTATGAAGCACCATATCAAATAACATAGTGTCACAGGTTGAATCGTGTATATGAATAGGTTTATTAGTCTCCGAGCTTACTGCAGCTAAGTTACTTCGATAGCATAATCCTTTAAGCGTATTTTATCCCAATTTTTCTGGGTATAGTGGTCTTCACACTCTGGTCAAAATCGACGTCATAATTCGGTCTCCTTGCCCTAGAAAACATTCAAAACGATACCTCACAAACTAATGTTCACTAAAACCTCAGAAAACCGTATTATTACACCCATTTCCCCCCATAACGCTCCTGGGTGTATTCCGATCGGGCTGCCGAGCTTTGGAGCACAGCTAGAACCCCAATGTGTTCCCAAATGAGGACCCAAAGTGTGTGCGTAGGAACGACAACTTTTAACAAAAATTTAACGTAAATTTAAGGCTGAAACTTCGTTAGAACCTCAATTTTCGACTCTTCGGTGAAAACCGATCTCATGTTCGGTCTCCGCGTCCTAAAAAACATGGAAAACAATACCTCAAAGCTCATGTTACTGGAACACCAAAAAGTCCTATTTTTAGACCCATTTTTCATCCACAACACCCTTCAGTATACTCCGATCTGGCTGCAAAGTTTCGGGACGCAGCTAGGGCCCAAGCAGAGCCTGTGTGCGAAAGAACGAATTTTTTAGACCGAAAATAAAGTAGATATATGGATGATACGGCGGACGGCGTACGGCGGTCGGACATTGTATTTTTGGTATCTACACACCTTGAAACGTAATACCAAAAATTTTGAGGGCGTGTTATAACAATTTTTTGCTGAGTGAATACATATTAGTATTATTCCCAGAATTAAAAACCAAAACGTCAACTAATTCTGTGAGCAGAATAGCTTACTCAGCGCGTTGTATTGATTCATCTTATTCGCTCATATGGGTATCGGATGAAAAGTAGATAGCTACTAACCGAATAATACATTTTATTAAAATAAGAAGATATTGAAATGCCATTTTTCAAAAACTCATGTTGAATGTCAAGCTGCGGGCGCCTAGATGATTTTCGGTAGATGAGTGATCGAACCGAACGGAAAATGGTTGCCCCAAGTTTTACCAAAACATTTAATCGATTTGCACTCGGTACAAAATACACCTACCTACCGACCACATTAGAGTCCCTTTGCAGTCGTGTCAGTCTCCTTTCAAGGCTTACAACCAAGTCGGAAGAAAACATATTTTTTATCAACGAAATATTTTAGGCATGTTAATGTAATCCATGCACGCGGAGATTCATTTCAATGCTAAGATTTAATGATAACATCGAAGAGTAAGCAGGTAACGATAACCTTGAGAAAACAACTCGTGCCTATATATTTTATATTAATTGCAACGCAATTCTTAGCCCGACCCCCAACTAGTTTTTTTGTCACATGTCACACTTTTTTGTCCCGCGATACCGTGGCTAGGGAAGCTAATTTCTATGCTATTCATTACATTACACTATTATAACATTAAAATAACACTATTATGATAAACGAAGGAGGCATTAATCGATTGATTATGGGGTGTCTTCTTCGGGGAGTCATTTCGGACTCGAATTGCGTTGCAAATTCCTCGTTCTATACAAAGTATAGAAGATAAGAGATTGGGGGTCCAGGGGGCTTGCCCCCTGGCGAGGCGCGGAGCGCCGAGTATTATTATACTATATATATATATATATATATGTATGTACTATTATACCTATATTCTACCATAATATATTTTGCCTATGACGATCCCAGAGGCAACATGTTTTATCAAAAAGACTTATGAAAGCCACACCTAAATGCTCAAACCGCAAACCATGCTCAAACATAAAACTGTGTTCTAAGCCGAAGGCGTATCTGTACAGGAAAATAATAAACTGTTATGTAATAATGTGAAGCGTATTATTAATTTCGTAACCATGAATCTTCAGGAATCGATTCTAAAAAACTAACTACCAACAAAAAGGTCTTTGAAATTTTGTGAACCCCTTGGTTTTCCGCTTTTCTTCCCCGTTTTTGGTTTATTATTTTCAATAATGAACCATTGGAATCGAGCATGAAAAAAAAAAATTCTAATCCCCCCTCAAAATTTGATGGTTTACGTTTCAAGGTATGTAGAATCCGAAAATGCAATAAAGATATTTCTGTCTGTCCGCCGTACGCCGTACTGGCCACTTTTCTTAGTTACCATGAAAAAAAATTGATGAAATTCGGGTTATAGGTTCCGTTCGGGGTCTAGTTGGTGCTCGAAGCTCGGCGTTACTGTCAGTCATCTCTAAGGGGTTCGAAATAGGGGTTGACATTTTCAGAACGCCGTATCTCGAAAACTTTTGCTTTAAGGGTATGGTTTTTTTAAATGTTTTTAAATTTGTCTTGAGCTAAACAATTTTTTGAGACCACCCGGAGCATTGTACGTCCAGCCGTTCGCGTCCACCAAAAAGCTTCGTCAACACGATCGTGAATCAAACGGTATAAATCCGGCGGGATATAATTTCGAGGGAGCACCTGAATATAGGTAATCAAGGATGGCTGTATGAAGTCGAGTTGGTTGTTCTGCGATATTATTTCATTTGATAAGTGATGGACTATTGGATTTTGTTGGTAGGTACTTCTGAAGCTTGAACAAATGTTGAAGTATTATTGATGGATAAATTATTACACGGTGGTAAATTATTACACAAGGGCAAATTATTACAGAACGTTGAATTATTACACATCGGTAAATCATTACACAACGGTAAATTATTACACAACGGTTCATCATAGGTATTGACCACAGAAAACAGTGATCTACGCAGCAGGCATCTATTTCACTTCACATCAACAATTTTCCTTTAGAACTTCATTAATTGCGTTTCTTTTTGCCATGTTAGTTACTGTCTATCATCGGCTGTATTATCAGTAGGGGTAATATGGTGATTCCACTTATCACTGTTATCACCACCCCCCGCCCCGCCCAAGGTCACAGCTGATGTGACGTTACAGGCTCCTACGTCACAGGCTCCTACGTCACGGCCTCAGCTGATGTGATGCCTCAGCCTCCTACATCATTTCCATGGATGTTATAAAGTGATTTATGCCCGTGGATGATGTCAAGCTAAAGTATCCATGTAAATTCCTCGTTAACTGGTTCCCGCCAATTTTTCAAATCCTCTTTCCCTCTAATTTTCAAACACCTCCTCTCCACCCCTCGTCTAATAATAGGTTAGATCAGCTGGTAATAAATTTCCTGCCTTACCGCCAATTTTTGAATTTCTCCCACTCCCCCCTCGGCAATCAGCTGATGCTCTCTTTATCACCAGTTTTCAAAGGCCAAGGCTTTTCCCTCTCATTTTCAAAATACTCCCCCCTCCCATGAATGACATAAGAACAGCTGTTTACCGAATTTCCGCCTTATCAAACTGTCATCCCCCTCCCCCCCACATGATCATATGGTTTCCCTATCATTATCAAATACCTCCCCTCCTCCCTTCGTCTAATAATAGGTTAGATCAGCTGTACATCAATTTCCCGCCTTACCACCAATTTTTGAATTTCTCCCACTACCCCTCGGCGATCAGCTGATGTTCACTTTACCTCCAGTTTTCAGCCGCCAAGGCTTTTCCCTCTCATATTCAAAATACTCCCCCTCGTCCCCTCCCATGAATGACATAAGACCAGCTGTTTACCAAATTCCCGCCTTTTCAAACTGTCATCCCCCTCCCCTCCCCCCCACATGATCATATGGTTTCCCTATCATTTTCAAATACCCCGCCAACACCCATCAGTGACATAAGATCAGCTGGCCCCCCTCCCTCTCCCTATCGCCACCCTCCACCACGCCAAAAATCACAGCTGATGTGATGTCACAGCTTCCTACATCATGACCGCCAATTTTTGAATTTCTCCCACCACGACCACTCCCCCTCAGGAATCTGTTGATATTCTCTTTCCCTCCAGTTTTTAACCGCCAATTTTCAAACATGACTTCCTAAAAATGATAACCTGTACGTTTTCCCGCCCCCTTTTCGGAAACCCTCCCTCCGCCACACCTTTAACACACACAACTTGGATCAGTTCATGGATCATAATATATGTAAATTATAAGATCCATCGTTTTCCACATGTCTTTCACGTGGCCTTTGGTTTTCCGTCCGATAATTAAAATTATTTTTCCCCTTCACTTAACCTCTCCTTACCTAATGTTTTTTCCCTCGAATTTTCAATTACCCCTTCCCAACCACCACCCCCCCCCCCCCCCATAATCAGCTGAGGACCCTCCACCTTCTTTTATCGTACAATATATCAACTGGTGTGACGTCATGCCCCTCCAATTGTTTTTTTGGCGTTATCTTGCCGCTTTTCGATCCTGGTTGGCGCTAATTTTCAAAAACTGGTTCCTCTCCAAATTACTGTGAAAAGGATGGTGCTGGAAAGAGAAGAGGGGTCTCCCGCGAAGTTTTAAAAACACGTGGCTTTTCATATTCTGTCTGCAGATTCCAAGAACCTGGGCCCATCAAACTGTTGGTAGGTGGGTCCGTCCCCCAAATTTAGGCAATTTACTCGAGCTAAACCTATGTAGGCGTGCTGGGGCTCTAATGAAAGCACTTTTTCTTGGAGAATCGGCATCTATGGGTGAACCAAATAGTAAGGTGCTGTCCTATTTCGGTGGTGGTCCTCTATTTGACAGGTCCTGGATGTGAAGTAGGTAGGGCCATAGCTGTGTAACCCCTCAAACGAAAGCTCTTTCAGTGGACCCTTAAATCCCCCAAAATATACCAAATTTCGAGAACGTAGTACAAGAAAGCATTGAGATTTATAAGAAGAACAGAAACAGGGAGGAGCTATCTGTAGATTGAAATATGGAAACACGCGAGGAATACCTCGGTTGACGTTGAAGGAGAAAAAAAAGGTGTAATATGAGGCGCTACATCGGCAAGCTGCGGGAACCCCGGGACTCGACCGTTTCGACACAAGTCGTTGCAGTCGATATAATCAATTATGTTAACCATCCATTCTTTGAACTTCCATCAGGTACCAAGGTAGATGCATACTATATTGTGAAATATACCTATACTTTGAAATAAATGTAGGTTCCAGTGTTTGAAACATGTACCTACACCAACAATAATATTTTAGAACACTTATCATCAGTTTCGTAATTACAGATTTTCCTATCACCGCAGCAGAAAATATTTTATAATCATCATCGTCGTTTTTGAGTCAGGTGTGGAAGAAAGGATTTCAACACAAAAATTCACACATGTGAGTTAAAAAATATATCTATATTTTCTCAATAATAATTACTCACGTAGGTATATATTCATACAGATCTGTTTGCTCTGGGAGGCATGTACAACTACTAGGTACTTACAATAAAAATAAATAATAACTAAACGAAAGTATGAAACGTCACATCGATCATATTAAAATTTGGAATAATTCATTTTTTACCGATCTGTGGAATCAGTAAGGCTCGTCATACACCCTGAATTATACCAAATTTCGAGAAGGTAATACCAGAAAGCGTCGATTAGGTATATCGTGCTACGGAGTTTTTGTCTGATGATACCTCCTGATACATGAAACCTGTTTGATCATCTCACAGGAATCAAATGAACGTGGGAAAGAGCTCTGTCAGCACGGAGCAAGTCGTACATAACAGGGTTTTGAGAATGAAGCCCCTACCAAAGTCACCTTCCAGCTCTACAGAGAACTGCTTGGTCAGCTATGCATGTATTCTCATGAATCCTAAGGTTACTGACACTCCCTTACCACAACCGATGTCTAGATTATATCCCCTCCTACATAATTAGATAGCTGTAGTGGGGGTTTTGTTAAAATAGGTACCCACCCGTCTGAAAACTCATTCTGTCTGGAGAAATCAACCAAGAGACTTCTTCTCTGTGATCACCTCTTCCATCAATACAAGGTTTTTAACATTTACATACTCTCTTCAACCAATTATTCCTTATGATTATATTTATGTTTATGTTTAATGAATAATATTATTTGCAGATGAACTCTTTACTTAACAAGATCCAACAATCTGCCGCCATTCTCGAACTTAGATCGGTGGACAGTCCAGTGATAGACACACCGTATTCTGTAATGAAAATGGTGAGGGTGCAAACTCAACACGGACCTGCAGTTCAAGTTCATCTGCAGGAACTTCAAGAAGGGCAGATACCTACTGAATGAGGGAGAGAATACATTCAGGGTATACCTGCCTAAAGGATCTCGGAAGCTTTCACTCAAGAAGACGTAGACAATTATAATTCCACCAATACTATCTACACCCTCGTATACAGAGGAAAATTGGGGAGGGCCTTCCTTATATATTTTTACTAACTAAATATATAATGTAACTTATTGTAATAAAATTAAAAAAAAAAAATCAATAAAAGAACGATGGAAAAAAATGAGTGTGAGTTCATAATGGTTGTCACACACTGAACATTGCGAGGATGGGGCAATGTTTATTTTTAAAAACCAATAAGTTATTAGTCACCCTCACGTGTATAAAACACGAAATTTCTGATATTATGAATTACTAGTACACAACATGTCTCACCGTGAAGAGGAAAATTCTTATTGCTGCATCCTTAGATGTTTTGAGCATGTTGGAGATTGTGTTGACGGGATGGCATGTAAAAAATGTCGTTACTTCAGTTTTTGCCATTGCAGTTGTAAAACTTGGAAACTTGAACAACGACAACAACAGAAGTCAGTAGAGGGTAGTCTCAAACGCAACATTTATTAAACTAACCAATAACGACATCCTATTGGATAAACCCCCCTCCCTCTCGAGTTTTTTTAATACCATGATTCATCTCACTCGCAACAAAAGAACTATAGTTAGTGTTCGTCTTGTGATCAGTGATGGTGCTACACGTTGAAAAAATTCGTTTTGACAAGCGTGGGCTCAAAGGAGTCGATATACGAACGGATGAAGACATAGGGTTGAAACAAGTTGTCATCCATAACAGAACAAACCGTATCGTTATACCCACTGATGAATGGATCTTGATCGAGGAAAATCTGCAAAGAAACTTGCCTGCTTACATCTCTCAAAGCTACAGGAAGATACGAAAGGAGGATCACCCAGTCATCATATCAGACACTTGGTTATTCCGAGTCCAGTTTGGTATTCCTTCTACACGTAAACATCGCTCGCTTGTTATATATGAAAAACGCTGCAAATCCCTGCACAACGGTTTATTATTTTGTATAGAATACCCTTCTGTTACAGATCACAGCTCTCTGTATAGATAACCCTTCTATATAACATATGTACTATTCTACACCCTCCGTAGGTTAGTACCTAACCCCGTACTCGTTACTAGGTACCTACCTACACCGTTGTGTAATAATTCACCTGTATAGGTTCCCCTTCTACGGAGATAGAATAATGAACCGTTGTGTAATAATTTTCCCATCAATAATACTTCTACGGTTGTTCAAGTTGCAAAAGTACCTATCAACAAAATCCAGCCCCTTCTTGGTAGATGAGCCGTTGTGTAATAATTTACCGTTGTGTAATAATTTACCGTGGTGTAATAATTTACCGTATTGTAGTGATTTACCGTTGTGTAATAATTTGCCGTTGTGTAATAATTTACCCATCAATAATACTTCAACGGTTGTTCAAGTTGCAAAAGTACCTATCAACAAAAACCAGCCCCTTCTGGGTAGATGGGCCGTTGTGTAATAATTTACCGTTGTGTAATAATTTGCCACTGTGTAGGTAATAATTTATCCATCAATAATACCTACTTCAACGGTTGTTCAAGTTGCAAAAGTAGGTACCTATCAACAAAATCCAGCCCCTTGTGGGTAGATGAGCCGTTGTGTCAATAACTAATAATTTACCGTGGTGTCAAAATTTACCGTTGTGTAATAATTCACCGTTGTGTAATAATTTGCCACTGTTTAATAATTTACCCATCAATAATACTTCAACGTTTGTTCAAGTTTCTGAAGTACCTACCAACAAAAACCAGTAGGTAGTCCATCACTCTTGTCAAATGAAATTATCGCAGAACAAACAACTCGACTTCATGCAGCCATCCTTGATTATAATCAGATGCTCCGTAGTTACGATATCCGGGCCGGAGTTATACCGTTTGATTCACGATCATGTTGACGAAGCTTTTTGGTGCACACGAGCGGCTGGACGTACGATGCTCCGGGTGGTCTCAAAAAATTGTTTAGCTCAAGACAAATTTAATAACGTAAAAAAAACCATACCCTTCATTCGAAAGTTTTTGAGATACGGCGTTCTGAAAATTGCAACCCCTATTTTGAACCCCTTAAAGATGACTGATGAACGTCGAGCTTCGAGGACCAACTAGACCCCGAACGGAACCTATTACCCGAATTTCATCAATTTTCTTTCATGGTTTTAAGAAAAGTGGCCCGTAGGTACGGCGTACGGCGTACGGCGGACAGACCAATATTTTTATTGTAGTTTTGGATTCTACATACCTTGAAACGTAAACCATCAAATTTTGAGGGGGGGTAAGAATTTTTTTTTCTTGCTCGATTCCAATGGTTCATTATTGAAAATAATAAACCAAAATTCGAATATTTCATAGATTGTGATCATAGCATTAACGAAATCGCTTTAACTCGTCGAGATGCTACACAGCTTTATGATAACCTGCAGAAGATACATGATTACCTTTGCGTGACTCAAGGAACAGGAGTCGAAGTTGATTATCCATCAAGTTTCGAGGGAGCGTTGGCCAACACATCAGAGCAGTACACATTTTGTCAACCAATTGTCTTTTAGAATCCTCAAAATGTAGCAGAAGCGAGTCTCCCCGCAACAGAAAAATTTGATCTAATGACTCAAGATTGGACTCACATAAATATATGAGGAAATGAAACTAATAAGTCAAAGAGGATACGAAAAATTGCGCGGAGAATTTTTTATGTCAGACTCAGTTCAAAGTTTTTAATTACGGTTTAAATAGTCATGAACTATACAAAGATTATTATTTGTCTCAAATAGTCCTCAACGTTAACATGCTGAAGAGCTGCATAAGCCAAAACGAAATAATTATCGCAGGTCGAAGGTTTTAGTCAAACATATTCTCGATGATTTATGGCAAGCTGACTTGATTGATTTAACTAAGAATTCTGATAGAGGTTTCAAACATTTTACTGGCAGTAATCGATGTCGGATCGAAGAAAGCATGGACATCACCCTTGAAGAAAAAACTTGGCAAAGACGTTAGTGAGGCGAGGTCATGTGCCAAAAATGAAAAATCTAGGTATTAGACAAGGGGTACCTACTTGCCTTCATTAGCCAACGAACTATTAATCGTCGCACGCATACGGCGAAATGATAAAGTACATGTGATAAAGTGGTGGGGAAAGGCCCGGGATGGGTGGGGAGAGATGGTTGAAGACAGAATACTTATGATGCATCCTGCATCATGGTAGGGATGGTTAGGGATGGTCAGGGATGGTTGGTTAGGGATGGTTAGGGCTGTGGGCGTCCTTTAGCCTCCGGTGGTGGGGGGGGGGGGGGGGCACTCTGGACGAATGGTCCTCCGCTAACAAGTGCTCGTCACCTGTATCTTGACCTGCCGGTGCTGGGTCATGATCCATTGTCTGTTCAGGCAGCCCGAAATTCCTTCCCGACCGAGTTGACATCGGCGACACCAATCCCACTTCTGACACCATCAGTTGTTAGAAATTACCAGAGTAGGTGAACGCACGAATGGATTTATTGAACACAAATAACTAATGAACATAAAAGCACTAATATTGTTTTTGGAATCCTTTTGTCTCGACAACCACTTTCAGACTGACTGTTTTAAAAGCAACAACTTGTTTCCTAGATCCTGGTCACCTGGCCCGTCGCTTCCCTACAATATTATATTATATAGACGGGTTATCTATACAGAGACCTGTGATCTTTAACAGAAGGGTATTCTGTACAAAATAATAAACCGTTGTGCAGGGATTTGCAGCGTTTTTCCTTTACGCTCTTTCCAATGGAAATTTGTTTTTTTAACTTTACGCTGCAATTTTAGGGAGTTATATGGCCTTTTTAGCGGTATAAGGCCGAAAACACAAAAAATCTAAAAAGTGAAGAAAAAAAATTGTAAAGAAAAAATAAGAGGCTAATGTGGAGATTCTACGATAACATATGGCGCTGCGATCACTCAAACGAACATCCATTCTAAATATGTATTGCAATGAGGAACTTTTTGTTGGAAATTAGTTGTAAAATCGATTCCTGAAGTTTCCTGGTTACGGATTGAGACTCGCTATGTAACTATTATTATGTTCAACCTCGGGCATCTCCGACAGCTGGGAAGAGGGAGAGGATGATAATTGATCCAGATCGAACCTCCCCTCTTCATGCATGTGCACAGATACCTACCAGTATTGTTCTGGGAATGAGCCAATACACGATGAATAGCTTAGGATTCCGCAACACGACCTACTTAGCGATCAAACTCGACCGGAATAAATCATGGCGTCCCCGGAACCTATCACTTACCTTGTAATGAGAAAAACGGAGCTCCCCGGGGTTAGCAATAAGGCATTCTGCGAACCAATGGAAGCTTTCCGTAACAAACGACCTCATTTTCTTTCGAAAGAAAACGTAGACAGTCAAGGTCCCGTCAGAAACAATTATGTAGACAAATGCTTGGAAGTCCGATCTAAGCTAAAGAATTCTTGAAATCACAGCGCGTTATTTGTTTCATCAAGGCAGCCATCTGTCAGCGCATTCTGTTCCGCACGCCACCCTATGAGGACGAATTTCAAAGCGCACACCGTCCTGGGGATCTAGTTGGACCTCGAAGCTCGGCGTTACTGGCAGTCATGTCTAAGAGGTGAAGAATATGCGGCTGAAATTTTCAGAAAGCCGGAGCACGAAAACTTTCAATAGAACGGCATGGTTTTCTTATGACGTTTTCCAATAGATCTTGAACTTGAGAAGTTCTGGGATCACCCTGAGCATTGAACGTCCAGCCGTTCGTTTGCAATGAAAAGCTTCGTCAACATGATCGTGAATGAAACGGTTTGCGTCCAGCCCAGATATATCATTGCTAGGGAACACCTGATTATAATCACGCGTAGCTGCATGCAAAAGAGTTGGTTGTTCCATGATATATTATTATTTCATTAGACGAATGATAGTTATTTTGGATTTTGTTGATGGGTTCATTTGTAACTTGAACAAAAATGTTGTGCTTCATGAATAACAACAAAAATAATGACGAAATTGTTGTATCCTTCGCATATTTATGTGACAGTCCCCCGGCCCAATTCTCGATTTTAGACTTTCATGGTTGTTGGGGTTGTGTGAGGAGCACGAGGGTGGACCGCAGAAAACAGAGATCCACGCAGAATGGGTATTTATAGGTAAGTTATAAATCGTTTTGTAATAATTTGCAGTGTTTTCATTCCATTCTATGATTCTACGTATCTTGAAACCGAAACCGTCAAACGGTGTGGTGAGGGGTTCATTTTTTTTCCATGCTCGATTCCAGAGGTTGATTATTGCAAATTTTTGAACAGTAAACTGCAAAATCAGTCTATGCATTTACATGTATAATGACCGTTTAAATCGAAAGAGAATCGGGGAGCTGGAGCTGATGAGGTCATGAATTCCTCATTCAAGTTCTCACGGGTTTGCAGTAGAAGAAAGTTTTTCTTGAAGGTACCTACCTAGCGTGAACTACCAACTTTCGTCAATGAAAACGAGGGAAGAACATCCCACATACATATGTCCAGAAATAACCAATAGTTGTCTCATGAACACGAAAGATATTTCAGAACAAGATACAAAAACTCGGCGCTGCGCGCCTCGCCAGGGGGCAAGCCCCCTGGACCCCCGGATGCTTACTGCTTAGAGCCTACGGCTAAAATTCAAGAAACATGGAACATGCTTCAGCCGCGCTGTTATGATTTCACTTCGTCACCAGGATACAACATTGTTTACTATCCATTTATAACATCAATTTATATAGTTATAGTATGAAAGTACGAAATAAATACCAAGAACAAATACGAAATAAATTCGTGATAAATCAAGAGCTTTCCAACGAATGGAAAATGATTTTTGTCCGATGAAAATGAAAGAAGTTTCATTTCCCTAGCAACTACTCGGTTGTACGTGAAAATCATCGTTAAAATTTCGTGACACTTCCGCGTGACATTTTTCGGATAGTTAGTCCAAGGCTAAACAGCGTTTTTTTTTTTCATGCTCGATTCCAATGGTTCATTATTGAAAATAATAAACCAAAAGCATGTTCCATGCTAAAACAATGAGTGGTTTGAATAAACTGTTCTGTGACTACTAGGGTAGTCATATATGCACTGATGTACCTACCGTTTTATTTCTGATCGTCTCTGATGATTTTTTCGGTTACGACTTTATACCCATATTGCCAACAAATCCGGAGTGATGAGAACATTATTTATATACTGTGGTGATAATTAGATTGAGGTAGGTGAGGTTGAGATGGAGAGTAGTGTATGAGGTAACTAGCGTGCAGAAAGGTTACACCACATCGGTGAAGCCAGAAAGGTTACCACCACGTTGGATGCTAGGGGTTGTGCCCAGTAAGGTTACACGACATTGGCTAGACCAGAAAGGTTACCACCACATTGGGCTCTTTTATGAGAGAGGTTGAGGAGGAAGGCAAGGCGAGAGAGAGAAGTCATCGAGTTCGAGCACGATATGTAGAACGACGAGCCGGGCAAGAAGGGCGCCTTATAACAGCGCCTGTACCCTCCCCCGGTCCTCCGACGGCGGTTGAAAGAAGCTGGGATCCCTTCCCACTCGGCCCTTCCAGCTCTCTCGACACGTCTACCAATTCATTCAGGTGTTTATTTGCGAAATCTTCACATCGCATTCGAACTCCAGGCCAGATTTGATCTCTTAAACTGTTTTGCAGAGCCAGTCAGTGTTGCAAGTGTGGCTGTCGTGTCGCGCCACACACCTGTCGTACCCCAGGACTACCTCGGAAGCCACGTCATTCAGAAGCAATTGGAGGCAATTGTGTGTTGTTTAGAGCACACTGAGTCGTATCTGCCTGTAACCCCTCCCCCCGTCGCTATATGAATAGTCGTGCGTACTAACTGGGGATTATCATCTTCCACCCGGGCCCATGGTTCTATTGAACACCACGGTACCCCCCCCACCCTTTTGTGGCCTCGATTCGACTGAATACAACAAATTGCAAACCCTCCTACGCCTGAACGGCTATATGGCTCGCATTTTGGTTTATTATTTTCAATAATGAACCATTGGAATCGAGCATGAAAAAAAAAATTCTTACCCCCCCTCAAAATTTGATGGTTTACGTTTCAAGGTATGTAGAATCCAAAACTGCAATAAAAATATTTCTGTCTGTCCGCCGTACGCCGTACGCCGTACGCCGTACGGGCCACTTTGCTTAGTTACCATGAATAAAAATTGATGAAATTCGGGTAATAGGTTCCGTTCGGCGTCTAGTTGGTCCTCGAAGCTCGACGTTACTGTCAGTCATCTCTAAGGGGTTCAAAATAGGGGCTGAAATTTTCAGAAAGCCTATACCTTTGTTTTACGTGAATTTTTTTACGGTTTTAAATAGTTCTTGAACTTGGGAGTCGTTTAAGACCACCCGCAGCACCGTACGTCCAGCCGTTCGTTCACAGTAAGGCCCCGAAGTTTGCACCGACAGGCATTTTGGACACCAGGGTGAATGAAATTGTATACACTCTCGTCACCAGGGACGCGCTAGATTCAATCAATCAATCAATTTATTCAATCAATCGAACAATCAATCAATCAATTTTTCAATTGCAATTGGAATTCACTTAGAATTGTAAATATTGGTATACTGAATTGAACTTTAATTTGAATTGGAATTTTTTTCGAATTGCCTAATTGGCATTGTGCGCTCGTCACCGGGGAAGCGCTCGATTCCATCAATCAATCAATTTATTCAATCGATTTCGAATTGGAATTCATTAATTTGAATTGGAATTCATTTCGAATTGTCTAATTGGCATGGTGCGCATTGGCATTGTTCGAAATGGTTCTGCAATTCTATTGGCCAACGTTTTCACTCCTCATCAACAATTTTTGGTTTATTATTTTCAATAATGAACCATTGGAATCGAGCATGAAAAAAAAAATTCTTACCCCCCCTCAAAATTTGATGGTTTACGTTTCAAGGTATGTAGAATCCAAAACTGCAATAAAAATATTTCTGTCTGTCCGCCGTACGCCGTACGCCGTACGGGCCACTTTTCTTAGTTACCATGAAAAAAAATTGATGAAATTCGGGTTATAGGTTCCGTTCGGCGTCTAGTTGGTCCTCGAAGCTCGACGTTACTGTGAGTCATCTCTAAGGGGTTCAAAATAGGGGTTGAAATTTTCAAAACGCCTATACCATTTTTTTACGTAAATATTTTTACGGTTTTAAATAGTTCTTGAACTTGCGAGTTTTTTAAGACCATCCGGAGCATCGTACGTCCAGCCGTTCGTTCACAGTAAGGCCCCAAAGTTTGCACCGACAGGCATTTTCGACTCCAGTGTGAATGAAATTGTATACAATTCAAACCAAATCTCGTAACCAGAGACGCGCCCACAATAGGAATTTGTGAATACGGCCAATCATTGGTAGGGATCACCTGATTATATTGGCGGAGTATGAAGTCGAGTTGGTTGTTCTGTGATATTATTTAATTTGAAAAATGATGGCTCTATTGGAGTTTGTTGGTAGGTAGTGAAACTTGAACAAACGTTGAAGTATTATTGATGGGTAAATTATTACTACGGTAAATCATTACTCAACGGTAAATTATTACACAACGGTTCATTATACCATCTACGTAGAAGGGGCTGGAGTTTGTTGGTAGGTACTTTTGCAACTTTTTTCACTCCTCATCAACAATTTCTTTTCAGAACTTCATTATGTGTGTTTCTTTTTGTTAGGTACTGTTTGTCATCGGCAGAATTATTTTAGCAACATTTAACTCGTGATTTAGGTAGGTACCTAGTAACGAGTACGGGGTTAGGTACTAACCTACGGAGGGTCTGCGATCTACATAAATATGCATAGAATAGTACATATTATAAATTATATAGACGGGTTATCTATACATAGAGCTGTGATCTGTAACAGAAGGGTATTCTATACAAAATAATAAACCGTTGTGCAGGGATTTGCAGCGTTTTTTCAATTGCAATTGGCCACTGCTCACCACTCTACCTAACATCCCCATCTAAATTCCCGACACACTAATCCTATAAACATACACTCCACATTCGCCAAAATTGGCAAAGTTGTGTTAATAAAATATTGAAATTGCAATTGGATTACAATTTCAATTGCACTTTAATTCACTTAGGATTGTAATTGTAATCCTCTAAGATTGCACTTAGGATTGTAATTGTTAGTGCACTTAGGAATTCACTTAGAATTGTAAAAATTTGTATACCATCAGTCTGAATTGGACTTTCATTTGGAATTCATTTAGAATTGTCTAATTGGCATGGTGCGCATTGGCATGGTCCGAAATGGTTCAATCAATCGTTTTCTTTTGTTTTTTCAATAAATTCATTATGACTGGCCTAGGCCATTCCAATCACAAGGGCCGGCCACGGCTACGCGTTCTGCAATTCTATTGGCCAACGCTGTCTGCGATTCACATAATATGTATAGAGTAGTGCATATTATATTGTATAGACGGGTTATCTATACAGAGAGCTGTGATCTGTAACAGAAGGGTATTCTATACAAAATAATAAACCGTTGTGCAGGGATTTGCAGCGTTTTTACTTGGTTGTAAAATAATTGGGTACAAGTATGTTATAGCCCCGCCAATATCGATTGTATCGATTGTTCAGTCAGACAAGACGGTGGGTGTACAAGAAGTTTAGTTCCCATTCCGCCGCTCGCATTGTCAAGCGATCTGGATGCTCGCTAGCGCTCGCATATCAAAAAAGATAAACAATCCCAGAAACTATCCCGTGAATGAGCAGGTTGTTTGGGACTTTTGAATAGATGGTACAAGTATGTTATAGTCACTCTTATTTTTTGGTGTCCTTACAATGGTCTTCCCGTATTCATTTTGAAAGTTGATATCGGCACCCGGGATGTAGGCATCGGGACGCCATATTGAGCCGTCATCGATACCACAAGGATCGATGTATTTGAGATAATCGATACAGTCGATATTGGCGGGGCTATAACATACTTGTACCAATAATTGGAGCATGAGTTGGCCAAGTATTTTTTATTTTCAATTTCCATAAAACTATATTGTATAAAAAAATACATTATTGATGCGCAAGAAGAATGTTAGACAAAATAACATGAAACTTGAAGGAGGCTTGTATCCAGTGATAGTTCTCAAATATCAGTCTGGTCGGTCTTTATGTGTCGAGGAAGACAGGTGGGCATTTTCGTTTGAGACGTCGTGCGGACCTCTTTTGGGGTGGATTATTCTCTGCCAGTTCCGTTAGGAGGGGGTTAGGGTGGGTCGATATTCCGTCGTGAAATATTGGCCAAGTATTGATTGGGTTTTCGAAACCGCATACTAAAACTCCGAAATGGACGAAGAACGTCAAAAATTTCCTTATCTGCGGCCACTACTACAGTGCTAGCTATTACCTCGAGTCTTACCTTAAGTAGGTGGTACCCTGTCAGTCTACACACTTTTCAAAAACAAAACAAAAACGCTGCAAATCCCTGCACAACGGTTTATTATTTTGTCCAGAATACCCTTCTTTTACAGATCACAGCTCTCTGTATAGATAACCCGGCTATCAATCCATCAGTCCATCAATAATACTTCAACGCTTGTTCAAGTTTCACGACGTCTACCAACAAACTCCGAAAGAGCCATCATTTTCCAAATGAAATAATATCACAGAACGACCAACTCGAATTCATACTCTGTGAATATAATCAGGTGAACCCTAGCAATGATTTTATCTAGGGCCAATTCCCAATTGTTAGCGCGTCCCTGGTGACGATATTTGGGTTAAATGTATACAATACGAATTCATTCACCCTTCTGTTGAAATATATACTAGTCTATACATATTATGTAGATCGCCGACCCTCCGTAGGTAGGTACCTAACCCCGTACTCGTTACTAGGTACCTACCTAAATCACGAGTTAAATGTTGCTAAAATAATTATTTCGATGACAATCAGTAGGTAACTAAAATGGCGAAAAGAAACGAAAATAATGAATTTTTGAAGGAAAATTGTTGAAGTGGAGTGAAATAGATGCCCCGTCAGCGTAGATCACTGTTTTCAGTGGTCAGTACCTAACCTTTGGTCAAGTATAATGAACCGTTGTGTAATAACTTGCCGATCAATAATACTTCAACGGTTGGTCAAGTTGCAAAAGTACCGATCAACAACATCCAGCCCCTTCTTGGTATATGAACCGTTGAGTAATAGTTTACCGTTATGTAATAATTTACCGTTGTGTAATAATTTGCCGTTGTGTAATAATTTACCGTTGTGCAATAATTTACCCATCAATAATACTTCAAAGTTTGTTCAAGTTTCACAAGTACTTACCAACAAAATCCAGCCCCTTCTTGGTAGATGAACCGTTGTGTAATAATTTATCGTTCTGTAATAATCTACCCTTGTGTAATAATTTAACGGTGTGTAACAATTTAACGTTATGTAATAATTTACCGTTGTGTAATAATTTGCCGTTGTGTAATAATTTACCGTTGCGTAATAATTTGCCGTGGTGTAATAATTTACCATTGTTACATATCACAGCTCTCCGTATAGATAACCCATTATATAATATAATGTACTATTCTATACATATGATATAGATCGCACACCCTCCGTTGGTTAATACCTAGCCCCGTACTCGTTACTAGGTACCTACCTAAATCACGAGTTAAATGTTGCTAAAATAATTCTGCCGATGACAAACAGTACCTAAAAAAAAAACACATAACGATGTTCTGAAAAGAAATTTTTGATGAGGAGTGAAAAAAGTTGCGAAAGTACCTACCACCAAACTCCAGCCCCTTCTACGGAGATGGTATAATGAACCGTTGTGTAATAATTTATTGTTGAGTAATGATTTACCATCGTGTAGTAATAATTTACCCATCAATAATACTTCAACGTTTGTTCAAGATTCACTACCTATCAACAAACTCCAAAAGAGCCATCATTTTTCAAATGAAGTAATATCACAGAACAACCAACTCGACTTCATACTCCGCCTATAAAATCAGGTGATCCCTAGCAATGATTTTATCTCCGGCCAATTTCCTATTGTCCGCGCGTCCCTAGTGACGAGATTTGGTCTGATGTATACAATTTCATTCACCCTGCTGTCGAAAATGCCTGTCGGTGCAAACTTCGGGGCTTTACTTTGAACGAACGGCTGGACGTACGGTGCTCCGGGTGGTCTTAAAAAACTCCCAAGTTCGAGCACTATTTAGAACCGTAAAAAAAGTCACGTAAAAAAAAGGTATAGGCGTTCTGAAAATTTCAACCCCTATTTTGAACCCCTTAGAGATGACTGACAGTAACGTCGAGCTTCGAGGACCAACTAGACAGCGAACGGAACCTATAACCCGAATTTCATCAATTTTGATTCATGGTAACTAAGAAAAGTGGCCCGTACGGCGTACGGCGGACAGACAGAAATATTTTTATTGCAGTTTTGCATTCTACATACCTTGAAACGTAAACCATCAAATTTTGAGGGGGGTAAGCATTTTTTTTTCATGCTCGATTCCAATGGTTCATTATTGAAAATAATAAACCAAAATATGCAAGACATAGGTACACGCAACAATGCAGCTTGACCCATGAAACTGTTGTTTAAACTTCACTCTCTGCTAGTGCACTACAGAAGCCGAAAGGACAATAATTTCAACTCCCTGAGTAAACAGATTCTGGACACCTGAGTTTACTAACGATAATAAACCGATGCATAATGAAGACTTCCATGATTAGTTTCCATGCGATACATCATTAACGGAACGCCATGTTATTCAAAGGTATTTCAAAATTTATTGATATCGTGATCATTCAATTTGGGATGCAATTACCTGCTGTCAACACTCAAAAATACATTCCTGCCCTCCAGGTGAATCACGTGCTCTGTCCAATATGATTAGTTATATTCACTTCATGAAGGGGCTTACCAATTCACTGCTCTGGCAGAAGTGTTTTATTCAGGCACGTAGAAACTCTACGTTCGGGTCACGTATTATAGGGAAATGCTGAGACCATATTCCGCGCACACGTTGACGGAACGATAAGCAGGTGTTCCGACAAAGGTTTTTCGGCGAAAGAGCTGGGTTCAGGACAATAACATAATTATTAGGAGAATGATTCATACCTGATGACCTAACTATATCATATAAGTGAGCACATATCAATAAGTGGAGTGAGTTAGTAGATGAAAGTTGGTCGAAGGAATTGTTCATCTGCCATACGTAATGTGTTTGAGCAAAAGAGGGGTACAAGTGGAATTTAGTAGGTGCGCGTTATGTTGAAATTTCGACTCCAACTTTAATTTTGACCCGAGTCTACCGAAATAGCGAAAGATCAGTTTTCACTTTTGAGAAGAAGAACGCTGCAAATCCCTGCACACCGGTTTATTATTTTGTATAGAATACCCTTCCGTTACAGATCATAGCTCTATGTATAGATAACCCGTCTATATAATATGATATGTACTATTCTACACATATTATGTAGATCGCAGACCCTCCTTAGGTTAGTACCTCACTCCGTACTCGTTACTAGGTACCTACCTAAATCACGAGTTAAATGTTGCTAAAATAATTCTGCCGATGACAAACAGTCAATCAAACAAAACTAAACACACATAATGAAGTTCTGAAAAGAAATTGTTGATGAGGAGTGAAAAAAGTTGCGAAAGTACCTACCAACAAACTCCAGCCCGTTGTCCAGAACCATTGTGTAATAATTTACCGTTGAGTAATGATTTACCGTAGTAATAATTTACCCATCAATCAGGCGCGTAGCGTCAGGGGTACCGGGGGTACCGGCGCTACCCTACACGAAAAATGAAAAAAATTACATTCCGTAGGTAGGTAGCAATTTGAATAGTCCACTCACAACTCCATCCTCCATGACTCTCCCTCCATGAACTATCCTCCAACCTCCATGTCTGCCAGTCATGGACGAAAAACAGCCAAGCATCGATTAGTCGATTAGAATCATATGGTTTTCGGCAGGTTTCGAATATTTGAAATCTCAAGGTCGCTGGGGTACCGCTACCAGTCCTGCGGAGGCCCAGAATCCGATGTGTGTGTGTCTCTACATCGTCTGTGTGAGTGTGTTTGCGTGTGTGAGTGAGTGTCGTACACATCTTCAGGAGACTGTGTTAGTAAGTTGGGCTAGCGCAAATATCCAGCGTATCCAATCTTGGTGAGGAGGGATACTGGCGTATGGATCGATTGTAGCTATCAATTAAAAACTCGAGAAAAAAACTTTGACAACTTCTAGTGTCACTTGTCATCCATTTTGCTTTTCGGAAGCTATTCTTACGACGGCCTGTTTTCTCATAATTTTATTACTTGTAGTTTTCACAATAATTGTTCCTAATTTCAGGTTTAGTTGTTTGAATTCGAATGTTTTCCTAGTGTCCTAGTCTCCTCCTAAAATGGATAGTTGTTGCGTTAATTGTTCCGTGGTTCGGCGTTCGTTTAGTTCTCGTAGTTCAAGAGAGAGATTTCAAGAGAGTTCAGAAGGAACGAAACCGTGAGTACACTCGGCATTTCACTGTTGAAACATACAATAGGTACCAATGGTTATCAGGCTGTAGTTCGAAAAACCTTTTATTTTGTTTGCAAGGGAATGTTATGAATTATTTCTAATGAATTTGGAAGATCAATAATATCATAAAATTCCTTTGACAAACAGCTTGCTAAGAACTGCTTCACATTTACATTTTTAGAGTGTGTGAGGAAGTGTGAATGTTGGTGGGGGGGGGGGGGGGGGGGGGGTGGAATTCATTGCGGTACCCCCGACACCAGAGGTACGCTACGCTCCTGCCATCAATAATACTTCAACGTTCGTTCAAGTTTCACTACCTACCAACAAACTCCAAAAGAGCCATCATTTTTCAAATGAAATAATATCACAGAACAACCAACTCGACTTCATACTCCGCCAATATAATCATCAGGTGATCCCCCAGCAAGGATTTCATCTCCGCCAAATTTCCTATTGTCCGCGCGTCTCTGGTTACGAGATTTGGTTAGAATTGTATACAATTTCATTCACCAGTGCGACCCCGCTCAACCGGCAGCTTTTTCTGCGAGCCCTTCTAGACAGCCTTCGCCTTGACCTCGCGGCGCACGACGAACCCGGATGGATGGAAATCAATGGAGAGTTATATTAAGGCTAGTTTCAGCGACAAAGATACCCATATTTCGAGCTATAGATGAAGTGTTGCATGTCCACATTACAACATTATGAGGATGTATTTTATTGTTTGTTTTTCAAAAGGTCGGTATCGCTGCGTACAGTTGACGTTTGTTATTGTCCTAACCTCATCGGCTACTAAATTAGATAGGTAGGTGTGAGCCCTTAATATTCTTGATATTGCGTTAACTTTTGCCTGTCGGCCTCCACCTACCTTGGGTGGGTTGGGGGCCAGGCAACGCTGGGCTCCTGAAGGGAGCAGAATTGATGGTATTGGGACTTGAGACACACAACGCCGGGATTCAGTGGTAAATGGTAAAATTTTATTGATATCCAAATAGGCCTTAATGATAAGCTACTCCCTAATTCCTACCTACTTCCTCCCAAGGGCTATTGTGCGTGAATTACCCGGTTTACGCCCGACTGTACGACGATCGCGGAAACGGACGGGAATGAAATTTCTCGGGGTGGTCCACGTACCTTTCGATCCTGCTCCTCCGACCTGGAAACGAGCTAAGTCCCAGTCGTGCCGGTGTCGGATGGTGTGCTGGCTCCGTCGGTGTAGTACCAAGGATCGGGCCAGCTGATAGGTACCTCTTCCGATGGCACTGCGGTTGAGGGGTCGGGTCCGTGGCACGAAGGATGCTTCTCGTTCGGGTTCCTGAACTCAACGACCTGTTTTCCTTGTCCTTCCTGCTCTAAGTTTTATTCTTCGATTGGTGGGGTATTGTTTTCCACCAATCATAATGCGCGAACACAGGCGCGTGTGGCCGAGGACGCAATGAGCTCCTGAGTCAGCGCCCTTTGTAAATGGGGCACAAAGAATGTCGAGGCGATCGGTGAAATGAATATTTTTCGCTGAATCGGGTCTGACAGTAGGTAGTGCCTATTAGGTTCCAAAAAATTGTTTGAATTCGCGGCACGGCCGTGAATGCAGATGAACAGTGTTTATGAACACATAGTGATCGCTTTACTTCAACTTATCGGTCAAAAATGTAGGGGGTTTCAAATAAACCTTTGTCAATTGCGCAGGTGATATCTTTTGTCGGATTTCGATTTTTCTAATGCTGAAACAACTGGAGATAAACCTACAATCCTCTTTATTTCGTCGCACTGAGTATGTATCCGTATAGTTATGGGCGTTGCAAAGGTGTAATGCACTAGTGGTCTAGAGAGGACTGTTCTGTCGCGCATGAAATCGGTTTTATTTTCATGGCTGATAACCAAGATTCAGTAAAACCTAGACTTTACGAAGAGGTCGTATTCCGAACCAACGTGAAGGTTGGAATTTAAACTTGAATGTTGAAAAGAAACTCTTTAATTCTGACCTAGTTATCCTTTTATACTGCTTCATTTCTATCTATAAAAGTTCTCCTTAGAGAACTTGGTGGAAGGAGAGCCAGGTGTTTGTGCGAATTAAAATTCAGCCTCCTTCCTCCTACTTGGTCCCCTTTTACTTCTCTAAGAAAGCATATTTTTTTAAAGATGCCCATTCATCATTAACAACAACTCGCATTAAGGCGGTGGAACTTTTTATAGCAACCAAGAACGGAGGTATAGAATCCGAGCACAGGCGGAGCTCCGATAATCTTGGAGGATATAATTATTGTTAAGACTCCAGAATTACCTACCTAAAGTGCTCGTAGAAGGTAGGTCAGCGAAGAAAATTTTGGTCCTCGCGACAAAAGATGTGGGGAGCTTTGTATCCATACAGGAACCGGAAAAACGGCATGTTCTCCAAAATCGAAACGTTTACTCGAATATTCTGCTGAGACATAAGCAAACTAATTCGTTTCCGTGTTGATATGTACGCAATTCCTTGAAACTGCTGAGGATGGAGGGAGACATGGAGTAGCTCATGTTACAGGAAAGGTGGGTATTAGGACCAGAAGGTCCCCGTTTCCATCCTCCCTAGTAACATGAGTTTACAATCCTTGTACAAGCTCATAAATCCTTACTTATACTATTATAACTAGATGTATCCGCTCGCTTCGCTCGCTCATCCAAGTGGGTGTGTATCTCACTGGACTTTCTCCCCCAAGTAGTTTAAAATATCACTTAACTTGTAGTCTCGCGGGTTTGTATTGTGCATTGCGGAATAACTTTGCGCAATTTTGGCGTGGTTAAGGGCGCCAGATTGGAACTCGTGCCTCCTGGCGTTATTGAAAAGCTTTATTGTGTAGGTACGTCCCATTGCAATAGCTACTTTTTGTAGAAGGTAGTGCACAACCACGCGGGATACTCACGCTGTGGGACCAGCCAAGACGTTCTAGAGGGTCCCTGCAGCTCTCTAAAACGTCTTGGACCAGCTATCGGTGGCTACCTACCGTCTCTCAAGGCGAACTTGTGCAGTGGATTTCACCCCACCTAGAACGGGCGTCCGGTCCCCAAGAAACCACCTGCCAACTTTGTCACTCACTGCCATCCGTCGTTTTTCCTTTTCGCCGTCGCTGCGCCGTTGGTACCAGACATTTCGTGGAAATTTCGAAGGGGTACTAAAATGGGTGGCTAAAGGCGGCTACGACACAACTTTCAACCAAATCGGTTCAAGCTGTGAAGTTTTCTGTCATTTCCCGGCAACGCGCGGGTGAAAATGGATTTTGACATCGGGACCCCCTCTAGAGCACGATGTAAAAATGTCGATCATAATTGAACCAGCCGTTTGGAAGTTTCGCACAGTTGCGCACTAAAATAGCCTATTCCCTTCCGACGGACATACTGCAAAAACTAACCAACTAACTAATTTGGTGATCGGTTGAGCCGTTTGGCAGTAGTCGGTTCCGGACAAACAGCGAGACATTCTGACAGAGTCACGTTTCAACGGTTGGACGGATTTTAGTACAGTTTTTTGCAAAATGCTTCGATTTGGCCTCTGAGAAAGTTTATGATTTATAGAATTTCCTGAATCTCGTAAAAAGGAATGATCCGTAGGCATACACATGCGCGTTGCTTTGCATATAACAATCACATAGACTGACTTGAATTTTTGTGGATATATATACCGTTTTATTAGTGACGATATTCAAAACATTTCGCGGATATGTACTTAATTATTCAGTTTTATTTCCTGTCATAACCCCATTTAATTTAATTTAGTTTACTTTAATTTCGCTTGAATTTTCGTTGGACGGATTTTAGTGCATTTTTTTTCTAAGTGAATGAAACTGCCCAGGGAAGGTTTCTATGGCTATTTGCTTCACCTCCTGAATTCCTCCCTATTCGTCAAATTGGCCATCCCTAGCGACGTCCGGGTTAATTTCTGTATGTTTGAAGTATTTACTTTGTTACTGCTGTTGTTACTGTTAGGAACGTTCAGAATTTTATATTGTAGTTGAGTTTTGTAAACTGAAGTGTCCCCCTAATTAATTTAATTTAGCTTGCTTTCTCCACCCAGTAGGGCGGGTAGTTTGCTGGTCTATAATATAATTGAGTAATTCTGACAGGGCCACGTACAGAATTTAATGCCTTTTGAGAATGTCTATCTGTATTCTGTTTGTCTCAATAAATTAATATGCTAGCGGAGCTCGGTCGAAATTATGACAGCTAGCTCAGTTCGGACGTGTAGCGGAAAGTCAGGCAACCCGACGTAACTGGTATTACCTTTACACCTTCTTGCATAGGTATTTCACTGACATGAGCGTTCCAGTTTGATGTCTCATCCGCTAAAAACACCAGCACCTTAATTGGCAGTTATGAGAGCCGTACTGCTGTTACTGTCATCATACCAGGTATTTAGTAACAAAGTCGTGAGAGCCCCAGATAACACGCTTCGTCCTAGGTCTAGATGTGTTTAAGATTTTAATGTGTTTTCCCCCTGTTTCACCTCATGGAGCTTCATTGGAAAAAAAAAACTAGCTTTTCCAATATGGCAAAATGGCCGGGGTTATTACCTCTGACGGGGCATGAAGTCGAAAAGTGCCTCTCGAAAAGATGTGAGAGAAGGTGTCACCCCGGAAATCCGCGCCAAGCATTTGCATCGGTAGTGTGTGAGGTCCGTGTAAACAGCATATGCTCGCCAACACCCTCGCTGCCACCCCTGAACCACCAATCCCTTCGCCCCCTTCTCGATTTGCAATTCAGATGAATACAGCTGTTATCATCGCTATTGCCTGGATTAACGCTAATGCCTGGGAGTCTCCCAAGCGTCGGCTCTCTAGCGCCCTTACAGCCAACCTCCGTTTCAATATACCTACCTAGCACCGAATTATTAACTGGAACGAAACATATTTTTGAGTACTACACACTTTACAGGAACTGTACAGTGTCAGATGAGTAGATTAATATGATTGTCCTAGGTACTCACTCTAGTTTCCCACCGTAGATTTCAAAAACATGGGATATTTAAAGACAAACACACGGTTTTATTCCCTTCAAATATCCATAACTATGGCACAATGGCCTGGAGAAGCTGAACTATCGTAGGTAAGAGTGATTCGATCCCCTTATTAATTGTTTAATATCCATCGAAATCCGAATGATTATGAGTTTTGCTCCGCGTCTGCAAACATTTCCTCAAGTTCAGTTAACCTGGAGGCCCCCTCTATTGTTAAAGCACTTCCCCAGCCGCCCGGAAATGAAACCACCAGTGTTGAACAGGAGGATAAAATCTTAGGGCAAGTTTTACCAATACTTCCTAACCATGTTCAAGTATGTTTTTCCATGGTTTCATGGAAAAACATTGAATCATGGACATGTTTTTGGACGCACGAATTGACAGTACCGTAATGCATATCCGCATTCAATGTTTTTCCGTGAAAACGGAGAAAATTAGGTTTAATTTTTTTGCAAACGAAGAAATTTGGGGTTTGAAGAAGGGCTCACTCAGTAGATTAGGGAGGGTACTCACCTCGTCACTGTACCTCATCAGTCCTACAGACTTTCGAATTCCACCCTCTTAGGTCAAAACAGGAATGAAACTACTTTCTGGGCTCACTCAACTGATGTGGGAGGGTCCTCACCCCGTCATTGTTACTTATCAGTCCTACAGAGCCTCCATTTCAAATTTCAACCTCGTAGGTTAAACAGGAATTAAATTACCCTCGAGACTCCTCAACTGATTAGGTAGGATCCTCACATCGTCATTCTTACTCATCAGTCACTACAGAGGCTCCATTTCGAATTTCATCCTCGCAAATCGAAAAGGAATTCAATTTGCCTCAGGGCTCACTCAGCTGATTAGGAAGGACCTCATCATTGTACCTCACCTCACCAGTCCTACAGAGGCTCCATAAATATATACTAGTCGTAGTGTAGCTCGTAGTAATCGCCTTCAGTTCCACAACTACCTTGGTTTCTAGGACTTCAGTTGTATGGAAACCAGTGTTGTTTATCGGTAGTGCGTTACACTTCTTTGGGTCGGTCGGAAATGCTAGATTGTCCTCCAGCCCAAAAACATATTTATGTTGAAAGCTACATAATTTTTAACATTCGTTTCTAACATGAGTTATTGCTGCAAATAAAACTGCAGATCTTATTATTAGAATTAGTGAAACATGCTAAAAGAAACCAATTTGTTTGGTAATTATAGTTTTTGGTTACAGTGGGCGACAATATAATTTTTCCAAAATTTCGACTGACGTTTTGGTGTTGCTACTTAATTAATTGCTATTTTAATTGAATATCACCCAAATCGAGTTTGTGACTAACATAACTGCGACAGAAAGGGAAATGAATCATTCAACATCATCTGATAGGTCAAATCCGCTTGCTAAAGTTAAATAAGTCAATACGTTGGAGGCCAACTTGTAATTGAGAGGACCTAATTAATCTCGAGCCGGTATAAGGGGCATGATGAACAGCCAATAAGGCAGGAGTAAGGGACGGATAAGGACACTAACGAATGATTCATTGGCTAATGGTCGCCGCATATTGAGGCTTGGGTGGCTGGCGAGGGATCAGGACGATACCGTCTGATCCTACCGATCTCAAACGTCCAACATCATTTGTTCTCCAGTGAACCTAAAGCGGCCCACACACGCTTAGTTTAAATGCACAGTTCATCTGTGCAATAACTTTAAAAAAAAAAAAAAATAAATGCGTTGCCGTAGGGGGCGTTTAGCCGCCAGTGGTTTGTGTTCATGACGGTACGTTTATTGTCGAATGAAATCTGGGGGACACCCCCAGACCCCCGGATTGTAACAGTTTAGATGAAGGATCAAAGCAAGGAAACATGGAACATGTTTTTGAATAGGTACCTACATGATAACAGAGGATATGGATGTATGTAGAAAAACGTCTGCCAATTCGAGCAGGCACTATAGCTTACCGTCACTTACAGTCACATTTCATGTTTGCGCATGCGCAGAGGGAAATTACAGTAAGACTCCAATGAAGTTCATGTGGAACCGTCAAAGTATTATACTGATCGACCCTCCAAATGTGAACTCATTTCAACGATAATTAAGGTAGTTATGGGCACTCCAAGTATTTCACGTTTGCCCCACTCAGCAGAGGGAGAACTGTGCGGGCGACGGGGTGAGGAGGGGCGAGTGTATACGCGGACTGGATGCGGACGCTCTGCAGCCCAGTTTACTCCCGTAAAAACATGTTCTATGTTAAAAGCTGGATGACCCGATCCTCAGGTGAGCAATAAACTGGAGACCGCAAGAAGAGATCAGAAGAGGGCGTGACACCGCCCAGTGATCGACCCCACTCCGAAGTAATGCTGAACAAGTGATTCCGGGGTGGATTAGTTCAAGAGGATTAGGGTTAGTGGGTTTTTAGTGTGTGAAACCTCACACGGCTGCGGAGTGCGGACCATCCAAAGCGCAAGTCTTTTTCAAGATTTTCCCACTGTTTCCCTTTACGGGAAAGTTACGGTAATTTTATAATGATTTTGGTATGGGGCCATCTGTGACTCAACCCGCACCTACCCTCGAAATTCCAGCCCACTATGACCATTATTTCGAGTAGTTATGGGTTTTGCAAGGAATTATCACAGATAGACAGACACGGCACCAAATATGTTCCTCGATGTCTGAAACGGAACACGGTACTGGAAATTTTCATTTTGGAGGATATGAACTTTTTTTACTCAATCACGAATCCAAGGCTTCCCTGCCTTCCGTAGTAATGAAGCAAGAAAATTCGTGAGATTTCCAACCCTCGGATCTGCGACCTAATGCAGTGTCATGTAACACGTCCTCAGCTGCTTTTGGCGTTTTTCGGGTATGTAGAACCCCCTCGACAGTTTTCGGCGGAGTGGGGTCTGGCTCTCCACGGAGAAGGCACCACGTGTGGTAGAGAAGTGTCTGGAACCCGCGTCCTGGGGACGGAGACTAGCGCGATCTACAGGTCACTGAGAGAGTCAGAACCGCCGTCAGTTTTGCCAATCTCACTGTTTTTCCGGATTCTGGTAGATCTACCGAGTTTTTCACCCATAAAATTCTACATACATACCTGTTTTCTACATTTTTTAATTTTCCTTCAGATTTCTTCTGTGTTGTGCATTACACATTAGTACCTGTCTTTTTAGGACATACTGCCTTAGTAAGAGACCGAAACCCATCAAACCTATGGGTAACTACATACTTCATAAAGTTCATACCCACTTTTTTACCGCTGCAAATTATTACACAACGGTTTATTATTTACCGGTATAGATGCCCTTCTGAGTAGACCACTGTTTTCTCTGGGTCCACCGTAAGGCGTACAGACCGAAATGATTTTTATTGCATTTTCGGATTCTACGTACCTTGAAATGTAAAAACCATAAAATTTTGAGGGGCAAAATTTTTGATTATCAACAATGAAGAAGTTCCCTAAACCAGATCATCGCCTTGATGTGGACCCATGGGATCCCCAACTGGAAGCATACACTTACTTTTCAAAATTGTCTGGGTTCCTCGGCAGAAGTCCTTGAACTGGGAAGAGCACTACTAAAAAGACATTTGCGCACCGATTAACGCGAATGGAAAACTTGACCTCAAAGGGCGGACGTTTTGATGCGCTTTAGAATTTGTTTCATACAATCACGCTGTATGACGGATTTTTTACCCCTATGGATAGTTTTAGGTACCTACAGTATAAGTTTCTTTTACTTTGGATACCATTATTGAAATTATTTCTGTTCTATTTTCATTAGTATGCAGGAATAATGTTTAATTTTTTTTCAAACGATAGATTTTCGTACTTGTTGTTATAAAAAAACTAATGTTTCTGTTGTGAATCTACATAATAATTGTTACCATACACACAGAACTAGAATCCCTTCTTGACACTGCATAAAATGGAAAACACCATAAATTAAATACCATCAATAAATTATGACTGATGTGTCCAGGCTTATTATTAAGAGAAAGGCGCAACTGATAAGTAGCAGGTGCCTATTAAAAAAATACACAAGTAATAGTTCTTGGTCATTTTTAATTCACATTTTCTAAAACAGGAAATTTAATAGTGGTAGTGGTGAAAATTACCTTGGTAATATGTTTTATAACATCGTTTTAAAATAATAAGTAACCTACCACTTGAGTATGTGGGTGTAGGTACTATTTATCAACTCTGACAAAAATACAAAAATGACACCACAAGTCTGAAAAAATAACTACCTACCTATCCTAGTGACTAGAGATGAAGCCGTGAACTGACTGCGTCTAATCCGAATCTATTAGATAGTTACTGATAATCTGTCCGAAACCAAAAATCAGAGTCAAAAGCAGCAAGGGTTGGAACCAAAATGACAGACTAAAAAAACTAAACGTGACTAGAGAGAAAGCCGTGAACTGTCCGTTTCTAAAAATCGAAAACGAACGCGAATTAAATCTAGATAAAATAATAAAAGAAGACAAAACTAGGGCCGGGTAGGTGTGATATTGATTGTGGTTGGCGGGTTTATTTGTGATAACTGATAACGAAACGAGGTTCTGACTCTCTCAGTGACCTGTAGATCGCGCTAGTCTCCGTCCCCAGGACGCGGGTTCCAGACACTGCTCGTGTGGTAGGGGTGGAGGTGGGTGCGGGCAGGAGTGGGGTAGAGGGAGAACTGTGCCGGCGCGGCGCCGGGGAGGGGAGCCTAGTTCACCTGGACAGGACGTGGATGCTTTCCAGCCTGGTTTACTCCCGTAAAAACATGTTAAAAACGCTGCAAATCCCTGCACAACGGTTTATTAGGTTTGTTCCATCCGAGCGAGTTCAGTAGAACGTATTTCGCTCTCGTATCTGCACCTACCCCCACCCCTTTCGGTTCCGTACTGGTGGGTGTCGCACTGATGAACTCGCACTGAAGCGGATGGAACAAACCTATTATTTTGTATAGAATACCGTTCCGTTACAGATCACAGCTCTGTGTATAGATAACCCGTCTACATAATATGATATGTACTAGTCTATACATATTATGTAGATCGCAGACCCTCCTTAGGTTAGTACCTAAACCCGTACTCGTTACTAGGTACCTACCTAAATCACGAGTTAAATGTTGCTAAAATAATTCTGCCGATGACAAACAGTACCTAACAAAAAGAAACACACATAATGAAGTTCTGAAAAGAAATTGTTGATGAGGAGTGAAAAAAGTTGCGAAAGTACCTACCAACAAACTCCAGCCCCTTCTACGTAGATGGTATAATGAACCGTTGTGTAATAATTTACCGTTGAGTAATGATTTACCGTAGTAATAATTTACCCATCAATAATACCTCAACGTTTGTTCAAGTTACACTACCTACCAACAAACTCCAAAAGAGCCATCATTTTTCAAATGAAATAATATCACAAAACAACCAAGTCGACTTCATACACCGCCAATATAATCAGGTGATCCCTAGCAATGATTTCATCTCCGCCAAATTTCCTATTGTGGGCGCGTCTCTGGTTACGAGATTTGGTTTGAATTGTCCTTACTGTGAACGAACGGCTGGACATACGACGCTCCGGATGGTCTTAAAAAACTCACAAGTTCAAGACCTATTTAAAACCGTAAAAATATTCACGAAAAAAATGGTATAGGCGTTTTGAAAATTTCAACCCCTATTTTGAACCCCTTAGAGATGACTCACAGTAACGTCGAGCTTCGAGGACCAACTAGACAGCGAACGGAACCTATAACCCGAATTTCATCAATTTTCTTTCATGGTAACTAAGAAAAGTGGCCCGTACGGCGTACGGCGGACAGACAGAAATATTTTGGTTTATTATTTTCAATAATGAACCATTGGAATCGAGCATGAAAAAAAAAATTCTTACCCCCCCCTCAAAATTTGATGGTTTACGTTTCAAGGTATGTAGAATCCAAACTGCAATAAAAATATTTCTGTCTGTCCGCCGTACGCCGTACGCCGTACGGGCCACTTTTCTTAGTTACCATGAAAGAAAATTGATGAAATTCGGGTTATAGGTTCCGTTCGGGGTCTAGTTGGTCCTCGAAGCTCGACGTTACTGTGAGTCATCTCTAAGGGGTTCAAAATAGGGGTTGACATTTTCAAAACGCCTATACCATTTTTTTACGTGAATATTTTTACGGTTGTAAATAGTTCTTGAACTTGCGAGTTTTTTAAGACCATCCGGAGCATCGTACGTCCAGCCGTTCGTTCACAGTAAGGCCCCGAAGTTTGCACCGACAGGCATTTTCGACTCCAGTGTGAATGAAATGTATACAATTCAAACCAAATCTCGTAACCAGAGACGCGCCCACAATAGGAAATTTGGCGGAGATGAAATCATTGCTAGGGATCACCTGATTATATTGGCGGAGTATGAAGTCGAGTTGGTTGTTTTGTGATATTATTTCATTGAAAAATGATGGCTTTTTTGGAGTTTGTTGGTAGGTAGTGAAACTTGAACAAACGTTGAAGTATTATTGATGGGTAAATTATTACTACGGTAAATCATTACTCAACGGTAAATTATTACACAACGGTTCATTATACCATCTACGTAGAAGGGGCTGGAGTTTGTTGGTAGGTACTTTCGCAACTTTTTTCACTCCTCATCAACAATTTCTTTTCAGAACTTCATTATGTGTGTTTCTTTTTGTTAGGTACTGTTTGTCATCGGCAGAATTATTTTAGCAACATTTAACTCGTGATTTAGGTAGGTACCTAGTAACGAGTACGGGGTTAGGTACTAACCTAAGGAGGGTCTGCGATCTACATAATATGTATAGAATAGTACATATCATATTATATAGACGGGTTATCTATAGGTACATAGAGCTGTGATCTGTAACGGAAGGGTATTCTATACAAAATAATAAACCGTTGTGCAGGGATTTGCAGCGTTTTTATTGCAGTTTTGGATTCTACATACCTTGAAACGTAAACCATCAAATTTTGAGGGGGGGTAAGAATTTTTTGTTCATGCTCGATTCCAATGGTTCATTATTGAAAATAATAAACCAAAAAAGAAATAGCTGCGTAGTTATCTCAACTGAAGGTGTGTGGACTACTTCAATTTTCCCCTCAGTTTAGCTTTCAGTTCTCTCAGCTTTTCCCCGCAGTGGGTACGCCCTGGAGAATGGAGACGCGAACCTACACGGCTGCGTGCCCCGGCCACGGACTAGACGGAACTGTCCGAACTGTGCGGTTAACTGAGTTAACTGCGCAATTTATAGTAGCAAGAGTAGACAAATTTGCTTAGGCCTGCATAATAACCTGCAATAACTGCACAGTTTCCTCAGGTTTTCGGTCAGACATGACGTCAAATGCTGAAATTCCCCGAAATGAAAAAATGAACGGTATCGAACGTTATATGAAGAAATGTATAGTGTTAAAATCAAGTGCATGCGCACTAGTAGGTTCTATACAAAGTACGTCCCTGGATGATTTGGTAGTAATACTAAGCAGAGGTCGATGATACGAGAAATAGAAATTGTATTCTCTGGTGTTCAGTTGTGAACGTATCGAGTAAAGACGTCGCCGATACACTCATATTTCAGGTCGTCGAAATGGCCGGATCATTAGTGAGCTCTAGATGATAGACGTCTTTCATGTAGGCGACAGAAGGGGCGTTTTGTCTGAAATCGAGACTAAAATCGCCGCTAAGAACGATGGGTACCTAGCAGTCCTAAGGAGGCGCCCTGTCAAATTTCAGCATCATATCATGAGCGGGAGAGAAATTAGCCCGAGGGCTCACTCAGCTGATTGGGGAGGGACTCCATGTTATCATAAGTACCCAACAGTCCTAAGGAGGCTTCCTGTTAAATTTAAGCGTCGTATCATGAGGGGGAGAGGAATTAGCCTCAGGGCTCACTCAGATGATGTGGGGGGGGGGGGGGGGGATCTTGTCATTCGTACCCAACAGTCCTAAGGAGGCTCCCTGTCGAATTTCAGCTTCGTCGGATGAGGAAAGAAATTAGCCACAGAGCTCACTCAGCTGTTCGGGGAGGGACCCCATCTTGTCATACGTACCCAGCAGTCTAAGGAAGCTCCCTGTAAAATTTCAGCATCATATCATGAGCGGGAGAGAAATTAGCCTCAGGGCTCACTCAGCTGAGCAGGGAGGGACGCCATCTTATCATACGTACCCAGCAGTCCTGAAGAGGCTTCCTGTTAAATATCAGCTTTGTAGGATGAGGGGGAGATGCATGGTACCTTTGAGATTGAACAAACGTTGTGCTTCATGATTAATAAAAAATAATAATTAATTATTGCATTAATTAATCCTCCGCATTTTTGTGAAACTGTAATTCCCGGGCCGGCTCCAGTACGCGATTTAGGGGTTTACGGGGGGTGGGGGTCACGAGGGTAGGTATTTCCCACAGAAACAGTGATATATAGAAGAGGCATCTATACAGGCAAATAATAAACCGCTGTGTAATAATTTATTTGCAGCGTTCTGGTTTACTAGCTGTTGTGCCCGTCGCTGACGGGTAGAACTCGGGGTGGGTCCATCTGACTTTGTTACCTCTCGCTTTACAGATTATATCTCTTACATGTCCCTTTAGAAACTGTTATATTAAGTTAATTTAATATAATTTAAATGAAGGTTCCTATCATTAGGAAAAAACAGGAAATAGAGAAAACAACTGCAATCAGCATTTATTGAACCATGTCTCAGTCAAAAATTACTTCCTTATATACCACGTTGGGGGTCGAAAGTCCGTCAGCAGTAGCAAACAGAGCCTGAGTCGAACTGACCCTGGAGCAGGCAACGTACAGCTGTCCATGTGAGAAGCATCCTGACCTCAGATCCAATCCAGCCACCCTGAGGGTTTGACCCTGGGATTTGTTGATAGACATAGCAAAAGAAAGACTTAAGGGGAACTGGACCCGCTTGAATTGGAACGGGTAGTTGCTGGGGATGATCGGTATCCTAGGGATGAAGACGTCCTCCCCGGCACCTACTCCGGTCAATATGGTGGCTTCAACGCCCTTTCCTTCCTGCATCAATGCGCAGTATGCCCTACATATATTTCTCTTTTTATGTTTTTAGGTGACAGCACTCCACCCCAACGTCGTTGAAGCCACCATATTGACCGGAGTAGGTGCCAGGGAGGACGTCTTCATCCCTAGGATACCGATCATCCCCAGCAACTACCCGTTCCAATTCAAGCGGGTCCAGTTCCCCTTAAGTCTTTGCTTTGCTATGTCTATCAACAAATCCCAGGGTCAAACCCTCAGGGTGGCTGGATTGGATCTGAAGTCAGGATGCTTCTCACATGGACAGCTGTGCTGACGGACTTTCGACCCCCAACGTGGTATATAAGGAAGTAATTTTTGACTGAGACATGGTTCAATAAATGCTGATTGCAGTTGTTTTCTCTATTTCCTGTTTTTTCCTAATGATAGGAACCTTCATTTAAATTATATTAAATTAACTTTATATAACAGTTTCTAAAGGGACATGTAAGAGATATAATTTGTAAAGCGAGAGGTAACAAAGTCAGATGAACCCACCCCGAGTTCTACCCGCCAGCGACGGGTAGAATACTGTCCAATGAATCAATACTGTCCAATGAAATGAAGCAGTAAATTGGAGTTGAAATAGTAAGGTGTTTCGGCTTCCCTATAAACCCCCACCCCTATTCATCAGATCCGGGAGTGAATCCCCCTATGTCCTTCCCCGATCACTGAAACATCTAAATACGCGAGATGGGTTCGATCTATTGAGCCGTTTTCGAGAATTTAATTTTTTTATGTTTCGGCTTCCCTATAAACCCCCACCCCTATCCATCGGATCCGGAAGTAAACCTCCTTATGTCCTTCCCTGGTCATAGAAACATTCAAATACGCGAGATGGGTTCGATCCATTGAGCCGTTTTGGCGTGATTGAAAGACAAACTAACAGACAAACAGACAGACACCACGAAAATCATCTGTAAATTTAGTTATATAGATTATTTTCGATAATTAACCTTTGGAATCGAGCATGAAAACAATTTTTAAGCCCTCAAAATTTTGTGGATTAAAACTATCCTTAGTTAAAAAAAAAAAAAAAAATTTTAAGCCCCCCCAAAATTTTGTGGTTTACATTTCAAGGTATGTAGATTCCTAAAATGCAATAAAAAACTTTCTCCGTCCACCGTACGCCGTACTTGGCACTTTTCATAGTTACCATGAGCCAAAAATTGAAGAAATTCGGTTTATTGGTCCCGTTCGGGGTCTAGTTGGTCCTCGAAGCTCGGCGTTACTGTCAGTCACCTCTGAGGGGTGAAAAATAGGGGTTGCAATTTTCAGGACGCCTATGCCTTTTTTTTACGTAAATCTTTTTACGGTGTTAAATAGATCTTAAACTAACGAGTTTTTTTAGACTACCCGGAACACTGTAGGTACGTCCCGCCGTTCCTTCAGAGTAAGGACCCCCAAGTTTGCACCGACAGGCTTGGTCAACAGGAGGGTGAATGAAATTGTATACATTCAGCCCAAATATAATCACTAGGGAACACCTGATATAATCACGGATGGCTGTGTGAATTCGAGTTGGTTGTTCCGCAATATTATTCCATTTGAAAAATGATGGCTCTTTCGGATTTTGTTGATAGGTGCATTTGCAACTTGAACAAACGGTGAAGTATTATTGATCGGTAAATTATTAGACAATGGCAAATTATTACAGAACGATTTATTATTGGCTTCATGCTTCATTAGTAACTACAAATAATTAATGATTGAATTATTGAATCCCGCGAATTTGTAGGAAACTTTAATTCCGGGGCCGGCTCCTTTGCTGGGAAAGAGCTCGAGGGTATTGACGCAGAAAACAGTGATCTACGTAGAAGGGGCATCTGTACAGGTAAATAATAAACCTTTGTGTAATAATTACAACGTTTTTTAATTATTTTCATCCGCGAACCTTTGGAATCGAGCATGGGAAAAATATACCTATAGTCATCTCGTCTAGCCGTCATTATAAACCAAACTATTCTGCACCTCGCGGGGTTGAAACAATCAGTGTGATCAGTTTTCAAAGCTGTTCAAATTTGATTGACTGTTCTTGGAAACTAGCTTACACCTCAAGCATCCATGAAAACTTGGATTCGAAATTTTCCCGATGAACTTCATTCGCATTACAGTATCAGGTAGGTATTTTAAATGGTAATGAAGACTGAAGTAGTAGTTTTACCTGGTGACGAATGTTCCGTGTTAGGTTCATTTCATCAGCTTTGGGAAGTGTGGAATTCAAATGGGAGGAGAGTTTCTTACGGTAACGTGTGGGACAAAAACGAATGAGAATGAACGATGTTAGAACGACGAAAATTTGGCATTAAAGCCAAGATGGATAATATATTGGATTCCTAACAAAGTGGAATGTTGACGGGGAATTCAAGTTCATTTTTAGTCAATTCCAAAAGGAGACATTATTTCGTATTATTTCATTGAATTAGCGATACTCGAAATCATTTTCAAAGACGAATTAATGGATACGTACACCATACGGCCGGGAACGAAGAGCTCGTGCTACAGTCCCAACGTAATTAGCCTTACGGCAGAGGGTCGAGAGGAATATAAACAATACAGCGAATTATACGGAGTTTATAATTACACCGAACTTCACGGAGGACGGCCGAGTTCCTAACTGCATACAAACATGAATCGCTTCTGAGAAATGCGCTTCCTATGCATGTGGTATCCGCACCAATCCTCAAGTGCTCATTGGAAAGAGTGATGTCAGAGGTACTTTCCACGTACTTGTAGGAATTGTAAGTTACATCTTGGTATGATGATCATTTACTCTGATTATAGGTTGAATGAAGGAATGATGGTAATTTATTGTGGAAAACATTTAATCTATTTTGAAGCAACTAGGTTTTCCTTATAACGAAGCTAGGAATTATTATGGTTTATCATTTTCAATGATGAACCTCTGGAATCGAGCATGAAAAAAAAAATCCCCCCCCCCCCCGCAACAAAATCCCCCCCCCCCCGCAACAAAATCCCCCCAACAAAATACGATGGTTTCCGTTTCAAGAAGGTCTAAGTTACCTTCCAGTTTACGTTCTCAGAACATAGCATATTTTGGATTTTTATTTTCAATAATGAACCTTTGGAATCTAGCCTGAAAAAAAAGTAACAAAATCTGTGTTTTTTGAAGGTTGCTTTGAGAGACATTCCAGACTACTATAGACGCTCTAGCGTGTCTACTGTTTAACATCGCCCTGATGGATAAGGCAGTCAAGGACTCCAAAATCAATACCTGACGGGCCATCATCTAGTCATTTCCAGGGCGCCGTTTTATCGGATTTTTTTAAGTTTTTGAATTGAGTCTCGAACTGAGGAATTGTTTGAGACCACCCGGAACCTTGTCCGTCCAGCCGTTGGTTCACAGAAAGGCCCTGAAATTGTCACCGAAAGTTTCGTCAACATCATCGTGAATGAAACGGTATAAATCCAGCGCAGATGTCATTGCTAGGAAACACCTGATTATTGTCACGCATGGCTGCATGAAATCGAGTTGGCTCTTCTGTGACAATATGTATTTCATTAGACGAATGATGGCCGTTTTGAATTTTGTTGTAGATAGGTACCTTCTTTCGTAACGTGAACAAGGAACGTTATGCTTCATGAATAACGGTAAGTTATAAAATTCTTGTATGTACAAGAATTCGGCTCCAGTACTCGATTTATTGAAAACAGAAAACAGTGATCTAAGCAGTAGAGGCCGCTACAATACAAGTGAATAACAAACCGCTATGTAATAATCTGCAGTGTTCTATTATAGACACGGGCTTTTTGATGGAATATGTTTGGTTTATTCATTTAATTTGATGGTTACAATTTGATTTGGACGAATCCATATGATATCATCTTGGGGCCTACCCGCACCTACCTATAGCATTTTAGCTCATAACTTTCCTTTGAGTATTTAATGGGCTACGTAGGTAGAAAGGCACGATAATATTATACCAGAAGTCGCGTATGGTGATCGAACTGGGACCGACTGGAAACAATCACTATATGCTACTAATCTCTACAACCGACTTCTACTGTATAATATACTAAGCGGTGATTTTAGCTATTTTTACCGATATTGCCGAATGGCGACCCCCAGAACTGACCTAATTTTGATTAATTATCTACATATGTTTTTGAGGAAATCTTCATTAATGCTGATAGGTAGTTAGTTGTCTTCTGTTTCGGATCAATGTTCACTAGGTACCACTTTTAGTGAAGATATACTTACGATTTTTGGGAGATGTCAGCCATTTTTACCTATTTTGCCGGCTTTTAACACCCAAAAACTCTATAACTGATCATTATAATCCACCTTTTGATAAGAGGCCAATTCACTGTGTGTTTACATACAGCCGATCCTTATACCCGGCTTATTGCTTTAACCGCCTTTCTACTAAGCGACTTCTACTGTACTACGTTTGTATTACCTATGTGAGTATATTTATATTTAAATTTATCTATGTGCATACAAACAAAAATACTCATCATCTGGAAGAGCTATATATTACTATTATTTCGTGTTCGAGGCTATCACAAATGATGTACCTAACAAGTCTGATTCACGCATTGAAAGTGTGTCGGAAGTTTGCCTGAAATGTGACAAATTAAAAACGTATATAATGTAGGCACTCAGGCTTTGAGCGACCAAACCGAAGAATTTGGAATCTAGTTCACAAGGAAACCCATAGAGCAGTATGAAGGATAAGCATTTTTTCTTCAGGAGCCTCCGGAAAGGTTGAGGCGTCAATCTGAATCCACTAGTTTCTATAGTATATGAAAATTTCTATAGTATATATTCTACACATGTATATGAAATAGCTATGATTTTATAATATACCAAGATATTTTTGTCGCTGGAACTTTTGTAGTTGTGGTTTCTTGTTCCACGTCAGCCGTTTTCAATGCAGCAAAACACTTTAGCTCATTAGTGAATTGGTGAAAATAACAAATAATATAATACAAGATTTAAAGTCGATTTTGATAATGAATCAATTTCCAGAGGAGTTATCATCTACAACTAACATAGCGGCTTAGTGTTTGAACGATACAGAGTGGTATAGGATAGGGACTGTGAAATACTGATTTGACACCAGAGAAACCATATGAGTGAAATTTGTACGAGAGAGGGTGAGAAAACGATTGCTGCGATGAACGGTGGACTTGGAATGAAAACAGGCAACTAATATAAATCGAGGCTCGATATAGCCACAGCCATTCCAACCCACCGTGCGCTTTGAATGTCTCTTTTATTCTACAGATTTCTAATAACTGTTCCCATAACGTTGTAATTGGCCAGGATTACGTTAAACGGACTTTTTGACATGCTCATGTTAACCCCCATTTTTCCACATTTTCCTAGCTGTTGACTCGTGTATGAAAATAATATGTTCTCGGCTAACTTTAAGAGACGGCAAGACAATGTACTCGGCGAACGGATGGATACTTTAAATTCGATTCTCTTATACCAGGTATATTTAAACTTATACCTGGGGCTGGTATACCTGGTCTTTAGCGTGCGTGATCGGCATTTATCCGATCCAACCTACCAACCCCGTTGCGCTACTACAACCCACCTTGGGAATCCCCGTGTCTTGCATTCTTAGACGGTGCCCTGCCCACGTTATCGGTAGCATTTTATAAAGCCAATCGCATACTGGTCCCCAAACAGGTTATAAAGCTCGCGGTTGAACCGTGCACGCCAGTTACGTCTTCACAAACTGGACCAAAAACTCTGCGCAGCACTTTCTTTTCAAATACTGCTAAAGAAAAAAGTGTTTTCAATAGCAGCAGACAGAGACAAGTTTCAGCGGCATACGTCAGCAATGGTCTCACAAGTGTACAGAGAAATCTTTGTTGATCCCGACAAACTTCTATCCTGAAGTGCTTGATTACGCCGAAATAGCATTTTTTAGCATTCATTATTCGGATCCTTATCTCCTGGCTCATGTCGCTGTTCCACGTTACTGTTGAGCCAAGGCAGGTGAAGGGCTCCACTGACTCAAACGTGTACGCACCCAGTCATACATTTTCGGTCCTCTTATGTCTTCCTGCTGCCATGAAATGGGTTTTGGCTTCACTGAAAAGGAGCCCCATCTTCTTTGCTTCCCTTTCAAGACTGAGAAAGCTTCCTGGACTGCAGGCAGACTTCTTCAATTTATACCTTGGTCCTCCACACATACCAGAGTATGCACCGACTAGATGATGGTCCCTCAGATATTGATTTTATAGTCCCTGACTGCCTTATCCATCAGGGCGATGTTAAACAGTATACACGCTAGAGCGTCTCCCTGTCTAAGATCCATAGTAGTCTGGAATGCCTCTGAAGGCTTATTCTGGACATTTATCCAGCCGCTCTTCAACAAAAAAATACTTTCTCTTCCAGCTAACGGCAATTATCTAACGACCCAATTACGCACCAAACAATGTATGTGAAGAGTTTGCACCCTTCCGTCAGTTTGAAATCTATCTTACTAGAATCGGCACTTACTTGAAGGTGGTTCATGATACAGAAGAGGGTAGAATCAATACACAGAGAAATTCGAGCTACACGTAGGTACGTCATCTAATGATTATACACCTTAATCAAAACCCCAGGTTCGCTGAACCAACCAAATCACTGAAGCAGGTCTCCATTCATTTTTTCGAGACATAAAATAAAATTGTCAGTGTTCTGGATAATTATACCGTGACTCGTATGTTATCTGCTGTGTGTTGTGACGGTGTGGCTGTTCTCGAGCCATTTTTTCTTCCGGTAGAGATGGGGTCGTTTGGGGAAGCCTAATCGATATAAACCTTCTTAACCGGTGATAATATCACCGGTCTAGGAGAGGGACTCTCGAGGATCCACCGTCAGTCTCACTCTGTCACACTGTAGAAGAGCGTGGTTTGGTAGTATGCGCTGAGTAATTCACCATACTCCATCCACTTTTTGTGGGCTTACCAGAAGGATAAGCCCAAAGGTTTTTCAGGAGATTCCTTTACAATCATCCTGTCCCTTTGATAATACATACAACTATTGGCTTCCCCACCCCATTTCCCCTTTTATAGTGTCAATATAATTAAAATATATTGAGCTCATTTGAAGGCGAGTGATGCCCTGTCCCAATTTACAAGTCCCAACAGTTGTTCCATCCTAACGATGGAGGTTGATCACCCAGAGGTTGCCCAGATGAGCACAATTCACTGAACAACAACCTCTGACAAAATTTTTTCTCTGCCAGTACTCGTACGTATATGAGCTTTGATCTCCACTAGTAAATATTATTGAGGTAGTACCATTACGATGGAGGTTAGTCACCTTGAAGTTGTTCAGATGTCCTTTCCTGAACCAGAACTTCATATTACTTTTCATTCCCCCCTTTCCCTCTCACACTTCTGCTACCCAGAAGTGTGTCATGTGGGAAGGAGTGTGAAGGTGTGGCTGTGCTCGAGCCATTTTTCCTTCCTGTGGAGACGGGGTCGTTTGGGGAAGCCTAATCGATTTCCCTTCTTAACCGGTGATAATCTTAACCGTCACTCTCACTCTCAATGCCAATGATTGGTACCTTTATATTTCCTTAATAATCACTTCCAATATCATTTCAAGTGCGGCTGGTCATTGAATTATGCTTACCTACTGTCTACTTAGCCATATACTGGCAGCTACTTTGGGGTCAAGTAACTCAGACATATTATTATCATGTATCGTGTTTCTTGTCAGGAAACTTGTTTCCAACAGTTTTTCTTCTGCGGATCGAGAATTTCGTCAATGGATTTCATTTCTACTAACGCCCCCATCATTATCGTCTCGTCTCTAATAATGGTGGTTCACTCAAGTTTTCGCATTAATGGCATTACATACGTTATCGCATATCATTGTGAAAGCGAACACCGTAGAGATGGTAACGAATGGATGACCTGGGGATAACCTCAAAAGAGATTATTATTGACCTGAAATGTGACATTTGAATTCTTACTCATTCATTGGCGATGGCGAGGTAATCATGCGAAATGTCAGGAGGGAAGCAATTAGAAAATCCCGATAATCTCAACGTTCTTTGTCGCGGCGATAATTGATTCAGAGGGCTGGACTTTGTCATCTTACAGTCATTTCATAATAGGTTTATCAGGGTCATTTTATACTAATAACTTCTACGAGATTAAACGAACCTACTAACTTTTATATTATGCCATTATTTCTTTGTACTGTGTATGTACTTTTAATCTAATAAAAATAAATGCAAATAACAATAAAACTATTCACGCTTGGCTGATGATTATCATCAGACTAGAGTCATCTGCCTGCAGCCGGTTGTATAATTGTTCACCAAAAACTACTTCCGATGCCCATGCACATGTTGAATTACTCACTCCCACGAAATTTGGTATATAATATATCCATACCACGGCCTACAAGAACCTAAAAGTGGAAGTAAATCGAACATACAAAAATAATAAGGTTATTTGCATTTAAAGTGAATTTATGAAACGTGAACGGCCCCCTGCCAGTTTAACAATAATTAATTTAATTGATTTATTCCGCTATCATGTCCGCTCACTTCATTGTATTATTGGATTACTAGCCTGACCGCTCGCTTCGCTCGCTATCCGAGATTCGCTGTACGCAGTATCGTGGAACCAACAAACGACGGAAAAATCCCATAGCCTACTGGGTATTTGTGCCCAATTTTATCAAAATCCGTCAAGCCATTCAGGAGTTGACCATGGTCGACCATATTTCCGCTATGGTCAGGGAATTAAAAATGCGACGTTGCACAACTTGGGAGCCTACTGGATATTCGTGCCAAATTTGGTCGATATCCGTTGAGCAATTCGGGATTCGACCATGGAGGGGCCTATCGATGCGCTATGGTCGACCGCGGGGGTAGTCCGAAGGGTCGATCGTAGATAGAATTTCACGTAGATTACGAATACGCGATAAAAAATAGGGGTTACCATTTCAATTAACGAAGTTGACCATGGTCGACCATAGTTCCGCTATGGTCAGGGAATTAAAAATGCGACGTTGCACAACTTGGGAGCCTACTGGATATTCGTGCCAAATTTGGTCGATATCCGTTGAGCAATTCGGGATTCGACCATGGAGGGGCCCATGGATGCGCTATGGTCGACCGCGGGGGTAGTCCGAAGGGTCGATCGTAGATAGAATTTCACGTAGATTACGAATACGCGATAAAAAATAGGGGTTACCATATCAATCAACGAAGTTGACCATGGTCGACCATAGTTCCGCTATGGTCAGGGAATTAAAAATGCGACGTTGCAAAACTTGGGAGCCTACTGGATATTCGTGCCAAATTTGGTCGATATCCGTCGAGCCATTAGGCCGTGGGAAGACGGACAGACAGACAGACAGACAGACAGACAGACTCACTCACTCACAGAGATTCGTTTTTATAATATATAGAGATACACTGTATACGAGTGACTATCTCAAATCATAATATTAACTTTCTTAATACTCCTAGAAAAAATTGAGGGATCGGGAATACGCTCATGTCATCCTCATCAACTCTGGCCTTCAAAACAGCTGCAGCAGTTAAGGAGAAAGTGTTCCCGTTGGGTCACGGGTACTACTTCCCGCAGACATGAGTACCACCGGTTGAGAGGTGATCTCCGCTCTGAGCTAGAATGACCGTCGGTTAAGAGGAATATATAATACATGAACTACGAGGAAATGAGGATGAAGACTGTGTTGTACGTAGATGTTTTTGATAAATTCTGATATTCGCACCAAAATTGAGCTATTAGCAAGCACGTTCGCGTTGGAATTAATCGAAAGGAACACTAAATTAGTCACGAACACCATCAATGTCAAAATGTAATAACATTCCATTCATGAAATAACGGAGCCCGTACATTAACAACCTTAGGAAACAGTTTTTCATTAATCTGGTCAAAAGTCTAGTTTTCAACTGTCTGGAATCTCGACTAATTGGAATATTTTATGAGTGTATAACTTTTTCCCACTCCCCTCTTTCACTTTCTCCCAATACGTTTAGGGCCCTTGTACAATCCCGAACTTTTTTAATCACGATATAAGACGAAGAGTTGTGAAGGGTGAAGTTTGCTAGCCAAACACGCTCGATCAGTGAGCTGAAAGAGGTAATTGAAAGTTCAAATAATGTTCGGGTAGTCAACAACAGGTCCCCCCCCCCCCCCCCCCCTCCATTTTTGAAAGATTGGATATGACATTCGTAACTTGTTTGTATCATAAAATGAATCTATAATTCATCAACTCCGGCTAGATAGAAAATCCAAAACAATGATCAGTTACAGTATTTCTGATAGGAATCAGTTCTAGGGATTAGGTACCTGTGAAACACAAACTTGGACTCACCATATTGGAACTATAGGCCTTGAAAATTAATTAAGATGTATGTAATTCTTTTCAGTCTCCTTTTTTGAACTTTGGCCATGCCAGTGTCCAAAATACATTTGGAAGATGCTGTAGTTGGATGATTGTCTACCTGGTCGCCTGTAACCAAATGAGCTATTAGAAATTATTGAAACAGCAATGGGCTATTATCACGTATTTATTTATTTATTTTTTATGAAAGTAGATTCCATCCTGAGAGTTTTGAAACCAACCGCAAGTAGTTATTTTTCTATGATTTTTCAAATTTTCCAAAGGTTCCTACGTCACATGGGCTGTGGGTCCCGCACAGACGAGAGGGGTGCAATGATGTAGGAACCTCCGGAAACTTTGAAAAATCATATAAAAAGAACTAATTATCGTTGGAGCGTGTGGTTGGCCTCAAAATTCTCAGGATGGAATCAACTTTCATTTAAAAAATATATATAAATCGCTTTTGTGGCCCATGCAAATGGCCTAGTGAAGCTGTCCAGCACAGGTACCAACAAACTAGTTGCTCAAGTATCCAGGCAGGCATCACGTACATTTTGGAAGTTTCATCAACGCCGAATGAACAGCCACAACTAGGCTTCATACCTGACACTGGAAGCAACGAAAATAATGCTGAATCAGCTGACTGAATTCAACCGAGATTTTGCTCGGGATAATTTAGCAACAGGGAGAAAAATCTGGCTTGGTACCTACCTATCGTTTGAGCCCTACGGAATAATAATAGTTCCATTTCTTTCGGTGAGAAATGAAAAAAATAAAATATTCGTGAGATGGTGGGTGGAGAACAGGCACCCGTTCAAGGTATTCTTACTGGATGAGTGAACGATTTTCTCATCTCATCTTTTATGTAGATCCCACCATCACGGATCTTTCCACTGTTTACTCCCAGAAGGACTAATGAAATCTTCTATTCCAGGGAATATACTTAACTTTGGGAGCGTCTTTGGAATTAATATTTCTCGAAGGGCTCGGTAACCAAGGATCCCTCATGGCATTTCGGCTTGAGGGGGAGGGGGGATGTAGGGCAAGGGAAGAAGCACGATTCGAATGCTAATTGCAAGTAAGGACGTGACGCCGGAGCGCCGAACATGGTGTATTCTCTTTCGCTTCAGTTCCATCGCCCATGATGGCTCGAGAGGTGAGGAAGGTCTTCTAGTAACCCATCCCTACCAACGCCAACAACTCCTTACTCCTCCTACCGGTGTCCACAGAACGTGACTCTCAATAGCGGAGTTCCGCTGGGATTTGGCTAAAGGTTTACAACTTCTTTAATGACAATATTACTGATTTTGCTTGGTCGAAAAAAAGCTCCATTCCCAAAGAAAATTGAACAGCGTAGCCGACTATCAATTCAGTCATTCGTGGAAAGTTTGGAAATAAAAAACGCTGCAAACTATTACACAACGGTTTATTATTTATCTGTATAGGTGCCTCTTCAGCGTAGCTCACTGTTTTCTGTGGTCAATACCTATCCTCTTGCTCTCCTCAGGAAAGCCCTAAATCGAGTACTGGAGCGAGCTTGGCAATTACATTAGTTCCATCAATATGCGTTGGATTCAAGAATTCTATAATTAATTATATTTGTTGATTTATATGAATGAATTTATGATTTATTTATGAATTTATATGAATATTTATATGATTGAATTATATATGAGTTGTTGTTAATTATATTAATTTTATTTTTATCCTGTAGTTTTTTGCTATGGATTTCCACTATTCCGCCGCGAGTGATTTAAGTTATATATTTGTTGATATTCATGAAGCATAATGTTTGTTCAAGTACAAAAGAACCTTTCGACAAATTCCAAAACAACCACCATCCTTCAAATTATGAAATAATATGATTCACACTTATATTGAGAAAGCTGTTCGGTTGAAATTTCACGATTGTGAACGAATTCCACAGGACGTGGACTATTCCCGGATGGTGACAAAAATACCTCAAGCTCGCAATTAATTAAAAAACGTCATAAAAGCCACGGCGTGCTGATGATTCCAACCCCTATGTTCATCCTCTTAGAGATGACGGAAAGTAACGCGGAGCAACGTGGACTAACTAGACCCCGAACGGAACCTATAACCCGAATTTCATCAATTTTCTTTCATGGTAACTAAGAAAAGTGGCCCGTACGGCGTAGGGCGTACGGCGTACGGCGGACAGACAGAAATATTTTTATTGCAGTTTCGGATTCTAGATACCTTGAAACGTAAACCATCAAATTTTGAGGGGGGGTAAGAATTTTGTTTTTCTTGCTCGATTCATATGGTCCATTATTGAAAATTAGAAACCAAAAAGAAGAAGCTTCTATCAAATTAAGTGAGATATCTTGCATTCGATAAAATAACGAAATTGTTCTTCGGCCAAAATATTAAATAAAATTCAAGTTAAATAATTCGCAAATCGTTCCCCCGAATGATAGTGTGACACACAAGATGTGGACAAATGCGACCTGAGTTGGGAGATCCGAGGAATACGTCTGCGGTGATGCCCCCAAGCGCGGCGGTTGCAGCGTCTCCCGTTCGTGGTTGTTTGGCAGGCAATCCTGACCGGGATCCGTTCGGAATCTCACACAGGCGGTTGAACACGAACTTTCCTTGTCCAAGGAGATGAAGCCGATGATTGAAATCCTTCGCGGAAATACTGTCGCTATAAAGTGAGCAGCTGGACCCAAAATTCAGAGATGAATTTCGCTTCTGAATTGGGTGGTAGGTCTTGGCTCCGGAGTTGAGAATTGCGTTGCAACTTTTACGAAGCTCAAATGGCTTCTTACATGAAGCCACTGGCTCCAGTCCCTTCGGGGTCACTTCATATGGACCGAAACAGGAAAAACAGCCACAGAACAGACAAGACAACAGAAAGGTCGCTGAAACACGGCGATGGAGAAAGATCACTCACGTGACACTCACCCAGGGGTCAATACGGAACTCGTGAAACTTGTGCGTGAGAAATAATCACAATGATAACCTCACATAAAAAAAGAAAGAGGAACTTCTACAAACAGGAAGCCTGTTATTAGCCTGAACATAACCGTTGTGTAATAATTAACCCAATAATACTTCAACGGTTGTTCAAGTTGCGAAGTAGGAATCTATCAAGCAAATGAACCTTTGGAATCGAGCGTGGAAAAAAAACGCTGCAAATCCCTGCACAACGGTTTATTATTTTGTATAGAATACCCTTCTGTTACAGATCACAGCTCTATGTATAGATAACCCGTCTACATAATATGATATATATGTACTATTCTATACATATTATGTAGATCGCAGACCCTCCGTAGGTTGGTACCTAACCCCGTACTCGTTACTAGGCACCTACCTAAATCTCGAGTTAAATGTTGCTAAAATAATTCTGCCGATGACAAACAGTACCTACCTAACAAAAAGAAACACACATAATGAAGTTCTGAAAAGAAATTGTTGATGAGGAGTGAAAAAAGTTGCAAAAGTACCTACCAAAAAACTCCAGCCCCTTCTACGTAGATGGTATGATGAACCGTTGTGTAATAATTTACCGTTGAGTAATGATTTACCGTAGTAATAATTTACCCATCAATAATACTTCAACGTTTGTTCAAGTTTCACTACCTACCAACAAACTCCAAAAGAGCCATCATTCTTCAAATTAAATAATATCACAGAACAACCAACTCGACTTCATACTCCGCCAATGTTTATTTTAAATTTTGTAAATTAATTCATTTTGTAAAAAATTTGTATTATGACATTAATTTGTAAAAATGTATTTTAAATAAAACTTCCATGGCTATGGCTACTGGCTAATGCCAAAAAAAAAAACGCTGCAAATCCCTGCACAACGGTTTATTATTTTGTATAGAATACCCTTCTGTTACAGATCACAGCTCTATGTATAGATAACCCGTCTATATAATATAATATGCACTACTCTATACATATTATGTGAATCGCAGACAGCGTTGGCCAATAGAATTGCAGAACGCGTAGCCGTGGCCGGCCCTTGTGATTGGAATGGCCTAGGCCAGTCATAATGAATTTATTGAAAAAAACAAAAGAAAACGATTGATTGAACCATTTCGGACCATGCCACTGCGCACCATGCCAATTAGACAATTCTAAATGAATTCCAAATGAAAGTCCAATTCAGGCTGATGGTATACCAATTTTTACAATTCTAAGTGAATTCCTAAGTGCACTAACAATTACAATCTTAAGTACAATCTTAGAGGATTACAATTACAATCCTAAGTGAATTAACGTGCAATTGAAATTGTAATCCAATTGCAATTTCAATATTTTATTAACACAACTTTGCCAATTTTGGCGAATGTGGAGTGTATGTTTATAGGATTAGTATGTCGGGAATGAGGATGGGGATTTTAGGTAGAGTGGTGAGCAGTGGCCAATTGCAATTGAAAAAAATTGTTGATGAGGAGTGAAAACGTTGGCCAATAGAATTGCAGAACCATTTCGAACAATGCCAATGCGCACCATGCCAATTAGACAATTCGAAATGAATTCCAATTCAAATTGATTTGAATTCAAATTAATTTGAATTCAAATTAATGAATTCCAATTCAATTAATGAATTCCAATTCAAATTAATGAATTCCAATTCGAAATCGATTGAATAAATTGATTGATTGATGGAATCGAGCGCTTCCCCGGTGACGAGCGCACAATGCCAATTAGGCAATTCGAAAAAAATTCCAATTCAAATTAAAGTTCAATAGAGTATACCAATATTTACAATTTCTTGATTGATTGATTGAATCTAGCGCGTCCCTGGTGACGAGAGTGTATACAATTTCATTCACCCTGGTGTCGAAAATGCCTGTCGGTGAAAACTTCGGGGCCTTACTGTGAACGAACGGCTGGACGTACGATGCTGCGGGTGGTCTTAAACAACTCCCAAGTTCGAGAACTATTTAAAACCGTAAAAAAATTCACGTAAAACAAAGGTATAGGCTTTCTGAAAATTTCAGCCCCTATTTTGAACCCCTTAGAGATGACTGACAGTAACGTCGAGCTTCGAGGACCAACTAGACCCCGAACGGAACCTATAACCCGAATTTCATCAATTTTTATTCATGGTAACTAAGCAAAGTGGCCCGTACGGCGTACGGGGTACGGCGTACGGCGGACAGACAGAAATATTTTTATTGCAGTTTTGGATTCTACATACCTTGAAACGTAAACCATCAAATTTTGAGGGGGGGTAAGAATTTTTTTTTTCATGCTCGATTCCAATGGTTCATTATTGAAAATAATAAACCAAAATATATATATAATCAGGTGATCCCTAGCAATGATTCTATCTCCGCCAAATTTCCTATTGTGGGCGCGTCTCTGGTTACGAGATTTGGTTTGAATTGTATACAATTTCATTCACACTGGAGTCGAAAATGCCTGTCGGTGCAAACTTCGGGGCCTTACTGTGAACGAACGGCTGGACGTACGATGCTCCGGATGGTCTTAAAAAACTCGCAAGTGCAAGAACTATTTAAAACCGTAAAAATATTCACGTAAAAAAATGGTGTAGGCGTTTTGAAAATTTCAACCCCTATTTTGAACCCCTTAGAGATGACTCACAGTAACGTCGAGCTTCGAGGACCAACTAGACGCCGAACGGAACCTATAACCCGAATTTCATCAATGTTTTTTCATGGTAACTAAGAAAGGTGGCCCGTACGGCGTACGGCGTACGGCGGACAGACAGAAATATTTTTATTGCAGTTTTGGATTCTACATACCTTGAAACGTAAACCATCAAATTTTGAGGGGGGGTAAGAATTTTTTTTTTCATGCTCGATTCCAATGGTTCATTATTGAAAATAATAAACCAAAAAGCTAACCAATACGAGTTCTTGTAAACGGTTTGTTCATCGTTTCCAATCGTTTTCAATAGATATAGGTACCTATTATTTCAATTGGAATTTGATTTTAATTGGAATTGGATTTCAACTGAAATTGGATTTCAAACAATCAATCAAGTTATTGGAATTCAGCGGTTTTCTGTGGATTGCATGCAATTCAATGCGGTGATGAAATTAGGAAATTGGAAGCGGTGGAGAGGAAATTAACGAGGGTTTATGAATAACTGAATTACTGACCCACAACACAGTGAACTACGAAGAAGGGGCATCTATAAATACAGGTAAGTAATAATTGCAATCATCATTTCATCATCATCATTTCGTTGTGTAATAATTTGCAGCGTTTTTCAAACGAAATTATATCACAGAACAACCAACTCGACTTCATACAACCATCCGTGATTATAATCAGGTGCTCCCTAGCCATGATGTCTGGGCGGGATTTATGCCGTCGATTCACGATCATGTTGACGAAGCTTTTCGGTGCAAACGAGCGGCTGGACGTACTATGCTCCGGGTTGTCTCATACAATTCCTTAGTTCAAGATCAATTTAGAAACGTAAAAAAACCTTACCCTTCTATTGAAATTTTTCGAGCTACGGCTTTCTGAAAATTCGAACCCTTTTTTAACTACTTTCTCAACTATTTTTCACCCTTCACAGATGTCTGACAGTAACGCCGAGCTTCGAGGACCAACTAGACCCCAAACGGGACCTACAAACCACTCATTAATTTCGGTTCATGGTAACTAAGAAAAGTAGGTACTGAGTACAGTGTACGGTGTTCAAACAGAAATGTTTTATGGTATTATCGGATTCTACATACATTGAATTCTAAACCTTAAAATTTTGAGTGTCGGTGGTGGTGGGGGGTTAAAAGTTTGTTTTTTCATGCTTGATTCTAAAGGTTAAAAATAATAGACCAATATCAGAAAACTGACTAGGTAATTTGATTGCTTACGGATGGTACTTCCGTCAATGATAACAGAAAAACTCTTTTTGGCTAGGCTTCCTATTAAAATTTTCTGACTTTTCAAGTTTTCTGACTCGAGTTCTATAGTAATTTTGGTGAACTGATATCATTTTACGACGATCTGATAAACATGAATCCTTTTTTTCTAATTGTTCATTATCCAGTTTTCTAATAAGTAAGTAGGTACACTTATTGTATGTATTCTGGCAGAATTTGGAATACCTTCGGATAATATATGGAACTATATCTCGTAGCCCAAGTCGTATAATGTCATTCCTGATGATATATATAACTAGAGGAACGGTTTGAAAAATCAGAACTGGTGCCAAAATAATACCAGAAGAAAGGAAGATTTGGTTGGCCGGAAACGTTTGAGAACATTTGTAGGCGTGACATTTCCAAATTTAAGAGTAACAAATTAGCAGAAAACGCGTTTTTTATGTTTGGTTGTGAAAACTGTCATCTTAAGTCTGGGAAAAATTGTAAAATAGTGAACATTTCAGGGATCTCCGGGCCCATTCTTAAGAAAGATCATACACGGACCTAATACTTCAGAGCAATAAGTAGAGCCTAAAGAAAAAATCTGTAACGTCCGCTTGAAAGTATATAACACGAAAACCGATAAATTCCAGGGATGGAAAAAAACGCTCTATAACAGAAAATATTGTTGCAAAACTGTGAGAGAATCATGGAAACGGTCGGTAACTACTTACTTAAACCTGAAGGTTTTTTCACGGATTTGGTTTTAGAAAGATTCGAGAAACATTGAATTCAAAAACAGGAATTCGAAGATCGATGCATGGAACACCATGCAGCTGCTGAAATTTCTAGTTCACGTCTTGCTGTAAGCGTTGTTAGGTATATAATAGCTTCACTTCATAGTATAATTATAGTATAGTGCGGCTACATAAATATAGAATATAGTGTGTCTACATAAATATAGTCAGCTACACAGCTTTACAGCTACCAGTGTATGTAATCCCACCTGTAGGCAAATAAACCCTATTTCTAATGTAAACAAGTGGGGAAAAATTAATCTAATCTCCCTATGTAACTGTGTAATGTGTAATGTTTGTGAAGTACCTACTTCACCATCACAATCAAATAGCTAAACCTATTTCAATTCTTCTCCTATGTGTATACTCAAGACCTCTCTAATCGAGCAGAGGATAGAATAAGAACTCTCTGAAGGAGCGAAAAATAAGTTTCTGAGACGAATGTGCAACCTGACTGGGACCGTAGGAGATCCTTCGGTAAGAAAATGGCGGGGTCAGGGAGCAACAAAGTTTGCATCATACCTACATAATATTATCCCAACGCATTGGACATCAATGCACAAATACCTACGCGCTACGCCTAATGACTTTCAACCGAACGCGAAGGACGATAATACCTATACGATTTCGCGATTAGAACGGACGGATAATTAAATCGCATTTGAGAAGAAAATGGAAACCAACAAATGTCGCGCAACGGACGCCCGAGGGAATGAAACTGAAATAAGTGTCTAGGGGAGAAAGGCTTGCCGCGCTCGGCTTCTTTCGCGAACACTCGGTTAAGGTTGGCGGACTTGCACTTCGATGCTCTGTACCAGAGTTGCCAGATCTACGGATTTTTAGAGGCAAATACGAGTTTTCGGATTCTTCAATATTTAAGTTAATAATCTATCGATATTTTTCTGGATAATTTGATTTTATGGATTTGCTTTCTCACTACCAAAGGTAGGGAAGCTTTGTATTAGTGCAAGAGTGGACAAAATTTATGTCCTCCAAAATGAACATTTCTACTCGCATTTTAGGTTTCAGACGTCAAGGAACATTTTTGGTTCCGTGTCTGTCTGTCTGCCTGTCCGTCTGTGTGTCTGTGTGCATGTCTGTCTGTGGCCAATTCCTTGTAACACCCATAGCTACCGGAAACAATGATCAAAATGGGCTAAAATTTTGTGGGTAGGTGCGGGTTGGGTCACAGATGGTCCCACACCAAAATCCTTGAAAAAGTACTGTAATTATCGTCTGCGCATGCGCAGACATGAAATAATTGAAACGCCCATAACTACCTTAAATTTTGTTGAAATGAGTTCAAACATGGAGGGCCGTTCAGGAATAATACTTTGATAGTTCCATATGAATTTCATTGGAATCCTACCGTAACTTTTGCCATGGCATGCGCGATCATGAAATATTGACAATTTCATCGTAACGTCTAACTACGCGAAAAATAGTTGTAAAGAGCTAAAATTTTCAGGGTGCACGCGTGTTCAATCGCAGATAGTCCCACATCAAAATCATCGAAATGTTACTGTCTCATCCCCATCAAATCATAGTAAAGCGGTGAAATGTTGAAGATAGATGAGGCGTCGGATGACCCTAAATACATGTAACCCGTGCATGGTTACTCCACCTGTCTACTGAATGAACGTACCCGACTATTCTATACGTTCATGTGATTCACGTGCGGAAGCTAAACTGCCTACTCGAATTAGCATACATTTTTCATCCGTTTTATGGCTCATGGTGCATTAGTAAAAGCAGTAGGTAAATTCAATAATCCAAAAGGTTCATTAAACCCAGAAACAATGACTGGTGCAATATAACGATATTTTGTGATGTAGTAGTTTTGACCAGGAAATTCTGGAAAAGGCATGAACATTTTGAATAGGTAGATACCATAAAACGTTGTTTAGAAAACATAATTTACTCATCCTTTTTTATTGTCAAGTACCCACATGTACTCATCGCGGTATTCATGAATAATTTGGTGTTCAATACATGATTTTACTAATAATTCACTCATGTACGTGAATTTAAAAAAGCGTCGATATTTATTTTTGATGTTGAGTCAATTTTGACCTCCAAAAACATTCGTAGATTCGGCAACATTGAATTTAAAAGGAGTTTAAATAATAAACTAAGTAGAATGTGCGTTTCGTATTTTCTTTATTGTCAGTTAGACATAACTTGAAACTCAAGTCAAACACGTCTCTTTGAATTTTGTCTCCTTGATTCTTTTGAATTTTCGATCACAGGGTAATTTATTATAACTGGATTCAGCTCCATGAACCATCTCAACAGTAAACTAGCTAAACAATAAACACTAAACAATAAACTAGAAGAATCACTTGGGTTCACAAAAAAAAAGGACACGAGAAAAATCACAACATGGAATCCTAAAAGTAGGACTGTCAGCATGTAAGTAAACATATCCTCAGAAGAACAAATAACCTACTTGAAAGCCTAGAATAATGATCTTCTTCGATGGCCTAAACAGCCACTGCCAACCTCTCAGGTTCATCCGTACCTAGCCACGCCATGAAAATGTGGTGAATTTGGTGTTACAATCCGTCGATCTCAAAGAAAATCTTTCTTCTTTCCTTGTCGCGAGCCACAAGTGCCGGCGGTTGCCGAGCGTGCACGAAAGGAGCCAATCGTAGCCTTCGGCCTTCGTTGACAGGTCCTCGAAACCGATCTATCATACCAGACTCTCAGAATTATAGTATTTCAGGAAACATTTCTTACGATACATAACCAAGCATGGCGCATGCAAGCGTGGACGAGGCATGTCAGCAATTCGGCCTCAGGATAAATGTGGGCAAGACCAAGTCAATAACTGTATCTAAGTTACATCCTGAGAGGTGCTCGCTGACTGTAATGAGCCTACAACTGGAACACGTAGCTCGCATCAAGGGTATCGTAGGAGTGGGCCCTGAATTGTGGAGCCGAGGTCTATTCTTGCCATAGCCAGGAGTGATTTCAGTAGCATGAAAGGTCTGTTGTGTTCCTGGGCCTTGAGTTTTTCATTGCACTGGATTATGATCAAGTGTTACGTCCTCCCAGTTGTTCTGTACGGGTTCGAGTCTTTGACTCTTAAGGCAGCGGACATGAAACCGGCTCGAAGCTTCCGAGATGTGGTTATTCCGTAGAATGGAAACCCCACAGGGAGCCCCATGGGGTTCTGTGGAATCCCGTGGACTGCTCGCTTGTGCAATGATTACATTTGTCTCGCAAGCTGTTTGCTGCCGTCAAGGGGCGTAAGCTGGCTTGCCTTGGCCACATTGTGCTCAACCCTAAGTAGGAGTTCTTGTAGACCAGAATGGCGGACACGATATCCGGAAGAAAGGGAGCTGGAAGGATGAGAGCATCATGACTGCTCAACATTCGGCATTGGCGGATCATGGCTTCATTGACGGATACGACGATAAACGAACCTACTTAAGAGGTTCTTGGTTAGCATTGTTCGAGTAAGATAGGATAACCCTTCTTTTTGAACCCACCGTTTTAGAAAAGGAAATTCTACGTTGATTTCGGAGCTTTCCAATCCATTGCAACTTCACAACCACGGTAATTTACATTTCATTCCTTTGAAGTTTGCTACACACCTGGGGTCCATGTTACAGAACTTGTGCTTGTAGTTGCATTGTGGTATCAGAGTTGAGATTTGATCGGGTTTTTTCTAGATATCTTCTCTACTTTTTTTTCTAGATGTCTTCTCTACGTTTCACTATTGTCGAACGACAGTAAGAATAGGGGTAGACTTCGTTTCGTCGCACTGGTTCACCTTGTTCGTTGGTACTTTCCTCTTTTTAGGGACGCCCCCTAGTCAGGGGCAATCCTGTTTTTCTGTTTCGGTTGGAAGGTGTCAGCACTCAGTGGAGAGAAAAAACAACCCACTCAATGGAGAGAAAAAATGAAATCCCTTTCAGACCATTCTATAACTGAATTCGTCAAAAAAAACCGTAGGTGTGTGTGTGTGTGTGTTGCCGCGCGCGCGAATTTTGTATCCGATGTCCAGGCCACAGTCCTCAACCGAATTGGGTGGTTCTTTTTTATTCTACTCATTTTCGGGCCTAGTTGTTCACTACGTCACTGGAATTTCAAAATTCACTTCAGGAGTGTGAGTAATCGAGGCGGTAATAGTTAAAAAATCTACTGCATGCGGTGCACAGACCACAATTCTCTGTGTGTTTTTTATTTTATTTTATTTTTTTTTAATTCTTCTCAGTTTTGAGTCTACCTGTTCAGTCGCCGGAATTTCGAAACCCCCTTCAGGACTGGGGTAATCGAAAAGTATTCTAGTTGCGTGAAAATGGCGATGACCATGCCATAAAACTCGTTTTATTTATTTATTTATTTCGTTTCGCCATCAACTGGGATGTACACCGTACCATTGCCGTATAATGGCAGGATTGTACGAGGCGCAAATAGTGCAAATAGGTTCTACGATAATGAAGTGTGGGGACATGTCCCTACATCACTAGAATAAAAGTTGGTAGCCGAAATGTATTTTCATACCTGTGGATGTTTTCGAAGGTTTTCATGATGACCCACGTGTCTTGTGATTGATCGTTTTTTCACTTTCGGATGTTCAAACAGGAAGTAGCCGTCCAGACTTCCAATCTGAAAAGTAAGATTATACCTAATCATTATTCATCAGTTATATTATTGTTTTGTCAAATTTGTGTGAATCCGACGTAATTCCTTATACCCATGATTGATCTGATAGTACGCATAGCTACTTACACATATTCAGGATACCGAGGGTGCAGAAACGCAAGCTGGTAGGTAGTTATGTCAAAAATATCGACTTTTTTTTTATTGTTGATTTTGAATGATATTCATCCCGGATCTTCTCAATTTGGCCAACGAAAAAAAAAATCCTAAGGGGGGAGGGGGAAACATTCCTTGTCTGCCCGCTAATCCTCGCCACGCACGCTTAACTTCCTCAATTAAGATCCAATTTCGCTAACATTTTCAGGCATCATGCGTGATGGGCCCCATATGGCCCCCTATGAATTACAGAACGGTCGTATCATTTGCGCGGCCACTGTGCATGCGCAAATCCGTGATACTCAATTTCTTAGGAATAAATGGATTTTTCTCATTGGCAGTGGGCAGTTGGATGTAAATCCTAGATGGTCCCATATGAATTTATTACAGCACCATTGGATCACTGGTACGACCAACGCTCCGTGATGCTCAATTTCTTATGAGCAAATGGCCCGAAATGCTCAAATTCGGTGGGTAGTTGGGGTGTAGCTCATCAATGGTCCTCTATCAATTACAGCACGATCAGGTCCTTAGTACGAACCATGCGCGTGCACAAACGCGAATTCGTGGTGATCAATTTCTCAGGAATAATTTGCCCGATTTTCCTCAAATTCTGCAGGTAGTTAGGGTGTAGCTTCTAGATGTAATGGTTCCCTATACATTTCAAATACTCGGATCACTGGTATGATCATAAAATACAGTGATTTGCGCAGGAGCATCTATACAAGGAAAAATAAACCTTTGTTAATAACCTGCTGCGTTTTTATTGTTTGCAGTAGTTCTATTCCTAATACCCGATGCTTCTGGCGTTTCATATTTGACAAGAGATTGACATAAGATCGGGAAGGAGAACCTCTACATTTTTTGTCGTGAGCTCGACAGTATTCGACAGTTTGTTCATGTAACTCTGACCTTTTTGGCCACGCATCATTTAGAAGGCAAAAAAATGATGGGTAGGTAGTTGATGAACGTGTAAGGCAGAAGTGTAGAGGAAAAAAAATTTTTTTTTTGGAGTGGTTTTCCATTATTCAGGAACTTTTCCGGCACTCGAGAATGTATGCATAACAATCTTGTTCCGTTGGGCATAGCAGAGGCAGGCGTTTGTTCGATGTAACTTGCTGGCCACTTAGCTTGATTGGAATTGACCCCTTGCTCAAGCAAATTAATAATATTCCTTGGTGCTCTCACCCGATTACTTCCCGAAGTCAATGAAGTTTTTATACTGCATTGTTGGACTTTAAATGCGCGATATGTTTACTCAAACATGATCGATTTTTTTTAAAGTAGGTACCTACGTACTGTTGATTTTTCTTGAAAAATGAGCACAGCTACTAACAGACCAACCGGGTATAGAAGCGTTTGCAGAAATGCGATGGTTGAGAATATTCTTCAGCGTTTATTTTGAAGGTATACTTTTGTTTGGCCAGGATGAAGAGCTGAATCTCTAATGACATTTAGCCGTTTTATGTGCTTCTGCAGCACAACAATTGCCCTGTTCTCGAAACGGAAGGCTATTGTCATACGATGACACAATAGTCACGAGATACTACTTTGTCTGCATTAACAACCGAGCTGCTCGCTCTCCTTCCCCCTCTTTTCAGAAATTATACTCGACGACCGTCTCATTGGCCCTATTGGAAATACAAACATGTTCAAAGCCCGTCGACATCGTTTGAACAACAATCTGCTCTTCACAGTTAAACAGGAGGTCGAGAGACAAAAGCCTGGTTGTTTTGAGGTGCTCGAGATAACTCACATCTGTGTTGATCTAGGTCCTCTCTGCGAAACGGAGGCCGTCATAAATTTGCGCGGTTGCAGTGCCGTGGGAGTTGGACCACTTTGCACGAATTGATTGTCTGCTCAAATTAAAGGACAAAGATTCATGAAATCGGGACTGCGAGCTTTTGTGTTGCCGAATCGTTCGCTCACTAACAGTAATTCCTCGCTGATGGGGGGGGGGGGGGGGGGGTCAATCTCAGAAGAATAGCTAGACTAGAGCTAATTTATTAACTGTCGCGAACATATCAGTACCTGATATACAGTGGAATAGCGGATACTGAAAACAATTAAGTACTCGTATTTAACCCGCTGATGAGCAAAATAGTGTGTAACCCTAAAAGAACCTATAAGATTTTACTGGTTATTTTGATTGTTGCAAGTAATTTTTGAAGGGTTGTTGAGAAAGATGCTTTGATATAACACTAAATATGTACATGTCCCTATGTATCGAATTGCTCAAAGATAGAAGAAGTACAGTACCTACTTATTCTGATGACAAATAAATTTGATTATGTAGTCACCTATTTGCATAAAACGAATATGAGTCCAAAATGGATTTTTAGATATGGTCCATCATGTAGGTAGGTAGATACTTGGTGTTGAGTTCCAACAAAATCTGTGGGTCTATTGCATCGATGGCCAGGATCTGTGCTGGAAATTGTGTATGCCTGTATGCACACCAGCCCCATCAACCCTGTACATTTAGCAATCTACAATTTACAATCCTACTCAATGGCTGGCAAGGATTAGAAGCTGGTCTCGATACCCAGATGTCGTGAGTTCAAATCCCACCTGAGGGTTTTCTCCCTGCATTTTCCGACATCTGTTTTCCCAGTCAAGTAAACGTGGTTGAGCACCATGTCTGGCATTCGTTTGTTTATCATGTAACAAATGAAGTTGTGCGCAAACCGTTGGAGGGCCAGTTACAAAGCCGGTTGTGTGCCAACGGGGATTTGGGAATGACCAAACATTTTAGGCCCAACATAATGTTGCGATCACGGTTGCAACATAATGTTGGTTTACTGTTACCCAACCGTCGGAGCCATCCAAATCCCAAACTGTACAGCGGCCAATCAGACCATTACTCAACGTTTGCCCTATAACCCATTGAAATGACCGTTGGCAAACCATTGCCTATCATGCAGCTTGGGTACCGGTTCTTCAGCTATGTCTGTGGACCTGAAGAGTCAAAATCATACAGTCAGGTTTTGATGCGTTTTATGATTTTGATGGATTTTATGCATTTTGATGCACATTTACCTATTATCGCAATACTAGTTCCTTTTGTTTTATTATTTTCAATAATGAACCTCCGGCATCGAGCGTGGAAAAACAATTTTTAACCCCTTTATTTTAGCATAGCTCATGATTTGATTCAGTCTATCAGCTGCGACCAAACTTCCCTTTCGAGGGTGGATTAACAGTATATTTATAAAACAATCGTTTGTTTTATAATTCGGCTCACTCTAATCGACAATCAATGCCTATTTATATCAGGGTAATAATCTTCTTATGGTATTTTTATACCGACATTGATACCGTTAATTGCGCCTTCCCTCGCACACCTGTCTGCCGCAATGTAGGGATACTAGGTACCTCATGGAAAACTTGGATGATTAAATAGGTATTAAAGGGATAAAAAACCAGTCATGCAGCATGACTTAATGAGCGAATTTTCAAAGAAATATTCGAATTAATGGCTATGGTTTTGAATAAAGGAAAACTTCGGTCTAAAATTTGGTTTTCTATGTATATTCTCTTCGTATTTATTTTAATTTGTACGTTTTGTCCATCCTGATTCTACCGTTTGTTTATTACGTAATTGTACTAAGTGCTTATTTATTTGATCGCTGTGGGTAAATTCAAGGAGTTGTACTAATCGTTTGCCTCCCCCTTTTTTGCTTCGAACTCTCGTCTTCAATTAATACTTCTCACATATTTCAATCTGACCACTCTAAGGGGGTGGGGGGGGGGGGGGGGGTAAGAGTTTAAAGATTATCCTAGTTTTGGGTAATTTTTGCGCACTTTAAATGCTCTAATTTAAGAACGGATTTAGATATCTAAAATCCGATTTCACTATCGTGTTCAGCGTGCAAAAACCTTTAAAATGAGGGGTCACTTGTTAGAAAATAACATTTTGGGGATTTTTGGGTAATTTTTGCGCACTTTAAATGCTCTAATTTGAGAACGGATCAAGATATCTAAAATCCGATTCCACCATCGTGTTCAGCGTGCAAAAACCTTTAAAATGAGGGGTCACTTGTTGGAAAATAACATTTTGGGGATTTTTGGGTAATTTTTGCGCACTTTAAATGCTCTAATTTGAGAACGGATCAAGATATCTAAAATCCGATTCCACCATCGTGTTCAGCGTGCAAAAACCTTTAAAATGAGGGGTCACTTGTTAGAAAATAACATTTTGGGGATTTTTGGGTAATTATTGCGCACTTTAAATGCTCTAGTTTGAGAACGGATCAAGATATCTAAAATCCGATTCCACCATCGTGTTCAGCGTGCAAAAACCTTTAAAATGAGGGGTCACTTGTTGGAAAATAACATTTTGGGGATTTTTGGGTAATTTTTGCGCACTTTAAATGCGCCAAAACCCTCCTTAGAGTAGGCCAATTTCGCCCATCTTCGAACTTAGCCTTTCGATTGCCAAGATAGATTTTTTGTGCAAATTTGAGCTGTTTATCTCAATTCTATCGAGAGTTATCGTCTGGAGTGACACATATATAAATAAATATATATATATATATACATATAAAAAAGTGTTAAATTTCAGGAATCGTTTTAGAATGGTCTGAAACGGATTTCTATGAAGAAAATTTCCAAAAATTTATATTATTTAAATTTCGAAGCCATTGCAATAGCTTCATTTTCTTTGAAAATTCGCTAAAATGAATGTGACATGCAGTACAGTAAAAATATGTGATAGTGTGGTGTGCGAGACATCATGGGCGTTATCTGTGCGAGTTGAAACATGCTCGTAGGACCGGAAGCACAATATATCAGCGTGTTACATAATGGTCTCGCGCTTCAGGCCCCACGAAATTCATTCTCGACGCGCGCCGAGTAAATATGACAAGAGAATATTACTCCAGCAGGAAAAACAGGAAATGAGGAAGGGGCATGTAACTTTTCTTCTTTGGCCTACCCCGAATAAAAAATCCATTCATTAGACATCGGGGTTATCAGGCGAGAGAGGGGAAAAATGTTTGTAATTAACCAAAGCGGATTCTGCATCCCGGCTTATACATGGGGTCATCCGCAGACACTCTTCGCAGGTCTTCACTTCTAGGATACAGCTACCATCAGAACCCACTTCAGGGCCCTTCCATCCGACTGTCAGTAGATATAAAGTAGACGAAAAATTGAATAACTAATTGTAATTTAAGAATAATAATCCCAATCACATCAATGAATATTACCAATATGTATCACTGACCGAGATCAACTTGGTCCCAGAATGTGGTTCATCGGGGTGGTGATGTAGCGCAAGAGTATTCTAACATTTTGTGCACTAGGATAATCCTAGTAATAATAATTTCTTACTAAATGATAATTCAATCATTTATTTTATTTTATTTGTTTTTTTGTAATCCATATTTCTTCATGTTCTGTTGGTAACATTTTGGCCATTGGGCCTCGAAACGAAAGACAGATTCTTAATTCCGTGCACGGGTCAGCTGGTCCAAATAATCCATGGAAAGATAATTCTTTCGTACATACTGAGTCTTTATCAATCCCTTGGTGAGATTTTGCGAGAGAATTTTCGTAACTCTTTCGGACAGCAGGGTGTTGTCCATTGAACCAAGGGCATCAAAAGGCAATCTGACGGTAAGCAGTTTGTTCCTTCATTAAACGTATTTATCCACTGTTTTCTGTGGTCAGTACCCTCGAACTCCCTTGAGGAAAGCCCTAAATGGAGTACTAGATTCGGCCCCGGAATTAAAGTTTCATACAAGTGCGCGAGATCCAATAATTCAGTCGCTAATTATTTGTAGTTATTCATGACATAAGGTAAATAATAATCCGTTTTTTAATAATTTACCACTGTGAATTAATTTATCGTTGTGTAATAATTTACCCAATAATACTTCAACGTTTGTTCAAGTAGCAAATGTACCTATCAACAAAATCCAAAAGATCCATCATTTTTCAAATGAAATAATATCAAAGAACAACCAACTCGCTCCATACAGCCAACCTTGATTATAATCAGGTGCTCCCTAGCGATGGTATCTGGGCGGATTTATACCATTTGATTCACGATCATGTTGACGAAGCTTTTCGGTGCAAACGAACGGCTGGTCGTAAACGCTCGGGGTGGTCTCAAAAAATGCTTTAGTTCATGTTCAATTCAAAAACGTAAAAAAAACCATACCCTGAGTTCTGAACATTTCAACCCCTATTTGTCTCCCCTTAGAGATGACTGGCAGTATCACCGAGCTTCGAGGACCGACTTGACCCAAAATGGGAACTACAAACCAAATTTTATCAATTTTCCTTCATGGTAACTAAGTGCGAAGTACGGCGTACGGTGTACGGCGGACATAAAGAATTTTTTTATTGCATTTTCTGATTCTAAGTACCTTGAAACGTAAACCATCAAATTTCGACGGGGGGTTTTTTCATGCTCGACTCCAAAGTTTCATTATTGAAAACAATGAATACCTAACACTCCTATTAAAATGTTAAATCGCTGCAGGCCATTGTATTAACACGATTTCTTGTCGTAGCTACACGTTACGTAACTTACAAAAATTATTTATGTTTAAGAACCAAAAATTGCAACCATGTATCATGTTATTAACTCGAAAAGTGAAGGCTAGGTAGAAATCTACTACTTGAAACGTATGTGCTCGTTTCTTCTGACGATGTCTTGTCTACATTTCTTGAGCACCATAGATGATACATGTTAATACGTGACAACCAAACAAGCGTCATAGTTTACTATCCATTTATAACATTCATTTATATAGTTATAGTATGCAACTAGGAAACAAATACCAAGAACAAATACGAAATAAATTCGTGATAAATCAAGAGCTTTCCAACGAATGGAAAACGATTTTTGTCCGATGAAAATGAAAGAAGTTTCATTTCCCTAGCAACTACTCGGTTGTACGTGAAAACCACTATGCATTGTGCGCGAAAAAATTTGACGCTCAAATTTGACGCTCAAAATTGACGCGCAAAATCGACTCGCAAAAAATGCTAGTACCCCAGGGCTAAAACATGATACATGTTAATAATACATCTACAAGTGAAAACGCTGCAAATCCCTGCACAACGGTTTATTATTTTGTATAGAATACCCTTCTGTTACAGATCACAGCTCTATGTATAGATAACCCGTCTATATAATATAATATGTACTATTCTATGCATATTATGTAGATCGCAGACCCTCCGTAGGTTAGTACCTAACCCCGTACTCGTTACTAGGTACCTACCTAAATCACGAGTTAAATGTTGCTAAAATAATTCTGCCGATGACAAACAGTACCTAACAAAAAGAAACAGACATAATGAAGTTCTGAAAAGAAATTGTTGATGAGGAGTGAAAAAAGTTGCAAAAGTACCTACCAACAAACTCCAGCCCCTTCTACGTAGATGGTATAATGAACCGTTGTGTAATAATTTACCGTTGAGTAATGATTTACCGTAGTAATAATTTACCCATCAATAATACTTCAACGTTTGTTCAAGTTTCACTACCTACCAACAAACTCCAAAAGAGCCATCATTTTTCAAATTAAATAATATCACAGAACAACCAATTCGACTTCATACTCCGCCAATATAATCAGGTGATCCCTACCAATGATTGGCCGTATTCACAAATTCCTATTGTGGGCGCGTCTCTGGTTACGAGATTTGGTCTGAATTGTATACAATTTCATTCACACTGGAGTCGAAAATGCCTGTCGGTGCAAACTTCGGGGCCTTACTGTGAACGAACGGCTGGACGTACGATGCTCCGGATGGTCTTAAAAAACTCGCAAGTTCAAGAATTATTTAAAACCGTAAAAATATTTACGTAAAAAAATGGTATAGGCGTTTTGAAAATTTCAACCCCTATTTTGAACCCCTTAGAGATGACTCACAGTAACGTCGAGCTTCGAGGACCAACTAGACGCCGAACGGAACCTATAACCCGAATTTCATCAATTTTTTTTCATGGTAACTAAGAAAAGTGGCCCGTACGGCGTACGGCGTACGGCGTACGGCGTACGGCGTACGGCGGACAGACAGAAATATTTTTATTGCAGTTTTGGATTCTACATACCTTGAAACGTAAACCATCAAATTTTGAGGGGGGGTAAGAATTTTTTTTTTCATGCTCGATTCCAATGGTTCATTATTGAAAATAATAAACCAAAAGAAAGAACGTGCTTCTTCTTTACCGTTACGGAAGTGCTCACTAAGTTTTTATTTTCTGTAATCTCATAATTTTAATACCGTTTGCAGCATTTTGAAACACGATGCAGGTAACTCAATATAACCGCAGCATCATCGAGAACGAATCTCATTTCCTATAAAAAAGAAACTCGAATGAAAACGTACGAGCAACTGAACTTTACTTTGAAAACTATTGCGCAATTTTCCAGAGATCTTTTATTTCTCTCTCAGCTATCTTCGGGGTCCAGTTCGTGGGAAGCTGAGATTGCAACAAAGTATTTTATGAATCCCATTACATCTGGTTGGGCCCTCCAAACCCTCCTTGTAAAAGCGACTTTGTAAACTTCGCCGTTTACTCAAACTTCTACTTGTTAAGAGTGGGAAGTCGTTAATCAATTTAATTGCGACTTCGAATCCAAAGTAGGAGGCTGGGAGGGTCCATTAGACTTTATTGAAATTGGTTCCTCGCTGTTTTCTTCATCTCCTCCGCACCACTCAACAATATTATGATTCTAAAACATCCAGATCCTTCATCGTGATTTGGATTTCACTAGATTTGGATTACATCTATCAACCTGATGTGTGTTCAGCCATAGTTGGCCAAGTTTCGGGCCCTGAACTAATGCGAAGTATATTTATGTTTCTTTCTACTCCATTGTCCTGGCTATTATTCATAGAGCAGCCATTGCAGATAAAGGTGGAGAGCAGACTATGGATTTATGAGGTAAAGGGGAAACATGCTTTTCATTCACACGATATTAAGAGCGTGACGTCATCATATTAGTAGGTAGTTTGATTATCAAAACCACTTTGACAACTGGTTTGCAGTTATACCGTGAGTTTCACACTCATGTTACTGATGGTTCTCAGTTCCACTGCGAGTGCTCATGAAGAGCTAACGGCATTTCCCACAATCCACCCTAAAAAAAGCTGAACATAATTACACAAAGTTAATTATTTTCCTGTATAAGTTACCCCCTCTGCGTATATCACTGAATTCCTTTTAGCGTAAGACCCTGATGCTTTTTTCCTACTCTGGGTAGGCTGGTGTCCACCGCAAAAAAAAATACCCTACTAAATCAAAGTCTTTAGCTAACAGGAACTCAGTGACACAATTTACGCAGATGGGGTGTCTATACAGAGAACTATTACGTCATTGTGTAATAATTTGGAGTGTTTTTATTCCATTTTTGGGTTCTACGTTGAAACCAATTTGGAGGGAGGGTTAACTTTTTTTTTCATTTTGACAATATCATTTGGTATTGACAATAGCAAAATGCTGAAAATCAGAATATATTCATATTCGCGAGGAAAATTAATATTCTTGTATTGAGAATTCGCAGCGTTTCTGCGAGGAAAATTTTAGTAAAATAAGGGGGTAATACTGTGTCTACGTGTGCTCACTTACTCCGTTACAACGTAGATACATTAATTAATTCATTGCGACATCCAGGTAAACTATTGAAACAATAGAATATTCCACTCTGAACAGAACCTGTGGTGAACTCTTAATGTCGTCAAACATCGCTGGTTGATTGACACTGTTTCCCGGTAGCTGAATCAAGTTTGCGTGTCTGAGTTCCATCTAAATCAATGGGAAGGAACGAAGACGTTGCTTTGATCTTCAGTTCAATCAAGGAACGAGTATCTGAGCTCATCAAATCCTTTTCGTGCTTCACTGATATTTGTCATAATGTTTCCTACTGCCACCGTTGAATTGAGCAAAATAAAACGACTTAGGACAAGTAAGGGAAAAAAAAACTTCGAACTGAATTTCAAGTCTCCCAAGATGAATATCCCTGAGGACGAGTCATATAGCGTATTATAAAATGGTGGTGGCGATGATAAGATGTGAGGGGATAGTTGAATAAAATCTGAAATAGAATGAGATCACTTATTATATTTTAATAGAACTGTATAAATGCATATGTACTGAAATAGGTTTGAAACGTCGGCGGGTTGTGGGTAGGGATGGGTATCAACCAACAAAACATCGATGATTGTAATCGATGTCTAGCTTTGACTCAAACATCGATGTGTCTTAATCGCCGCAAAAACATAGATTAATCTAAAATACTGATGTTGGCAACAAAAATTATATTCAGACCAAAAAATGTATCTAGGTGCCTACATACTTGAATCGACATGTCAGAAAAATATACTACTTATAAAGTACAGGTAATCAAGTAGGTACGTAAACATTAACAACATTTAAAAGGGTTTTAAATTTATTCATTCAATAAACTTAAAAATAAGTGAAGTAGGTAACAATAACGGTTTTCAGTTAGGTAGTTTAAATAACAAGTGGATACCCTCTTCTTATTATTCTTTTCCTCCTAGGTCTTGACGGATTTTTTACTAAAATAGTACCTACTTTTTTATTAAAATATCAAGATATCCATGGATTCCACCGTAATAAAGTGGACAAAAAAGCTGGGGAAACAGAAATGATTAATTCCCGATTAATCTATGAAAAACAGATATAGTAAACATCGGATAAACATCAAATGAATAGTATCACGAAGCGACCAAGTCAATTACATACAGCCATATATGATTGTAATCAGGAGTTCCCTAGCAATGATATCTGGGCTGGATGTACACCGTTTCATTCACGGCCATGTTGACGAAGCTTTTCGGTGCAACTTCAGGGCCTCACTGCGAACGAACGGCTGGACGTACAGTAAGTACTCAGGGTGGTCTCAAAAATTCCCAAGGTCGAGATAACGGCGTCCTGGAAATGTCAACCCCTGTTCACCCCTCAAAGATGACTGACAGTAACGCCGATCTTTGCGGACCGACTAGACCCCATGTGGGATTGACTAACCAAATTTCACGAATTTTGATTCATGGTCACTAAGAATGGAGCGAAGTACCTGCTGTGTACAGCGAACGGACGGAAATTGTTTTTATTCCATTTTCGGATTCGTACCTCGAAACTGAAACCATCAAATTTTGAAAGGTGGAGGGCGTTATTATTTTATTAATTTTTTCATGTTAGATTCGAAAGGTTCATTGATGAAAATAATAAATCAGAAGCTGCATACTACTAATCAGTCACCATCAAAAATCTGAATATGTACTAGTAATCAGTCACGTTAATAACTGAATTCCGACCAAGTACTCACCACTGATGCAAGCCCATTAGCGGACTATTCTAAAACACTTGTACCTGAATCACTACTAGAATGAATATCGCTGCGAGATTTATCAGTTCTAGTTGTGAGCGCATATTATCAGCTATCTGAAATGAAATATGAAATCAAGAATTCGGAGCGCATAAGGTCCGATATGAAAATGGATTAAGGGGTCTCAACTGAAGATTAATGTGACAGCTACTATCGGATCTGAAAGAGGAGATATAGGAAGGATAGGCAGCAAATATTGGACCAATGAACAGCGAAGAGCATTTCTGAGAGTAGATGCGGGTGAAAAACATCGACTGGAGAAACCATCACCAACGCGTACTACATAGGCCAAATAACGTAATTGACGACATAACGTTTAAATGCACGTATTATACTTATCTCCAGCGCTTTTTAAAATTAGTCAAGAACAAATTTAAAAAATTCAAGTTCTTGAAAAAATTTCACTAAATTGAAAAATACTGTAAATCATTACACAAGTTTATTATATTTACCTGTACAGATGCCCCTTCTGCTCAAGCTCCCCCCAACAAAAGTGAACTACGGGTCACGTTTGTTCGTTCAGCATTATTGACGCTAGAATTATTGGTTTGTGTCGTTGATGCAAATATCTACAATCAGGTTGAGCCGCCATTTTGGTCCGTTCGCTGACCTCAAGGGTACGCTTGACAATGAAGTTGATCCCATGACGCACTCATCAACCGCTAGTAGGGATGTACCTTCAGAAGAACGCTGCAAGTTATTACACAACGGTTTATTATTTACCTTTATATATGCCCCTTATGCGTAGATCACTGTTTTCTGTGGTCCGTTCGTACCCTCGTGCTCCCCCCAGGAAAGCCCTAAACCGAGTACTGGAGCCGGCAGGGGAATTACTGTTTCATAAATGTATGCGGCGGATTCAATAATTACATAATTTTAATTATTATTTTTATTTGTTGTTGCTCATGAAGCATAACATTATTTTTTTGAAGTTACCAAAGTACCTGCCAACAAAATCTTACAGAGCCATCATTATTTAAATAAAATAATATCGTGGAACAAGCAGCTCGAGTTCATAAAGCCATGCGTGATTATTATCAGCTGTTCCCTAGCAATGATAAATATCTGGGATCGAAATGTTCGGTTTCATTCACGATCATGTTGACGAAGCTTTTCCGTGCAAATTTCAGGGCCTTACTGTGAACGAACGGTTGGACTTACAATGCTCCAGGTGGTCTCAAAAAATTCTTAATTTCGATATTAATTTTAAAATATAAAAACATTCGAGATAACGGCATTCTGAAAATTTCAACCCCTACGGTTCACCCTTACAGATGATTCACAGTAACCCCGACCTTCGCGGACCAAATAGACCCCAAGAGGAATCGACATACCAAATTTCATTAATTTTCGTTCATGGTAACCAAGAAAAACACAAGTACGGCAGACAGACAAAATTGTTTTTATTACATTTTTGGATTACACGTAGGCTTGAAACGGAACCCTTCAAATTTGGGTTTTTTTCTTGATCGATTAGCTTCAGTGGTATTAAAAATGATAATCCAAAAAGTTGAACCAATTATTTAGAAAAAAATTATACTTAATGGATCAAAACATTATGCTTAATGGATCAAAACATACTTAATGCAAAAAAAAACATTACGCATAATGGAATGTGAACAGAACAAAGTACGAGGTGTCGCACTTCGATGTGCATATAGAAACCTGTTCCTTTCCCCTCTGTTGGATAGAGTTTGTATAGAAACCTCTTCCTTCCCCCCCGATCTTATAATTTCTTTCAACGCTGTTTGGCGGGCCGCTTTTTGCCCCGCCAGGCGACACACACCTGCCAAACAGCGTTGATAGAAACTTCAAGGTTTCGGGGGAAGGAACAGGTTTCTATACACGAGGTTTGCGAAGCACCGAGCATGCTACTTTTAGTGGGCAAAACGGATATCAATTCTCTTTGCGGCTGAGGAGGTTTTCTTGGCAGGTAGTGATTACAACAGCTAAACTACTCAACCGACCCAATTCTTCATCTAGCTTTCATGTGTACTTATGATTCAGAACCCCACACTCCTTAGCCCAATTATAGTTATACCCCATGTACTTCCTCTCCATGTACCTCGGAAGCCGACTTTCAGGTAACCTAAATATCTTGAAAATGTACCTACTCGTACTCGTAGTTGTAGGGCATTCGCAGTGTGGAAGCGTACAACGGCCTTAATTCAGTATCTAAAAAAAAGTCTATAATGATTCATAAGTCTTATGTTTTTTAAATATTTTATTTTAATTTTTTTTTTTTAACCGTTGGTCGTACCTCAATTAACCACTTTTTTTTGAAGAGAGGAACGTCAAGTTATTTCTCATCAATGCCGTAATTAGTTGGTCGATATGCGAACACACAACACTGTGCCCTTTTTTCTCCTTCGCCTTGAGAAGAATCCGATATACCAATACTCCTGCGGGAATGTTGCGCGAGTCTATCGAATCCACTAACTCGTATTTTTAACTTATCCCTTTCTTCGCGATCCTTCTTACGGGATGGAAATATTCATACGTCACTCCAGTAGGTATTTATAACAGCGGATAGGAGCTCCATTGCAAACTACCGGGCTCGTGTGCTCCCTGTCTACCTCACCCAAGATACTTGAGAGGTGGTGGTCGATCAATTATCAGCCATGTTCGCCCCACATATTGCCATGAAAGAGATTTATGCGAGGAAGGTCGGCAGTCAGTAATTTCTTGGAGTTCCAGGATTTCGTCTTGAAGGGGTTCGGTATGGGCTTCCAGACGGACGTTACCTCGACGAACTACGCCAAGGCTTTCGGCAGACTCTCTCATCGCGTAATCTTCTGTCGTTGACTGAATCTCCTGGTGTTTTCGGGACTTTCCTTGAGTGGATTTCGAGCTGTCTGGTGTGACGTCAGCTGGTGGTTCGCGTGAGGGATGTCCTGTCTTCCCCGTTTGCGTTATCTTCAGGGATTCCTCAGGGGAGTCCCCTGGGCCCCCTGTGCTTCTTGCTGATGATCTCAAAATGTATATGCAGATGGAAACTCTGGCTGACTGTTCTACCTACAATCAGCAATTGGTCAACTCGAGAGCAGATGCCTGTTGAATAATATCTTTCTCAGCCAGTCTAAATGCTCAGTAGTCACCTCCTCTCGCGCCAACCAACCAGTCATGTTCAACTACATTTCATTTAACTGCTCAGCTTACAATAAACGGGACACACGAGAGTTTACAAGTGTGGAGGCCATCGTATTGCTGTATAAAACATTAGTACGTCCGATACTTGAATGTGCCTACCAGATTTGGTCTCCAAGCTGTGAATCATCGGTATACTTTGGAGAGGGCGCAAGATAAGTTTCTTCGGTACGTGGGCTACAAGATCGGATTTCCTACTTCAGAAATGCAATAGGATTTACTGCTGGACTCATGTCATAATATGCTGCCACATAATGCTGCATATTATGCAAATTATGCTGCCATTGGAGACCCACCGGAGCTACGCTGACATCATACTGCTACACAAGCTTATTAATAATAAGTTGGATTGCTCCGCGTTGCTGTCAAATATTGGTCTTCAGGTGCCACGACTTTCAGCGCGCTCTCCCACCCTCTTGAACATACCCTTAGCACCATCGAATTATTTGGCCAACCGTGCTCTTCAGAGACTCCCTCGTTCCGCGAACCTATACATCACTACTCACTGTGACTTCGACTTTTTGAATGATTCACTTGGGTCATTGAAATCGCTTCTTAAGAACTCGAAGACAAGTTTCTCTTGGTACCTACTGGTTTGTGCACCACTTAGTGGATTTTGTTCTTCCCCTATTTTCCTTATTATCATTTCCCTACGGAGTTCTTTTCTTTTATGTATCTTGATTATGTGAACTGTTTCACTGTCTCATTTGTATTATGTTCTTGTCCAATTGTGCAGTTCTTAATAAATTTAAAACAAAATTACCTCTGTTAGTCATGATTATAGTCGAAGCACAACGAATAGAAGGAGAGTCTCCGAGTCTCCTTCTACGTTGTGGTCGAAGCTTCAGCATCAACCCTCCACCAAACTATAGAAAGTTGGCTGGTTAGTTGGGTAGTTCGTTGGATAGTTCAGATATTTACATTTAAAATGTGAGACGATACTAGATCCGAGTTAGACGACGTTGTTAACGCAAAATATCATTCAATTTGTGAAATCACCATCATTCTTTTGGATGATGAGCGAAGCGAGAAGGCAGTGTGAAGTTAACAGAAAATAAAAAATCTTTCAAATCCTCTAATTCACTCAACTTTCAAAGAGCTAGTTCGTTTAGATCTATAGGACCAACAGCGTTCCAAAGATTCGTTTCATTCCCGGATATTAGATCCTAGTGGAATGTCAGGCCGTTCTTTTGATACTGGGTCCCCGGACTCCGTGACTTTATGATGAAGCAGAACTCTTGTTCACAAGTGGGTGGTCTGGACTCAAGTTTTCTTACTTGCCAAGACCCCCTACCAACCACCGCCTTCCTTTTCCTCTCAAATACAAGGCCTAAAGGGTAGGACTTTTAGGACTGACTTTAGAGTTAATTTAGCATCATTCCTAAGAAAGAAATGAATTATTCAAAGGTAAAGTTGTTTACTCTCCGGGTACTACATTTGTCGAATCCCAACTAAAAAAAAAAAAAAATACCACTTTCTTTGCCACTTTCTTCTCTTTTCACCGGTCTGCCTCTGCTCTTGATCTACGGGTTTCTTTGGATTCGGAATAAATGACTGTGTGGGACAGCATAAAAGTTATACTTAGTTATAGTTATACCTACCTATCTCCTTCATCATCGCTTCCATTGTAATATGACTAATGGCCGTGGTGGTACGGTGTGGTCGTAATAACTATGGTGTAAGAGTCAGCAATTGGATGAAGAATGTTGTTCAGCCCAAAATATCAATTGGAAAACCACTGCAGGAATGAGTAATACTATATGTTTGGTTTATTATTTTCAATAATGAACCACTGGAATCGAGCATGAAAAAAAAATTCTAACCCCCCCTCAAAATAATAATGGTTTACGTTTCAAGGTATGCAGAATCCAAAACTGCGATAAAAAAATTTCTGTCCGTCCGCCGTACGCCGTACTGGCCACTTTTCTTAGTTACCATGAAATAAAATTGATGAAATTCGGGTTATAGATTCCGTTCGGGGTCTAGTTGGTCCTCGAAGCTCGACTTTACTGTCAGTCATATCTAAAGGGTTCAAAATAGGGGTTGAATTTTCAGAACGCCGTATCTCGAAAACTTAGATACAAGGGTATGGTTTTTTTTACGTTATTAAATTTTTCTTGAGCTAAACAATTATTATTTGAGACCACCCGGAGCATTGTATGTCCAGCCGTTCGTGTGCACCAAAAAAATTCGTCAACACGATCGTGAATCAAACGGTATAAATCCGGCTCAGATAATCATCACTAGGGAGCACCTGCTTATAATCAAGGATGGCTGTATGAAGTCGAGGTGGTTGTTCTGCGATATTATTTCATTTGATAAGTAAGTGATAGACTATTGGATTTTGTTGGTAGGTACTTCTGAAACTAGAACAAACGTTAAAGTACTATTGATGGGTAAATTAATACACAATGGTAAATTATTACACAACGGCAAATTATTACACAACGGTAAATTATTACAACGCTGAATTATTACACAACGGCACATTATGACACAACGGTAAATTATGTCACAACGGTAAATTATTACACAGCAATTCATCAACCAAGAAGGGGCTGGATTTTCTGATCGGTACTTTTGCAACTTGACCAACCGTTGAAGTATTATTGATGGGCAAGTTAGTACACAACGGTTCAGTATACTTGACCACGAAGGTAGGTATTGACCACAGAAAACAGTGATCTACGCAGAAGGGGCATCTATTTCACTCCACATCAACAATTTTCCTTCAGAACTTCATTATTTGCGTTTCTTTTTGCAGTTTTAGTTACTGCTTGTCATCGACTGAATTATATTAGCAACATTTAACCAGTGATTTAGATTGGTACCTAGTAGCGAGTACGGGGTTAGGTACTAACCTACAGAGGTTCTGCAATCTACCTAATATGTATAGAATAGTAGATATCATATTATATAGACGGGTTATCTATACAGAGAGCTGTGATCTGTAACAGAAGGGTATTCTGTACAAAATAATAAACCGTTGTGCAGGGATTTGCAGCGTTTTTTCAAACGCTATACAGGGTGATCAAAATTTAAGGCCCACCAAAATAAGACCACGCTTAAACATGGTTTTTTTTTAGAAATATTTCACATGGTACCTAACCCCCCTTATCTTTTTGCATAAAATATGAATATGAAAATATTGTGCACATGAGTATGCGCAAAATTGGCGCAATGCACATTAACTTTGTTTTTCAGACGAGACCCTCCCCCCCAACAGTTCTAATGACAGATTCCGATTCAACGAAAAATGTCATGAATAAATTACTCGTCACTCGAATTTGTGAGTGAGAAAATGCGCTAAAAATGTTCGCTAAACGCAAAAATTGAGTTTCGCGGGCACAGTACCACGTGTGATACATGATTTTAATGTGTGTCTTCATGCTGAAAAACGCGCTGATGTTCATTTTTTTGATTTGCGCAATACGGGTGGCTCGGCTAATGACTCCTCCCCTCATCTGCCTCTCCTAATTTTGTAATAATCCATTTTAGATTAAAACATTCAAATGATAACTACCCTTAATTTTTGGAGAAGAATCCATTCATTTTCGCAAACCAAGTAGAACTGAATTTTGCAATACAGCATGAGAATTCCCATGTGAATAATCAAAGATAGTGTGTAGGTGTAGCGCAGATTTTTGCATGCACACGTGCAAAAATTTCGTACTTGAATTTTACTCAAAACATTAAGGGTAGTTATACCTTATTATTTCAAGGTCTTGTCTAAAATTAATTATTACAAAATTAGGAAGGCCGTAAAGCGCAAATCGAAAAATGAACATCACCACGTTATTCAGCGTGAAAACACAAATCATGCATCATACTTGATATTCAAAATTTGAATCAGCTATTCAAAAATTCAAGTGACGGGTCCCTTTTTCCTGAATTTTACGTAGAATTCGAATCTGCAATAATGCACGTCTGTGGTCAGTACCTACCCTCTTGCTTCCCACATGACAGCCCTAAATCGAGTACTGGAGCCAGTCAGGCAATCACATTTCATGAATATGCGGTGGAATTAACAATTCTATCATTATTTATTTGTTGTTCATCATGAAGCAATACGTTTGTTCAGACTAAAAAGTGGCCATCAACAGAATCCAAAATAGCCATTCTTCAAATGAAATAATACCACAGAACAACCTATTCGATTTCATCCATCCATAAGTAATTACAACCAGATTACTAGCTTTTCGGTGCAAGAAACGGCTGGTCGTTCGATGCTCCGGGTGGTCTCAAACATGTCTTCAGTTTGGAATCAATTTAAAAACGTTAAAAAAACCGTACCCTCCTACCGAAAGTTTTCGAGCTACGGCGTTCTGAAAATTGCAACCCCTATCTCTCACCCCTCAGAGACGACTCTCAGTAACGCCGAGCTTCGCGGACCAACTAGACCCCAAGCAGGACTTACACGCCAAATTTCATCAGTTTTGATTCATGGTAACTAAGAAAAGTGCTAAGTGCGGCGTAAGGTGTACAGCTTACGGCGGAGGGGCAGCATTTTTTTAATTACATTTTAGGATTCTACGTACCTAGAAACGGAAACCATCAAATTACGGGGGGGGGGGGGGGGGATGGTTACGTTGTTTTTTCTCATGCTCGATTCCAAACGTTTGTTATTGAAAATAATATACCAATAGGGGTTCTCATTTGACAAATGAAGTTGTTTTGCTCGTGCGCACGTCATACAAAAATGTCATAAAAATTCTACGCAAAAAATTATGGGGGTTACCGTTGAAACCTTTTCCAAAACCCCCTTCGGTGGGCCTTGATTACCCTGTATATCTTTGCATGACTATTTATATTCTTGGATGTGTGCCAAGGTCGAAAAATGGGAACGAGTGTACGTAATGTACACATGGGAAAATGATTATTCGTCCTACTCTTCCAAAATTGCGCTGTAAGCATTATGTTGCTTGGCAGTGGGGAAATATTTTTGGACGAAGACCTACCGAAGTTGATATCGAAAAATATTGGTTAGTTTCGTTCAGAAGGTTCGATAGTAAAAACAGTAAAATTACGCTGTAATAAATTATTGGGGCGCATTTTTTCCCCTATGATTGGGCAACCTAACTTAAGTCGTAAATTACCTAGAATAGTTGCGACTCGTATGGGTCTGAATGAGGGGTGGGTGATTCTTTTTTTCAATTGGTAGGCACCTACAGTAGAGCTGGTTGTTGCAACGACGGTGATAGGTTTTTTTTGGAAAGTTTTTGTATCGAATCGGCTGGTAGGCCAGAGAAAGAAACAGAAGTATTCCACTACGAACATGCTTATACGTCGTTGCTGATTGTATTAACTGGATTCAGTCAGACGCATAATAAAAAATGAGTGACGACGTGTGGTCGAGGGTTTGCGAGGATCTCGGCCAACATTTTTTTGGGCAACCAGTGTGTGACCATAATTCTTACACGCTGCGAATATAACGTCGCCGTTGTGCATTGAATTATTTTTAACAGTTCTTACGAGCTATTGCATGCATCAGGTGAACCCCCTCCAGCGTGGAGGGGGAGCGGGGGTGCTTTTGATTGATAATATGAACCCCCTTGAAGCACGAGAGTCCTCTTTTGAAGCCATTGATATCGACTCTCCACTACCTACTTCCGCAGCCCCAGGCGGTTATTTCCCCTTGATTATTGACTTTTCATATCCGTATAAATCCCCTGAGTAAGGATTTATAGACATTTTATGGAGCTACATTTAAATTTGTGTCATAAATTTTACACAGAAAACATTCCTAAGTTATTCTTCTTCTCAATCTCATAGGTAATATTATTAATAGTATTAAATGATAGGAATCACTTCGAATAAGATCAATAATATTATATAAAAACCGTCAGGAAACCCCGTTGTAGTAAATACAACGGGTTAGAGTGGTCGGTAAGTAGTGACTGCGATAGCATTAGAAAAAACGCTGCGAATACCTGCACAACGGTTTATTATTTTGTAGAGAATACACTTCTGTTACAGATCACAGCTCTCTGTATAGATAACCCGTCTATATAGTATAATATGTACTACTCTGTACATATTATGTGGATCGCAGATCCTCCGTAGGTTAGTACCTAACCCCGTACTCGTTACTAGGTACCTACCTAAATCACGAGTTAAATGTTGCTAAAATAATACAGCCGATGACAAACAGTAACTATATCGACAAAAAGAAACGCAAATAATGAAGTTCTAAAGGAAAATTGTTGATAGGGAGTGAAATAGATAACCCTTCTGCGTAGATCACTGTTTTCTGTGGTCAATACCTATAATGAACCGTTGTGTAATAACTTGCCCATCAATAATACTTCAACGGTTGTTCAAGTTGCAAAAGAACCGAACAAAAAAATCAAGCCCCTTGGTACCTATATGGACCGTTGGGTAATAATTGACCGTTGTGTAATAATTTACCCTTGTGTAATAATTATGTGAATCGCAGACCCTCCGTAGGTTAGCACGTAACCCCGTACTCGTTACTAGGTACCTACCTAAATCACGAGTTAAATGTTAATAAAATGATGCAGCCGATGACAAACAGTAACTAAAACGGCAAACAGCATGACTTAATGAGCGAATTTTCAAAGAAATATTCGAATTAATGGCTATGGTTTTGAATAAAGGAAAACTTCGGTCTAAAATTTGGTTTTCTATGTATATTCTCTTCGTATTTATTTTAATTTGTACGTTTTGTCCATCCTGATTCTACCGTTTTGGGTTTTGGGTAGGTTTTGCGCACTTTAAATGCTCTAATTTAAGAACGGATTTAGATATCTAAAATCCGATTTCACCATCGTGTTCAGCGTGCAAAAACCTTTAAAATGAGGGGTCACTTGTTGGAAAATAACATTTTGGGGATTTTTGGGTAATTTTTGCGCACTTTAAATGCGCCAAAACCCTCCTTAGAGTAGGCCAATTTCGCCCATCTTCGAACTTAGCCTTTCGATTGCCAAGATAGATTTTTTGTGCAAATTTGAGCTGTTTATCTCAATTCTATCGAGAGTTATCGTCTGGAGTGACACATATATATATATATATACATATAAAAAAGTGTTAAATTTCAGGAATCGTTTTAGAATGGTCTGAAACGGATTTCTATGAAGAAAATTTCCAAAAATTTATATTATTTAAATTTCGAAGCCATTGCAATAGCTTCATTTTCTTTGAAAATTCGCTAAAAAGAAACGCAAATAATGAAGTTCTAAAGGAAAATTGTTGATGTGGAGTGAAATAGATACCCCTTCTGCGTAGATCACTGTTTTCTGTGGTTAATACCTATAGTGAACCGTTGTGTAATAACTTGCCCATCAATAATACCTACTTCAACGGTTGTTCAAGTTGCAAAAGCACCGATCAACAAAATCCAGCCCCTTTTTGGTAGATGAACCGTTGTGTAATAATTTGTCGTTGTGTAAGTAATAAGTTACCTTTGTGTAATAATATGCCGTTGTGTATAATAACTTACCATGGTGTAATAATTTACCCATAAATAATACTTCAACGTTTGCTCAAGTTTCACAAGTACCTACCAACAAAATCCAATAGTCCATCACTTATCAAATGAAATAATATCGCAGAACAACCAACTCGACTTCATACAGCCATCCTTGATTATAATCAGGTGCGCCCTATTGATGATTATCTGATTATACCGTTTGATTCACGATCGTGTTGACGAAGCTTTTTGGTGGACACGAACGGCTGGATGTACAATGCTCTGGGTGGTCTCAAACAATTGTTTAGCTCAAGACAAATTTAATAACGTAAAATAAAACTATACCCTTCGATCGAAAGTTTTCGAGATACGGCGTTCTAAAGATTTCAACCCCTATTTTGAACGCTTTAGAGATGACTGACAGTAACGCCGAGCTTCAAGGACCAACTAGACCCCGAACGGAACCTATAACCTGAATTTCATAAATTTTGTGTCATGGTGACTAAGAAAAGTGGCCAGTACGGTGTACGGCGTACGGCGGACAGACAGAAATATTTTTATTGCATTTTCGGATTCTACATACCTTGAAACGTAAACGATCAAATTTTGAGGGGGGTTAGAATTTATTTTTCTTGCTCGATTCCAATGGTTCATTATTGAAAATAATAAGCCAAAATATTTATGATGTTGAAATTATGAAACTGTGGGTCCGCCAATTAAATATGCTCGGAGTGATTAGTCTAACGGTGGATCATCTAATCGCTACCCAGGAACCCGTCCTGAAATCTTCAACTCAGCTTCCAACAAAGCATCGCCCCAGTCACTCCATTATCCAGAGTGGGCAGTGAACAATTCGGTCTGACATCACCGACCTTATTAATTCTGGCTTGGGGTAGAAAGTTTTCCTCGACAGATGAGATCGACCGTAGCAACAAAAGCACGAACTCGGGCGCTATCTTTAGGGAGACAAGGAAAAACGAATACAACCAAAGAGCAGGTCCGGAGGATCGAGCGATATCTGGCCCGGAATTCGCTGATCACAATGAGACCACCCCCCATGAAAATCACATGAAAAACGGATTTACATGAAAATCCGTTCAGCCGTTTGGCTGTGATACCGACACAAACCAAAAACTCGCGAATTAATGGATGGCGGCTTTTAAACTTGCCAAACTTCTTCATGTAACTCGCAAGAACTGCTACAGACTTTTTTTGGACCATATCTATGTGTAAACATATCCGTTATCGTACCTCCTTCGGTTGCCCTGCTTCCCCCAAAAATTCAACATCAAACGAAGTTGACATCAAACGTCTGAAGGCAAGACTGAAGTCATTTCAAGTCACTCTATAGTCGCCAACGCTCTCTGCCTAAATAGTTGAAGGCGGTTTCAAGTTCAATTTAGCGGGGCCTTTCCTGAAGGGTTCCGAGGTGGAAGTTAACGTTGTTAGAGGAAGCGGAGGGTATGGCTCCTTATGCATAATACATTATGAAGGACAAGGGAAACTGGAATTGTAATGTGGCGCGAGAGAGCGCTTCCGGTTTATACCCATGGAAAAAGGAAGAGAAAAAATAAGAAAACGGGGAGTAGCATGACCCGGAGGAAGCAGAAAGAAAATAGATTTATCGATCATAAAGAAAAACTCGATGTCAATGTATAGTTAAAGGAGGACACGAAACTTGTGGATGATACAACATTTTCCCTATATTTCTGGTTCGCCGAGAGTGGCTGAGGGACACGTGCGCACACGTACGTTTTTCTCCCAGAAAGGTCCGCGGGGGTTATTATGTTACAGTGGTCGAGGTCTCTCCACATATTAAGTCCTTGGCGAGGCCTGATTGAACTGGTTTCGTGTTAACAGATGCTGGTTTCGCTCAAAATCGTCTCCAGACATGTCGTTGATAACTCTATTAGGTACTAACTATATTTACAAATACAAATAATGTGATTACAAAAGTAAGGTCCCACACGCTTGGAAACCAATGGAATTCTTCCAAGAGAAACAACTGTAGGTACCATTATAAACACAAGAATTTATTGCGATTTACAAGGATCTCTACCATCCATGATTAAGCACTTCTATTATCAAGACATCCCACCTTGGTATGTCCCGTTTGTGGGTCGAAATGACGTATGCAGGTGCTGACGTTTCCTCCTGGTGCTTCTTAAGCTTCTTCCATTCATATTTATGTATATTTTCATGTTTTCCCGTCACGGTTACACGAATCATCCGAACTGGCAGATATCAGGAATATCTGTGTGAATGTGTGCGCAATCTACGGAATTTCTGAAAATGAACGCAGTAGCACCGATGATTATCGTGATGTTGTGGGTGAATGGCGGGGGGGGGGGGGTTGAGTGAGCGAGGGTGATACGTTGGAGGGTTCGAGGTATCACGAAATATGCATTCTCAAGTTTCCAGCATCTAAATCGGTATCATCGGAATTTCAACCACTAACGTGGTGGGGAGGGACGTAGTGAAGGAATGTAGTGAAGAGTAGTCCGACAATTAATTTACAATATAATAGTTACATTGATTTACATTAATCAAATTGGAAGGGGCGTTCCGGATAAAGGGCTATGTAGGAGGAAACTCCTTAAAGATTGAAAATGCTCTCTACATGAAATCTGCAATATGCGGGGTATATGATTTATGAAAAAATATAATAATATAATAATGTATTATGTATGCACGCAGCCTCCGTCAAATGTGTCATGCGCGATAAATTAATGTAAGTATATAGGTATAAATACAAGATACCTACGAGAAGGTACTGAAGTGAGTTCCTGTGGAGCAGGCGCAGAGGGAAATCTCTCCATCAAGACCGGTAAGTATTGCAGGTTTTGCATAACTACTCCTGTCAGCTGGGTAAACCATCTGCTTTAGCTGTACTAAATCCTGACCAGCATTATTAGTTATAGACATCAGGCCGAACTTCAAACGGATACTTTCTTTTTCCGAAGAAGGAATGGATTTTGTTAATTATTAAATAAGCCCCCCCCCCCCCCCCATTTCAAAACTCGTCCATTACCCATGTTTCTTTTTCAATATTGAATTTATCATTTCCTACACATAAATTAGGTAAATTACCATGAACATTCAGTCTTTTATGTTCAGCGTTACTGTATTATAATTGTAATATAAAACTATTGAACCGTTCACCGCGTTCCCTCCAAATTCGTGTACTTGATTTAAAGTTCGAAAGTACCTACTTATAAAACATGGTCTCGCTCATCATTTGAGTAGTTATTTCTCGTGCGTTCATTTCGTTTCTACCTACCTCGTGTCCAAACAGATTGGGTAGATAGAGTTCAGTGATGAGGCGTGTAACGTAATTCGGAATGGTTTTTCTTAACGCTATTCCGTACCTAATGTTTTTAGATTTAGGCCCAAGTCACCGCAAGACCATTTACCATCATGAAAACTTTAGATATTAATTGAGAAGCAATCACCTCCGACTGACAAAGTTGATTTGATGCAAGCTCAGAATTATTTGCTTCCGAGTCTACCAAGGTAGTGTTGAGTTGTTGAGTTTTTTTGCCTCCATGATCCAAATTTTCACTCGCGTTTTACGTTTTGGAGCTTTCTGTAAAACTCCGGTTTGTCTTTCCGTTCGCAAGTCCTTGACTTATTAAGGTCACTGCGTATGCGCAAATGCGAAATCTGCGGTGCTCAATTTCGTACGAACGAAGGCCAATGGTATTTTTACAATGTCTATCATATCGTATTATAATTATGTTATGCTACCGATAAGGTGTGCCCTTGAGCTTGGCATTCTTTAGTAAACTGTATCTCTATAAAATGTATAGGTGCAAGCATGCCAGCGTTCATATTTTTATCATTCGGTAATTCGTTTGCGGCTCTCACCACCTGCGATAAACATGGTTACGGGTAATAACGTTTTATATGCAGAGGTTCAGTTTATGATACAACTGCACGAGCTGTGTGGATAACTTTACTACGCCGATCTACGGAATGGCGTCGGGCGCTTCTTTGAACGTGACGAGGTAGGTGAAAAAGTCGGGAAAAGCGTGATACCACGAGAAATGGGGAGGGGAAATAACTTGGCAATATTCACAGAGAGGAGCGAAGCAAAATGGGGGAGTTCATCAATTTATTACCCGCTCGTTTGACAGAATATAATTTTCCAGCACCGGCCTTTTCTCTTATCCACCCTTGTTGAGAGTAAAGAGGCACTGATGGATATTATGATTTTCTGGAACCTTGACACAACGTCTATGACATTTTACAACTCATCTTCAACAGGGAATCTCAAGAATATAGAAGTAGTACCTTCCACCGGCTTGAGGGACAATGCATAGGCGGACAGAGGCCTGATAGTAACCTTTCATATTTATGAAAAGAACACCCTCCCCCCCCCCCCCCCCCCCCGGGAAATTCACAGTGGTGATCCCGTTCAAAGCTATGACGAAATTGAAGATTCAAGGCATGATTGCTGTCAGTACCCACTCATGCCAGCCCTTGTCTGTTGATTACAACTTTCAGTTGATCATTAAGAGCGCAGCTCACAAGTACATTAAAATCTATAAATTGAGTGTTCTTTTCTGTCTAGTAGAAGTAAAGTTGAGAGAGGTAGTTTGACCAAACTAGACTTGTTATAGTTTTTGATCTTTGTTTAACACATGCTCGACGTTCCCACCTAGTGTGCTAGGTCCTATTCAAGAGCTTTATGCAATGAGGATGTTTGATTAACTGAGAGATGAGTAATTATACAGATGACGAAGTGGCTTAAATATCAATTTCAACAACGCAAACCTTATTGGTATTTAAGCCACTTCGTCGTCTGTATAATTACTAATCTCTCAGTTAATCAAACATCCTCATTGCATAAAGCTCATGAATAGGACCTAGCACACTAGTTGGGAACGTCGAGCATGTATTAAACAAAGATAAAAAACTATAACAAGTCTAGTTTGGTCAAACTACCTCTCCCAACTTAAAATCTATATAGATATAATATTAATTGTATGCAGACAATAGCCAGCAGCAAGGAGTTGGATATGGCGAGCGCTAACACGACACTAGAGTTAGTACTCGCAAACATGTTGCACGGCGAGCAGCATTGGCAGCATATTTACGAGGTCTTGAGGAAGAAGATGCAGCTCGACCGGAAGATGCCAAGAACGGACCCCCAAGAGCTGTTGGTAAGCACCATCGAGCTATGTGGTACAGTTCGATGGTAAGCACTGACCACTTCCTGCTTCGGCATGCCGGGAAGGGGAATCATTCAATTCAAGCTGAATGGTTTACAAAAGTTATGTTTAATCTACCATTCAACGAGTAGAATAGGGGTTTTAGGTATCTATCCGCTCCGACTGAAGTTCGTTATGATGAAACTGATTCTATTTTAGTGTTCTATTCTACAAATAGTAGTTGTTTAAATCAAGTTTTAAACAATATTCGTTATTAACGACTATTATTTTTATTCTCGATTTTGGTTTCAAGTTTTTCAGATAAAACTGACACTTTAGATGCTCTTGTAAGTAACTCACCAGCAAAAATACGTACAACGGCTGCAGCAATATTTGAAAACCCGGGAAATGAATTGAAAATTGGTATGAAAGCTTGGTCAATGCATAGGCACTGCATAGACCTTCTCTACCATATCGGATTAGCAAGAGAAGAACGCCAGCTTCCAGATTTGAACTCTTTTGTGGCTGTAGTCTAATATGTATGCAAGATATTACATCATCAGAAGTTCAAAATGCTTGCTGTACATTCTGACGGTCGAAGAGCAGAAAGATTAATCAAAAGCAGAGGTAACCAATGCTGCACTATGCTCTCACGGAGTGCCTTCGTCTCCTACCGCTCTTCTTGTTCTCTGGATGGCCTTTCATACTTCATGCTGGTCCATCTGTGATATCTACTTCTTGGGTGAGTTTCTCAGTTGATATGATACAGCTATATCACAGCTATTCGATATTATGTGCCTGAATCCAATTCAGTAAGTACCTAGTCAGCGAGTCCAAGTTCACTCACATGAATTTCACCTACGAGGAAAAATGTTCCAACATAACAATCAGTCAGTTTCAAGTTTAAATACTGCTGAGTGCATTATAAGACAATGGATAGACAAGACATTGATGAGAGAAGGTTAATAATGATTAGGAAGGTTACGAAGCAGGTTAACATGAAGTTCAAAAAATTGGCTACCTGTTGGAGAGAAAATTAACACTGTCAATTATACGCAAAAAGTGCTACTGTACGAGAGGGTGGCTACATCTGGACTTAGGACTGCCCTTTACGGGGCTGTAACAAGAGAGAAGCAATGTGAAACATATTCAGACTATACACAACAGAACAATGTAGGAACGTTGTAGCTGCTACCTGTTGTAGCGGAACAGCTGATCTTCATCGCGACCTAAAAGTAGGGAGTGAAAAAATGCTGCAAATTGATACAGAATGGTTTATTATTTACCTGTAGCTGTTGTGAACATGTTGTTTTTTGGTTTATTATTTTCAATAATGAACCATTGGAATCGAGCATGAAAAAAAAAAAAAGCTTACCCCCCTCAAAATTTGATGGTTTTCGTTTCAAGGTATGTAGAATCCAAAACTGCAATAAAAATATTTCTGTCTGTCCGCCGTACGCCGTACGGGCCACTTTTCTTAGTTACCATGAAACAAAATTGATGAAATTCGGGTTATAGGTTCCGTTCGGGGTCTAGTTGGTCCTCGAAGCTCGACGTTACTGTTTCTAAGGGGTTCAAAATAGGGGTTTGCAATTTTCAGAACGCCTTTTCATTTTTTTACGTGAATCTTTTTACGGTTTCAAATAGTTCTCGAACTTGGGAGTTTTTTAAGACCACCCGGAGCACCGTACGTCCAGCCGTTCGTTCACAGTAAGGCCCCGAAGTTTGCACCGACAGGCATTTTCGACTCCAGGGTGAATGAAATTGTATACATCAGACCAAATCTCGTCACCAGGGATTGGCCGCAAATAAAATCATTGCTAGGGATCACCTGATTTTATAGGCGGAGTATGAAGTCGAGTTGGTTGTTCTGTGATATTATTTCATTTGAAAAATGATGGCTCTTTTGGAGTTTGTTGATAGGTAGTGAAACTTGAACAAACGTTGAAGTATTATTGATGGGTAAATTATTACTACACGATGGTAAATCATTACTCAATGGTAAATTATTACACAACGGTTCATTATACCATCTACGTAGAAGGGGCTGGAGTTTAGTGGTAGGTACTTTCGCGACTTTTTTCACTCCTCATCAACAATTTCTTTTCAGAACTTCGTTATGTGTGTTTCTTTTTGTTAGGTACTGTTTGTCATCGGCAGAATTATTTTAGCAACATTTAACTCGTGATTTAGGTAGGTACCTAGTAACGAGTACGGGGTTAGGTATTAACCTACGGAGGGTGTGCGATCTATATCATATGTACAGAATAGTACATAATTATATTATATAAAGGGTTATCTATACGGAGAGCTGTGGTCTGTAACAGAAGGGTATTCTGTACAAAATAATAAACCGTTGTGACGGTGAGCCCTCGAGAGTCCCCCTTCTAGATTAGTGATATTATCACCAGTTAAGAAAGGATAGCGACTAGGTTTCAGCCTGACCACCCCCATCTTCATTGGAAGCACAAACAACTCGAGGACTGCCCACTAGCACACTCCTTCCCACATGAAACAGTTCTGGGTAGCAGAAGTTTGAGAGGAGAAAGGAGGGGTTGAAAATCAGTATGAAGTTCTGGTTCAGGAAAGGAAATCTGAACAAATGAAAGGTGACTAACGTCCATCGTAATGGTACTAAGTCAATAATATTTACTGGTGGAGAACAAAGCTCCTACATACGAGTATCGGCGGAGAAGAATGTTGAAAGGGGTTTTTGTCCAGTGAACTGATCATCTGGGCAACCTCTAGGTGACCAACCTCCATCGTTATGATGGAACAACTAGTGGGACATGTTATTTGGGACACGGTATTAATCGCCTTCAAGTGAGCTCAATATTTATATAGCTATACTAAGCTCTAAACGAGGAATTGTTGGGGGGGGGGGGGTAGATGTATGCATTATTTAAAACGGACAGGATGTTTGTAAAGGAATCCTTCAGGAAACTTTTGGGTTTATCCTTCTGGTCCCTCAAAAAGTGGATGGTGTATGATGAATTGCTCAGCGCATACTACCAAACCATGCTCTGCTACTATGTAACAGAGTGGGTATAGTGAAGATGGACCTTCGAGAGTCCACCTTCTATGACTGGCGTTATTATCACCAGTCAGGAAGGGATAACAATTACGTTTCAGCCTTACCGCTCCCATCTCCACTAGAAGCACAAACAACTGGAGAACTGCCCGACGTTACAACCTTCTACGTATATCAAAGTTTTGGTTTCTTATTCTAAATGATGAACTAAATAAATCAGGTTCTTCGATTAATAGGAATTTAGTGATCTGCACAGAATTCCTATTAGTCTATGAAGTATATGAAGGAAAATAATAAACAGTTGTGTAGTAATTTGCAGTAAATTTTGGTATGGGTAGTGAGTACGTTGCAAGGGGCAGGCAGCCAGAAACGCATCTACAAGATGAAGCAATAGAGGGGGTTTTCCCTTTTCAGCTTTACTTTTGTCCTTCACATTTACGCGAAACAGTCTTGAGATCATATTTTCTCCAGACTTCTGGTTTGTATCCCTTCCTACCCCTTCCCCTAAAAAAACTGAAACAATCCCTCATCCAAAGACCTACCTAGGAGGTGTCCCTAAAATGCACTTATTCCTATATATTATTAATAAATTAGTAAGCAATATGATTAACCTCGATTGATCCCTCACAACAGTTGCTTCCGCCATGAAAATGAGATTTTCCAGTTCATCCCGTGTACTTTAGTCATCTCAAATTTCACAGAGTGAACATAACGTGTAACCAATTCCAATGGGTCATTGTTGAGTATGACCCTTTGGTCAACCTGTGTTCTCTTGAAACTGAATAATGGCTTAATTAGTCCGGGCATGTTCTAAGTCAAATGTGTAAGGGTTAAACGGCAAAGCTAAGGAACGGCTTACCAGTTAAATAAACATCATTAAATGGGGTTGACGTTATAAATTCTGGGGTCGTTTTAAATTGGAATAGTTTCCCTGGGTCGTGACCCTACCCCTTCTACCGAGTTCTCTTTGTGGGGATGTCCGCCCTTTGGAAATTCATGGGCATCCGTCCGACGACGACGCTCCAGCTTCTAAAGTGACAGTTTTACTCTCACAAGTCAGGAATAATACATCTCCAAACTATGTTACCCGCTTGTCAAGCAGAAACGTGAACTTATCTCATTGCATTCCCTCGGTAACCGCTTTATCGCCAAATGAGACTTGCGGCGGAACGTATCGGGTTGCTCTCGACAACCACAATACCTTTGCACTTTGTCGGTTCAACAACGTCGAATCATTAGGTGCTGTCGGCCTAGAACCGCGCTTGCGTTTGTTAGGTACTTGTGTGTGAACACGCCCACAAATGTTTAAATGAAACTGTGTTAATTGTGCTGTTGATTCAAGTAGACGTGTTATCACTAGTTGATGTGGACAGGTTGAATTGAAATTCCACTCATCTAGAACGAATAGGTATATTTGTATTTCCTCCCCCCCGCCCACCTGATAAATAATACAGTTACCCATTTATTATAATATCAATAACAACAATAATTGAGCATCAGGCTCATCAAGTTAATTTTACTTTCACACAATAATAAAAGCTTGTTGAGTTGATAGCCCAATAGCCATACCCTGGAGAGTAGGTACCTATCCAAGCACTGCTGTGTCATCGCAGGGTGACTGTTGTCCGGGTGAAGAAGAGCTTCAAGGTTTATGGGTCCATGAAGTCCCTGTTCATGTTTACTGTCGTCATTACGAACAGACCAGGGAACATTTTTACGCACTACTTTCAATTTGGTTTCATGAGTCATTCCCGAACACTAGCGGTGAACTACGGGGTAACGTATGTTCGTTCAACATTATTGACACTAGAATTATTGGTTAGAATAACTTTATTGGTTTGTGAAATTGATGCGAATAGCTTCATTCAGATTGAACCGCCATTTTTGGTTCATTCGCTGACCTCGTTAACGGTTCGCTTGATTAGGAAGTTGCGTCCATGACGCACACATCAACCGCCAGTAGGGATGTACCTTCAGAAAACCTCTGCAAACTATTACACAACGGTTTATTATTTACCTGTATAGATACCCCCTCTGCCCTTTCTGCGAAGATCACTGATTTCTGTGGTCAATACCTACCCTCTTCCTCCCCCAGGAAAGCCCTAAACCGAGTACTGGAGCCCGCCCGGGAATTAAAGTTTCATAAAAATGCGCGGGATTCAATAATTCAAGCACTAATTATGTTCGGGGAATTTGGCCAGCCTACCCCTGTTTTATCCCCCTAGGCATTTTCGTTCCGTTTCTTTTCTTTGTATCAGGTTCTCGTTTGGTCACTTCGGCAACGGATGATCTTTTATGAAGTGCAATTTGTGTATTTTTCTATTTTTAAATGAAACTTAACGTGATTTCTGTTTTTTCCCAAATAGACGAGAGGATTCGGTCATTATATTGTCGTGCGATTGGGGACCCAATCTGATTTTTGTACATTCGGTGAACCTTGTCCGTAAACGAACCGCTGAAAAGTAGCTCCGCCCCCTTTGGTGTGAGCAGCTCTCGTTAACTCAGTCTTGCTTCAGAAAACTGTACGTCCAGTTCGATCATACAGTGTTTTAATTGTGGTCAGTATTGCCTTAAACCTTAACTTTTAAAATTATTACAGTTACCTGCAGGGTCCCCTTTCTAACCGTTAAGCCCTTTCAGCTTTCAAAAGTGCCATTTCGTCCTTCTGGAGCAATTTTCTTGACCCTCGAAGCGCCCTACTGGCATCCTACGCTGAACGAGACGAGCTACGCAGCATCAGGTAAGCCGATTTGCGGTGAACCATGTTGGATGTCCTTGTGTACGACTTTCTTTACCGCATACTCTCGTCTCCGGTTCAGCCGTTTTGAGCTCAGCAAATTTTATTTTAAATTAGATCGGTTCTTGGGCCGTTGCCCACGAAACGATCAGTTCTGATTATTAATTCCCTCACCATATTATTTTTTGTTATTCATGGGTCATAACATTTGTTCAAGTTGCGAAAGTACCTACCAACAAAATCAAAAAGAGCCTCAAAAAGAGATTCTTCAAATGAAATAATATCATACAACCATCCGTGATTATAATCAGGTGTTCCATAGCTATGATATATCTGGGCCGGATTTATACCGCTTCATTAACGATCATGTTGACGAAGCTTTTCGGTGGAAACGAACGGCTGGACGTGCAATGCTCCGGGTGATCTCAAAAAATTATTTAGTTCAAGATCAATTTAATAACATGAAAAAACCATACCCTTCTATTAAAAGTTTTCGTGCTACGGCGTTCTGGAAACTTCATCCCCCTATTTTCAACCCCTTAGGGATGACTGACAATGAGGCCGAACTTTGAGGACCATCTAAACCCCAAACAGGACCTACAAACCAAGTTTCATTAATTTTGGCTCGTGGCAACTAAGGCAAGTGCGAACTTCAGCGTACGGCGGACGGACAGCAATTTTTTATTCCATTTTCGAATTCTACATATCTCGAAAAAGAAACCAGCAAAGTTGAAGGGGCGGCGGTTAAAATTGTTTTTCATGCTCGATTCCAGTGGTTTATTATTAAAAGTAATAAACCAAAATTCGTTATAGAATTACTTCCTCATTGCTTCGAAAAGAATAACCAGCATAATGTAAAATATCTGGATGTAAGTACTTACCACTACCTGCGCTTCTAATAGTTTTTCTCCATCTCTCAGTGTCGATGTCCCGAGTGTCAGTATCTTATTGTAAAGGATTTAAAGGCAAAAAGAAAAACGTCTGCCAAGATGTTGCACAAGGCTTCTTTGTCTCGATAACATGATTTGGATTCACCATCATTCCGAGTGGTCATTCACAATCATTCGAGTGGTTGAGGCCTTGATTAATAAATTAGATCTATGTTTTGCATGAAGTCTGTAATAAGATTAACTTATTTTATTGATAATTAACACAAAAATTTGTTAAAAACTATGTGTAATCTATTCATCATTATACGCTCCTCGCTCAAAAATATAAGCTAGTAAATTGATGTGAAAACATAGAATTTATTTACATATTATAATTACGCATCCTCCCAAATTCGGCGGGAAGGTATGAGGAGGGGTTGGGACAACAGCCAGTAGGCTCACCATACCTGAGGAGACGGGAGCAGTCATAGTCAGGCTCTCCTTCTGCGCCTCCCGCCTGGAGCTCCTGTCATTTACATACAAAACTAAGGCCAGTCACATTAAAATATCTTGAGACGAAAAAATAAAGCAAAAACTATCGTATAGTAAGTTCTCTTTTCAATGTACGCCAGACTAACGAATACTAATGTCCCTAATTAGCTGAAAACAGGGAGATATCTTATTTTTGACCAAATATTAGGTAATTTATGAAGATTACCACCAGTCTTCAGTTTAATATGCGCGTTATAAGGATTTCATGATTCCGCATGAGCAGACGAAAATTAAAGCTGAATTTTGATGAAATTCATATGGGAACTCTCAGAACCCAATTCACTCCTAGCCTTCATCATCCAGCTGATTACGGTCATTCCTTCGTTTTGTTACAAGGAGAAGTGGACTCACAGACAGACAGAAGGAAGGAACGGCAGACACGGTTAGTGTGGTCACCATATTGGTTAGAAAACGTTTAAAAAGCAAAGCGTGAGTAGAAATTTTTCTTTATGGAAAACTTAGGTACATAAAATTTGTTTCCTCGCGAAAGTGACCATAAGGCTTCCATTAACTTAGTAGTTTAACTTACTTGGTTGAATCAAGTGCCCAATGATTTAGGGCGGTAGGTAAGTAGTGAATGATTATTTTCACGCATGTCACGCATAGAACCTTATTCACTGCCGCTAGGGTACCGATACTGGTTGTCCTGCGGCCTGCCCCGAGCTAATCAAATAAATCTATATATATCATAATTTCCACCACACATCATGAAAGCTGAACAAATAAATATTCTCTCAAACCAAATTTATTATCGCCTTTCGCGTTTCAGATATCCCAGAACTAATTCGTTTCCGTGTCTGACAATGATACTACGAATTATGCCAACAACGAGAAACTTTTAGTGTTCATATTCTCAGTTCTATGAAACTGATTTTGCTGACATTTTCAGGTAAGTTCTCTCTGATTTTCAGTGCAATTGGAATAATAACACCGTGTGCCCATGTGAACACAATAACGCATTTATCGCCGATGGGCATTTATCATGTATCTACAAAGAACATTTTTGATACAGATTTTATAATCATCCTCCTCTGCGTATTAGAGAAAGTTGAAAAGTGTAGGGAAAATTTGCGTTATGGATGAAGATATATACGTAAAAGAAAAAGGTGATTCGAAGAAGCCGCCTGCTTACGGCACGGCTATATAACAACCCTGGCCATCTCCCATCCCTGCCACCGGCCAGCCTGTCAGAACCCATATATCAGTACAACGTCACAGGCAACAGCAGGGCCCCTTTCTTCGCCTCTTTTTTGAAATCTCAAAGTTTGAAAGCCTCTCAAAATATTAAGGAGATATTTTTCCCGATTTATTCCCATGATCGTCTATCTCACACTATAAAATATTGAGAAAAAATTCAAACAAAATGCATGATAATTGCCGAGTGTATTCAACCGATTTCAGTGAAATGCACAGGAATCTTGTAAGTATGGCCCCTCTTAGAGTAACGATAATAATATATAGTTGCCGCGCATCTTAATGGTTTTGATGAAATCTTCAAGTGAGAATTCCGACAGCTTATTTCAATCTTTTTTGCGATTAGAGTGGCGTATAACATACGAAAACGGGGTTCAATTCCAGTTCTAGACGGAAGTGCCTGAACCGACTCAATATAGACCAGTCATTAGTGGATTCAGGCAATATTATTTTCCCAGGAGTTGCGGGTTGGGTAATGCGAACGGGAGTTCACGTAATTAAAGTGTACTATGAAGTCTCGTCGGTAAACAATGACTAATTTTTATTAAATGAACAACTGCACAAAGGGATAATAATTAAATGCCAACGTTAATTATTCGAAGCCCCAGGGTGCTGCCCCTCCTGACGATTTGGTTTTAAACAATACTGTCTCGTGAAAATTCATTAAAACGCCCGCTGTTACGAGGATTTCCACCGCCTTTACAATATTACGTTGTTAACTCTACAACAGATCCGACCCCTACTGCGAATGATCACATTATGAAAAATCAACTTTGCAAAAAGTAGATCCGTTTTCCGTAACCCGTTTTTTCCCATTAGACATCAACATTTAAACAGTTTGAAAGTGTATAATACGGTTTGAGTTCTAGGACGCTGAGGTAATCAATATTAATTCAGTATCCAAAGTAGGAATATATATGGGTACAACTCCAAATACCTGCCTAAACAAACAAAAGTTACAGATTTTTCGTTCGTGTAGGTTCCTATATTGGGAGTGTACCCGTATAGCAGTATACTACCACATTCGGATTCCAAATACTCATAAAACATAATAATGTCCGTCCATTGCGTTTCATGCGAATATTGAAGGAAAACGCCAGCATGAGAGCTCTGTTTGGGCCGAGACTGAGCAGTGACATCTGCAGCAGGCCTGAAAGCTCAGCGGATATGACCAATGACATCAGCTATCCTTCTGGGGGGGGGGGGGGGGGATGAACTTCCTCACTGCCCCAAGAGTTCCAGGAGCGCGTGGAAATACTGTTAAGACGAACAGTTATGGATATATTGAAGGAAGGAATATATTTAAAAACTTTGGAGGGGGGGGGGGGGGCTCGCAGCACTTAACTGAGATTTCAGATGACTGTTATAATTAAATAATTTATCCCCCGTTTCATTTAGCAAGTTATTTCCCGAGTATCCGACTCCTCAAAAATGTTTTGGTACCGCCAGTGAAACTGGGTTTCAGATACTCGCGAAACACTCATAACAAAAGGGGCTCCAGAGAGGGAAACCACTTCTCAAAACGATCGCGACTTATAACGACGAGACGGGAATGGCCTCATCAAACGAGATTGCGGCAAGTTAGTGTTGGATTACTTTGCCGAGTTGGGCTGTCACAATAAAGCCATTGTCGGGAAATGCTGTGCTCGCGGAGGGGGGTGGGGGTGCGGGGTTGTTTCTAAAGGTGGGAAAACGAGGTAACGATAAATTCGCCAGTCCGCCTTCGTCCTTCCACCCCAGAAAACCGTATTTGGGGTGGTCCAAGTCGCGATTCCCGCCCGCAGGCGACTTTCGTCTCTTTGCTGAAGGCCTATAAAACGACCGACCTCTTCAATGCCGGTTATGATAAAACTCGGGAAAGATAACGGCTCATTTGCATTCAACCTTCCACTCTTGCCCTGCCGTTATTGCTTTCTGGATCCCCTGTTCCCCCTCACCATTTCCTTACCGACCGTTTCTTCGTCGATTCCTGTATAGGAACATCGAGATAAGTTAAATCAAACTCTCGCCCGTCTTTCTGGTGCTCTTCAGAACCGAGATTCCATTCTTTGAATTCTTTAGTTATTGTTCAAAAAACCCAACAATATTTCAATCCTAGAAGGAGGTAAAAATACCAGTAGTGTCTAGTTTTGAAGAAGCCCCCGTATTATTCTCATATAGCTTCATCAACATTTTTACTCTTTAACAACATTCCACATAGTACCATAGTCGATTTTCTAAGACACCCCGTGAGAAAATATCGTCAAAGTAGCTTTGAAACTGCCGATTGAAAAATTGACGTTCAAGCTCTGATCACAAGATGGCTTGAAACGACAGGGGCGAAAGGGAAAGCAACCTGCTGTGACAACACCTAGACGTTTGGCAGCCGCGAAGAGAGTAGAAAACATCGACAGATAAGCAGAAAGCCTTCTTCAAGGAAGGTAGCAGGACGGCCATGGGAAGCACTAGTTGACGTTCGGTAATTGGTATTATGACCATCGTTACCGTCGTATCGATATTTTGAATTGACATTAATTTTTTTGTTTCTTGGTTAAATTTCTAGATACAAAATTTGAAACGCTATTGTTATAGGCTGGTAGCGTTTTACGTTCTAGGAGTACTCGACATGGATCTCATACACGTCATAAGGATCTATGTAAAACAAATAATTTATTATTTGCATGCTGAAATGATTAACCCAGAGGTTAAGCCAAAATAGCCTCACCATAAATTTATCAAAGTCAAATACATAAATGTATCGATCAAAAAAGTACCACAACCAATAGAATCAAGTTTGTAAGTAGGTACATCAAGAGAGCGGTAATACGGTGCAAACTACTTGCAACTGCACCAAGTTAGAAAGTACTAATAACTAAGTAATAGTTTTAAGTTAATTTTTAAGTTGATAGTAACTAAGTGATAGTTTTTGTCGAAAACGGTATCCACCGATATATACAACCCCCTCAAGACGCTGCTGGTTTCTTTTTTTCCCGCTCCCCGAAACCACCGCCGCAGGGAGCCCACCGCTGGGAAGCCAATATCGTACATAATACCAAGTTAGAAAGACTGGATGCCATAAAATATCTTCGACTGCAATTGGAAGAGTATATACATAACTTAGTTAATATAATTTGAAAGCCTTCCATTAATAATTATACGGAACACGGTTCTACGAGATCACTCGAGAAATTAATAAGAGTATTTTACGCACACTTTTATAGTACATTGATATATTATAGTGGATTGCCGTTTGGGGCGGTGCAAATACAAACAAGTCCGATAACATAGTGATTAACACAATGCAACGATTAGCCACAGACTCTTATAGACGTGTCCCAGCAAGTGATTTGTACATGGATGTCGATGCATTCTCACCTAGTATGACATGATAATGTGAACCGTGTGCTCGTGCATGTACACAAAAACTAGGAAAGCTATTGTTAGAACAGCACGGGCTAATGTTAACGATCTCCTCCACAAATCACCTCCAGAGAATGACTTCTTCATTTTGACAGCTTCCATGGCTTGTCCCAGCATTTTTTGAAGACCGTTCCAATAAGAAAATTAGAAAAAGACACACTTGAATTCTTATAACGAGAAATAATAAAAGCATATAGCCAGAAAATTAAAACTATGACAATGATATGTGTATTTGGATATACTACATACTAGGATCTGTAAGGCACATAAAATATTAGCCTAATTTACTACTAAGAAACCACATAAGTATTTTATTGTAAATTCCGTATTTCTGTAACTCACTCTCTTAAAACCGACTGAGTGCCTTGTCAGTGAATGTGCGGACTTAACACACCATCTAACACCCAGCAATCATGAAGGTGACGAGCCTGGGCATGTCACAGGACCTTCATAGGCTCATGAACCCCTCATAACCCCTTATGAATGTATTGTTCGATGATCTACGATCTCACACTATGTTGTAAAAAATGTTTTGTGGAATAAGTTGAAGTGAATTGAAAAAGTATTCTTAGTTTTGACGGCTAATAAGTTACTCCCCAGTTGATATTAGGGACTTCTGATGAGCCGTCCACGGAGGATTTTCTATAAATAAATCCATAAGTTTCAAATCTTAAGCTCGTTTCGTATTTAAGCTTCAAGCTAATACTAACTTTTCGAACGTCCGAAGTTGGTATAGTTTCCGTGTATTAATATATAATAATTATATGCTAGCTGTACCCGGCATGCATTGCAATGCCAACCAGTGAAAAAAAAGGGTGTTCTTACACCGCATTCCCACAGAAGCTTCATCCCAAATTTGAGCCTCCCAGGTCGAACAGACCTAGCTCTCAGAGCTCAAGAAATTGTGACAGAATGATCGAGTTTTTTTTTTTGCGATTTCAAAGAGATTCCACTGTCTGTACGAGCTTTGCCCGACCAACCGTTCGCTCCATAAGGGCCCCAAGGGTTGATAAAAAGAAAAGAACTTCTTGTGAATCGCAAATCGGATTTGAATTAAAAACTGTTATATTTATTTTTTTGAAGGTTTATTTATTGTCTTAGTCCTTTATTACTACATTTTTCCTTAGGTACCTACTGAAATAATTTACAGTATATACTTATTTAGCTCTTGCATGGTACAGCACAATGCATGAGTAAAAAAAAAAATAAAAAATGAAAAATAAATTAATAAAAACGTTAAAAAGGTAGGATTTGGACTCCATCCATATATTATCATGTGTTTCCTGGTCCGCGGACCCATTAGTATTGAAGGGTTCCATTGTTACCAAACCCATCCAAATCTGGATCAGGTTCATACGCGTTTATTCAAGAGATAAGAGGTATGAGATTAAGAGGTATTTTATATGTCTTGAACACTGAAGTATCATTAGATGCTCTCAAGAAAATGCAGTGACACAGTTCATGATTATTCAAGTAACTACTTTAAATTGGGTAGATGGTCCTGACTCTCTTGGTTCGTGGTCTATTCCCTCATGTCTTCTCCTCCGCCGTTACTTTCTACACGTTGAAGCGAAGCAGAATGAATGCAGCTCCCCGTGTCTCTGAGTCACTACAGCATTACACGATGTCAGAGCTGGAGCCCGCTCACTTTATCGGTGACAATGAGGTAATGTAGCGTTCACCGCCACCTGCATAATAACCCCATACTCCCTTCGCTACCTATTTTCTCGGATCCTTGGGGACCGGAGAGATGCCCGGAATAGTAGCGTGTGTTCGCCTGACAGGCCTGACACCCGGGATGCGGACGAAGCGGAGGATGGATGAATTTGAAAGGCTGATGTACCTGCTCGTGGAAAATCACTTGGGCTGGAGGAGATGAGAGCAAGGCGCGGGAAAACGCTCCCTTACGTCTCGTCTCCTGTGACGGAGGGATTTTACCATCATTAGCTCGCAACTCTCACGTGCTTTCGGTAAATGGAGCAGATAAACGAAAAGCTTATACGGTTGCGCTGAGAATATCAACAACCGAAGATTCCATTAACAAAATGTCTGATAAACACATACGTCCGACTATGTAGGTCATAAAAACGCCAGGTATAGCTAGGGTGACTTCTAGACGTCCTTATTTTGGAGGGACGGTACTGCTTTTCAACCTGGTCCTGCTGTCCTTCGGACCCCTTGGAAAAAAGCCTAAAAGCACTTCTTTCTGAAACGGTTATTCCAATCCCAATAAATTATTTACCATCATTAGCTCGCAACTCTCACGTGCTTTCGGTAAATGGAGCAGATAAACGAAGTAGCTTATACGGTTGCGCTGAGAATATCAACAACCGAAGATTCCATTAACAAAATTTCTGATAATTACATAAGTCCGACTATGTAGGTCATAAAAACGCCAGGTATATAGCTAGGGTGACTTCTAGACGTCCTTATTTTGGAGGGACGGTACTGCTTTTCAACCTGGTCCTGCTGTTCTTCGGACCCCTTGGAAGAAAGCCTAAAAGCACTTCTTTCTGAAACGGTTATTCCAATCCACTTTGACATGAAAATGAATGAAATGTCGGTAATGGGTGTATCAGACTTTTTTTACATATAAAATTGCAGGGGCTGTCCCTTTAGATGGAGAATAGAAAGCTAACATCCAAACAGTTGTAGCTAACATCATTATTACTATAAAGTTCGGCTTCCCAAAATAGGTAGATGCGCTTAAAAATTATATTATGCTGAGTGAGTGATAATGACAAGTCAAAATTTTAGTCTTGATTTAGACTTTCTTAGATGGCTCATGTTTGAAGAGAGCTATTCTGGTTTATTATTTTGAAGATGAACCGTTGGAATCGACCATGAGAAAACTCCCCCCTCCCCCCCCCCCCCCCATGACAAAATTTCATAGCTTACGTTTGGCATGGCGCGTTTGTGGCGAAAATCGAATAAAATAGTCCGCCGTACTCCGTTCGCTCTCGAAGCTCGGCGTTACTGTCACTCGGCTTCTAAGGGGTGAGAAATAGGGTTGACATATCCAGAGTATCCATATCTTGGGAAATTTTATTTTAAGGTGTGGGTTTTTCGGGATTTTTAAATAGTTTGATTTTTTCTGAATTTTTGAGACCATCCGTAGCATTCTACGACGTTTCCGTTCTAGAAAATTCTGTCCGTCCGCCGTACGCCGTACTTCACCCTTTCCTTAGTTACCATGAACTGAAATTAATGAAATTCGGTTTGTAGGTCCTGTTTGGAGTCTAGCTAGTCCGCGAAGCTCGGCGCTACTGTAACTGACCTCTAAGGGGTGATAACGAAGGGATGAAATTTGCAGGGCGCCGTAGTTAGAAAACTTAATAGAAGAGTATGGATTTTTTTTAGGGTTTTCAATTGACCTCGAACTTGAGAATTTTTGAGACCTCCCGGAGCAGTCCACATCCAGCCGTTCGTTTGCACCAAAAAGCTTCGCCAACATGATCGTGAATGAAACAGTATAAATGCAGCCCCCATATATCATTGCTAGGGAACACCTGATTACAACCACGCTTGGCTGTATGAAATTGAGCTGTTTAGTAATAAATATAAATAATAATAAACCTTTGTGTAATAAGTTGCAGCATTTTCCAATTAAAACTGGCCGTGACAGCCATTTTTAGAATTACAAAAAAAAGTGACAACCATTAAAAGCTAGTTTAATTTCCTTTCCGGATATGCTAATTCAAAAACGCTGCAAATTATTACACAAAGGCTTACTATTTGCCTTCATATATGCCCGATCTGCGTAGGTATATACTGCTTTCTGTGGTCAATACCCTCGAGCTCCCCACCGGAAAGCCTTAAATAGAGTACTGGAGCCGAGCCCGGCATTAAAGTTTCATACAAATGCGCGAGATTCAATTTATATCAATAATTATTTGTAGTTATTCATGAAGCATAAGGCAAATAATAAACCGTTGTTTAATAATTTACCTGTATAGGTGCCCTTCTCAGTAGAAAGTATAATACAGTTGTGTAATATTTTAAAAAAACGCTGCAAATCCCTGCACAACGGTTTATTATTTTGTATAGAATACCCTTCTGTTACAGATCACAGCTCTATGTATAGATAACCCGTCTATATAATATGATTATGTACTATTCTATACATATTATGTAGATCGCAGACCCTCCGTAGGTTAGTACCTAACCCCGTACTCGTTACTAGGTACCTACCTACCTAAATCACGAGTTAAATGTTGCTAAAATAATTCTGCCGATGACAAACAGTACCTAACAAAAAGAAACACACATAAGAAGTTCTGAAAAGAAATTGTTGATGAGGAGTGAAAAAAGTTGCAAAAGTACCTACCAACAAACTCCAGCCCCTTCTACGTAGATGGTATAATGAACCGTTGTGTAATAATTTACCGTTGAGTAATGATTTACCCATCAATAATACTTCAACGTTTGTTCAAGTTTCAGTACCTACCAACAAACTCCAAAAGAGCCATCATTTTTCAAATGAAATAATATCACAGAACAAACAACTCGACTTCATACTCCGTAAATATAATCAGGTGATCCCTACCAATGATTTTATCTCCGCCAAATTTCCTATTGTGGGCGCGTCTCTGGTTACGAGATTTGGTTTGAATTGTATACAATTTCATTCACACTGGAGTCGAAAATGCCTGTCGGTGCAAACTTCGGGGCCTTACTGTGAACGAACGGCTGGACGTACGACGCTCCGGATGGTCTTAAAAAACTCGCAAGTTCAATAACTATTTAAAACCGTAAAAATATTCACGTAAAAAAATGGTATAGGCGTTTTGAAAATTGCAACCCCTATTTTGAACCCCTTAGAGATGACTCACAGTAACGTCGAGCTTCGAGGACCAACTAGACCCCGAACGGAACCTATAACCCGAATTTCATCAATTTTCTTCCATGGTAACTAAGAAAAGTGGCCCGTACGGCGTACGGCGGACAGACAGAAATATTTTTATTGCAGTTTTGGATTCTACATACTTTGAAACGTAAACCATCAAATTTTGAGGGGGGGTAAGAATTTTTTTTGTTCATGCTCGATTCCAATGGTTCATTATTGGAAATAATAAACCAAAAGCCAACTCGAATTCATACAGCCATCCTTGATTATAATCAGGTGATCCCTGGCAATGATATCTGGGCCGGATGCATACCGTTTCATTCACCATCATGTTGACGAAGCATTACGGTGCAAACGAAGGGTTGTGGTCCCAAAAAATTCTTCAGTTCAAGATCAACGTAAAAACACAAAAACGAACCATACCCTTTTATTGAAAGTTTCAACCTATATATCGCACCCCTTAGAGATGACTGACAGTAACGCCGAGCTTCGAGGACCAACTATACCCCAAACGGGAAATACAAACCCAATTTAATCCATTTTGGTTCATGGTAACTAAGAAAAGTGCGAAGTACGGCGTACGGTTTACGGCGTACGGCGGATGGACAGCAATTTTTTATTGAATTATCGGATTCTACGTACCTACCGAAACGTAAACCATCAAATTTTGAGGGGTTTAAAATTTTCTCTTCATACAAATTCCAAAGGTTCATTATTGAAAATAGTAAACCAAAACTATACCCTTGTATTGAAAGTTTTCGAGCTACGGAGTTATGAAAATCCCAACCCCTATTTTTCACCCCCTAGGGATGACTGACAGTAACGCCGAGCTTCGAGGGCCAACTAGACCCCAAACGGGACTTGCAAACCAAATTTCGTTAATTTTGGTTCGTGGTAACTAAGAAAAGTGCGAAGTACGGCGTACGGCGGAGATACAGAAATTTTTTTATTGCATTTTCGTGTTTTACATACCTGGAAACGTAAACCACTAAGTTTTGAAAGGGGAGTTGAAAATTGTTTTTCATGCTCGATTCCAAAGGTTCATTACTGAAAATAATAAACCACAATTCGTGAGTGGTCTGACTCCCTCAAATTCTCTGTTGGATATCAGAATTGGTCGAATCTCAGAAAACATGAAAACCCCAGAGGCTCGTTGGAGGTGTTGATTACGTCCTAAAATGCACGATTTTTTAAATTATTTTTCATGAGTTAAAATGAATCAGGAGTTTCATGAATCGGCTCAGCGTAAAAAATGATGCGGGAGGCGATATCTTACTTCTCGACTAACCCCCCCCCCCCCCCCACACGCTAAAACCCTCGATTCTCTTTAAACAAAAAATATGAATAAAATAAAAAATAAAAATAAATTAGATTCAAAGCAAAATTACGTCTCTCATTTAGTACAGTGAAACTACAAATTACCATACTGAGAAAGTTAAAAATTACCATGAAATCCTGAGGAAGTTTTTTCTGCTGCTGGCAAGTTGAATTTGGGTTGCCTCTCTGAGCTAGAGCGCTTTGACGGTTTTCGTATTTTCTGAGAGTCGCCCAATTCAAATTTTCAAGCGAGAATTTCAAGGGTTCAGACCTCTCATAAATTCTTAACCTAATGGTTAAAAAACTGCCTGTAGACATTTTCGATCGGAAAATCGTTTACTGGCTTCTTGGCGAATGTTTTCGAGACACCCTGCGCAAAACTTCCTTGTCACTATTGACATTTCTATATAGGTAAACTAATTATTTAACTTCTATGTTGTTAATTTCATACAGTTTATAAGTTAAATTTTATTGTACGCCGAAGTAAAATTTAGTTAGAAGCCAATAACAAAAACCTAAGGTATACATAAATTGTAAGGGATATTCATGAAAATTACTCCATTATTTCACTTTTCAGCAAAATCCTTCAGAAGCCTTGAAGAAGGGCTAACCAACTTATAGTCGATGTAAGATGAGAGCGATAATATCTTTCTTCAATTAAAAGTTTTAACCCCCCTCCCGAGGAAATAAGGCGTTTCCCTAATTCTCTATTCTCCCTAGCGTTTAAACATATTTTATAATTACTGTGCAATTTACAGTCTCCCGGTCACCCTATTTTTAACCCTGAAAACTTTTTAATCATCCCATAGTGCCGTTCGGAACGACGGAGGAGAATAAGGGGCGGTTTGAGAAATATCGGCCGATAGCTCAAGTGTAAGGGTTAATATAAGTTGGCGGGAGGGGGATGTCAGAATGGTAAATCGTCGGTGAAACTGATGCCGTTTTTCATAGCACGTAGGCAGTGCCGGTCCCGCATTACGTATCCTGCAGCCCGCTCAGTCTTCAGGGACACTCCCCCCCCCCTCCAGCACCACAATCGCTTAGGGCAGGTTATTCTGATCAGACCCAATAATCAATCAATGCCAATAATAATCGCCCATAGGAGACCATTCAGTGGCTTCCCAACGATTTATCGAAATCGTTTTAGGAGAGCGTATTAGTCAACGAACAGAACTGTTCAATTAGTTGAAACCTTACAAATTATTACACAACGGTTTATTATTTTCCTATATAGATGCCTCTTCTACGTAGATCACTGTTATTTTTGGTCAATGCCTACCCTCGTGTTTCCCCAAGGAAACCCCAACATCGAGTACTGGAGCCGGCTGGGCAATGACTGTTTCATAAATATGCGATGAACTAATGAATTCATCATTATTTTGTTGTTGTTGTACGTATAAATCATAACGTGCAGGTAGTTTAGAAAAGATTGAAAGGAAACGTAACCGCGTAGTACAAACAAAAGTTCTCCCTTTCCTCGAGGAAGCACGAGGGTAGGAATTGGCTACAGAAAACAGCGATCCACGCAGAAGGGGCTTGATTCTATATAGGTAAATGATAAACGTTGTGTAATACTTTGCGGCGTATTTTCTGGGGCTTAAACACGTAATTTTAATTCGTGCTGACTGACTGGGAATGAACCGAAAATCACAAATTTTGGTGTTATGGCCTTATTGCACTGAGGGTGTGACATGTGATTCGACGTGGTAGGTAATGGTTTCCCAACGTAAGGCCTGGGAGGGTGAGAAAGTGACGAAATGCTTTCTATAGCTATTGGGAAGAGGGAGACTTCGGAGGAGAGCCACGGACAAAGAATTTGACCCTCGAGTGGGAAGGAGGCGAACAAACGAAACTACTCCCGAGGGCCTCGTGAAACAAAACTGCTGACATTAGCTTCCTCGGAGTAATTCAAATGGGGGCACTTGGCCGGCTTTATACGCTCCAAGGGAAGGGGAGGACTCGAATGAGAGGCCCGGGATTGAATAAGATATTCAATCAAGAAAGCCTCCCCCACTCACGAAAACGGGTGAGTTTAAGCCAGACCCGGACCCATTACTGTCACGGTTTCTTTTTCAACCTTCAATTTTGAGGTCATGTGGAGGCGCGGGTTGATGGGACCGAAGAGCCAATAACCCCTTGTTTTAAGGTCTTACTCCTTCCCTCTGGAGACATTAGATTTCACTCTGAAGGGAAAGACCTCACGGGGGAGTTCCAGCTCCTAAAGGATTTTTTATATCCACCATATCACCTTATCAACCCGGTTATGGAACGTCATCTCGAGAGAGCCTTTCACTTCGGCTCTGACTGCCAAAATATCTTCCTCATCTCAAAAAACACAGCATTTCTAGGCAGAAAATTGCAAGCGACACACGAAACGCAATCAACGACCTACCGAGCCTTCGTCCAGTTTTTCCGGAGAATCCCCGCATTTTTAGGCTCGGCCCCTCAGAAGAGGCCGAGGCCGTATTATTTTTTACACTTTTAAAGAGAATTTCATCTTTTAAGGAAAAAAGCGGATATCCGCATTTTTTCCCCCACGCACAACACAAATCCATCGAAAGAAAAAAAATGTAAATTTCAGCTCCTTCAGGTAGTTGAGTATGTATGTATGTGTGTTCGTGTGCGTACGCATTTCTGCGAGCCCACATAACTCAAAGCCCATTGGCCCAAATTTACTCAAAGTCGGAGGTAGTTCAGGGTTAGGTCCTAGTTGGTTCCATATGAGTTTCGTCTGATTCATATCGATAGCAGTGTAAACTTCTTTTCGCGCTTGAGAGTGAATCCAAACGCACGTGAAGCTTGGCATCACACGTTCGCTGCGATCCTCCTTACCCTCCCACCAATTCACAGGGAGAAATGTAGGGTGAGAGAGAGCCGCACTACATCCGAAATTTTAAATTTCTGTTCCTTTGATCACTTGACCAATGGTCATATTGTCAAACCGAGTTTATCTATCATGAAATGGACTCAGCATTGAAAAAGCCCTGCCGGGAACTTAGTATTTTTCGGTTTTACCCCCTTCGATTCTCGGCCATTCCTCGTAGACCCGACAATGGTTCCTCAAGTAATAAGTTGCTGATTTGCTTGTGGGAAAAAAAAACCATAGAAGATTCGAATTGGGAAACTCCACAGACGTTTAAAGCAATCTGATTCAAATGATGGGAGAGGGCGATGGGTTCAGAGGGGAGCCGGGAGCGTGGGAAAGGAGAGCAATAGTGAAATACCTCTGCTCCCTACGAGGTCGGCCGGACCCCCTCCACCACCACCATTACCATCACTTTAAAAGGCGTTCCTTCAGCGCCATCTATACGTGACAAGACTAATATCTGTCGGGGCAGACCTCACATATAACACTCCCCCCATCCACAACTTACCTATAATAAAATACCTCGTATCTCAACTTTTATTGATATCCGATGCCGTTTCACTAGATTTTATATCCTTACCCGCTCACGTAGCAGTAGGATATAATATTATGTAAGGCGATTACATTCACGGTTAAAGAAAGTCTACGGGCATTCAACACCGCAGAATAACACAGAACCGATGAACAGAACTAGCGCATTTTGTCAAATAGTTTTCAATGGCTTAATAGGATTCGTCTAGAAGTTGTGGATCGATGATTACCATGAATATGGATATAATATTATTTTCGTAAGTGCACCGCCGAGGGCACCGCAACATTGGCACATTCTTTCCTATTGGTTTATCATATCCAATAATGAACCTTTGGAATCGATCATGAAAAAAAATGAAAAAAAAAACTCAAAATTTGACGGTTTACGTTTCAAGGTAGGTACGTAGAATCCGAAAACACAATAAAAAACGCTGCAAATTATTACAAAACGGTTTATTATTTAACTGTATAGATGCCATTCTGCCTTAGTTTATGCTAAATTAGTTACCTTATGCTTCATGAATAACGTCAATTATTATTGATTGAATTATTGAATCCCGCGCATTTTTATGAAACTTTAATTCCCTCAAGTAGTCTCCAGTACTCCATTTAGGGCTTTCGAGGGAGCTCGAGGGTGTGGACCACAGAAGACAGTGATGTACGCAGAAGGAGCATCTCTATAGGTAAATAATAAACCGCTGTGCGATGATTTCCAGCGTTTTTTATGTACGTAGCTGCGCAGAAATAATATTTGCAGTAGCTACATACCTACCTCCATAAAATGTAGCCTTTGCGATCACTTAAGTATTATGTTGATGGTTTCAAAGAAGCTATATGCAACATCTTAACGGGATTTTGTCTTGACCGATTCCAAAGGTGCACTAATGAAATTAATAAACCGAAATTGCATGGACAATACATTATCATGATCAATCAGTTAACTCGAAAATGCATTCCTTAGTGTTTCATGACTTGTTGTACACTTTTTTTGGCGTTACCTTCTCTTTTGGTTTATTATGATCAATATAATAATCTTCCGAATAATCGACCATGAAAGAACTTTGTTTAACCCCCCCCCCCCCCCCCTCACCACAAAATTTCGTGGTTTACGTTTCAAGTAACGTAGATTATGAATATCGAATAAAAACATTCCGTCCAACCGCTGTGCACCGTCCGCGGTTTTTCTTGGTTCCCATGAACCATAATATATGCACGAAAGTTGGTAAATGGGTCCCGTTTGGGTTTTAGTTGGTCCTCGAAGACCAACTAAAGTGAGTGTTACTTTCACTCAACTCTAAGGGGTGAAAAATGGGGGTTGTAATATCCAGGGTATCCAAATATCCGAAAATTTTATTTTGAGGTGTGGATTTTTTCGCATTTTGAATAGTTTGATTTTTGGTTTATTATTTTCAATAATGAATCATTGTAATCGAGCATGAAAAAAAAATGCTTACCCCTCCTCAAAATTTGATGGTTTACGTTTCAAGATATTTAGAATCCAAAACTGCAATAAACCCTACGTGACGGACTATAACGCCGAAGTTCCCGAGATCGAAAACCAACCAGGACTGAATATCACACCAACAATTTCCCTTCAGAACTTCATTTGTGTTTCTTTTCAGCTATTGTTTGTCATTGATAGAATTATTTTAGCAACATTTAAAACGTGATTTAGGTAGGTACCTAGTAGCGAGTACGGGGTTAGGCACTAAGCTACTGAGGGTCTGCGATCTACATATTATGCAGAAGGGTTTTCTGTACATAGAGCTGTGATCTGCATAACAGAAGGGTGTTCTGTAACAAAATAATAAACCGTTGTGTAGGGAGTTGCAGCGTTTATCCCCATCGATCGGTTAGCTGTTGTTTTCAGCCATCAGTGATCTGTTTCAGGCTTCTGTGTTAGGTATTTTCGCCGACGCCATGTTTCTGGTGACCTAGGTAGGTTTCTGACATAAATCACTAAATAGGTGACCTGCTATATTCCGTAAACCGATGAAATGCTGGAGAAGACCATGTCCTTACTGATTCAGGACATTGTTAACACACTTTTTTTAAATTTATTCAAACGCGAATTTTTCTGTCTATTAGTAGGTACAGTAAAATTACAAATTAACTTATCCTTAGAAATCTGAGATCTTGAGGTTAATGTCGCGGGCAAGTGGAATTTGGGTTGCCTGTCAGAGCTAGAGCGCTTTGAAGTATTTTGTGTTTTCTGAGATTCGACAAATTCCGATTTTCAAGCAAGAATTTCAGGGGTTCAGACCCCTCTGGAATTCTTCAAATGAGCATTCTGAAGGGAAATTCTACTATAACAGCTTGTCAACGGTAGTCAACAATATTGTTTTTTGCAATATAAAAAATGGGTGTTATGATCCATTTTAAGTAAAAAACGTGATTTATGAAAAATACACGTAAAATTAATGATTATGAGTACTCATTTGTTTCTCAAATTCCTTCCTCAGGGTTTCATGACTTGTTGGACAAGACAGCGCGTTACCTTTTAGCCCATCGGACGGTTAGCTATGTTTTTCAGGCTTCTGTGTTAGGTACATTCGCCAACGCCATGTTTCTGATGACGAAGGAAGGTTTCTGACATACCTATCATTAAATATGTACGTGAATGTTACCTATGTCAACTGCCATATTTGGAAAACCGATGCAAAGCTAAAGAAGATAATGCTCCAGACTCACAATGTTCGTATTTTCTTAAGAACGCACTCTCGTTTTCCACAATTTTTGATGAGTTATAGTTTTGTATTGAAATCACCTAACAGCAGGAGCGAGGATAACGCATCTCCAAATCTGTTATTTCTTCAGTAGAATATATGGCCAAATTGACCAGAACTGGGAGTTTGCCATTTTTCGAAATTTAATGAATGGACGTAAACAGCCTAAATTTCGTCGTTGTAAAAAGATCAGGCGAGTGAAAAAGGTAGCGTTATGACCCTTGTTTTTATTGCCGGAAGAAAAGCTAACAAACAACTCATGTTTCTAAGGAAAAACATAAAGATACCATCAGATCGTTAGGAAGGATTTAAACACCCTCTCATTACAGTTTTCTGGAATCAGTATAAAGGACGCTCATATGAATGAGGAGAATTCCGCTACCAGGAACTTCGTCTTCATTTTCCGTCGGACGCTCTCAAACCAAATGAGTGGCACCCAAATTAACCTAATTGGGTAGGGAAAAGTGGAATGAACTGACGTGATGATTAGAACTGAGATGCTTATTAGTATGAGCGTCGTGATACGTACGATTGCAATTCAACTATTGAGTCTTTATAATACGTAGGTACCTAAGCCATGTTTTATTCATCTTAACTCTTGTGATCAACTTGGGAACGTGTACATTTTTTCTGTCCGAGACAATAAGCTATCACTATAAGCCTTCTTTCAATTTATTGGAAGGTAGAAACAAGGGATTTGATACGTAAATTCCACTATGCTGTTCGTACATTGAACTTGGAACGCGTTGGATGCCACCTCACTATCGTTCCAAGGCTTGCAGTTATAGGTGCATTATTGGACACATAAATATGTATGAGATTGATAGATGACTGGTTTCATGACATTCGATAGTTATGAACTCTCTCTGAGATCAATGAGAGCGGGGAACATCATAGATGAGATGAAAGGGCATCATGGGTCAGTTATGAATGAGGCCCTATTATCTACGCTGAGTCTCAAAGTGCGTAGGTATGTTCATTATTATGGCATGTGTAACTATGGCCAAACTATTTACCAATATCAATCGAATTTTAGTTGAATCTGGAAAACTTGAACTGCCGACTCTTATTTTTGTGTTTACGTTAATGTAGGTACTTACCAATCCGAACAGTTACAATGACAGATACAAATGGGTAATGAACGTGTCACTGAGACCTATTCTTATATATATAGCCAGTGATTTTAGGGAACACTACATACTTTTCCTAAACTGTTCCATGGTGTTCGGTGTTGTTCGCAGTGAGTACCTAGTTAGTGTAGTAGTACTCCCGTTCCCCGAAAGGTGAACCACACATTTCAAAGCCACAATTTGGGAATCAATCCCTTCTATGTGGCGCCAGCTCCTATATAGCCTGCCTGGCTGTAACTTCAGCCATAGTTTTTCTGCAAAGTGACTTGGTTAGCTCATTCAATTTAATTTTGCAGGATAAAATAAACCTTTGTGTAGTAATTTTCAACGTTTTCATCAGGAGTGCGAATGAAAAGTTTTGCCGTTTCAAATTTTTCTCAGGTGAAACTCAAGAGTTGTATTTATGGAGGAATAACACTAATAGTAGGTACATTGCGCCGAATAGAAACATTTTTTTCTCTCCACTTTCCAAGGTTCATTATGAGGGACACACAACACGCATCGCATCTTTCTCCTAATGACAAATAACAATCAGACAACAAGGCAGCTGATGACATGTATAGCATTGTTATGCTATAGAAATAGCGAGACGGTCAGGCAGTTATCGGCTCCCGGTTTTCGGTGTTACTTACTGAATATCAATGGAGCGTTTCGTCTATGTGTACGCGGCAACGAGGGAAACGGGTCTCCACCAAAGCTTGACCCAGAATTCTGAGCGCGTAATATGCTAACACAAACCAACCACATGCTTTCCGCTCCCGGCTTCACAGTAGAGTCGGTTCGTCCCTCCATCTCAGAATCTCAGTTCCTCGTCATGAGGGGATGCCCAACAGCCGTCTCACCGTCAGTTGTTTGCAAAATAGTGATTCGGAGCAGCAGAAGGACACTATCACATACGCTACTGGTTTTGCCTCCATAATTTATCGGCAAAAACGAGTACCTATTTATGAAGTCGTGGTTTTCCCACTCAATGCCATAATATAGGTATGCAATCGCGCAGACATTGCTGAACTGATACCCTCCACTGACAGACATGAGAATCCTCATCACGTTCCCGATCAGGTCAAACCGTCTGTAAATAATAACGAACGCTTCCCTCGACCCTCAACGAAGTTGAAAAAAGGGGATGTTGCAAAGTAGACTAAAAAGTCACTAATGCTTCCATGAAATATGCATCTCTATCCTCCCAATCCAAGGCGGCTTGCCGTAAGAAGTTGAAGGGTCTCGATTCATTTATTATGAAATTTTCATCATGCCACCATGAACCAGTGCGATGGTAGCCGCTCTCAAAGGTTAAATTTCCTTCTACATTCTAGGAAGGGTGGTAAGAGAATAAACTACGCTTTCGAAAAAAAATAATATCATATTACGGCATTTGCGTAGAGCTTCCGGATAAAAATTAGTAAAATTCTGACAAAATACATTTTTTATCATTCGAGGTTTTAAAATTCTAAGCCGATTTTGTATAGGGCTACTTCACATCATGTTCGAATGATTCCTCACGTACCCAAGAATAAAATGGTTCCTCCCGTGTTCCTCTTATAGGTACCCAAGTAAAATGGTATGACTAGAACAAACATATTAAGACTCGACATGGAACAAACACAACAGAACTGCGACAGAGTGAGAGGGTTTTTTGATCGGCTGTTCCTGTGCTTCCTGGTCGACTCATCAATCAATTCGAATGAATGGCTTACAAACACTTCGTAATACCACTAGAAGCGTGACCGTCGCCATCGAATGATTCTGGACATGGCCGGCTGTAGAGAAGGCCAAGGCGCAATATTTGGCAACGCTGTAATAGCTTCTTGGTTCATACCGCTCGCATAACCACTGTGTTCTTTTAGCTCCATTAATTAATCCTTCATATATTTTATTATTTATATTACGATTAGGTAGGTAAAAATAATGAAAACAACCTTCTGCTGACTAATGCTTTATTTAAAAGAAAGGTACTGAACTATTACCTAGAACAACAGAATGCAACAGACAAGATGACTTGGAGAAAAGAAAAGTGGGAACATGAATTAATTATAGTTTGCTTATAGTCTTATACTTCTGGAACTTCTTCAACTTGCGACTGTCATTTTGGCATTTTGGTTAATTATTCGCTGAATAATACCTACACCTATGTATTCGGTTCGGAAAATTTGTTTGGAGCTCCCCCTCAAAATTTTTTTAACGTTTCTAGGTGTGTAGATTCCAAAAATGCAATTTCCGTCCGCTGTGTCATCGATATCTACCTTAACCGAGCACACCGGCTCCATCTTGACCCTAGTTGTGTCCCCTAACTTGGCAGTCCGATCGGAAAACATCCACAGGTGTTATGGGTGAAAAATGTGTGCAAAATTAGGTATTTTTGAGATTTTAGTGAACTTGGGCTTGTGAGGTATCGTTTCCGTGTTTTTTAGGGTGAGGAGGCCAAATATGAAGTTGATTTTGACCACTGAGTGAAGGATTGTGGTTCTAACGGAGTTTTAACTCTCAAAATCAATATTTATATGGGTCCCCAACTAGTACGGGAATGGCAAAATCCACTTCTTCTCTTCATCCTTGGGAAACGAAACGAAGTCACATATTCTTTTGTACTCCCGTAATTACTTTTGCACTCTGGCACGATACAATTTTCCGGCATTTTGTTATCTATCATTAATAACAATAACTTTTGTTAACAATCTCATTCCTGAAAATAATTTTCGCGAGAAAATCTATGGGGAAACTGTCGAAACCCGGAAATAAACAAACCTAGGCTTATTGGTGAGTGGAAAGGTGCCAGCCTGAAGTGCGAGGTTGCCAATTCTCTACTGTCGCGGCCTTCTTTGAAGCCGGCCGTGTTCTGGATGATTCGATTAGACAGTATGGACACCCTATAGGGCCCTATAGTGTAGTGGCAATTCTGCATTAGACTGTTTTTGTTATCATCGATTATGTATAAAGTTCATTCCAGTACAGAGTTCACACGAACCTTGCACGAACTATATCACGCTACGCTTTACTGTACGTTACAGAGCTGCTCTACGCCTACAGCTGTTCCTAAATTTTAAGTAAAGCTAGTCGCTTATAAAATTAATCAATCAAATTATCTATTGTAATACTGGTAGGTATCCAATGAAATACACCCACTGGCCTTAGTAACTTCGGAAAATTTGAATTCAAAATGATCGCTCCCTTGCAATGTAGGTATGTAACCCACTTATAGGCTTGGCTCGGAATGTTGTTCCGTTCGGAATGTTGTTCTGAATCAAAAGGAAATCACATCTTGGGACTCCGGAAATTTCACGATTACCGCTCGCTGAAACGAAGAAGAAAATTCCGAATTTTTGTTTTCTTTTTCTCTCCGCCCTCTTTTCTCAAACGCTGAAGAGTGATATAATCGAAAAGGCGGTCGCGGACACTTTTTCCAATGCCCTGAAAAATGATAAGTATTGAACTGAAGAAAAGCAGAGGATGAGGAGAGTCGGGATGAAGAAGACGAAAAGCCTTCGAGATGGGATTATTACAGGAAAGGGAGAAGGAAAATCGGGTTGGAGGAAAGAGGATGGAATAATCCTGAACGGATGGAATAAAGTGCGAAGGGTGAAAAGCCAAATTCTAATCCGTTTCAGAGATAATTGGTTTACGGAATAAGTCGAGACGATTCATTGTCGGACAAGGATAAAGAATGAGGTTTCTCGGTATAGAGTCTACTAAGGTAGCGGAAGCTTTGTTTTTTTCTTTTGAAAGGAAAAAACTGTTTCGCCTCCAAAATCAAAATTTCCACTCCTGTTTTACGTTCTAGATCTTTCTGCAAATATTTTTTTTCGATGTCCATTTCTGTCCGTCGGCGTGTTCGCAAATCCTTGCCACACGCGTAATGTCGTCAAATCGAATCCGATGTTGCTGAAATTTTTTTAGGGATCACGTGGGTTGGGTCGCAGACGGTCTCCTATGTATTTCAAAACGAACGGATTTTATAGGTAGGTACTTTCCCATTACTGACACTACGCAAAGTTGAATAAGTGAAGTCCAGTCATTAATCGGTGACCGGGAGTTTAATGACTTATGAGAAAAGAGAATATTATGGATATGAGAAAATAATGGTCTGCGTTATCTGCGAGAGCTACATCGTTACCTTAAATGTCTAAGCGGGTAGGTACCTGTTTTTAAGATGACAAAAAATTGAAAAATAAAAAATTGTAAAATGTGGTAAAATTAACCCAATACGCCGTCTCAAATATGTGATAAGTACCCATTATTAACGTCCGTGAAGTTGAACAAGAAGTGAAGCCCAAGCTATAAGTCATTGATAGGGCATCGCGGTTGTGAAAAATGTAGACTCCTGAAATAATGTTATTTATTGCTTATCCTATGAGAGAGAATTGATTTCCATTCAATAATTGAATATGCAATTTATTTTACGAGCTCAATTCGGTAATGGCTTGCAATAATTCCTCGCTGAGACCGAAAACCAGTCCGGATAATTTATTACCCGTTTTATTCTAGTACCCCCCAAATCCACCTACTATAACAGTATCAATGAATCCACCCTAATCTTTATTGAAATGTTTGTTATTTATCATCGGTTGATCAAGTTATCGTCACGAGGAGGAGTGCCATTCGTAAACCGTTGCGTTTTTAGTATGGAGGAAAAACACTTCTTTGTCACCAAAATCAAAATGTCCACTTGCATTTTACGTTTTAGAGGCTTCTGAACAAATGTGGATCTTTGCGGATACTTTGGGTTTACACCCCAGATCCCAGATGAACACCTTTGAATTTCAGAACGATAGGATCATTATTGGTATAGCCACTTAGCCACGTCGAATTTTTTGCGTTCGCGTTCGGTCCGGTTCCGGTGACGGATTTTTTTGTTGTGTTACCTACGTGATTTGGTCCAGTTTGCTGTTTATGGTCTTGCGGATTGATCGGCATCATAACACATAGATGATACTAGCTTCTAGTCAATAGCTTCTCCATTCAAGTAGTTAATAATTTTGAAACACCTGCCGGAAAAAAGCAAGGCACAGGAGCCAGGTATTTCTGTTGGTTGTGTTCTGGTTTGGTGCCCCACCGTTTTCTGAGCCCACGCATCGCATGCGATGGAGATACTATAACAGATGACGTCACGCGTTTTTTCTTCAGCTTATTCCCACCAAACTACTCGGATTTCACAGCTGAAAATTTGGATGCACGGGGTTTTCGAGGGTGTGAATACGATTCTGAGGTCAAAAGCAGGAAATCCCGGCCCACGTCAATTCCTCATTGAAGAAAGTAAGGAGTTAGGACGATAGTATTAATTATGTTTGCATAACATCAAGTAAGCCGTTCTGAATACAGAGTTATTAGGCTAAACTATCTCATCTGCTACTAATTGGACGAGAATCAATAATTCATTACTTATCATCTTGGTATTAGTTTTCATGTTTTGATCACGAATTTATAGGGACAAAATCAATACTTTAAACGACATGAGATCGCAGATAACTTAATACAAAATCGATTCCCCCATACCTTCAAATATAACATGCATAGAGGGCGTTCCTCCTTATGATGGGTGTGTGAATAACAATTTTATTGAGGTATGTAATTGTTTTATCACTTCGAAATCATTGAGCCAACCGGCGGCGTCGTAAAAAATTCGATTCAACTATTCCAGATTTCATTGCTTTTGCTTCATATGATTCTAGTGCTTCGTATTGAAGGCTGAGTAGGTACCTTTCGTTCTTTCATTGTAGGACTTTAATTTTCCTTATAATTCTCCTGTGATTTCCAAGTACAACCGGGACACCAGGAAAAGAATAAGGTTTTATGGATCAACCACCCTGAGCGTCATTTTGTGATTTGACTCCTTTTCCACAGCCCCTCGGTCGTTTATTGCGCAAAGCCCGGCAGCGGAAAAGGGAGGGAACTAGTCGTGAATAATTCATAACTGGGTTAATATTAGGTTTCAGTTAAAGGGGTGCCTCATTCAGTTATTTATAGCGCCCTGAAGAATCCCGAACTTACAATCTGAGCGAGAAACCTGCGTAAAACGCCTTAGGCAGCGTGCGGCATGTTACCCGTATCGTTTTATGATCCCTTTCCAGCCAATGTGAAGATTTTGATGGGCTAGGTTTATTACTGCTATAAATTCATAATACGGGAACAACTCCAGATGGCTTGAACAGTATATATTACCGTTCCTTGACTATTCAACTTGCCCCGTGAGCTTTCAAAAGTTATTTCACAATTTGATACCTACCTCGCGATACAGTATAAAATCTCGATCCCCACGGTTGAGTTCCTAACTACAAGCCGTAAAACAGACGTTATCTACGTTGGAGGCGATTCCCGACATAATGGAGTTTCCACTTCGTAACGGAGGTACTAGTTGTACCTAATATCAAGATGGTGCTATATCAGGTACCTACTTCGTGTTCCATCACCCCCCCCCCCCCCCGCTAACTGTCAATAACCGCAGTACGTTAGTGAGGCTCTTACTCAGACTTCACAGGCTTCTGTCTGTCAGTGTGTCTGTCCCAAGAGAACTTTATTGACTCATTTGATAAAATGCGAAAGACCGCTGATTGATGGTACGTGCTTTCACCATTCAGGTAGGTACCTACCTAACTACTTGGGTATAGACTACTATAGACTACTATGGACTACACCAAAATCTCAAGCGATGCGGTTCCACTAGTTACATTCGTCCATCAAATCCAGTGTGAGACACTTCGAGAAAAGATGTCTAAAGTTAACGACATGGATAGGGTTGGATGGGGGACTCCTCAAATTGTATACTGTGATTTAGTCCAAGGTAACTCCATCTTCAATCTTAATCAAAACCTAAAGATTTATCGCATCTATATTAGTGGTTCGCTATTATTCACGGATCTCTGAGTAGTTAAAGTTATACATTTAATAGGTAGGTAAAGGTTTCCATCCTTTTACATTTGATACAGGCATCTGACTGTCTCAAATGTACAAGAATTGTCATCAATCAAATTTGATGACTACGCATATTGTAGAGCAAAGTAGATTTGGTCGAACGATCAAGATTACGCACAGAACTACAGACTATAGGTACCTACAGATTTATTCTTCTTTGTATCCCTATCCTACATCATTCAGGCCTAACAAAGCACTAGTTACTATCCGGTACAACAATTTTCACTGATTATCGAAAAAATAATATGTAGATTTCTATCCCAAGACAGCAATTTGGTTAAACTGTTGTGCTGCAGCATATGACTTTAGCGCATTCGTGATTCCAACCGGCCCCAAGGAGACGATGAGAAACATTTCGCTGTTGTAAGCCAAACGAATTGGACCCATTTATTTTCTCTGGTACTGAGCTGAGATGGGCCAACTGTCGATGAGCTAGTTCAAATTATGTTCCTGTTTTATAACCAAAGTAGTACTGGCTCTGTCGTTCACAAAAATAATTATTATTATTCGGGATACTATTATTTTCTAAAATAAATTTTTGTGTTCGGGTAGTTTTTGAAAAACTCATCATAGTCCTATGAGCTTGGAGGTCCAACGCATTTCAATTTCTAAGGAACCGCATAAGTACCTATATCTAATCTCAAGCCTGTTTTCAAACTGCTGGTTTAATATGTTACGATTTCTGGGTTTAGCGCCTGAAAGGATTCTCGTGTTTGCGGTCTGAAATTACTAGTACCTTTAATATGAAGCTCAGAGAGTGTTTTGGAACGCTGAATGTTTTACAGGAGTTCAGGCTGTTCAAGTGGAAATCAGGAGTTTGGCCTAGTTGGCATACTTTGGTTGTATGTGCCTCAATAAATTATTCATCTCCGCATATCAATCCGTAACCCTGAAAACCACGGTTTCAGAAGTTATAATGGGCATCGTGTCACTGGGATAGTACCTAATATACCTATACTTATAAGGTGATGACTTATACTACTTTACTCAAAAAAACTGGTTAGCTTTTTGCAAAAGCCGTTAAAAATACATTAATGAAAGTCACACGTTTCGAAAATTTGCTCAAACAGTCATGATTCCTCAGTGGAACTTTCTATAATTATGCTCGGATTTCTTGGATACGGTGTATGTGACGTCATTCCTTTCTCATTGCTTACTCTTTACCTTCAATAAAATGGCGAATTCTATCATTAAATGTCAACCGTTTCATCCGGAACGTCATCGTTCGATTATACGGTCGATGAAAAGAGGTATTCTAGAGCCAACGCAAAAGTAAATGGCAACGCATCATCAAAATGTTAATATATTCGCAAATATCAGTCGGACAATACTTCTAACTGATGAATCTTGACCTGTTCATTATCTTAACTCGGTCAATCAAACAATGAAACTAGACAATGGAAGGATGGGCGTTATGATCGAATGCGAATCAAAATAGCAACGTACAACTTCATACTACCAAAGTACGAGTTGAAAAAAAAAATTCCAATTACGATAGGTAATAAATTATATTCAATGCAAGTCAAGGTTCGAACTGTATATTTTATTTAGCGAGGTACTTATTATTTTGCTTCCGAGTCTGCGAAGCAGCGGAAGCCTTGTGTTCACTTTCGTGAGCCAAAAAATTTTTGTCTTCAGAAATCAAAATTTCCACTTGCATTTTGCGTTTCAAAGCCTACTGAACAAATTTGGTTCCGTGTCTGTCGGTCTGTGAGTCTGTGAGTCTGTGAGTCTGTGAATCTGTGAGTCTGTGAGTCTGTGAGTCTGTGAGTCTGTGAGTCTGTCCGCATTTCCTTGTTACAGCCATAACTTCCACGATTTTGAATTGATTCAGCTCAAATTTTGAGGGATGGTGCGGATAAGGCCCCTTGAGGTCCCATACAAATTTCAACATGATTGATCCAGCGGTACGCCCTGCGCATGCGCTAACGTTAAATTCAACAAACACGCATAACTTTCACAATTTTGATTCAATTTCGCTCAAATTTTCAAGGGTTGTTTGGACAAGGCCTAGTGAGTTTCAGTATGAATTTCAGCATGATCGGACCCTCGGTGCGCTCTGCGCATGCGCTGGCGTGAAATAGATTCAATTTCCTTGTTACAGCCGTAGTAACCAAAGATTTCACCCAATTTCAATGTAATTCTCAGGGATTAAGCGGGTAGGGCCCATTGAGGTCCCATATAAATTTCAACATGATAGAGCCAGCGGTTCGCCCTGCGCATGCGCTAACGTGAAATTCTTCAAACACGCATAACTTTCGCAATTATGTATAATGGACATTATGTATTATGGACGTCATGTTATGTAATATGTATATTTCATGTAATGTTATGCAATGTTATGCAATGTAATGTAATGTTATGTAATATGTATATTTCACGTAATGTAATGTAATGTAATGTAATGTAATGTAATGTATTGTAATGTAATGTAATGTAATGTAATGTAATGTAATGTAATGTAATGTAATGTAATGTAATGTAATGTAGTGTAATGTAATGTAATGCAATGTAATGTAATGTAATGTAATGTTATGTTATTTTGCTTCCGAGTCTGTTCTATTTTATAATGGGTCACTCTGATTGTGACGAGGAAGCTCCTGTGCCATCACCTTGGCAGTGTATTGAAACTTCCTATCCTCCGTCCAGCTAATGGCTGCGCGCCTCATGTCACCATCGTCGTTAATATTTTATAAGCTCATTGTGTTTTGTACCTACTTCAACTCCTCGAACCGTGAACCAACCACGAATGTAAAAACACGAGAGCGTATCTAAGATCTATAAAAATAATGAAAAACGCTGCAAAGTCCTTGTCACATGGGTTTATTATTATTATTGGACATACCTACCTACAGAAATTTCGGCAGTTCATTTATTGTTTCTTTCATGCGAAATAATTTAAATATACATTTTTTATGGTTTCACCAATTTTGGCCCCCCATAACACGAATTAGGCTCATATTTTTGACATATTATATTTGATAATTGATAGGGCAATTAAATTGTCTTGATTCGCCTGTTGATAAGATAGATAGTTAGATAAGATAGTTGGAAACAAGATGTGAAGAACGATGAGTACTTTGGTTCATCATGTACGTGAGAGTACGAGGTAGGTACGTTAAATATCTACGTGAGCTCATTCTTTGGTTGGTAAGTACCTACGTCGGTATTCAAATTCTATTCAAACTTCATTCTCATTTAAATCTCACGCACGTTTACGTACCTACAGTATCTCACTAATCATCAAATGTATACGATGTTCTTGCTGTAGTCATAATTTGCCCGTAGGAATTGTGTGTGGGCATTTTTTAATTACGGTACCTAGGTAGGTATCAGAAACCTTCAAGGGATAGGTAATCCACGTCAAGTAGGTACCAATAGCTAGTTAACGTTGCAATCTTTCAAATGTTCACCAATAGTGTGCATTACACACAGCACTAGATATTGATTTTGCATTATGACAGCCATCAACACAACACGTGGTAAACGATTTTACCATGGTGATTAATTATCTGTCAAAACTGGCTGAGATTTGTACATAAATAAACTTGAACACTGCGAAAAACTGTTCACATCAATGAAGTGTTCAATAACCTATTTACTTTCTTCTTTTTCCACTTCGATATTGACTTCTATCGGCCATGGTATCACAGAGTAGTGGTTTCATGTTGTTTTGATAGAACAAAATTATCCGAAATGAGGCGTTCCTCTGAGATGTTGAAATGACGCTAACTTTTCAAATTTATCTCGAATTAGACATTTTTTGAGGCCAACCGGAATGTTGTACGTCCACCCGTTCGTTCGTAGTAAAGCCCTGACTTTTGCACCGAAAAGCTTCGTCAACATGATCGTGAATGAATCGGTATACATCCAGCCCAGATATCATTGCTAGGGAACACCTGATTATAATCGCGCCTGGCTGCATAAAATCGAATGAGATGTTCCGTGATATTATTTCATTTCAGAAACTGTAATTGCCTGGCAGGCTCCTGTACTCGATTTAGGACTTTCCGGGTGGGATGACGAGGTTAGGTATGGTCATAGAAAACACTCATCTACACAGAAGGGGCACCTGTGTAATAATTTGTAGCGTTTTTTTAAAATTTGATTTTAGAATTCCACGTAGGTAGGTACCTACTTACTTAGAGAAAGTGAATATCAAATATTAAAGGGAATGGTTTAAAAAAAGAAGTTCCCGATCCCAAAGGTTTATCAGTGAAAAAATAATGAAGAAAAGGTCGTTAGCGCGAGCTGAAAGCCATGTTTTGGCTAACATCCAAACTGCTGCGTGGAGGAAGAAATTCACAGCATGACATCACTGTATCCCGTACCTAGTAATTTTGGAAACCAATTATTAAATACCCGCTAGTATCAAATATATCAAGTACCTATTGAAGTTTTCTCATCAGCAACAGCGTAAACAACTATCCGAACAAAAATCAGACCACATCAGACCTTCATATAAATAGTATTGTTAGATCACCGTTCCTTGTTCCGATGTCTGCTCAACACTCGCGAAGTCTTTACAGTTGAAAGCCGATCATCTTCAAATAAGAAAACTACTCCAATCTTGTGACGTGATGAATAGCAATCACGAAGTCCCCAAGCCCCGCTGGTTTTTCTTGCGTCTTACTTCATGCTATAACGCTATTAGGGGCTGCCTTCAAAGCGCAGATAGGAGTTTAGGGGGAGGTTATCAAGCCGACGTCATTAGCGTGGCTCGGCTGCCCCCCCTCCACCACCACCTATATTTGTGAGCATTGCCATTCTCGTCAACCCCCCCAGAACCCCCCCCCCCCCTTCCGCCTAGAAGGCTCGTACAGTCGTACGTGATGATTTTGATTTTCTGCTCAAAGCAAACAGCGGGAAGCAGCGAACTAATTTCTATGGCGGCTGTCGGAAGCCCAAGTCTAGCGATGTGGATTTATGTCACGTATGCGGGTTAAAATCAAATGCCTCCGGCAGTTATGTCGATATCCTAATCCTGTCTAGTGCGCAAGCTTCGGTAGCGATGACGGATTAGAAGATGTGGATATAAGACGTACCTACATACGTAATACCTAGAACTACGGTGGTTCCCTACCGTTCGCTTCCGCACTACCGAAGTTAGGTAAAACTGGAATGGAACCTTATTATTTATTACCTATTATTTACACCGTTACAAAAATTATTAAATCAAAAATAATTTCTTCACAATAATATGCCCGACAGCAGGGTAGGCCCGTGTGGCCGGAACATGAATTATTATTATAGACTGTTTATTTAAATACTCATAGGCCGGCTAATATTGTGGGTTCGCGAATTTTGACCTCAAATGATCAAAAACCATATGAAATGTTTAGAATCTTTCATTACAGTATTGCTTAAGTAATATATACCTATTATATAAAAGTATAACATATACATATATATATATTACTTGACATAATATGAGATTAAATTATGCTAAGATGAATAAGGGTTGCGGAGAATCAATTTACATTGATCTACACCTAGGTTTCTGAGCCAAGAGAAAATAGTTGTTTTAAATTGTGACCCCATGAAAACAGAAGGGTTTTTTCATTTTTTCGCTAAGCCCGTTCTGGAAGATATGTAATGGGGACAACGCGTTGTCAAAACATCCTGTAGAGTGGTGCATGCATTACACTGGACGTCCCTTATGGTGATGTATAGATCACTCTCACTCAGTGAAGATCGTCTGGAAGTATATAGGAGTAACTGATGTATGATAATGATGAACCCATTGTGCAATTTAAATAGTGAATTTCGTGACTAGTGACGCGATATGAGCAGCTTACGCACATATGTGACTAACTGTATTAGAGTAGGTGATGTTATCATCATAACAATGCCCCGAGAATATTGAGAATGAATATTGAGCGATTGATCTAGGGTTAGGTTGCTACCTACCTATTTTCTATATCTACCTACGTCGTATGGCAGTTTCAAAGTTGAAAATATGGGCAGCGGACACAATACTTATTTGCATAAAATCCTGCGTTCTCTCCCTCGCCCATATAGAAATAGATATCGAAATTCTGCGTCGAAAAATAAAATAAACACGTAAACACGTGGGTAGCGCACACAAGATTTAGCCGAAAAACCCACGTTTTTCAGAATTAACCCCCCCCCCCCTTCCCACACACACCAATAGTTTTGGTTTATTATTCTGTGAATAATACACCTATGTATTCGCTCAGCAAAAAATTTTTATAACACCCCCTCAAAATTTTTTCTTTTCCGTTTCAAGGTGCGTAGATTCAAAAAACGCTGCAAAGTCCTTGTCACATGGGTTTATTATTCTATTGGACATACCTACAGAAACGTTGGCTGTTTATTTATTGTTTCTTTCATATAAAATAATTTAAATAGCTATTTCTGGTGGTTTCCACCAATTTTGGCCCCCAAAACACGAATTAGGTACGCTCCTTTTTTTTTCAAATTATCTTTGATCATTGATAGTACCATTTAATCGTCTTGATCCACCTCTTGATACTTTTTCTAGTGTTATTCTACAAATTGATGGTGATTTCAGAGATTTTCCAGGTTTTTGACTTATAAAAAATCAATTTTGGGAGCTGAACATCTGGTACAACCTCAATTTTCCACTCTGTGGTCAAAATCGACTTCATATTCGGTCTTCCCGTCCCCAAAAACATGAAAAACGATACCTCAAAAGCTCATTTTACCAACATGTTGCTAAAACGCAAAAAGTACCTATTTTTACACACATTTTCACTCATAACACCCCTGGGTATATTCCGATCGGGCTACAGAGTTTCGGGACACAACTAGGCCCCAAATGGAGCATGTGTGCGAAAGAACGAATTTTTTAAATCGAAAATGAAGCCGGTATGCGTGATACGGCGGACGGCGGACGGACATTGCATTTTTGGAATCTACGCACCTTGAAACGGAAAAGAAAAAATTTTGAGGGTGTGTTATAAAAATTTTTTGCTGAGCGAATACATAGGTGTATTATTCACAGAATAATAAACCAAAATGCAATGTCCGTCCGCCGTACGCCGTCCGCCGTCCGCCGTATCACGTGTACAGGCTTCATTTTTGGTCTAAAAAATTCGTTCTTTCGCGCACATGCTCCATTTGGGCCCTATTTGTGTCCCGAAACTTTTCAGCCCGATCGGAATATACCCAGGGGTGTTATGAGTGAAAATGTGTGTAAAAATAGGTACTTTTTGCGTTTTAGCAACATGTTAGTAAAATGAGCTTTTGAGGTATCGTTTTTCATGTCTTTGGGGACGAGAAGACCGTATATGAAGTCGATTTTGACCAGAGTGGAAAATTGAGGTTGTACCAGATGTTCAGCTCCCAAAATTGATTTTTTATAAGTAAAAAACCTGGAAAATCGTCTGAAATCACCATCAATTTGTAGAATAACACTAGAAAAAGTATCAAGAGGTGGATCAAGACGATTAAATGGTACTATCAATGATCAAAGATAATTTGAAAAATACCAGTCATGCAGCATGACTTAATGAGCGAATTTTCAAAGAAATATTCGAATTAATGGCTATGGTTTTGAATAAAGGAAAACTTCTTCCTCCTACTGTTAGTACCTAAATTGAATAATTTGAAATAGATTTTTTCTTTCGTCTTCCTTCTAGTAATACGTGGGCCGGTACTTGTCTATCTATGAAGGTATCATAACAATTATATGTCAAATGGGAAATTCAAGGAGTTGTACTAATCGTTTGCCTCCCCCTTTTTTGCTTCGAACTCTCGTCTCCAATTAATACTTCTCACATTTTTCAATCTGACCACTCTAACGGGGTTGGGGGGGGGGGGGGGGTAAGAGTTTAAAGATTATCCTAGTTTTGGGTAATTTTTGCGCACTTTAAATGCTCTAATTTAAGAACGGATTTAGATATCTAAAATCCGATTTCACCATCGTGTTCAGCGTGCAAAAACCTTTAAAATGAGGGGTCACTTGTTAGAAAATAACATTTTGGGGATTTTTGGGTAATTTTCGCGCACTTTAAATGCTCTAATTTGAGAACGGATCAAGATATCTAAAGTCCGATTCCACCATCGTGTTCAGCGTGCAAAAACCTTTAAAATGAGGGGTCACTTGTTGGAAATAACATTTTGGGGATTTTTGGGTAATTTTTGCGCACTTTAAATGCGCCAAAACCCTCCTTAGAGTAGGCCAATTTCGCCCATCTTCGAACTTAGCCTTTCGATTGCCAAGATAGATTTTTTGTGCAAATTTGAGCTGTTTATCTCAATTCTATCGAGAGTTATCGTCTGGAGTGACACATATATATATATATATATATATATATATATATATATATATATATATACATATAAAAAAGTGTTAAATTTCAGGAATCGTTTTAGAATGGTCTGAAACGGATTTCTATGAAGAAAATTTCCAAAAATTTATATTATTTAAATTTCGAAGCCATTGCAATAGCTTCATTTTCTTTGAAAATTCGCTAAAAAAAAAAAATCAGTCATGCAGCATGACTTAATGAGCGAATTTTCAAAGAAATATTCGAATTAATGGCTATGGTTTTGAATAAAGGAAAACTTCGGTCTAAAATTTGGTTTTCTATGTATATTCTCTTCGTATTTATTTTAATTTGTACGTTTTGTCCATCCTGATTCTACCGTTTGTTTATTACGTAATTGTACTAAGTGCTTATTTATTTGATCGCTGTGGGTAAATTCAAGGAGTTGTACTAATCGTTTGCCTCCCCCTTTTTTGCTTCGAACTCTCGTCTTCAATTAATACTTCTCACATTTTTCAATCTGACCACTCTAAGGGGGTGGGGGTAAGAGTTTAAAGATTATCCTAGTTTTGGGTAATTTTTGCGCACTTTAAATGCTCTAATTTAAGAACGGATTTAGATATCTAAAATCCGATTTCACTATCGTGTTCAGCGTGCAAAAACCTTTAAAATGAGGGGTCACTTGTTAGAAAATAACATTTTGGGGATTTTTGGGTAATTTTTGCGCACTTTAAATGCTCTAATTTGAGAACGGATCAAGATATCTAAAATCCGATTCCACCATCGTGTTCAGCGTGCAAAAACCTTTAAAATGAGGGGTCACTTGTTGGAAAATAACATTTTGGGGATTTTTGGGTAATTTTTGCGCACTTTAAATGCTCTAATTTGAGAACGGATCAAGATATCTAAAATCCGATTCCACCATCGTGTTCAGCGTGCAAAAACCTTTAAAATGAAGGGTCACTTGTTAGAAAATAACATTTTGGGGATTTTTAGGTAATTTTTGCGCACTTTAAATGCTCTAATTTGAGAACGGATCAAGATATCTAAAATCCGATTCCACCATCGTGTTCAGCGTGCAAAAACCTTTAAAATGAGGGGTCACTTGTTGGAAAATAACATTTTGGGGATTTTTGGGTAATTTTTGCGCACTTTAAATGCGCCAAAACCCTCCTTAGAGTAGGCCAATTTCGCCCATCTTCGAACTTAGCCTTTCGATTGCCAAGATAGATTTTTTGTGCAAATTTGAGCTGTTTATCTCAATTCTATCGAGAGTTATCGTCTGGAGTGACACATATATATATATATATATATATATATATATACATATAAAAAAGTGTTAAATTTCAGGAATCGTTTTAGAATGGTCTGAAACGGATTTCTATGAAGAAAATTTCCAAAAATTTATATTATTTAAATTTCGAAGCCATTGCAATAGCTTCATTTTCTTTGAAAATTCGCTAAAAGGAGCGTACCTAATTCGTGTTTTGGGGGCCAAAATTGGTGGAAACCACCAGAAATAGCTATTTAAATAATTTTATATGAAAGAAACAATAAATAAACAGCCAACGTTTCTGTAGGTATGTCCAATAGAATAATAAACCCATGTGACAAGGACTTTGCAGCGTTTTTATCTTCTTCACGGGTTTGGATTCGGGATGGTCTGAAACGGATTTGAATGTGGTTCATTTTCGTCTGAGAGTTGTCCTGTTCTGACCGGATGAAATGCATACGGACGTATCTTACTATTAACGGACGTCCAAAGAAGTGAAAGTTTAACTATCTGGGGATTTTTGTGGAAGTAATGTGCCTCGTAAGTAATTACCTACTTGAGAAACAGCTGACGTACGTAGGTAGCATCGGCAAACAGTTGGATACTTTGGAATATACTATTTATACTACAATATATTGTTAGTCGTGATAACTTTTATGATTCCCTTTTGAAGGTTTTAAATTTTAATCATGACGGAAGATGATGTACAGCCCAATACCAGTATACCACATTGCAAAACCGATTGGAAAAGTGAGTTGTAGATGAGTTTAATGGTATTGATATTGAACATTTGCCTTATTTGGTACAATACATACAACTTTTCTTTTTTAGTTTGGAGTATAATAGATAGGTACATGATTGTCCCACAAGATTTTGTATGTTGGGTAACATATTGAAGCTTTTTAAAGGTATAAAGGAAACATTAATTGTTACCTGTGTATGGACAGTGAAGCGATTTTATATAGAATTGGACTTCCGCACTATCACCATTAATTTACATAGAGTGCTATATATTTAGAGTGAATATGCTGAGGTTCATCCACGAATTGATAGCCTGAATCAATCCGTCCGTTTTGGTGAGAAGGGCCACACAGGTTTCATCCTCAAGCTGAGTGGCCCTTCTCATCAGAACGGACAATTAAATCAGTATCATCAGCAAACAACAAAAATTCACATTCAGGGATGATTCCACTAAAAATCCGATCAATGTAAATAAGGAACAACCAGGGACCCAGGGTATGGACCTGTATTGCCCCATATTGGTCCTTCGCTACCTTATCACAAGAATCGCATAGGGAGACATACTGACGCCTGTCATTTAACTAACTGCGAAACCATTGTAGAGAGGATCCAACCAACCATTTCCATTCTGTCGAGAAGAATGTTTCGGTCGATTGAATCGAAGCATTTAGCTAAGTAAATCGAGAAAGACAATCACCCTTTTCTATTGGTGAATCGGATTTTATGCATCGATCGACTGACTGGAAAGAGAGAATCTTCGGAACTCCTTCCCGGTCGGAAGCCAAACTGGTTATGGGATTACATTTTTTTCTTTTTCGAGGAATCGCATTTAGTGGGATCTGTTTTTCCAACAATTTGGATAGACAAATCAGCAAATATATATATGGTGTGCCTGTCCTATAAAATCGAAATTTCAACTGAGAAACGGGCATAAGAATCCACGAACATTGTGATTCTCGAAAGCAAGGAAAGTGCCGATGCACTGCAGTCGAGGATGTCCACCATTTCTACCCGTTTTACGGTTTTTTCATGGTTGTTGGGTGTCCTATAAAATAAAAACGCTGCAAATCCCTGCACAACGGTTTATTATTTTGCATAGAATACCCTTCTGTTACAGATCACAGCTCTATGTATAGATAACCCGTCTATATAATATAATATATGTACTATTCTACACATATTATGTAGATCGCAGACCCTCCGTAGGTTAGTACCTAACCCCGTACTCGTTACTAGGTACCTACCTAAATCACGAGTTAAATGTTGCTAAAATAATTCTGCAGATGACAAACAGTACCTAACAAAAAGAAACACACATAATGAAGTTCTGAAAAGAAATTGTTGATGAGGAGTGAAAAAAGTTGCAAAAGTACCTACCAACAAACTCCAGCCCCTTCTACGTAGATGGTATAATGAACCGTTGTGTAATAATTTACCGTTGAGTAATGATTTACCGTAGTAATAATTTACCCATCAATAATACTTCAACGTTTGTTCACGTTTCACTACCTACCAACAAACTCCAAAAGAACCATCATTTTTCAAATTAAATGATATCACAGAACAACCAACTCGACTTCATACTCCGCCAATATAATCAGGTGATCCCTACCAATGATTGGCCGTATTCACAAATTCCTATTGTGGGCGCGTCTCTGGTTACGAGATTTGGTTTGAATTGTATACAATTTCATTCACACTGGAGTCGAACATGCCTGTCGGTGCAAACTTCGGGGCCTTACTGTGAACGAACGGCTGGACGTACGATGCTCCGGATGGTCTTAAAAAACTCGCAAGTTCAAGAACTATTTAAAACCCTAAAAATATTTACGTAAAAAAATGGTATAGGCGTTTTGAAAATTTCAACCCCTATTTTGAACCCCTTAGAGATGACTCACAGTAACGTCGAGCTTCGAGGACCAACTAGACGCCGAACGGAACCTATAACCCGAATTTCATCAATTTTTTGGTTTATTATTTTCAATAATGAACCATTGGAATCGAGCATGAAAAAAAAAATTCTTACCCCCCCTCAAAATTTGATGGTTTACGTTTCAAGGTATGTAGAATCCAAAACTGCAATAAAAATATTTCTGTCTGTCCGCCGTACGCCGTACGCCGTACGCCGTACGCCGTACACCGTACGCCGTACGCCGTACGCCGTACGCCGTACGGGCCACTTTTCTTAGTTACCATGAAACAAAATTGATGAAATTCGGGTTATAGGTTCCGTTCGGCGTCTAGTTGGTCCTCGAAGCTCGACGTTACTGTGAGTCATCTCTAAGGGGTTCAAAATAGGGGTTGAAATTTTCAAAACGCCTATACCATTTTTTTACGTAAATATTTTTACGGTTTTAAATAGTTCTTGAACTTGCGAGTTTTTTAAGACCATCCGGAGCATCGTACGTCCAGCCGTTCGTTCACAGTAAGGCCCCGAAGTTTGCACCGACAGGCATTTTCGACTCCAGTGTGAATGAAATTGTATACAATTCAAACCAAATCTCGTAACCAGAGACGCGCCCACAATAGGAATTTGTGAATACGGCCAATCATTGGTAGGGATCACCTGATTATATTGGCGGAGTATGAAGTCGAGTTGGTTGTTCTGTGATATTATTTAATTTGAAAAATGATGGCTCTTTTGGAGTTTGTTGGTAGGTAGTGAAACTTGAACAAACGTTGAAGTATTATTGATGGTTAAATTATTACTACGGTAAATCATTACTCAACGGTAAATTATTACACAACGGTTCATTATACCATCTACGTAGAAGGGGCTGGAGTTTGTTGGTAGGTACTTTTGCAACTTTTTTCACTCCTCATCAACAATTTCTTTTCAGAACTTCATTATGTGTGTTTCTTTTTGTTAGGTACTGTTTGTCATCGGCAGAATTATTTTAGCAACATTTAACTCGTGATTTAGGTAGGTACCTAGTAACGAGTACGGGGTTAGGTACTAACCTACGGAGGGTCTGCGATCTACATAATTATGCATAGAATAGTACATATTATATTATATAGACGGGTTATCTATACATAGAGCTGTGATCTGTAACAGAAGGGTATTCTATACAAAATAATAAACCGTTGTGCAGGGATTTGCAGCGTTTTTTCATGGTAACTAAGAAAAGTGGCCCGTACGGCGTACGGCGTACGGCGTACGGCGTACGGCGTACTGTGTACGGCGTACGGCGTACGGCGGACAGACAGAAATATTTTTATTGCAGTTTTGGATTCTACATACCTTGAAACGTAAAACATCAAATTTTGAGGGGGGGTAAGAATTTTTTTTTTCATGCTCGATTCCAATGGTTCATTATTGAAAATAATAAACCAAAAATTAAACAAAATCTGACCCTGGCTTGATAAAATGGGATAATTCCACAGCTCTTGAATATTTTATGTTTACTTATACAAAGGGAAAGAGAAGGTCGAAGATAAGGGTATGAAAAACAAAATTTCAGCCGAATTTGAGCATTTGTAGGTCATTCATGACTGAAAATGGCCTTAAAAATATTATTGTTCTTAAAAAAATAAAGGAGTGTAGGATGGTGTCTGCATAAAAAAAAGACTAGGCACTCATTTACTCAGTCAGAAATACGTTTTTAAAACATGAAGATTGCCATAATTGCCTGCATTCAAACAAAGATTAGATAATTAATTACCTACTTAATCAGAAATAAGTTTTTAGAACTTGAAGATTCCAAAAATTTTGTCATATTGTGAGAAATTTAAAAAAGAAGGAGAAGGCGAACATTTCATTAATCTGCAATAAACAATATTCATTGAATAACAAAAAAGAATGGGATGCAATAAATGTTGAGGGGTAATTTTGTGTAATTTAGATTGGTGTATTTTGGATTTCTTTCGAACGGAAGGCATTGTTTAATACTGTATGTTGTAGGGTGGCAGGCAGTTTGAGTTTATTTTCGCTCATTAGGTCATGCTGCATGATGGACGTGAGTGACGCTGAAATTCCACTCAACGCATGGTCACATGAGAGCATTTTCGAAGGATCTACCCATCCCATTACGATAATTGAGAGATTTCTTATGAATTTTTTGTAAATCAACTTTTTACCCACAACAGTTTAAATGTAACCTTTCGCTCAGTTTTTCGCTCGACTTCTTGTTTGATTGAAATATCATTTTTTGTGTCTAGTCTAGTACGCGGGTGATACCGCATCAATTGTTGATGATCACCCATTTCTACAGATTTTTTATTTATTTTGACCTCAAAATTTGAATTCGACCAGATTCAAAAAGATAGCTTGTTCATGAGATAGTATTTTTTCTGTCGAGTCGCCAGTCTACACCATTATGATGAATTCTTACCACGCTCCAATGATTCTGGTCATTTTTACCGACGAATACCGTATTGTTTTTTGAAAAATTTGTTTTCATCTGCGAGCTCGTACTTTTGATTGCCTCAGTAAACATTTTTGCGAAATTGGGAATCATTAGCCAATGTCAGAAATCGTCTGTAAAGACATGATTTATAGGTAACATTGAAAATAGTTCAGATCCCGGAATACAGGGTAATGGATTAAAAATGCTCTGAAACGGAAAATAAATTGTAACAAAACAATAATTTACCTACCCACTACAAATGTTGTACCCATTAATAGCGAATTTTCTTCAACTATATTTGAAAGTTACAAATCATTTCTCCATAAGTTCGCTAATGTGGTTATGCTGTATGACTGGAACTCTGTTGCGTAGAGGTTTGTTTTTAGAAATGTTCATGTGAGTTTGTTGAGAATTCAAACTCACCTGCCCCACGTTGATAAAACCGTGTTGGGACGCTATTGCGTCTGGGTCCCCGTTTTTAATTCTAATGGCGAACTGATTGGTGTAGAGCGGTGAGCCGGTGACAACCGCGGAAAACAACACCACTGCGGACAGCCACATGACCGGACGAGTACTGGAGTCACGATTCTCACCCGCTCGTCTTATAAATCCCCCCCGGCCCCCGACCAGCCCCCACTTTAGCCGCCCCCGGCAAACCCGCCCCTCTTGGGAAGGCGGCGAAAACAGCCTGGAGTCGATGGAGGCGTCCTGTGGGAACGCACGGTTTCCACGCTCCGAGTGTTACGCTCTGAAGTTCGGCTCGGGGGAGACCCGTTGGCTAAGCGAATCCAATATTGATGACATTCACTGCTGAGCTCAGGCCTCTGTTGAGTTACGCCGTTGTATAAAGGATACAGTAGTTATGAGGACAACATAACCCCATTGCCCCCATTGCTTTGGCCTAGTGACTGGGTCCGCTGAATGTTAAACACTAATCACAGGGGATTGAGAATTCATGCGGTAATTCAGTAGGAGCCTAATGAGGTCACCAACTGAGTGCAAAGGATCATAATCACTGAACACAGGAGAGTGGTCTGAAGTTACCTATTACATTCTTGGGATAGATTCCCTGTATGGGCACTGCTCGTGTTAAGCGTGTTTCACACATATGCAAGGTTTTACAAGATCGTTCTAATTCGGGTGCCTCGCATGTGTGCGAAACTGGAAAACTGCAGAACATCTTCCTTGTTGGAACCAAATAGGCGCCGCACAGTGGTGAAAAATGACCATTTTTTGGAAAATTAATTCCGAAAACCTTGATGTTGTAGTGGAATTTATGCCATATTGTGATTATGGGGATGTTCCAACCACGTCCCCGGCTGAGACAATGATAGGTTCGCAGATCCCCACACTTATCCTGGGAAGTACCCAGAGTTGCCTTCAAGGTAAAGTATAAATGTGGGCACCAGGCTGTTTAAGGGCGAACCGGCTACCAAGGTAGGTCTCTAATAACAATGGATAGACGAAATCAAACTTCATGCAGTATCAATTTATTCCCGAATCTCAAATTCTCTTCTATCTCTGACCTTCTTCCATTTATGGCTCTAGACAAAATTAATTCAACAACTGACTCACCAAATTCGTGTGCTGTAGAACAATAGATAGTTCATTATAATGTACCAGTGATCTTATTGCACTTCCGTCCTACAATCGCGCACCACCGCGACCAGCTCAATAATCTTATCTTCTATAGGCCATTCTTTTACTTGGTGGTAACACTGCAAATTAATATTACAGACTTCTGGTACGTCACTACGTAGGTGGAATTTATAAATTGAGAACAGGCAGAATGCGCGGACTGACTAGATCTTTCTCAAAAACATAGAAATGCTGCAACAAATTATCGTTCGCCAGAAATATTGGGCACTGCAGGCCACGTGGTCAACGCGGGGAGAGAAGGCACGTTGATCGAGAGGTACTCCGCAATCAGCCTGCAAATAATAGTAACAGCCTATTTTGGTGCTATTCATCGGGGAGTCGAGGCTCCTCCTTATAAATCAGGAAACTCGTCAATCGTGCGTACCTACGACAAGGAAAACCAGTCGCGTACTGTGGCGTCTCTTCCAAGTCAAGTCCAGGCAAGGAGAGATCCAGGTGTGGCGGCTGACTTTTTGTCGGTTCTTGCGGCGATTTATGCCCCGGCGACAGGAAGAAGAATCAACACCAGTCGGTACTCTAAATTGCTCCTTAAAACTTAAATGTATGCTCAAGATATTCTGCTGTCCCGCTCCAAGAACTCGATCTCCTTCCCCTCTCTCAGTGCACGTGGCGCTCCTTACCTTATCCAACGTGTCGGACACAGTTCCTATCCATGTTGCTTCTGCACACGTTGGTAACGGGGTTCGTCAGGAATCATAATATTACCAAAACGTGAAATGATCACGTTAGATACAATATTTACAGGAAATTCAACGTTGATCACGAATGGGACCACTTCGCGATGTCCAATTGAGCTGAAATTTTGCATAGTCATCTCTATCTTCGATGACAATTCATAATCAAACATGAAAACATACCTACATTCATTAATTACCTAATTAATTAATTGAAAAGAATCTGAAATTTTGCATGGTTAACTATTACTGATGCCAATACAAACATGAATAAATCATAAAAAACATTCGTGGATTAGTTAATAAAGACCTTACTGTCCTACGCTTTGTTTTTTTTATAAAAAAATTCCAATATTCCCGGGTAGCATGAAAATTGAAGAATTGATTGAATTATAAAAAAAGGTAAAATAAAAATAAATAAATATAAACGTTTTAAAAGCACGATTTTATTTCGAAATGATTTGAAAATAATGAAATAATTTATTTTTGCTATCCAGGAACATTGGCTTTTTTTATCACTAAAACTAAAAGCAAGGGGCGCCCATTTTCTCCAGGATATTCACTTTCGTTTTTATAAATGTCATATCATCTACAAGATATTAGGTATAATACATTCCATCGTGAAATTTAATCACGCATTTATTTTTAATCAGCAATGTCCGATGTTCCCGGGTAGCGGAAAGAAATTATTTTATTGTTCTTAGATCATTTGAAAATTGAAGCGTGTTTTTAAAAATTTAAATTATTTATTAGTTTTTATTTGTGATAGAAATTCTGAAGCCTGGATAATGCTTTGATGTCCATAACTGTACAATAGATAAGGATAAATTCACAGGGTAGCAGCGAAAACTCTCTGCTACCACTCAAGTCTGGAAAAACTGAAAAACTGGGGGAAAAACTCACAACGGTTTATTATTTCCCTGTATACCTTAGCGTAGAAATCGGTTTTCTGTGGTCAATGCCTACAACTACCCCGAGATTCCCCCCAGGAAAGCCATAAATTGAGTACTGAAGCCTGCCCGCGGGAATTACAGTTACATAAAAATGCAAAGGATTCAATAATTCAATCATTAATTATGATTTGTTGTTATTCATGAAGTATAAAGTTTGTTCAAGTTACAAAAGTGCCTATCAACAAAAACCAAAAGAACCAAAATGGATCGGAATGGTTTTGGTTCCAAACTTCCGTTCGTCCGTCTTCACATTTTTCTCAGTTGCCATGAACCAAAATTAATGAAATTCGGTTTGAAGGTCAGTCATCTCTAAGGGGTGAAAAATAAGGGTTGACATTTCAGAAGCACTTAGCTCGAAAACTTTCAATAGACGGGTACTGTCGTGAGTCCCTCCCGGGAACACTCCACCAGCAACTTTTAAGCTCTCACCAATATCCGTATGTAAAACTTACTTTCCGCTAATAAACATCTGAGTGGGGAGACAGGCAACAGAATCCAGGGGACACAACCTGGAGCCCCACTACCAACTCCCAACAGGGAGTTGGAGGGAGAGGCCTCCAAGTCCTATATAACCCTGGATCCTGGAGCTTTAGCTTCATTCGACACTTCCTCTAACCAGCTCTCTCTTCTCTCTCTTGCCTTATCCCTCTCAGATGATCGGTTGACTACAGCCGCCTGAGAATTTACCTCCTCTCCTCCTTGTCTAGATGATCGGTTGACTACAGCCGCCTAGACAAGCACCTCTCCTTACCTAGATGATCGGTTGACTACAGCCGCCTAGGTAAATCACTCACCCACCTCTATCTCCTCCCAAAGTCGTAGATGATCGGTGGACTACCACCGCCTGCGACTTTTCCTCCTTTCACGCCACCGTGATGAAAACTCTAAATTCATCACAGGTACAATTTTTTTAACGTTTTTAAAATGATCTCAAACTAAAGAATCTATTGAGGCCGCCCGGAGCATTGTACGGCGAGCCGTTCGTTTGCACCGACAAGCTTTGTCAACACGATCTTGAATGAAACGGTATAAATACGGCCCAGATATATCATTGCTAGGGATCACCTCATTATAATCACGGATGAAGCCGTGTTGGTTGTTCTGTGATATTACTTCACTTGACGAATGATGGCTCTTTTGGATTCTGTTGATAGGTACTTTTGTAACTAAAACGCTGCATAGTCCTTGTTACATGGGTTTATTATTCTATTGGACATACCTACAGAAAATTTGGGCTGTTCGTTTATTGTTTCTTTCATGCGTAATAATCGAAATAGCTATTTCTGATGGTTTCCATTAATTTTGGCCCCTAAGACACAAATTAGGTACGCTCCTTTTTTTTTTTTTTTAACTATTTTTGATCATTGTTAGTGCCATTTAATCGTCTTGATCCACCTGTTGAGACTTTTTCCAATGTTATTATACAAACTGATGGTGATTTCAGACGATTTCCCAGGTTTTTCACTCATAAAAAATAAATTTTGGGAGCTGAACATTTGGTAGAACTCAATTTTCCACTCTTTAGTCAAAATCGACTTCATATTAGGTCTTCCCGTCCCCAAAAACATGGAAAACGATATCTCAGAAGCTCATGTTACCAACATTTTGCTAAAACGCAAAAAGTACCTATTTTTACACACATTCTCACTCATAACACCCCTGGGTATATTCCGATCGGGCTGAAAAGTTTCGGGACACAACTAGGGCCCAAATGGAGCATGTGCGCGAAAGAACGAACTTTTTTAGACCGAAAATGAAGCCTGTACACGTGATACGGCGTACGGCGAACGGCGGACGGACATTGCATTTTTGGAATCTACGCACCTTGAAACGGAAAAGAACAAATTTTGAGGGGGTGTTATAAAAATTGCTTGCTGAGCGAATACATAGGTGTATTATTCACAGAATAATAAACCAAAAGTTATCCTTCATAAATGACAACAAATAGTTAATGGTTGAATTATTGAATCCTGCACATTTTTATGAATCTGTGTTTCCGCGGCCGGCTCCCGTCTCGATTTAGGTTTCCTGGGGGGAGCTCGAGAGTAGGTATTATTAACCACAGAAAAAGTGATTTACGCACAAGGGGCACCCATACAGGTAAATAATAAACAAGTGTGTACAAATTTGCAGCGTTCTATTCAATTTCCGGTTTCTAATTACCTTCAAGGGTATCATAAAGGGGGGGGGGGGGGGTTAACATTTGTTTTTGGTTTATTATTCTGTGAATAATACACCTATGTATTCGCTCAGCAAAAAAATTTTGTTACACCCCCTCAAAATTTTTTCTTTTCCGTTTCAAGGTGCGTAGATTCCAAAAATGCAATGTCCGTCCGCCGTACGCCGTACGCCGTATCACGTGTACCGGCCTCATTTTCGGTCTAAAAAATTCGTTCTTTCGCACACATGCTCCATTTGGGCCCTAGTTGTGTCCCGAAACTTTTCAGCCCGATCGGAATATACCCAGGGGTGTTATGAGTGAAAATGTGTGTAAAAATAGGTTCTTTTTGTGTTTTAGTAACATGTTAGTAAAATGAGCTTTTGAGGTATCGTTTTCCATGTTTTTGTGGACGAGAAGACCGAATATGAAGTCAATTTTGACCAAGGAGTGGAAAATTGAGGTTGTACCGGATGTTCAGCTCCCAAATTTGATTTTTTATGAGTCAAAAACCTGCGAAACCGTCTGAATTGACCATCAATTTGTAGAATAGCACTAGGAAAAGTTTCAACACGTGGACTAAGACGATTAAATGGCACTACCGATGATCAAAGATAATTTAAAAAGAAAAAAAAGGAGCGTTCCTAATTCTCAGTTTTAGGGGCCAAAATTGGTGGAAACCACCAGAAATAGCTATTATTTCACATGAAAGTAACAATAAATGAACAGCCAGTGTTTCTGTAGGTGTGTCCAATAGAATAATAAACCCATGTGACAAGGACTTTGCAGCGTTTTTCGTACTAGATTCCGAAGGTTCTTTATTGAAAATAATAAACCAAAAAGAAAAGGAAAAGGCACTGGTAGATTACGAAAGTGTGATGAAACAGGGTAGCAGTGTACCGAATCGTGGACTATTCATCAATAGTTTGATATTAGATGAAGAGGGTGGTCATCTCAAAAGCTTCGTAGGAAAGTCTTCCACAGATTTCCAAGCAATAAAACACCGAGGAAATAAAAATGACTCATGGTGGCGGTGGTGGCGGTGTGGGGGGTGACGAGGCGAGCCAGCGCACGTTCACCCCAAATCCCGTCTACGTCTTGTTCGGAATCGTCGAACTGCTTTCATTTCCCTATTCCAGATGTATAGCTCCCACACCCGTTCGGGCTGTTCGGCGAACGCCCGAGCGCACGTTGCCGCGCCTCGGCTACTCGTCCACAGCTGCTCTATGCTCGACATGAGATTCTCAGAATCGCATGCCTTGTTCGGCTGCCTCGTATTGGTGTGGACGCGACTTTAGTAAAACCTCTCAGAACCGCGTGGGGACCGAACACATGCCGCGATACACCACTCGCCCAATAGAGCCGCGAGAGCTTGCATGTAGCTATGTGTTAGACAAGCGGTTTGGCCAGTTGATTGAGAATAGAATGCCTAGCACCTACCGAGACGGTAGATTCCAATCAGAAATGGTTTTGTATTATGAGGAAGTTCCGGTCCTGCAGCATTAATTTATGAGCGAATTTTCGGAAAGACTATCATTCAGCCGGCCTATTGCATTATTTATAAAATTTCAGCCGTCAACATTAGGTAATGTTTCTAACAATAAAAACCCAAATTGAGAAATGTATCGCCCTCCAAATGGTTTTACATATTACTTAAATAAGTGGATGCCAATAGTGCAGAAGTCTCGCGATGAGGGTGGAAGGGTGGTGACCTGTTCTGATCTTTGAAAAATGTTGAGAAGACAGTTATTAGTTTAGATAACCATCTACAGTTTCCTTTGACAGGTTTCGGAAGTTTCACTTTCAATCTTCAAATCTTTGAAAAGGCAGAAGAGCCTCACCTCATTCAAACAATTGCTTATTGTATGAAATGACCTCCTTCCCCCATTTTTGTAGATTTTACTAAACTTCCCCATTTTTGTAGATTTTACTAAACTTCCTTTAATTTTGAGCGGTTTCAAAAACTTGTTTTAAAAATTAAATTTTTGATCAGATTTCTGCGCAACTATAATATTGTTGGCAACTATATTTTTGGCTACAACTGAAATAACCTTCGTTTTAGATTCGCCATTTTCAATCATTTAGAAGAATTTTTAATTTAGTAATTTCGTATAAAATTGAGTGTTGATCAATAAAAACTCAACTTCAACCCATCTTTGGCTTCGAAGTATTGCTGATCCTTGAGTACATACGAGTACCTATACAACTGCAAAAGGCTTTGGCAACATTTCGATTTTCTTATCCCGTAGTTCAGGGTCAAATATGGTCTGGAAGGGCACATAAATAAATATACGGTGTTTGTTACAGTACATTTTAATGTGGATTGATGCATGTTGCCCTAAAACGAATTTGTATTGAAGGGCTTCAGAGACATTTTGAACCCATCGTAGTTCGCAACTGGAAATGGACTAACATAAAACGTCGGCGATTACGCGAAGGTTTGTCTGCCTACCTATATCGGACTATACCAATACCAACTAAAGGTACTATCTAAGGTACTATATTTGTGGCAGTTGCTTGCTGTATTTCGGCTGATGCCAAAGATTTCAAAATATTCAGTGATTTTTTAGGCCGCTGAACTCGGATCTTGTACCCACTTTAAGTTGCTTTTCAACCCATACTTTCGTACTTGCTACACTGTTTTTTTTTTTTTTTGACAAAGGGTCCGTCCAAATATAATATACAAATTTCTGTTAAGAACGAATCAACAAATTATATTATATTAATGATAAACCTGTATACAGCTGATGGTTCAGAATTCCCGGCTCGTTCGAGGCTCTCAGGCAGAATTCCCTTGTCATAAGGGGAGCAAGATGAAAACCACAACTCATCGCAGGCTAGTCCCTCATGAGCCAGGCTGGTGATGATTTCTACGTTTAACTCTTCTTCTCTCCTTGATGGAACCAGAAATTGTTATAATCTTCCTGGATAAAGGTGTTTAATTTAAGATGTACTGCGCAGGAATATTTTCGTATGCTCAGCATGCCTATTACGACATAACTTAACAGCTCTACGGATATCCGATCAGGTTTTCTAGTGTAATTTTCTGTGACCGTCGCATTGAAGCAGACTTGGTGAATCCATAACTTCTCTATCCTCTCTAGGAATCTGGTCTTACAAATTACCGACGTTGAACTGCAGACCAAAACATTTCAGAAATGAGGGGACTGACGGGGTAATTATGAACAAATTTTATTTTGCAAGTTACGTTGTTAGGTGATACTTCCAGCTTTGAAAAAATTATGATTTGTATTGAAAAAATAAAAAATAAAACAAATAATGAAACCGCTGTTCTTTAACTCACGATGTTCGTTTGTTCATTATCACTAATTTCACACTATGCATTATCACAAAGTTCATACGTTCATTATCACAAATTTTACATGCTCATTATTACGAAGTTCACAAGGTTCGCTTTGAGACAAAGTGCTCTTTCATTATCCTCCTGTTGTTCATAACTATCTCAAGGACTATGCCGTAATTATGAACAAATAATGTTTTTGCGTCGAGGTGGTATTCATTAGTTAGCTAGCAAAATCTACCTCGGATAAGTAACGGACTTCTATACATATCGACTGAAAAGTTACTGATCAGTAAATAATTACTTTTTCATATCAATTAGGAATCCTACTTATAAATAATTAATTAATAGCTTCCATGAGAAAATCTGATTAGTTTATGTTGAGGGCCATACCATGATTGTTATGATTTTATGACTAATGCATCAAGGATAGGCATTCGGAGTGCAACCATATTCTACTTATTTACCCCTAATTAAAAAAAAAAGATAAGTATAATTATGAATACCGTTTTGCGGGTCCTAGAAACGGGATGGACAAAAAACTATGTTCATCCTGTTTATGATAACTGGACTGCTATCGACTGAAATCAACATCTCACTTCAATACTGATCGGAGTAGTACAGTGAAAAGAATAAATATTTGGTTGTCACTTCCTTTTGCTTCCTGAACCTCTCATATGAGCGTTAATGCTTGTTTGTAAATAACTCCGCCGACGTGACCTACCTACTACCTTTGATCTTTGATGAACTGAGAAATGTTTTCTAACCACACTGTATAAATTATACCCATCACACCCGTAATACACCTTTGGCTTATGCTATCAGCTGTCACTGGTCAGATGTCTGAAACTGCTATGAATCTCGTGCACGTATTCAATTGTGTTCTGATCCACTCTAATAAATTTATGTCACGTAGAAACTGTAACTTCACAACGAGACTAATTTCTACGATGAAGCTTCTGCGCGATAAGCAGGTAATAATAAAGGAACTTTCATATCGAGACCTGCGCTGTGGAGCTTAAACTCATCCGAAGTTCGGGGATGGGGGTAAATAGGCAACAGCAGATACCCGAAGGAGAGTTTTCGAACCTATTGAAGCTGAATAGATAGCTAATCAAGCTGACGAGGTTTCCCAGAAGACTCCATAAAACAGCCGAGCTATCAGTTGGAGCCATCTAAAGCCTGCAATGCCATGAAAGTGTACAGCACTGCGACGGGGGAGGGCTATGGGCTATCAGAGATCTGCGCTTGGATAAACACAGTTTGCCGCGAACCCGTCCAGCGTCATCTGCTACCGAGAGAGGTGAGATACCCTCAATGGTGTTTGCTCCTATCCACTAACTCTACGCTATGTGTGTTCTACCAGGAAAGTTGGGGCAATGGTGAGTAGGGGAATCCGTGTAGGGACGAGCTCATCTGTTGATCCCTTCGGATAATTCGCTAACTATTTAGGTACCACCTCCCAAACTAATTCCAGACCGTCATTCACAACTATCACCAATCATTCGATATATATATCCCATAACCAAATGATAAACACAACCCACGACATACAACACTGTATACCGTATTACTTGAGTTCATCCGATAAATAATATCTTAGCCCACATCGTAAAATCCGTTTAGTGCGGTCGACATCCTCCCCAAGTGGATTTGGATTTTACTCAGAAACTACCCATACACTACAGGAATCTACTACAGATAATCGGATCCGGAGCAGTAGATTGAAATGCATGTGTTGGTATAAAACATAATCATAACAAAGGCCCATATTATATAGATAATTATGACATTACACGCCATGAAGTACTTACTCACCTGCCGGCACGGAAAATCCAAGGTTGATGTCTCCGTTTCCAATGGTAAACATGAATAAACGAATAGAAATCTGCCGCAAATTATTACAGAATGATGATTTTCCTATACGGTTTGTCCATTCTGAGCAGCTTACTTAATTCCTATCAGTGTAAGCCCTGAATTAATATGATCTTTTTTGCGGTGAATACCTACACACACACACACACACACACACACACACACACACACACACACACACACACACACACACACACACACACACACACACACACACACACACACACACACACACACACACACACACACACACACACACACACACACACACACACACACACACACACACACACACACACACACACAAGCGCGCGGACGTGTGACAAAAATGCCACCAGGGTCGAAGTAGAAGCGCAGTAACGTTCAGCAATTAGCTACAGTTACCTAAATATCCATTTTGATGGCCCCAACGTTGGAATCGAGCATGGAAAAATAAGAAGAAATTTAACCCCTTCCCCTCAAAATTTGATGGTTTCCGTTTCAAGGTGTAGAATCCAAAAATGGAATTAAAAGAAAAATTCTGTCCGTATGCCGTCCGACGTAAGACATACTTCACACTTCCGTTAATTACCATGAAAGAAAATTAATGAAATTTGGTTTGTATGTCCCATTTGGTGTCTTGTGGGTCCACGCGGCTCGTCGTCACTGTCAGCCATCTATCTAGGTGTGAAAAATAGGATTTGATATTTTTCAGAATGCCGTAGCTCGAAAACTTTCAATAGAAGGGTATGGTTTTTTTTCGTTTTTGAGTTGATCTCGAACTAAAGAATTTTTCGAGACCACCCGGAGCATTGTACGTCCAGCCGTTTGTTACAACCCAAAAGCTTCGTCAACATGATCGTGAATGAAATGGTATAAATCCGGCCCAGATATATCATTGCTAGGGAACAACGCAACCCCTCCTTGGACCGCCGCGGCTGCTCCCCTCCTTGGACTGCATCCCGTCGACCCCCTCCCCCCCCCCCTCCCGCTGCTGGTGCCACGTCAACTTCCGGAATCAGGCCCGCAGGTACCGCTCCTCCTGGGAACGGGCCCCCACCAAACAGGAAAACGCCAACGCCCGCCCGTAAACCTGGCGGGCATCTCCCCACCCTCTTCCAAGAGGGGAACAGTCGTTACCCACCCTTCGCCCTTTACTTCCTCTGCCTCAACCATCGCATCATCCCAAAGTATCATTTGTCAGTGCCTTGGCCGCCTTCCCAGCTGCCGCTTTCCCCACCATAACCGCTGCAGCCCCCACCCAGCAGCACCCAACCTACGCGGCTACCCTCGATGCCGCGCTGCCACCCGAACAAACACCCCCTGCCACTGTCTCGAGCGTCGCCTAGCACACCGCCCCTATCCACCACCGCTTATTCATCAGGTGTAAGCCCACCAACCTTCCCTTTCTCGTGGGTACGAGCGCTGCCCTCTCCATCATCCCAAATAGCTTCCTCCACCGCCAAGCTCAGTCCTCCCACCAATTTCTCGACACAGCCAACGGCACGCAAATCCCCTCATACGGCACCCATGGCTCCACAATCCATATAAATGGTAACGTCTATGAATGGCTATTTACTCTCGCAGATGTTGAGAAACCCATTCTGGGGGCCGAATTCCTCCCATATTTCGGCCTCCAGGTGGACATTAAGAATTCCAGCCTAATCGACCATGGGACCAATAAGCCCCTATTCGGGTTTATCAACTCACCCCTACCCTCGTCCCCAACTGATTAGCCACCTTACTGCAAAACTACCAAGCTCAACCACGCTCTTCCTCCCACCTCTCGACCGACTACCACTTCATCCAAACCATGGGACTAAGGCCCGCTAAGGCCCAACGTCTCCACCACCTCCAGCTTCAACAAGCAAAAAAAACTTTTCGACCGTATCATTGCCGACAAAATTATTCACCCCTCCAACTCGTCATGGGCTGGGTCCTTCATATTATCCAAAAACCGAAAGGGGGCATCCACCCCTGTGGGGACTACCATCATCTCAATGCCCGCACTACCCCCGACCTATACAACGTCCCCACCTTCAGGATTTCTCCTCTCACCTTCACGGCATGACCATCTTCAGCACCCTGGACATTGCAAGGGCTTTCGACCACATCGATATTTACCCCCAAGATATACCAAAGGCAGCCATCATAACTCCCTTCGACCTCTTTCAGTATATAAAAATGAGCTTAGGCCGCCATAATCACAATCTCACGCCCCTCCCCCACGCGGGTGGACGAGCTATTGCCGTTCCCCTCAGCCCAACACATCGGAGCGCGTCAACTCCCTTCTTCCGATCAAGCCATCGCAAATTTAATCACCGCCAACAAGCTCGAGCAGCTGCAGCCGCATGACCTATGGTGCGACGTAAGGGCCGACACTCCTCAACCCTACGTCCCACCCTATCTCTGGTGGCAGCTGTTCGAGCACTGCCACGCTCTACATCACCCCAGAATCCAGGCTAGCCGAGACCTTATTAAAACACGGTAGGTACTTCTGGCCCCACATGAACACCAACATCCGTAACTGGGTGCTCGGGTGCCGCAAGTGCCAATGTTACAAGTTCTCGGCCCACCCCCACATCCCCTCTCAGCAAATAGATGACTCCCTCCCATTTGAACAACTTCATCTCGACATCGTCTGCCCGCTTCCCTAAAGGAACTACTGCCTGACCAAGATCGTACTACCAACTGGGTCGAGTGCATCCCACTTGGCCTCATATCCGCAGACTCCGTCGCCTCTGCGTTCCTCACAAACTGGATTTATCGCTACGGTATCCCGTGGAAACTCACGGTTGATCAGGGAAGGCAGTTCGAATCAGCCCATTTCAACACTCTGCTCCATTCCCATGGCATAGAAAAACGCCGAACCACTGCTTATCATCCCCAGTCTAATGGCAAGGTGGAGCGGTGGCACTCCATCTTAAAAAAGACCATCTCAACTTCGACGGACTCCACATACTGGACAAAGGCGCTCCCTTACATCCTTTTGAGCCTAAGCACCTCACCCCAACGAACCTATGGGATTAGTCTGGCGGAGCGGACATTCTCTTTGCCATTGAGACTCCCTGCCGACATCTTTCTAAAGGACCCATCAATCAACAGAGTACAGACACACCCGACTCCGGTTACCGATACCCCTTACCCCAAACGCTTTTATAGTGTGACCCACATGTACCTGAAGGAGCTCGGCATCCGTTAAACCCTTCAACTTCTTTACGCCGGCCCCTTTCAAGTTATCCGCACTGCCCAAACCACCACTACACTGTTGATTGATGGGGCCGCTTGCCCCTCTGCAAGCCAGTTCAAGTTCTCGCCGACCCCTCACCACAACAACCAATCGCCACAGAAATCAACACTCTATCGCCAACTCTTGACTACACCACATCACTGTCCCTCCAACATGTCGCAGCGCCCTCACTCACCCAACTCCAATGTCGCTGTGATTTTGCGTGACGTCTGGGTTCTCGCCCGGGCCTCCATCACCACCGCCATGGCCCCCACGGATCACCAGACTACCTCCACGGCCTCGGCAGTGGCAAGTGTCCCGGTGGGCCATCATTCGTGATTACTATGTTGCGAAGGCCACCAGGACACACGACCTGTACGTCCTCCAGCACCTGCACATGCCGCCATTGCCTACCACTGCACCTCCATCACCCGCAGTGCTATCTCTGCCACCCGCCACGACTGCGCCACTGCCGGGATATCCCCCGTTCAACCCGCCAGGAAAAAACACAGGGCCGGACGACACGAGCAGCGGAACACCCGACTTGCCTGGCAGCCCCAGCATCCTGCCCCGCTGCACTGCATCACAGCAGGGCCTTGGGAATGTCTCCGATAGAACGCATCAAGTAGCTGTTCTGTAGGACATTCCAAGGTCCCTCTGCTACACTCTAGCTAATCCGCTGCACCACGCCCCCACCTGCGACAACACATCAGCTCTCCATCACCTCTCTCGCTTTGTCACCTACTACTATGTCACTCTCATTAACTTGTATATATCGACCCAGTTGTACATTTCTGCTCTAGCCTTAAGTCCTCCTGCCTTCAGCACGTTCACCATGCGCTGAGGGCTCTTTTCACCTTTTCTTTTTATTCGGGCAATCTGGGGGGACCACTGTCATGATATTCTCCCAGAAATATCACTCCATGTACCTATTTAAGATTGCCCAAATAAACCGAACGAATGGTAGGGTCTACTTGACAAAAGTAGGGTCGAACTCTCTTCCCTCCAGTAGTCCCTCAACGGTTCATAACGACCGTCAAAGGGCTGGTGGAGGGTGGAAGAGTTCCTTTAAAACCCACTCATCTCACCCGGCTCACCATTCTACGCTCAAACCTCAAGTCGATGACTTCTCTCTCTCCCTCTCTCTCTCCTCATACCTCCTTACCTTTCTCACCTGAAAGATCTCGGAGTGGTGGAACCAGTCCGGTGTTAACCGACCTGGTAGAACCGTCTGGGCATATACTCCAGCGTTTTTATTGGTGGTAACCTTCCCGGCTTCGTCATAGGTGTTAACCTTTTAAACGCTAGCTACCATCACCTCTCCATCTCCATATAAAACCTCACCTATCTGAGCCTCACCTCTACCTTCAAACCACCACAATATCTATTTCCTTAATGTTAAAACTAAAATGAGGTTGATCATTTCTAACCTGCCTTTTGTCTGAAATAATCATAAACTATAATGAACGTCGCTCAATCGAGCAGTAGGTATATCCGATAAGGCCCATTTAACAGCGTTCAAACGAAGCACATTTCTTACTTTGTTTCTTCCGCCTGGTCTGACGAAAAGTGTGTCAACAAAAATGGTTCTGCTGCTATCGATATCACATAATAACCAATTTTGTAATAACAACAAAAACGCTGCAAATCCCTGCACAACGGTTTATTATTTTGTATAGAATACCCTCCTGTTACAGATCACAGCTCTATGTATAGATAACCCTTCTATATAATATGATATGTACTATTCTATTGTATACATATTATGTAGATCGCAGACCCTCCGTAGGTTAGTACCTAACCCCGTACTCGTTACTAGGTACCTACCTAAATCACGAGTTAAATGTTGCTAAAATAATTCTGCCGATGACAAACAGTACCTAACAAAAAGAAACACACATAATGAAGTTCTGAAAAGAAATTGTTGATGAGGAGTGAAAAAAGTTGCAAAAGTACCTACCAACAAACTCCAGCCCCTTCTACGTAGATGGTATAATGAACCGTTGTGTAATAATTTACCGTTGAGTAATGATTTACCATAGTAATAATTTACCCATCAATAATACTTCAACGTTTGTTCAAGTTTCACTACCTACCAACAAACTCCAAAAGAGCCATCATTTTTCAAGCGAAATAATATCACAGAACAACCATCTCGACTTCATACTCCGCCAATATAATCAGGTGATCCCTACCAATGATTGGCCGTATTCACCATTTCCTATTGTGGGCGCGTCTCTGGTTACGAGATTTGGTTTGAATTGTATACAATTTCATTCACACTGGAGTCGAAAATACCTGTCGGTGCAAACTTTGGGGCCTTACTGTGAACGAACGGCTGGACGTACGATGCTCCGGATGGTCTTAAAAAACTCGCAAGTTCAAGAACTATTTAAAACCGTAAAAATATTTACGTAAAAAAATGGTATAGGCGTTTTGAAAATTTCAACCCCTATTTTGAAACCCTTAGAGATGACTCACAGTAACGTCGAGCTTCGAGGACCAACTAGACGCCGAACGGAACCTATAACCCGAATTTCATCAATTTTTTTTCATGGTAACTAAGAAAAGTGGCCCGTACGGCGTACGGCGTACGGCGTACGGCGGACAGACAGAAATATTTTTATTGCAGTTTTGGATTCTACATACCTTGAAACGTAAACCATCAAATTTTGAGGGGGGGTAAGAATTTTTTTTTTCATGCTCGATTCCAATGGTTCATTATTGAAAATAATAAACCAAAAAGGAGTTGGGTGTTGTGGGGAGGGGCTACTTCAGATTCTAGAGTCAAAACGTTTCCATCATTATCAGGTTGTATCAACATCATCTCTGCCCTCACAGCGCATTTCTCCAAACTGGAGATTGACTGGAGATAAGATCCATTTCTCGGAGACCTCAGGCAGAAGGGCTATTTTCCTCTGGTCCACCCTGATAGTGGTAAAGTTATATCACTGAAAGGAGAGACAATCACATTTTCAAACAACTTATTTTTTCTACCCCCGGGACAAATAACATTATTCTGGAACTTTTTTCAACTGCTCCGCCGCCTTTTATTTACCGCCTGAGCGACAAATTGATCATTCAGTTGAGGCGCTGTTCATTTCCACAGTCCAGCAGTAGAGGAGTCCTCTTACCTACATCATTCTGTAGCTGAAATACGAACTATATCACTCGCGATGAAATGTTTAAAACCCATTTCAAATGAAAAACATAGTCATAGAAATGTTGTCTATTTCCACAAAGAACCCGCTGTTAGGAATTTGCTCAGGGAAACGGACTACATTTCTATAACTCTGTCCTTAATGGAAATAGATAACATCTCTGTAACTCCGTTACATTATTCATAATTATCATTCATCACATTATTCATTACATCATTATTCATAATTATCATATCATTACATTATTCATAATTATCATTATTCATAATTATTATTCATAATTATTTAAGGTAAGGAACTATATTGTGTGCCTTTCAAGGGTCGGGGTGTCCGAGTAGGCTAGATCGTTCGATCTTTATCCCGTTCCGGACAAACGTTCGAGGCGTCTCTAGTTCTAGTCTCCGGCGGGCACGAAGATTAGCTCTTCACCTCTGATTAGAATCATCAATCATGTGAAGCCTACAGGGGCTATAAAAGGTTCAAATAACGGTCTTGAACTTGCGAGTAACAACAATTTACCCGGGGCGTAAAAAACAAATTATTAAATAAATAAAAATTGAAATAGAGATTCATCATTTTCAACATTAAAAAATTATATTTATGAAGCTTGAAAATCTACATTAAAACAAATTATTGGTTGTCCAACGATCAAAGATAGTAATAATTACTGGATTATTCCATTTAATTTCATTAACCAAACCTACTTTGCGTCGGTAAGATAGTTTCCCAGGCCACCCCCTGCATTACACATGATGATAATAATAATTATTAACATCATGTGTAATGCAGGGGGTGGCCTGGGAAACTATCTTACCGACGCAAAGTAGGTTTGGTTAATGCAATTAAATGGAATAATCCACACATCGTATAATAATTACAAGTAATAGGTATTCTGAAAGTCTTCTCGTAGAGTGCAGGATGAGCTCGGGGTTTAAGTTCAGTGAGTGGTTTCGAATTGTTCTTATTCCTGCATAATTTTAGAATTATTCGTGCGCATATTTCAGTATTTTTGGCTTATTATTTTGAATAGGTATTGAACATTGGAATCGTGGAGTGGTTGGGGGAGTGGAAAAGAAACCTGATGGTTTCCGTTTCAAGGTACGTTGGATCCGAAAATGGAATAAAACATGCTGGATTCCACAGGTTCATTATTGAACATAATAAACCAAGATTGCTGTCCGTATGTACGCCGTACTTTTCACTTTCCTTAGTTACCATGAACCAAAATTAATGAAATTTAGTTTTTAAGTCCCACTTGGTGTCTAATTGGTCCGCGGAGCTTGGCGTTACTGTCAGCAATCTCTAAGGTGTGAAAAATTCCCCGAACGCAGTAGCTTGAAAACTTTCAATAGAAGGTGTCTTTTTAAACGTTTTTAAATTGATCTCGAGCTTGGGATTTTTTTGAGACCACTTGGAGTCTAGCCGTTCATTTGCACGTTCAGCCGTTCGTTTACACCGAAAAACTTCGTCAAGATGATCGTGAATGAAACGGTATACATCCAGCCCAGATATCATCGCTAGGGAAAACCCGGTTATAATAATCACGCATGGCTATATGAAATTGCGTTGGTTGTTCAGAAATATTATTTCATTTGAAGAACGATGGTTATTTTTGATTTTGTTGGTAGGTCCTCTCTTAAGCTGACAAACTTTATGCTTGATGAATAACAACAAATAATTTATTAATGATATTCTTGAATGGGTGCATCTCGTTTGGGGCGGTCGAGGATTAACGGCCTATTATCTGGCGATGTGTTTGGGACGATTGGTGGCATTGCGTTTGGGGCCCCACAAACATTCGCTGGGTTCCTTCCACCTTGCAATTGAGTAAACAAAGACCATAGATCATACGTATAGAGATAGAGATCGGGATGGATCTTAAAATCGACCACGTTCTTGAAAATAAGCTAGGGAATTTATGTGTTGTGGTGGAAAATTATAAGTTGAGTAAACGCGCTCAGTTAAACGACTCGCCAAGAACAACTAATGGTCCGGAGGATTTCCATAGCCACTATAACGCTCAGTTTTACAGCCCACACCCAAACGTACAATACCGTTGTTGACGTGTTGCTGGCGATTCAGTTCGAGACCAAACTTCAATATTGAACTCAATAAGGAACTCCACACCGAACGCTGTACGCTTCTGAGCGCCGCTCAGAAGAAAATTCGTGAAACCGTACTTTCTGCTTGGGCCAAATATTCTGTGGGTGAAATTGATGTAATTTCCTACCTACAACGTGTTTCTCCTTCTCAATCCCCTCACCATTCATCATCATAGCAAATGACCATCAATTTCAATTTTTCGTATTATATAACACGCTGCTGATTTGCCTTCGACGACGTGTTTCCACAACTCAACATTTTTAATCATACCTGGGGTTATCCCTGGCAGTCCCAAGTCTGCAAAAAATGAGAGGGAAAATGTTGCATACCGCCCAAACCCATCGTCCCAAACGCATGCTGGCTTATCTAGACCATCGTCCCAAACGCATTGCCGCTAACGGCCCAAACGCATTGCATTTCGGATCAGTCGTCCCAAACGTATTGCAGCCTTCTTGAATCCACCTCATATTCAATTTATGAAATATGAATGCCCCGCTGGCTTCATTACTCGATTTAGGGCTCTCTTGGGGGGGGGGGGGGGGAAGCTAGAGTGTAGGTATTGACCAGAGAAAACAGTGATCCACGCAGAAGGGGCAGCTAGCTATACAATTAAACAATAAATCGTTGTGCAATAATGTGCAGCGTTTTTTTTCCGTCTCATTCAACATACTGAATTGAGTTTATTTTAAAATATTGCGCCTAATTGAAGACTAAAACGCAAGAGACCCCCTTCAGCCGAATCAACGAACAGAGTTATTACAGGGAAAAACTCTAATTGAATTGTTGACTTTGTCTTGGGCAGTTATTGTTTGAATCTCGGACCACAAGAAACATAAAATATCAGACCAAGAGGTGGTTTAAAGGATTGGTAGGGGGGGGGGGAGGGACTGCTTAATTGTATTATAATACCAATGCACAGGTAGATAAATATGTATATCTACATATTCGGAAATATAGAAACTTGGTACAACTAAACTTGAACTTGAATTTTGGTAACTTGGTTAATGATGGAATGAAAGGGGGAGGGACGGGAATGGTGATCTGTGAGGGAGGACTACCTAATTCAAGTCAATTTAACCCAAAACTGCTGTCCAGTACAACGCACGGGTGATGTAGTAATTAAAAGGTAAAGCAGGATTATCCTGATGTACTTACTGATGTACTTACTTACAAATGCCCTGTGTCGCCGCATCCGTATTTGTAAGTTCACTGACGTACGTTCTCAAGTAGGTAACAGATAGGTAAGTTACGTAAGTTCTCATGTAGGCAACAAAAATTTGCCTAATTAAACTTTGTTTTTAAACTTACTCATTCTTGCTGATTTAAATTATTGAGACTTCATAACGTTTCTTGGACCTGTTGAAAAGTGTCTAAGAGTATCTAATGATAAAACAAGAACAGTCTCACGTTTGTGACCACACGCAATAAAATTTCATCTTTATAAGCTGCGAGTTTGTTGTGTTTGACGGAATCAGGGCCTAACGGCTGAACGGATTTTTGTGAGGGTAGTCTCATTATGATTCTTTATCGTTTTGAGCTTTCATAACGAGATTTTTTTTTCCGGTGCTGGGTTGTTAACCCAGCGAACCCCCAACCTGGAGGACCAGGCTGACCGAAGGCGGAACTTCTCTGAGTTTGCCAGCCTTTCACCCCTCTTATAAGTACTGAAGTAGCTAGTTCCAGAGACTGCCCCGATGTTGTGGGGCCACTCTGGGTGGGCGGCAGTTCCCTTTTAGTCGCCTTTTACGACACGCAGGGCGTACGTCAGGGATTTTCTATTGGCCCTACCCTGCGGGGCGTAGGAGGAATGGAGGAATATCGTTGAGCAGGCTAGGGCCCATCCCGGGCTGTAACGCCAGCAAAGAAGAAGGAGTCTCATTATGATTAGAGAGTTCCGGGCCAAAAAACTACAGGATACAAAATAAAATAGTATATTTCCACGAACACTAGCAAACTGTAGACCGGTTTCGGTTGTTACACCATCGTCAGTATACTAGCGAAACCGGTCTACAGTTTGCTAGCGTTCGTGGAAATATACTATTTTATTTTTTATCCTGTAGTTTTTTGCTATGGATTTCTACTATTCCGCCGCGAGTGACTTAAGTTATAGTTCCGGGCCAGGTTATGGGCTATCGCTCGATCCTCCAGACCTTCTCTTTGATCATATTCCTTGCCGTCAGAGTTCATGCTTTTGGTTGCTACGTTCGAGCCCATGTCGCGGATCACTTTCGACCCCAAGCCACAAACAGGTGGGTGCTATCGGAAAGAAGTTTTCACAGTGGTTGCAATAGTACCAGCCAGATCGATTTATTAATCATTATTTATTATTTTGTGGGGAATGCCGGTCAGGAATTATTTGGTAATATTGACGATCGTGAATTCAACGTCATAATAATCGCGTGGATGACAGATGACAGGTAGGTACCTCATGTTTCTTGCTATTCCATGTGATTCAAACTATGATCGTGAAAATGTGAGTCCGAACTTCGGAATGGAGTGGCTGGGGTGGTGCTTTGTTAGAAGCTTCCACGACGGGTTTCTGGGTACCGATGAAATTCATCGTCAGAATAACCGCAATGAGAAATTTGTGAAACTGCCACTATCAGCAGTGAATTTTTCGTGGATTATGTTCGATGCCCGTTACCGCTCCAGGGCGCATTGTATTTAGGTAGAACTGGGTTTCCTGCTCCTATTAAATTAAATCATAATAATACATCAAGAACAAAATTAAGTATTTATGAATATAGTTTATTGTCGCTGCGTCAAGTCTTCATTTATTGATGACAGTTATGTAAATTACAGTTATGTTAATTATAGCAAGAACTCGGAAAAAATATAAATTCCGTAAATCGTACAATTTATAGAAAACTTATAGCATAGGTACTGAGATTAGCATCATTCGAAGGGATAATTGGGCCTGCAGGCGGCGGTCGGTGAAAAGGACTAGCGATGATCAAATAATCATGAGGGCTCCGTTTGGAAGTATCCATCAGGGATAAATCCTTCAGGCTAGATCCGATAAGCTCGAGCTCTTTTCTTGGTAGCAGACGCCATGAGAATCTTTCGAATGAAAGGAGATTACGAGCTGGGTTCAGAGGAGTTAATGGAGCAAAGGTTACTCCCTCCACAGAAAAACCTCCCCGATCCAAAAGGTCCCAACCGATCGCCCTTCCAATGATACCCCATTAGTTTTTCAAATGGTAAAATATGCAATCGTTTAGTGCTTTTATCGAGCCGAAACCGCCTCTAAATTTTAAATTATTTTTGCCTTCTTCGCATTGAAAAAAATCTCTTATCGTGTAATACGACTGGGTTATTCCATCCGTACCTTATTGAGGGACGGTTTACGAGGTGGATAACAAGAGCGGGATATTGCGGAATGCGAAGGATAAATGCTGTGATAGTGCAATGAAAGCAAACATTACGTCACTGGATTGCTTCTCGGCATTTCCATATTCAAAGCAGGCCTTTCCTATTGATTCTTTCATTCGAGTGCTCATACAATAATTCGCAGGATCTTAATAGTTTGTATGCTATTTTATTCATGTTTTTCAATAATTTCGCTGGGAGCTGAGGCTGTGAGTTCAGTAGGCCCTCATCAATCAGAGTTATTTCATATTCTCCCACGACCCGACCCCCCTAACCCCCACTAACGCTACCAAAACCACCGCAAGTACTTAAATTTAAAAAAAAACGGAAGCGTATCACATTTTACTATTTCAGTTATGAAGTGTTTACGGTATCTTTAATGGTAGGTAATACATAATATTCATGTTTACTGTCCAAAAATGTAAGTAGGGTCCTACTATAAATGTTGGACTCATTGGGAAAGCTGATTTTAAGGTAGGTACCTGTATACGTAATGTGGTATTGATTAATGACTGCGACCTAGGGTACGATTGCCGTGAATATTTGTTTGTTCCGAGGCACACTTCATGCAACGTATGTTTATAAGAGCCAAGAGATCGATCGTAGAGGTCAAAGAAAGAAATGAATAGGCTCAAGCCTACCGACGTATATCCATTTGAGGACTCCATGACTACAAGGAGCATACAACTCTGACAAGGCTATGAAGCGTCCAATTTCATAGATCGATGTTAATGACCATGAGGTGTCACGAACAATAATGCCCTTTAAGAACCGCGGAATCTTTTTCGAATAGGAGTGTTTGAATATTTACTAGAAGGTCATCATGATCATATTTCTTAGGATAGGTAGGTACATGAATTATTTATATCGTTTCTTTTTATTGTTCAATGGATTGAAAGTAAATGTCTGCGTTGTTCCACTGTTCAGTAATCAATTCATACCATTTTTTTTTTTTCATTTTTTTCCCCCCAGAATAATGTATAAAATGTCGTGGTATCCGCCCAGAACCACTCCTTGTAAACCTGCAAATATTAGATCTCGCAAATAAACTCGCAGAAGTGGGGACAAAAGACGCAGGAGCACCGAGGAACCCAGTGGGGTTCCCCACCATCCTCAACTATCTGGAGGATGAAGGGAGACATCCCTCAAGGGCTATAAAAACTCGACTCCTTCGCCTTTCTAGCCATTCTACGCTCTCCTCTAGTCGCTGACTACTCTCTCTCACCTCACTCCTCCTCTGTCCTCAACCTAAAAGATCCCTTCGAATAGGTGACATCTGATAGTGTGGATTTGAATTGGTGACATATATTAGTGTGGAACCTGAACTGGTGACATCTATTAGTGTGGAACCAGCCGGGCACAACCTCATGCCGGCCATAGTGAATCATCGCTACACCGATTCACTAAATAAAACATACTTACATTATTTTTAAAGTAGAATGTTAGATAAAGTAACATGAAACTTGTAGGAGGATCCAGTGATAATCCTCAAATGTCTGTCTATGGTCGGTATTTATGTTTGCGTCGAGGAAGTCAGTTGGGCGTTTTCGTTTGAGACGTTGTGCGGGACCTTCTTTGAGGTGGATTCTCTGCCAATTCCGTTGGGAGTTAGGGTGGGTCGATATTCCGTCATGAAACATTTTGAATTTTCTTACCGTGGAATCTTTGACGGTGGGGACGTTCTGATCAGTGTGCACCGTAAAATTTCGAACAAACCAAGGCGCAGCCGTGATGATGCGTCTGTTCTGAAATATCCGAGTCCTTTTAACTTGTGATTCACTCGCTGCTCCCCAGAACTCTCCACCATTTCACATCGGCCGATCCCATTGTGAATTCATAAAAAGTTCCAGTCATGCAACATGACCTTATGAGCGCATTTCCAAAGTATCTTACCTATCCACCTACTTGATACTACAGATTTGTCGCAATTGTTGACTCTGATAATTCAGTTTTTCGACAATTTATTGGAAATGTATTTTTCTGTTTCGAATCACCATCCAGTGACAGTTTTGGTGAATTTGTGAGGTATTGATTTATTTATATTTTATTTAGTATTTATAATACACTGACGGGAAAAAAGTATTTCTTTTTTTGGCAAAAGATTGCTCATAGTTCAGCTAAAGTAGGATACAACAAAAATACAATCCTTGATACGAAACGGCGTACGGCGGACAGACAGAAATATTTTTATTGCGTTTTCGGATTCTACATACCTTGAAACGTAAACCATCAAATTTTGAGGGGGGGGGGGGGGGGTTAGAATATTTTTCATGCTCGATTCCAGTGGCTCATTATTGAAAATAATAAACCAAAAAATAAAAGCAACGAAAATTAACAAACTGGAAAAGAAGTCACCAGTCGCGGGTCTAAACAAAATTATAGAATAACTTTTTCAAGACCTTCTTGATGGAATCTGCCAAGCCAAACATCAACTAGAGGCGCGATGGAATTCATAGATTTCTGCATCCGTACAAGCGATGAATTCGCACAATAGTTAGCACGATGGAACTCCGGATGGAAAGGGACGCTGCCTCTAGTTGATCTGGCAGGCACCCTGATGCAGACTCGGGACAAATGACTGGAGGCTTCATATTCGTTCCGAAGAATCCTTGAGAGAGTGACAATATCGTGCTGATTTTTCTCTGCTCCAAGGTGTCAAGCTTTAATACTTTCCTCATGGCATCATCCGAAATATCATCTGCGGCATTGCAGGAATTTATGTTGAACCATCTCTATGCATTCAATGTACGTTGAATAGGCGGGATTCCACAGAGGAGACCCAAACTCCAGATGGCTTCTCATCAGCGAGTAGTAATGGATCTTGAGGGAGGTTCTAGTCATAAAACGACGGGTGGTTCTGTAAAGGAAGCCGAACTGCTTAAGGGCCTTCGGAACGATATTCATTATGTGGTCAGAATATGAGAACGTTGGGTAAATTAAGATTCCCAAGCCCCTCACCCCATCCGAACGTCGGAGCGCCTCACCACCAATCCTGTAAACGTAGTCAATCTTGAGTGAGCGTGCACCGGTGAACGATATGACACTCATTTACTGGTATTGATTTTCAGTGGTCAGTAAAGAAATCATTAAAAGAGTCAATACCGCATTGAAGTGCGAGTGCATCAGATTCATCACGGATTTTACCGAATATTTCAAGGTCATCAGCATACAACAAGAAGTATACATTATGGAGATGATACGGAAGGCTGTCCATGAACAGGATGAACAAAATTGGTGCAATTTTGGACCATTGAGAGACCCCTAAAGGGACAGGAAATGGTGGCAATGTGTATTTCTCAATACAGACCACCTCAAAGAAAAAAGTGAGTGATTTAGTTCGTACAGACCACCTGCTTCCGGCAAGAAAGATAGGAGGAGATCCAGTCCAGCAGAACACCACCGATGCCCAAAACTCTCAACCAGCCTGTAAGTAGGGGGATGGATAGCTTATCAAAAGCCTTGGTCAGGTTGGTTAGACAGCATCCACATGGTACCCAGCCTCCATAGTCTCGAGAACGAATTGCTAAAATTCAATGAGATTTGTCACGATCGACCTTCCTGAGAGGAATCCATGCTGGATAACACGAATGACACGCCTGTATGCTCCAACCAGCTCCTCAACAACCAATCTTTCCAAAACTTTTGGGATCACCGAAAGTTTGCATATTGGCCTGTAATTGCTCATTACATTTCTCAGACCCGACTTGAACACCAGAACAACATAACTATACTTCCACGTTTCAGGGAAACGATCCAATCTCAAACTCAGATTGAATAGATAACTTAAAGGAGCAGCGAGAGTGTCACAGCAGTTCTTCAGTATTATAGGCGGGATTCCGTCTGGTCCAGTACCCTTGGTGCAGTCAAAATGTTTTAGTTTCGCTAGGACCCTCTCTCCTGTAATGTGTGAGGAACAAATACTGGCAAGGCTATCACCACGATCGGATGTAAGGGAACCCGGTGGATGGGTGCTCATAGACACTCTAGAGAAATGATTAGCGAACGCATTACAGATGGCCTGTGGACAGTCAATCGGTTCATTATTGATCATCATAAGAGATGGGATACGAGGTTCAGTCCGTAAGGAGCTGACAAACTTCCAGAAGGGCTTGGTGTGTCGTTACTATCAATGACGTCGGACTCAACGCTCTTCACGTTTTGGTTTATTATTTTCAATAATGAACTTTTGGAATCGAGCATGAAAAAAAAGTTTAGTGGCTTCCGTTTCAAGGTATGCAAAATACGAAAATGCAATGAAAAAACGCTAAATAAAAACGGAGCTATTGAAAATATAGTATATTTCCACTAATACACGAAAAAACTGACGATGTTTCGATCACCGAAACCGGTATTGTCAGTGCTTTTCGCGTTTTTTCGTGTATTAGTGGAAATATACTATTTTTTCAATAACTCCACAGTAGGGTGGTCACAAAAAGTCAACTTTCGAAATTCAATCGTGGATAAATCAAGAGCTTTCCAACGAATGGAAATCGATTTTTGTCCGATGAAAATGAAAGAAGTTTCATTTCCCTAGCAACTACTCGGTTGTACGTGAAAATCATAAGAAAATTTCGTCACCCATCCGCGTCACCCATTCCGCGTAACGTTTTTTGGCTAGTTAGTCCAAGGCTAGAGCATGTTCCATGCTAAAATTCAAGGTTTGAGAGGTGCCAAAAAAATCAAGTTGCTTATCCAAAATTTGCTCTACATGTGCAAAATCTAAAATCGCTTTTCTATCCCTACCATCAATTTCACTATCGGGTTCACCTAGGGAAAATAATTTCATGGCCATACTTTTTTTAATGTTGTCGTCTAAAGTGTGGTCGAAAAACGAGAACGCTATTTTCTCTGAGCTGAGGTACCACAGATGGTTTACAAATTTTGACAAAGCCTTATCTGCTATTTCTGTGTCAATTTTCCTATACTCTACTAATGCTTTCAACATTAATTTCCAGATCTTGTTTAGGGGCCAAAGCAGGTTTGGGGGCATTGAACCATGCCTTGGCGTAAATATTTATTATAAAAACACAAATTTCTTCTATTCCTTTCATTTCATTTTGAGTTAATAACAATTGATCTCTAAAAAGATAAATTTTGAGGCAGTAAATTGCTTTGGCCATCCACCTGGCGTGATGAATTGCACCAGGTGCTTTAAAAGAAAAGTTTTGGGGAGGAAACCCTATAAACACTAAACAAAGTTGAAGAAACTCTTTGTAATCCTCTCTGGGCTGCAGGGTTTCCAAATGTTCCATTAAAAAAAGTGAAACTTGATTACTTAATGTTACTAATTTTGCATCTACATAATACTCGTATTATCATCATGTAGACTAGTTTTGTATTTAGTTTGGTCGAACTTAGGCCACCCAACTTGAAATTTTTTGAAAACGCTAGGTTCAGGACCAGTGGTCAAGAATCGATGATTCACAGTAATAGAGATAACAGATAACAGCGAATACAAAGCTAAAGGTCACACTTCCTTACCTTTCACCGGTCTAAATACCCTTCATTACCTAGATCCCCCCTCCCCCCCTTATTACAGCCTCAACCTTTACATTTATATCTGAAACATACTCATTTTCAATAAACCAGAGTGATAAAGAAGTGCCAAATTGCCTGGAGGTCGATTTCATTGACTGGAGTGTGGTTTTTAGGGGTATGCGTAAAAAGGCACATTTGCTGAAACGGACCTCGTTTTGAGATGGGAAAAGCTGAATAACATAAAATCTACAGGATGTAGCGAAAAAATTATGGAAGTAAAAGTTGAAGAAGATAACATTCTAAATAAAATGAGACCAATTTCAAGTCTCTAGGACAAATGGTTACTATGTTATGAGGAAAAAAAGAGTATTTTTATGAAACAAAGTGAGTTTTTCTGATCTTCAACCTCAATGCGGCACGGGTTAACGTTATCCGATCGACCTAAAACATTGCGAATCTCATTTTCTAGTCAAATGGCACCATTTAGGGGGTTGCCAGAAGTGATTTTCTCAAAAAAAATTTTGCCTATTGCCTTGTGACCACCCTACTCCTCAGTAATTTACCGTTGCGTAGTAATTTACACAATAATAGACCGTTGTGTTATAATTTACCTGTATATATGCCCTAAATCGAGGATTGAGCCAGCCCGGCAATTGCATTTCATAATATTTTTGCTATTCATGAAACAACGTTTATTAAAGTTAAAAAAGTACCTATAGCAAAATCCAAAAGAGCCATCATTTTTCAAACGAAATAATATCACAAAACCACCAACTCGACTTCATACTCGGTGAATATAATCGGGTGCTCCCTAGCAATGATTATCTCGGGCCAATTCCAAATGATTGTTGCCGCGTCCCTACCAATGATATCTGGGCTGAATGTATACAATTTCATTCACCCTCCTGTTGAAGAAGCTTGTCGGTGCAAACTTCTGGGCCTTACTGTGAACGAACGGTTGGACGTACAATGCTCCGGGTGGTCCCAAAAAACTCCCAACTTCAATAAATATTTAAAAACTTAAAATAATTCGGGTTAACGGCATCCTGGAGATTTCGACCCCTATTTTTCATCCCTTGGGGATGACTGACATTAACGTCAAGCTTCGAGGACCAACTAGACCCCAAATGGGACATATAAACCGAATTTCGTCACTTTTGGTTCATGGTACCTAACTAAGAAAAGTGAAAAGCACGGCGTACGAGGAATTTTTGGTTGATTATTTTCAATAATGAACCTTTGGAATCGGACATGAAACAAAAAATTGCAACCCCCCCCCCCCCTCCCTCCCCCCACTCAAAGGAAAACGGAGTTATTGAAAAAATAGTCTATTTCCACTAATACACGAAAAAATACAAAAAATTATTATATGATAATTAGTTAATTAGTTAAAATTAGTTATTGTTTGTTACTGACGATGGTTTGATCACCGAAACCGGTATAACAGTGTTTTTCGCATCTTTTCGTCTATTAGTGGAAATAGACCATTTTTCAATAACTCCGTTTTTCTTTGAAATGGGTTTCCACGATTTCTTCGCGAGTGATTTAGTGTATCAGTTCTGCAAATCGAGCAGAGATCGCGAGTTGGTTCGTCAAGCTGAGAGTACCCCCTTCAAAATTTGATGGTTGACGTTTCAAGGTATGTCGAATCCGAAAATGCGAGTTGGGGTCTAGTTAGTCCGCGAAGCTCGGCGTTAATGTCAGCCATCTCTAAGGGGTGAAAAATAGGGGTTGAATTCTCCAGGACGCCATTACCTGGAATTTTTTCACGTTTTTTTTTATAGTGCTTATCCTACATCTTCTTCCTCTCACTCCTCAAGCTCACTAACTTTTCATAAACCTTGAAATCGCCAGTTGATTTCCATAGTTTGTGCACTCTTTCTCTTTCGTAAGTGAGTTGATAATGTTCAGGGATGCGCCAGGGGCCATGCGGTGGTTCACATGAAGGACACATTTGGGAACAAACTTTTCAAATCCATAACACAGAATGAAATAGAAAATATGAACTGCAAATTCCACATTCTGATTATGGAGACAAGACCAGTCAACACCCAACAGGTATTCGGTCAGTGACCCAAAATCAGCTTTTCTGAAATTGTATATTATTGTCTGACCACTGAGGAACTTTGCACTCAGGTGGGTGTCCACATTTAGGAGTAAAGCAGTATGATAACGATCGCAGCATACAACGGTGTCAATATAGGTAGATTGCAAGGTGAGAGGAGTGTCTTGACCGAGGAAGATAAAATCCAAGCTCGACCCATGCTTATTTGGTGTTAAATTCACTTGGCTAAGTTGAAGGAAAGTACACTCCTCCAAGACAAAACGACCGGGATCAAAGATGGAACAGGACCAGTTTTCAGGTGAGTGAACGAAGTGCACATCCGGGAGGTTGTAATATCTAAGAATGATGCGCTCACAGCCCAAAAACCTCTCCGAGAGGTACGAGACCGCATCACAATGGGCTCCAACGAAGATCCAGGGGGTATATAAACACACCCAAGAAGCACACCACCCTGGCGTGAAGATATGTGGACAAAAATTTGCTCCATGATTGTTGATGACTTTCAACTAACTTCGACAATTTCCAGCAATTTTTGACTAACTAAATCTCGAATTTGACCCCCTATTTTTCGAAATAGTAACTTTTTTGTAGTCCACTCCATCATTTGAAGAACAACACTCAGTGTTAACAGCAATACGAATTGTTATTAACATTATATTATGTTTATTAAAAATTAACTCTCTTCTGTACAAAGCTCGTGTAAATCAGACACTAAGTAAATGAATAAAAAATGTGGAAATGTTTAATAACGGCTCACTTGTTTTTGTTCCTTTTCTTTGAAAATGCGCTCAATAAATGGTACATGATTTAACTGTCTTTTCATTACAAAAGAGGTAAATAATGTACCTCCATTCCCGTTCACTTACTATGGGCTCAAGCCGTAAGCTGTTTGTTAGACAACAGAAATTATGACCGCCACGTCAACGCATGGGCAATGTCAATAGATGACTACCTATTGACAAGGAAAACCTTCAAGAAACGCTGCAAATTATTACACAACGGTTTATTATTTACCTGTATAGATGCCTCTTCTGTGTAGATCACGGTTTTCTGTGGTCAATACCTACCCTCGAGCTCTCCCCAGGAAAGCCCTAAATCAAGTACCTAGTGGAGCCGGCCCGGGAATTATAGTTTCATGAAAATGCGCAGGAAAGTTTTTGAATGAATTGATTGATTGAAATTCATTGCGGATTCTTCCAATGATCTTAAGCCAATTTATTGCACTTGATTGCATGCAATCCATTGAAAAACATTGAATTCCAGCTGAATTCCAATAAATTGATTGATTTATTGAAATCCAGTTCCAAGTGAATTCCAATTCCATTTAAAATCCAGTTCCGATTGGAATCCAATTCCAATTGAAATATCCATTGAAAACCATTGAAAACTATTGGAAACGATGAACTATAATCCAATATTGGTTGCAATATTGTTGCGACGTCCTTAGCAATGGCATCAGGGGGCCTATTCACTAAGCCAAAGAGACATCTCTTTCAGGTCCGACTCTCTCTTTGGGCCAAATAGATTTTTATAGTATCCATGACAGGGTTATTCAGTAACTTTTCAAAGAGAGAGCTGGCGGCCATCTTGGGCATTCTCGATCTCTTTCAGAGAGACACCTAATTAGGTGTCTTCCCTCGAAAGAGAGAGTCTATTTCTCGTTTGTTTCACAGTGATCGTGTAATATCCTCCTTCATCCGTATAATATCCTCCTTCATCCGCAACCACATCGGTACTTTTGATCGTGTATTCTTTCATTTCATAAAGGTAAGTCAATTTAAATTAAAAATATATACATAATCATTGATTCATGAGTAAAAACGTCCAAGTACGGGTTGAGGTAGGTACCTACCTACCTAAGAGGTTCATTAGGGGTAGATATAACACAAGCATTAAAAGCCCCCTAATTCGACTTTTTCTGTTTATAATTGAGACTTTTTTCAATTTCATTTAAACTTTTATCCGATTCGTGAGTAAAAACGTCCAAGTATGGATTGAGGCAGGTAGGTACCCATTGAATAGGTATTAAGAAATGCGTTCATTATTAAGGAATTGAACTCCCGGGGGCACGAACATCTCGCACTTCATGGATACTATGGCATTTTCGTGTATTAGGATCCATATATCTTTCTCAAGGTCTCTGGAGCTATTCTGTAAAATAGACGAACCCGGAGACATTGGAAGAGACTGTCTTCCCGGGGGAGACTATCTCTCGCGGGAGATTTTCAAAATAGATAATCTCTTTCCACTGTCTATTTTAGTGAATAGGCCCCCTGGGCTGAATGTGTAACATTTGAGTCACCCTCCTGTTGACGAAGCCTGTCGGTGTCAACTTCAGGGCCTTACTGTGAACGAACTGCTGGACGTACTACAATGCTCCGGGCGGTCTCAAAAAAACTCCCAAGTTCAAGAACTATGTATTTGAAAACGTAAAAAAAATCGAGATAACGGCGTCCTGGAGATTTGAATCCCTATTTTTCACCCCTTAGAGATGACTGGCAGTAACGCCGATCTTCGCGAACCAACTAGACCCCAAATGGGACCTACAAACCACATTTCATCCGTTTTGGTTCTTGGTAACTAAGGAAAGTGTGAAGTACGGCGTACGGCGAACAGACAGACATTTTTGTATTGCATTTTCGGAATCTACGAGTAAATACCTTGAAATGTAATCCATCCAATTTTGAGGGATGGTTGAAATTTTTTTTTCATGCTCGATTCCAAAGCTTTATTTTCAAAAATAATAAACCAAAATAGGGGTCAAATTCGAGTTTCGGTGGTTAAAAGTTGCTGGAAATGGTCAAAGTTATTTGGAAGTCATACATGTTAAGCTGTTCATATCGCGTCACTAGTCACGAAATTAGTTAACTAAATTACACAATGAATTCATCGTCATAGATCAGTTACTCATAATACTCCCAGGCGATCTGCAATGAGTGAGATTAATCTGTACACCACATAATGGACGCCGACTGTAGTGCATGCCTATGGGATGTTTATTAATCGCAAATACACAGGTTACTACGAGTTCGCCAGATGCAGTTTCCACGGTTCATGACCATCAAGCGCCATGAGACCTGTTGATAGACAGGCCATGACGTTTGACAGGTGTGTCGTCGGAAAAATTAGAGAAATGGGTTTCGGGTAGGGGATGGCACGGTGAAAACAACTTTAGGGATATATAGGAGGCATTGACTCATTCTGGCAGCTCTTATGGATGCTACAAGTTATCTACATCTGAGGCTTGTTTCGTGAAGAACAAGTACATTCCCAACTAACAAGTAGCAAGTCGCGCAAAGAAGGTACTAGCGTTTGATAAAGCCACCACAGACATGTGAAGCTCAGTGAATTTTAACAAACCCAAACCAAAATCAATTTTAACGATCATGTGAATGGTTTCTACAAATAAAATAGTTTGGTTTTGATTTGATTTGATTTGAAATTTAACAAACCTGCAGGCAAAGATGATATCATTCTTATCGAACTGAAATTCATTGGGGATCATCAGGATTCACCCTCCGTGATCACTGAAAACTCCTGCAAAATCGGCTGAATCGAACCGGGGATACGAAAAGAACGAACATTTTGGGTTTGCACATGCGCAGACGAAAGATGGAGTTGATGAAATTCATTAGATCATTTTGAAACCAACTCGCACATGCCTACATAAAAGATTTCAGATGTTTTGGACTGTTCTACTGGTATGGAGGAACTGCAAACTTGATTGCTTCCTTGACAGGCAATCTGCGAAGCGAAATTTTGATTTGGAGGACGTGCAATTTTCTTCGGTTTCTGGATAAGTGCATGTCTTAGCTACCTTCCAAAACTGTGCTGTCACCATTTAATCCGTTTTTGGAGTATGCAGCAACCTCAATCGAGTGGCGTGATATATATCCATGTTCACTGTGGGATTTTTCACTAAACCTTCGAGAAGGTACCCTATTCATAATGACCTATTCAAACTAGCGCCAACCTGTATCACAAACCATAGAATATTGAAAAACGCTGCTAATTTTTACACAACGGTCGGTAATTTACCTGCAGTGATGCCCCTTCTGCGTTCGCTGTCGTTGCTTTCTGTGGTCAATACCTAGCCTCCCCCCAGGAAAGCCCTAAAGCCAGCGGCGGAATTACTTTTCATAAATATGAGGTTAATTCATGAGGCATAGCAATAATTATTTGTTGTTAGTCACGAAGCATTGCGGTTGAAAGTGCCAGTCAACAAAATCCTAAAAAACCATCATTCTTCAAATGAAATAATATTATCACGGAACAACATACAGCTATGCTTGATTATGATCAGGCGTTCCCTAGCAGTGATACATTATCTGGGCTGGATATATACCGTTTCATTCACGACCACGCTGACGAAGGTTTTTGGTGTAAACTTCAGGGCCACTGAACGAAAGGCTGGACGTATAATGCTCCGGAAACGTACGTACAGTGCTGGACTCGAAAAATTCTCAAATTAGGGATACATTTAAAAACGTTAACAAAAAACACTATACCCATCTACTGAAAGTTTTCCAGCTACAGTACGGCGTTCTGAAAATTGCTACCCCAATTTTTCACCCCTCAGACGTGACTGCCAGTAACGCCGGGCTTCGCTGACCAGCTAGACACCAAATAGGATCCACAAACACATTTTTCATTAAATTTTTTTCATTGTAACTAAGGAAAAACTAAGTACGGTGTACGGCGGATGGCCAGAAATGTCTCTATTCCTTTTTCAGATTTTACGTACCTTGAAACAGAAACAATCAAAGTTTAAGGGAGGGGTGGGGTATTTTTCTTTCATGCTCGAAGGTTCATTATTAAAAACAATAAACTAAAATAAACACTCATTCATTCAATAGAGTACATGGATCGTCCACAGATCATAGAATGGCGGATTCGATTGGTGACAGGAAGCGGAACAAGTCTGAAGGGTGCATTCGAAAATCATAGAGCGAAAGCTCGGGCAGAGGGCGGACTTGTTCCCGAGTGGGCTCTTCAATTACACCTGATTGGCTTGTACCTCGAAGAGGCCTGATTGTCCCCAACTCCTATAACATATCTTGGTCACGTTCACTCACCCGCATGGGCGACCCCAAAGGGGATTTTTCTGTCCGTCTACATGGTGCAATTAATAAAACCCGCTAGAACGCGACAGTTTTTATCTCTCTTTTTCTGTTTATTATTTTCCTCTGGTGACCCGGTGAAAATTCCGTGCTCAACCATCATTAGTTTTACAAATATTTGCTTTCATTACTCTGACTCGGAAACCAAAAAGACACAACAATTACAAACAATTACGAAGGTATTCGTCATAATTCATTGAAATAACAATCCACTGGCACAGTTATCTTGGGTTAGGTGGAAAAATTCAGACCACCGCGGTTGTTCTCTTCCCGCGGTGTAAAATATTTTTGTATGCAGGTTGGAGTTACCTTCCAGTTTCTGTTCTCAGAACATAGCAAATTTTGGATTATTATCTTCAATAATGAACCTTTGAAATCGAGCCTGAAAAAAATTGTAACCCCCCTCAAAATTTGATGGCTTACGTTTCAAGGTACGGAGAATCGGAAACTGCGATTTAAAAAAAAGCTGTCTGTTCACCGTACGCCGTCCGCCGTACTTCGCATTTTTCTTAGTTACCATGAACCGAAATGAATGAAATTTGGTTTGTAGGTTCCGTTTGTGGTCTAGTTGGTCCGCGAAGCTCGGCGTTACTATCAGCCATCTCTACGGGGTGAAAAATAGAGGTAGAAAATTTCATAACGCCGTAGCTCAAAAACTTACGTCTGTAGGGTACCTAGGGTATGGTTTTTTTTACGTTTTCAAATTAGTCTTGAACTACAGAATTTTTTGAGACCACCCGGAGCATTGTATGCCCAGTCGTTCGTCATCACCGAAAAGCTTCGTCCACATTATCGTGAATCAGACAGTATCAATCCGGCCCTGATACCTATCATCGCTAGGGAGCACCTGATTATAACCACGGTGGCTGTATGAAGTCGAGTTGGTCGTTCTGTGATATTATTTCATTTGAAAAATGATGTATCTTTTGGATTTTGTTGGTAGGTACTTTTGCAACTTGAACAAACGTTGAACAACTGTTGCAACTTGAACAACGTTGGGCTGTCGGGGCGTTGTGTAAATTATTACACAACGGTTTATTATACTATCTACGCAGATGGGGCAACTATACAGGTAAATAATAAACCGTTTCGTAATAATTTGCATTTGTATAGGTAAATTTGAAATACTTATCCGGTAAATAATAAACCGTTGTGTAATAAGAAATTGGTTTAGGTATGTATAGTAAGTTTTAAATTCATTTTCTCCCTCCTGCGGTTTTGATTGTTCCGTGTTAGATACGCGTGCAACTCTATCAAGATATCATTTCTGTTAGTGGTCAACGACTTTTCATTGCCATTAGTCGCATTAGCTTTGTTGGACAAGTATACCTACCTAATATTCATTTGACGTGTTTCTTCCTAAACCACCTTTGTCCTGGCTACTGTCTCAATGTTTCCAAAGGGTCAGCGGGGCAAATCTCTTAAGTGGCAAAAACAGAAACGCCCTACATAATCTGCGAAGGAAGGACCTGGGCAAAAAAACATACCTTTTCTTCCCGCAAATGTAGGGAAATTCATCTGGGGACATTGATTCTCCATCAGGGTAAGGTTGACATTGATACATCATTAGCCTACATTGAGTGAGGTTTTGCGGCATTGAAAAACGCGGGGAAACTATGCCACGGTAGAGTTGGTGAGCAATAGATCTTGGGAGCAAATTTCTTCGATACATCCATTTTTAATTCCGATGGAAACACGAATATAAATACTGCCATCGATGTTTCTGTTTTCCCTATATAACATGATCCCTTAGTGTAGGCTACCTTGAAACGACCATCACCACAAATGAGTGATGAGAAACGGTCAAATTTAGAAATCACTTAGAGAATAGGCGTGTGATGGTCGCCAGTTAGTTCGACCAAATTGTATCACAGTACCTACGGTTCCTCTGCGGATTTGATGAAATTCACCTGACAACGTTGCGATATGAACTTTCTGACCGAATGTATAGAGAGCAGTTGGGAACAGGGTAACCAATGAGTTCATGGAATTTCCATCTGTGTTCCAGGGTGTTCATCCATTACAATAGAACAAATTTTCGTGGGAGCATCTCTGAAATTTGGAATGAGCTAAATATACATTTTCTTTGAAAATTCGCTGACCTTCTAAGAAGTGTAAAAACGAAAACATAAGCCATACAACATAGTGCTTCTGCCACTTCTGAGGGGCCCAGCCTAAAAAAGGACACGGATCCACTCCGGTGGGTAACTAATTAAGAGTGGAGGAGATGCATAAAAATATCACTGCGAAAACAGCTTGCCAGCTCATTAAATTTGTTAATGTTTTCCTAGAAGTAATGTAGCATCGAGATTTACCAGAAGAATATTCATCCCTTGGGCCATTAGCCTCCACAAACAAATGGACACTTGATTTACGGTCTGATTTTGCGTGGAGGAGAAATTATTTTTGTTCAGTTATTTTTCGGTGAAAACATCAGTTTTATATCTCTATCTGACTTGTTTTTTTTTTTTTTTTTTTTTGCAGGGGGAACATGAAACATCGAGTTTAAATGAAGAAGTTTGTTTTCCCCTCAGGTAATTCGTTTTGCGAAATGATGATCGAAGCTCGTTTTGCAGAATATTGTGCGATCGAAGCTCGTGGTAGATTGAAATTGAATTATTGCCATCACGTACGTAATTATTATTAATATAATTTATTACTACCTACCTCTTCACACAACAGCAAACAATGATCTATAATACCACCGTTCTTTTTTCTAAAATGAGCCCTCATAGACATGCTGCGCAGTTGAAGTTTACCAGCACAGCCTGGCGAGAGAATAACCGGTGGGGGGGGGGGGGGGGGGGCTCGATGAATCATTCAAACTGGTTTCCCCATGAAGGAAAAATGTTATATCACATGAATTGAATGAGAGCGATTCCAGCACTTTAGTTTTGTAGTCATATTTTTTACTGATTTTTCAACAGTTTTTTCGGTAAGTCCATTTCACAGAAACAGCCAAAAATACGTCAAAAACCCAAAAACGCAAACTGGAGAGCTAAAAATTGCCACATCTGCCATAGAATGTTATCAACTATAACATTTTGTCTTCAATCAATTTTCTTCGCCTCTCAGTCGCGACCCTTTTCCAACCACCTTTCCCATAAAGAAAAAAAAACCGCTGGAAATCCCTACACAACGGTTTATTATTTTATATAGAACACTGTTACAGATCACAGCTCTCTGTATAGAACACCCTTCTGTTACAGATCGAAGGTCTCTGTATATAATATAACCCTTCTGAGTAGATCACAGCCCCTCCGTAGTTTAGTACCTATTCCCCACTACAAATTAATACCTATCATGCGTTTCGAATGTTCAAGCAGTAGCTCAAATGGCAAAAATAAACACAAATGTAGTTCTGAAGGGAAACTATTGATGTCATGTGAAAAATATTCGGTCCCGAAACCGGAATTCGAACCTCTTTTAAGAGCCCGATGCCTAGACCACTCCACTACGGCGGCCACCTGGTCAAGAGACAAGTGATGTGCGCTCTTAACCCAGCTTGATGCCTGCATACACGCTGCTCTCTATGACAAGTTATATAGCAAATATATTATGGCGACATCATCGTATGGGGACATCTCCAGATGGTCTCAGAAAAAATCAAACTATTTGAAAATGTGAGAAAACCCACACCTCAGAATAAAATGTTTCGTGATAGGGGTACTCTGAATATTTCAACCCCTATATTTTACCCCTTAGAGTTGAGTGACAGTAACGCTGAGTTTTGAGGACCAACTAGAGCCCAAACGGGACTCATATACAAAATTCGTGAATTTTGGTTCATGGGAACTCAGGAAAATGCCGCGGACGGCGTACGGCGGACGGATGGAAATATTTTCATTCGATATTCGTATTCTACGTCCCTCGAAACGCACACCATGAAATTTTGATAGGGGGGGGGGGGGGGGTTAAAATTTGGTTTTCATGGTCGATTCCAAAGGCTCATTATTGTTTACAATAAAACCAAAATAATAACTTCAGAATGTGGGGCTTATAAGGTTTCAATAGCAAAAGGTGATAGAGAAAAGTAAGTGATAGAGAGGAAGTTGATACAATTATTGCTAAAATTGAAATAATGGCGTAAATTAACCAAAGGAAGTGACGATGGAACTTGAGAGAAAACTGCTCAATGAATCTTTTCATTATTCTCCTGATTCCTGTTTTCCTATATTCCTAGGAATTTTCCGAAAGTTCCAGTTAGGTACTGGAATTTAAGTTACTAAATCGATACAATAAATGACGAAAATGTCCACCATAAACCAAATTACTCTTTGCAAGCTTTGAAGTTGGAAAGTGAAGGATTGGGAAGGTCTTTCATTATGCAAAGATTGAAGGGACCCGACCGGCACGTTTCCTCCCCCCTACCTCTGACCTTTTAGAAAATAATTCTTGGCTCACGATCCCCTGTGGTTTTTTCGGTTGCGCGATTCGACAACAGCCGGAATCCCCCGAGGGCCCGCAACATCGGCGGTTGTAGGCAATTCATCAGAGAAAAATTCATCAGAAAACCTCTGGCTTTCCACCGAGTTTTCAATTCGGAGGAAAAAGACGGAAAAAAATAAAAACATGCCGCCTACTCGAATGTTGCCAATTAACGGACTCGATTGGGGCTTGGAAGTGGGAAAGAGAAAGGTTAATCACACTAGATGACTTTTCATCGTTGATTCGAAACTGATTGAGCAATCGAAATATTGCTGGATGTGAATGAATGGAGAATCAGCTTATTCATACTCTTTCTTTCCCCCTCTCCCTTTTTGTGTGCATTGGGTCATCGGATTGATTATAGAGGGTAAAATGCACTTCAGATGGAATGGCCTTTGTTGAGATTCATTTGATATAATTATTAAGGTACTAGACAGTGTTCCTCAGCATCATATTTACGCAGGGTGAAAAAATTCAAGAAGGTATAGAATAACTTGGTTATTCTGCTCTGTGATGAATTTAAAATTCTCATCACGGTGGCGTGGAAGGGAGGAGGATGAGTGAGATTTTACCTAGGCGGCTGTAGTCAACCGTTCATCTAGGTAAAGGAAAGGAAAGGAGGAAAAGTCGCAGGCGGCTGTAGTCAACCGAACATCTACGACTTGGGAGGAGAGAGAGGTGGATGAGTGAATTTTACCTAGGCGGCTGTAGTCAACCGTTCATCTAGGTAAAGGAGAGGAAAGGAGAGGTCCCTTGTCTAGGCGGCTGTATTCAACCGATCATCTAGACAAGGAGGAGGAGAGGAGGTAAAATTCTCAGGCGGCTGTAGTCAACCGATCATCTGAGAAGGAAGGTAAGAGAGAGAAGAGAGAGCTGGTTAGAGGAAGTGTCGAATGAAGCTTGAGCTCCAGGATCCAGGGTTTTATAGGACTTGGGGGCCTCTCCCTCCAGCTCCTTGCAAGGAGCTGGTAGTGGGGCCCCAGGTTGAGTAACCCTGGGTTCTGTCGCCTGTCCCCACTCATATCTTTATTTACGGAGCTTTAGTTTGGCGTTTGGATATTGGTGAGAACTTAATATTATAGGAGTGTTCCCGGGAGGGACTCACGACAGAGGTCCCCCCAGTTTGAACCAATATTGGTGCTGAAGGCGCAAGATGACAGGAGCTGAGGGCTACGGCAAACAAAAGGTGGTTGCTGAAGGCGCAAGGTGACAGGAGCTGAGGGCTACGGCAAACAAGAGGTGGTGCTGAGGGCGCAAGGTGACAGGGGCTGAGGGCCGGTGCACACAAGGGGTTGAGCTGAAGGCGTGTCTTAATTCTAGGAGTAACATGGTATAGTAAGCATAGGTAGTATTAACATGGTATAGTAAGCGTAGGTAGTAGTGACATAGGAAGTATAGTAGTAAGCATAGCAACTAAGTAGTATGAACATGGAATAGTAAGCGTAGGTAGTAGTGACATGGTAAGAATAGAAGTAAGCATAGGCAGTAAGTATAGCAAGTAAGTAGGATGAGTTGACGAATATGTACAAGGTTGGTAGGAGAATATTTACAGGGGTGACATTAAAAGGATGATGAGAATATTTACAGGATGATATTTACAATAGTGGTCAGTATTTATAAACATTGGGCATTTATAAAAGTGATCGGCATGGGCGAGATGAAGGAATATTTACAACATTTACAACATTTACAATATTTACAATATCTGTGCAAATTTGGGTGACAGATCGGAACGGGGTGTTGGAATCCGCCGTTTCCTGGGTGTGTGTTTTGTGTGGTGAGTGATAGTGAGTGTGTGAGTGAAGTGTGCGGGGGTGGTGGGTGGTGGTAGCTCGTGGCGAGGCGGGCACGGTGGGGCTCCGAGTTCCGGTACAGTGCGAGTGGGTTAAGAAGACACAAGCACTGTCCCGGAATCTCAAGGCCCCGCCGTGATTGCTCAGAGCGGGGCGGGGAATTCGGCCGCCGGGACGCGGGGAATGTGGGGACGCTCCCTCCGTCCGTTTCGCCGCCCGGGCCGTTTCGTCCCGGTGGAAACTATTGGGGATATCCCCGGCGATGGAGGGGGGGGAGGGTGCGTTGTGGGTTTGGGGGGTTGGGGCGTTTGAAGGGGAGAAGTTAAAATTGGGGGGTCGAAAATCGAAAATTGTGGGGGCGTTGAAATTGGGGGGTCGAAATTTACTGGGGAATTGGCGATTTGAACGGGGGTGGGGGGTCGAAATTTACTGGGGAATTGGCGATTTGAACGGTGGGTGGGGGGGGGGGGGGGGGCATGAGTTCCGCGAGGCGGAACTCGCGAAGGATGGAGGACATCAATGGGTCTGTGGGGGAGTAGGGAGGGTGTACCCCCGTGGCTTGTGCTGTGCGAAATTCGCGCAGAATTTGCCACTGGGGGTACATCCATCACCGGGGCCGGGGAGGTAGTCCGGAGATCCGTGGCGGAACGAAGAAAAGCGGTGATGTCGGCCCGGGCGAAGGGGGTAGGGGGGAGAGCGGGTCCGGGACGAAAACGTCCCGGAGAATCGCCGCCATTTCCGGATCCGAATCGAAATCCGGAAACGGCGACGGAGGTGACGGGCGTTGTGGAGACAGGGGATGTTGCATTGCGAACGGACGGCGGGAGACTGATAGCGTTAGGGGGTTGGGTTAGCACAGGTGCGGGTTTACACCTGGCTAACGGGACTGTATGTGGTTTGCCGTCAATTAACAGGGTTGCGGTGGTGTGTGTTGTGCGGATGACTTGAAAGGGCCCGGCATAAAGTGGTTGGAAAGTTTTATGGATGCCGGGCTCTTTCAGGTACATGTGTGTGGTGGTGAAAAAGCGTTTGGGATAAGTGGTGTCGTTTGTCGGTGTTGTTGAGTGTAGCGGCTCCCTGTTAATTGACGGTGTGTGATTTGGGGTGAAAATGTCGGCTGGTAAACGTAGTGGGTCTTTAAAGGCATTTTGTGCGGGGCTGGTTTGGTCTGATGGACGGGCTGATGTGCGCAGGCTGAGCAAAATGTAGGGAAGGGATTTTGTCCAGGAAGGGGAATTGGCTGATGTAGAAATGGCCTGCTTGAGGACCGAGTGCCACCGCTCTATTTTCCCGTTGGATTGGGGATGGTACGGGGTAGTGTGGATTTTTTGGATCCCGAGGGAACGTAGTAAATCGGAAAAGTGGGCGGATTCGAACTGCCTCCCTTGATCGACCGTGACTGTTCGCGGACAACCCTAACGGCTAACCCATTGGGTGAGGAAAGCCGTCGTGACGGCGTCCGCGGTGATGTGGGCGAGCGGGATGCACTCCACCCAGTTGGTGGCACGATCGATCATCGTGAGGCAGTATTTCTTCCCCTCGGACGGGGGAAGGGGGCCCACTAAGTCCAGATGTACATGTTCCCACGGGAGGGAGTCGGGGATGGTTTGAGGGGGAACATGGGGGTGGGCCGAGACCTTGAATCGCTGGCACTTCTGGCACCCCAGAACCCAGTTACGAATATCTGTGTTCATGTGGGGCCAGAAGTACCGCGTTTTTATTAGGTCCCGGCTTGCCCGAATGCCAGGATGGTGGAGGGAGTGGTAGTGGAGGAACAACTGCCGCCTCAGCTCCGGTGGGACGTAAGGGCGCGGTGAATCGGCCGTTACGTCGCACCAGAGGTGGAGGGGAGGCAGCTGTTCCAACTTGGATGCGGAAATGAGGTTGGAAAGGGCGGGGTCAGAGGTTGGGTCCTGTTTGTTTTTGAGGGATCGGGGGGAGGGGAATGGCAGTAGCTCCGCCACCGGCGCGGGGGTAGGGGTGGGTCGGGAGAGCGCGTCCGCCACGCAGTTGTCAGCCCCCGGCAAGTATCGGATATCGGACGTGAATTGTCCGATAAACTCGAGTTGCCGGAGGCGACGCGGGGAGGCGGATTTGCGGTTTTGGAGGAGGGCGTGGGTCAGGGGCTTGTGATCTGTGATGACAGAGAACTGCCTGCCCTCCACGAAGTCACGAAAGTGCTTGATGGCTTCGTGGATGGCGAGGAGTTCCCTGTCGAAAGTGGAGTAATTTTTCTGGGTGGGGGATAGTGTTTTGGAAAAGAAGCCAATGGGTTGGGGGGTGGCGCCGGTGTGCTGGTGGAGCACTGCCCCGATGGCCCAGTCGGACGCATCGGTTGTGATGGAAAGGGGAGCGTGAGGGTCGGGATGGGCTAATAGAGCGGCGTCTACTAGGTCCTGCTTGCAAATTTTGAAGGAGGTTGTAAGTTGGGGGGTCCAGGTGATGGGGCCGTTGTCATTTTTTTTTGAGGGTTGGGGGATGGCGTGTATGAGTGGTTGTTGATGTTGTGCTGCGTGTTTTATGTGTCTGCGGTAAAAATTTAACATACCCAGGAAGCGGCGGAGTTCCGTGACAGTGCGGGGTTGCGGAAAATCAATGATGGCGTGGACCTTGTCCGGGAGGGGCTTGATGCCTTCGGATGAGACTTGGTGGCCGAGGCAGCGGACGGAGGGTTGGCCGAGAACACATTTGTCGGTGTTAACGAGGAGGCCTTCGGCGGAGAAGATTTCGAGTATCTGTTGTAGATGGGTGAGGTGTTCGTCTGGTGTTTTGGAGGCTATAAGGACGTCGTCGAGGAAGCAAAAGACGAACGGTAGGCCTCGCAGGATGCTGTCCATATACCGTTGCCATGTCTGTGCTGCGTTCCTTAACCCGAAGCCCATTTTTACGTACTCGAACAAACCGAACGGGGTAATGATTGCGGTTTTCGGGACGTCGGGGGGGTGGATGTTAATATGATGGAACGCTCTTGAAATGTCGAGGGTAGAGAAGATAGTAGTACCATGTAGATGTGACGAGAAATCTCGTAGGTGGGGAACGTTATAGAGGTCCGGTGTGGTTTTAGCGTTTAGGCGCCGGTAGTCTCCGCAGGGGCGGATATCCCCATTGGGCTTCTGCACGATGTGGAGTGGAGAAGCCCAAGGGGATTTCGAGGGGCGGATGATACCGTCGGCTATTAGTTTGTTGAAGTGCTGTCGAGTTTTTGATAGTTGAAGGGGGTGGAGTCGTCGGGCCTTCGCTGTGATGGGGGGGCCGGAAGTCTCGATGTGATGTTGGACGGTGGAGATGTGGGCAGAGGGGCGGCGCTGGGGGCGGTAGTTGAGGAGGAGGCGCTCAAATTGTGTGGGGGGGTGGTTTATTGCGTGAATAAACCCGGGTATGGGTTTATTGGTTTGTGGGTCGATCAGGCGCGCATTCCGGACGTCGACCTGGAGGCCGAAATAGGCGAGGGAGTCGGCCCCCAGGATCGCCTTCTCCACGTCCGCCACGGTGAAGTCCCACTCGTACGCGAGACCGCTCATGTGAACTGACGAGCGGTATGTCCCGTACGAGGGGATGGTGGTGCCGTTGGCGGCGTAGAGAAGCTGCCGGTGGCAGCGCGCCTGACGCCGGAGGATGTTGTTGGGGAACATTGAAAGCGCCGCCCCTGTGTCCACCAGGAAAGGTATGTTAGTTTTCTTACATCGCAAGAAAAGTCGCTGGTGGGTAGGTAGGGTGTTTTGCAGGATTGCGGAGGTGGGTATTTGTGCTGGCGGTGGGCGGTCCTCTTCGAATGAGACGCGGGGCGGTTTCTTGCCGTTCCGGTGGGGGGGAACGGTGGTGTTGGTAGGGAGGCTGGTCTGCTTCATAGGAGGTTGGTTGGTCCCGCCCCGGGGAGGGGGAACGGTAGTGGCGGCATGAGTGGTGGCCGGAGGGGTGGTCGCCCTGGAGGCGGGCGTGGAGGGGTCGTTCCGGGGTGAGGGAACGGTAGCGGCGGCGGGAGTGGCGGCCGGAGGGGGTTTCGCCCTGGAGGCGTGTGTGGAGGGGCCGTTCCGTGGTGGGGGAACGGTAGCGGCGGCGTGAGTTGCGGCCGGAAGGGTGGCTGCCCTGGAGGCGGGCGTGGAGGGGCCGTTCCGAGGTGGGGGAACGGTAGATGGTGGGGTGAGGGTTCTGGCGGCGGCGTAGGAGGGGTAACGGGGCTTCGTGGTGGTGGTATGAATGCGGACGGGGGGGGGGGTTGGTCATGGTCCCCCCCGTGTTGGCGAGGAGGGGGGCCCGCCGGGTTCACCGGCGGGCGTCCGCGTTTCCCTGCTTAGGGGTGAAGGAGCAGGGGGGCTGGCATTTGCGGGCCTCCCCACCGAAGTTGACATGATGGAAACATCGGTGGGGGGGGTCCGCTGGGAGGTAGGTGGTGTTGGTGGGGCGGTTGGAGGTGGAGGGGCGTGCAGCGGCCGGGGACCGCCCTCTGCGCTGGCGAGGATGGGATGCGTTGCGGCGCTCGGGCGAGCGCTGGCGGCGGCGGTCGGCGGAGGGGTCCCGTCGGCGATCCGTCGAAGCGGGGCGACGTCTGTCGAGGGAGGGGGGCCGGTTGCGGTCTCGGGACTTGGAGCGGTCCCGTAGAGGCGGGGGGTGACGTGGCGTACGTACTTCGCCGACGGCGGCCGCTGCGGCCAAGTCGTGAACGGTGTCCGCGAGTCGCAGGAGGGGCTCGTCGGGACCGTCGAGGTGGCTGGCCAGGGCCATCTGTATGGGGTGGGGGAGGGCACGTAACCAGAATGTACGTGCGATGTCAGCGGTCATAATACCCTGCAGCTGGTGTCGCAGCCGTCGGTAGAGGTGGGAGGGCTTGAGGTCGCCGAGGTGTTGAGGTTGGGAGAGGGCGGCGACTCGGGCGATCTTCTACGGCTGGTAGATGTTGATGAGGCGGCTGCGGAGGTCGTCGTACGCAGCGGCGGCGTCGGGGGAGATATCCGAAGTCTGGAGCAGGATATCGTATGGTAGTAACGAAATGATCCGGGAATATCGAGTTTTCTGGCTGCGTATGTTAGCGGCCGAAAATGCAGCGTCCACTTGGAAAAACCATAGTGCGGGGTCGTGCGCGTAGAAGGGGGGCAGCGACAGAGGGAAAGCTGCGGACGCCGTCATGACGTCGGTGGCGGCCGCGGCCGCAGCGGCGGCGGTGGCTGCGGTGGTTGTTGCGGATGCGGAGGAGCCGGGTGGTGAGAGGCTGGTGAAGGGGTTGTCGGCGGCGTCAGTCGTCGCAGCGGTCGGCGGCTGCAGCAGGGACGGCCGGAGGAGCGGCGGCGTCGGTGAGTTCGGGTCCATGTCTGTAACTAAAATTCAAAAATATGAGGTAGTTTTGAATTTTGAAATTCGCAATCGGCGGAAGCGGAGGTGCGTTGAGAGTTGAGCGGTGAGGTTGGGCCAAGAATTGCGAATTTACACTGACTGTTTGAAAGTTGAATTTAAAATTGGGGACACCGAACTAGACTGGGGCGACACATGAGGTGGGAAGGAAGAAGGTTGAGTGAACGTCGGGTTCACCACTGTGATGAATTTAAAATTCTCATCACGGTGGCGTGGAAGGGAGGAGGATGAGTGAGATTTTACCTAGGCGGCTGTAGTCAACCGTTCATCTAGGTAAAGGAAAGGAAAGGAGGAAAAGTCGCAGGCGGCTGTAGTCAACCGAACATCTACGACTTGGGAGGAGAGAGAGGTGGATGAGTGAATTTTACCTAGGCGGCTGTAGTCAACCGTTCATCTAGGTAAAGGAGAGGAAAGGAGAGGTCCCTTGTCTAGGCGGCTGTATTCAACCGATCATCTAGACAAGGAGGAGGAGAGGAGGTAAAATTCTCAGGCGGCTGTAGTCAACCGATCATCTGAGAAGGAAGGTAAGAGAGAGAAGAGAGAGCTGGTTAGAGGAAGTGTCGAATGAAGCTTGAGCTCCAGGATCCAGGGTTTTATAGGACTTGGGGGCCTCTCCCTCCAGCTCCTTGCAAGGAGCTGGTAGTGGGGCCCCAGGTTGAGTAACCCTGGGTTCTGTCGCCTGTCCCCACTCATATCTTTATTTACGGAGCTTTAGTTTGGCGTTTGGATATTGGTGAGAACTTAATATTATAGGAGTGTTCCCGGGAGGGACTCACGACATGCTCGAATGTCTAGGTAACTTTATCTCGCGTGTAACCAGGCTGGTTCACACAGGGCGGCAATGTGTAGCGGCAATCTGCCTACGCTGTCCATCCGTTTGCCGCAGAGGCATTCATAATGATGATCCTGAAATGAATCCATCCGAGTCCGGCAGCCTAACCTCCAAGAATTCCCCCTTCAATAAGTTAATTTGGCACAAGAACGAAAATCGATTCATAATTCTTCTAGTTTTTTTTTAAGTTACCCACCTATTCATGAACTTATTATTCATGTATAATATTATATTATTTTGTAGGAAATGCAAATTCAATAAATCAGTCAGAAAATGGCGGAGAGAACTTGAGGAAAAGCTGTTGCAATCCGGCAAATGCCTGGGGAGTGGGGATTGAGATGAAGTATCCATGAGTAGTGTTATCGCATCTCTATAGTGTCCATATTCGCGTTGGACAATGGAATTGACGAACGCGTTGCCACTACTGCATACTATCTATTCGTTCACGAATGAGTAGTAATCCCTCTTGTAACATTCGATAGCAGCCGAACTTCATAAATTAATAAATAGATTTCGTACGTGCCAGCTGTGTTCACAATCACTCGAAACTCACCTTGGCTGAAGAGCGTTATGTACCGACTTTTTACTGTATCGGCACGTAAGAGATGGTCAGTGGAACACTTCGGGCCAGGTGCATAACAATACAACTTAGGTACAGATATTAAAATCTACCTACATAGGTGCGGATGTACAAGTTGGGTGCAAATTAGCAATTCCCGATGTGTGAATATTATATTCACGTTTTCTGTCAGGTTGGCGTAAATAGTACCCTATTAACCGTCGATAGTCAGCTACTATATTTTAATAGTTCTAGCACCTCATTGTGAGAAGAAAAAATGAAATATTCCATCCAAATGACGCAGGTAATAACTTGATTCGAAACAATAATACCTACATTTTATTTTTACAATACCGTGATCATCCATTATTGATAGAATTCCTAGCTATCTTGATCCAGCTATAATTTTGGTATTTTCATGGGTAGAATATTAATTTAATATAGTACAATGGTAGGAATAAAATACCTAATGGAGAACCGATAATTATGACGAATTCGCTAACACTGGAAGTTGAAGGAACCTCAGCTCTTCGTTGATGATAAATTATCCACCAACTCCTGTACTCCGAGATGCCTTACCCTTCAGCTGCTAATTATTCGAGCGCACATGAGATTCGAAATGTCTAATGTGAGCCTCTTTTGATCGTTCATCAGGAGAGCTTTCATTTCACCATTGAATATTAATGCGGTATTGTACTCATTGCTGTACCCGGGCATTCATATTCACTTCAGAGTCTCTGCCGTCTCCGCAGGGCGTATTGGATTAGAATGTCCCAGAATAGGGGGAACTCGGAACCACAAGTTCATCAACGCACGAAATCCTGGACCGATTACCGCCTATTATCATCATCACACGAGCCGGTATATATAAGCAACAGGAATCCATTGAATTGAGCGATACCATCTCCGTTAATTTATGGTTTCGTGTAGGTACTTACCAAAGATTCAGTCGTACGCTTTTGGGTACCTACGTGTGTATGTACGTTTGTTGACAAGCCCGAATTACCGGAACTTGGTTGGAAAACTCATGAACCCATCCCGGCTACACTCTGCGTTTGGGTTGGCACAAATTATAGATAGGAGAAATATTTTTTTGAGATGCTTTGACAAAACTTTTAGTTGGAATTCCGTGGATATGTGACCTCAAACTATATTTAGGAATCGCCCTCGTTTGTTATAATAATTGCTTTGAATCAAATGTTTTAATTAACCACCACAAGTTATCGCGATATCCTTTTAAAGAGGTCGATAATATAATATATTGGTAGCCCTTCCAAATTGTGGAATGTCGCGATATATATTCCATACTTTGTTTCCGTCTTATCACCTTCTTCTTCATTTCCCGCATTATCCACCTGAGCTTTCGCCACCAGGCTCGCTGCACTCCTTAGTGTTTCTAATCGAGAATTCTCGTGCCTACACGGCCTGCCTGAAGCTGACCGCGCCCCTGTGGTCCTAAAAAGAAGGAACTGGCGCCAGTATCAATTCATAATGGGTCATGTGGCCCAAAAAAAACACATGAAAGGACCTTTTAAATAAGGAAGTCAAAAATTATACTAAACCACTAATATACCAATACTTCTCATGCATGGTCAGATTTAGACTATGATTTTTGTTATGTTCAGAATCTACATTCCTAAGCTTTACTTCACTCATTCAACATGGACTTAGGTACGTACCATTATTATTATTATTATTGCGTATGCAATTAATACTCATACATTTCATTAACAATGCAATTAACAGGTACCTGAAGTGCAAATTCGAAGAGGAAATTAATCTGTGATGGTAGGTACCTACTGTGTGTTAAAAGTTTCATGCACCATCACCTGGAAGTGCAATTGTGATCTGTTCCGTATTGTTATTAATTCATTATTATTATTTGTTTAAGGTTGGAATTCATTCGGTTTCATTTCGAATGATTGCACATTCAATTTTATTTCGAATGATTCCACATTCAGTTTTTTCCCGAATGATTCCACATTCAGTTTTTTCCCCTAATGATTCCACATGCAGCCCCCCCCCCCCCCCCCCCCTAATGATTCCACATTCAGTTTTATTTCAAATGATTCCTCATTGGGGTTTTTTTCGAATGATTCCACATTCAGTTTTTACTGTGTAGAGTGAATCCACACTCAGTTTTCCCCAAGTGATTCCACACTTGATTCTTATTTGTTCATTTATTTTATTATACTATTATCATTATTATTATCTAACAAGCTGATCAACCCTTCTATTCCAATATATTTACTTTTTTTTTCGAATCATCGGTATGTCATTCTTGTTGTTTATTTTGTTGAATTGTCATTCAAGCTTTCATTGATTCCACACTCCAAATTTAGATGGGTAGCTAAGGGTCATTCTCACACGGTTTTATAATGAAACTAATGTAAACTTTGTGTATAACTATTACCTGTAGTTATTACCAAATATTATCATTACTGATCCATATATCTGTTGTTATCGTCATCTCTGTGTTTTCCTTCAATTCAATTACCTATCTTCAATTATTCACCTATCTACACTGATGGAAGATTAAAACAGGAAAATATATTTAAATGAGGATTAAAACAGGAAAATAAATTATGAACCAGAAATAGGTGTGAAGTAACTTTGTATGAAAATGAAAGTATGAGGTAGTTTGAAGTATTTGAGGGAAAAAAATCACCTATCTCTAGGATGCCAAGCAACACGAGCAAAAAAGGTAGACTCAGTTCAATATACATAAATTCAAGCTAAAACATGCAAACAGAAAAAAAAATCATGCTTGTTAGCAATAAACCAGGAACAAGATACAAAAATCATGCAAATAGAAAAGAAAAATCATGCTTGTTAGCAATAAACCAGGAACAAAATTCCAACCTTCGAGGTAGCGATCTTATAAAACACAACATAATTATGAAACTTAAGGGTCAATCAAATAATGGTAATCTGGAAAAAAAGTTCAATCTCCCTCTTCACTTTCACTGTCCGGCATATTTAAAAGAAGGCATTTATAAGAAGGCATACGATTTTCACGATCGCAGGCATATTTATAAGACCTTCTACCCTCGATTGACTTTAGCTCATAACGCTCACTTGAGTACCTAACTTTCACTGGCCCCTTATATTTAGGATCCAGTTTCGACTGATTCCGCTCTCTTGCTTAAGGTAAACCAGATCTCCCACCTGGGAAGGGACAATTTTAGCTTTACCTTTGTTGAACAGTTGCTTTGAGTATTCAGCCTGATTAGAAATTTCAACAGAAGCTTGCCCCCTAACTCTAGTAATATCAATAGGAGCAACAAAAGCAATATCCTCGCCATATTCTCGGGGACGAGAGACCAAACCAAGCATGAGTTCCACTGGCGAGACTTAGGTTACATGGTGGGGGGTAGTATTCAGTGATAGCTGGATATCGCCTATTGCATCTTGCCATGACTTGTTTTCATCCACTGTCTAAAAGACTGTAAGCATGTCTTTTAAGGTTCCCATCACTCGTTCCACCTGACCATTGACCCTTGACCCTAACACCAACCCGGTCTACTAGAAGTCTTGTCATTGGACCAAAAAGCGCAATAACATCTTTCAGGGCCTTGACAGCATTGGCCGCTTCAATTTTATGGGTTAAAGTGACAATAAACAGTACTTGGTGAAAGCACCAACGAATGCAAATAAATAGTCGCGAGTGTCCTTTTTTCAGCTAAGTTTTCCTGAAATATCCAGGTGGACCGTCTTCCACGGTTTAGGGACTTGGGGATAGGATGCAGCGTCACCTGTGATGCCCCTGAATCACGTTTAGCAGCTTTGCACACTAAACCACTTTCTACAAACCTACGGACAAATTTTAGCATGTGGCCAAACCAGTAGTGGTTATACAGCATTTCCAAAGTCTTTTCCCATCCTACATGAAATACTGAGTTGTGGATATTGTTAGCAACCGACCAACGGAGGGAATGAGGCACTATAGGTAGGCACTGGATGCGAGCGATATGCTGTATTTTATGACAGGAAATACCAGACCGAATTTCGTATGAATCAAACAGATCCTCATCTATTTCACTGGCATTCAATTTAGAAATTATTTCAGAAATTACTGGATCACGTGGTAGCTCAGCAAGGAGTCACTCCGAAGGGACTGAGGTTGTAATATTTACATGCTTTTGAGTCCTGCAAATGCTCCGACTCTAAACCTGAGAAGCCAACTTTTCTACGTCCATGGGAGCGACAGTTATTTACTTTGGAATCGAGCATGAAAAAAAGTCTAACTCCCCCTCAAAATTTGATGGTTTACGATTCAAGATAATATGTAGAATCCGAAAATGCAATAAAAAACGCTGATTACAAAAAGGTTTATTATTTACCTGTACAGAAGCCCCTTCTGCGTAGATAACTGTTTTCTGCCTCAATACCCTCGAGCTTCCCCCCAGGAAAGCCCTAAATCGAGTACTGGAGCCGGCCCCGGAATTAAAGTTTCCTACAAATTCACGAGATTCAATAATTCAATCATTAATCATTTTATCAGCAGGATGTCATTAATAAAAACGACAAAATAGCTATAAGCAAGAGGACCCAAAGCAGCAATGACGGCAAGTTGAAAAGCACTTGGGGCATTGCGCAACCCGAAAGGAGTGGCCAGAAATTCAATATGCCCATCTGGTGTCACTAAAGCAGTTTTTTCCACTGAATCAGGATGGACGGGCAACTGATGGAACTCACTACCCATAACAAGGGAACAGAAATACTTGGCTCCACGTAATCTTGCTATCTAATCTTCAATCAAAAGTAATGTGTGATGAAATTATTACAAACTCCCATGTGTTTAAGTTGAAACTATGGACGCTCCCGACTTCATACTTTTACTTACTCGACCTTAGCGACTGAAATCGAGCCGGGTTCGTCAGACCTCCGCTAGGGGTAAAACAGCGCTGTTCACTAGGAGCCGAGCCCGCTCAAATTTAATTCAAACCACGCCAGTTTGCTACCTACGTATTATTGTAGTACTAAAAGGTACAAACAGAAAATGTTAAAATATGACATCTTGAGAAAATCTCCCGCCAGATCATCTCATTGATCTCTCCGGTACCTACCTATTATCTGGCGGACAAATATTCGAATTTTGGCTGGGTAATCAATTTTGCGGCTACAGTTTTCTCATGGTTTTTAGTTAGATACAAACATTAGTAGCTATATTTCTAGGTATGTACAACTTCGTTGGTTTCTATCACCCAGAAATTGTTCACAACTCGTTGGAGAGATGTCAGATAACAGATTGGACAGATCACAGATAAGTCGAGGAGGAGTTCCTACCGCTACCTACCTATAATTACAGTATTGATAAGAACATAAAGACAGTATATTAATTCGACTTCTCTCGAAATCTCTCTCAAATGCATCTCGCTGATCTGTCATGTACCTACCTACATAATCTGGCGGACAAATACTCGAATTTTGTTTTGGTAATCAATTTTGCGGCAACAATTTTCCATTGGTTTTCACTTAGAACAACTACTAATAGCTATATTATCGGTATGTACAACTTCGTTCGTTTTTACCGCCCGGAAATTGTTCACAACTCGTCGGAGAGATGTCAGATAACAGATCACAGATAAGTCGAGGAGGAGTTCCTACCGCTACCTACCTATAATTACAGTATTGATAAGTACATACAGACAATATATTAATTTGACTTCTCTCGAAAACTCTCTCTAACGCATGTCACTGATCTATACTGTACCTACCAATAATCTCTGGCGGACAAATACTCGAATTTTGTTTTGGTAATCAATTTTGCGGCAACAATTTTCCATCGGTTTTCACTTAGAACAACTACTAATAGCTATATTATCGGTATGTACAACTTCGTTCGTTTTTACCGCCCGGAAATTGTTCACAACTCGTCGGAGAGATGTCAGATAACAGATCACAGATAAGTCGAGGAGGAGTTCCTACCGCTACCTACCTATAATTACAGTATTGATAAGAACATAAAGACAGTATATTAATTCGACTTCTCTCGAAATCTCTCTCAAATGCATCTCGCTGATCTGTCATGTACCTACCTACATAATCTGGCGGACAAATAGGTACTCGAATTTTGTTACGGTAATAAATTTTGAGGCAACATTTTCTAATGGTTTTCACTTAGCCTCCATTAGTTGCTATATTCAGGTACGTACAACTTCGTTTGTTTTTGTCGCGCACTCGCACAGAAATGTTCACAACTGGTTGAAGAGATCTCTAATAGCAGATTGGAAGATAGATAACAGATAAGCTATAAAAAAGCCGAGGAGAAGCTCCTAGCGCTGTCTCGCCCCTAGCGAACATCTGACCAACCCGGCTCACTTTCAGTCGCTAAGGTCGAGTCGTATTTTGTGCTTAATAAAGCCTTGTTTAAGGTTTAAACGCATATTTACAATTTATTTAGCACAAAATAATATGGAGAGGTGTCTAAGGCCAGACCGTTTAGTCATCGATCCTTCAGCCAGCAACGCACCTGAAGAATAGAACCACTGGAAGAAGACATTCGCCAACTTTCTGATGGTCTCGAAAGGTGGGAATGGCACTCCTTCAACTCCTGAAGATAAATTACTCTATCTCACCTATCATATATGTCGTGAGTCCCTCCCGGGAACACTCCACTAACAACTTTAAGCTCTCACCAATATCCTGATGTAAAACTTACTTTCCGCTAATAAACATCTGAGTGGGGAGACAGGCAACAGAATCCAGGGGACACAACCTGGGCCCCCCCCAAAACTCCCAACAGGGGAGTTGGAGGGAGAGGCCTCCAGTTCCTATATAACCCTGGATCCTGGAGCTTTAGCTTCATTCGACACTTCCTCTAACCAGCTCTCTCTTCTCTCTCTCCTACCTTCCTCCTCCCAGATGCCTGGTGGAATCCGCCGCTCTGGGAATTTACCTCCTACCTTTTCCTCTTGTCTACATCGGTGGATATCCGCCGCCTAGACAAGCACCTTCCTTCACCTACATCGGTGGATCACCGCCGCCTAGGTGAACTCCCTTCCTCTCGCCTACATCGGTGGATTACCGCCGCCTAGACGAGATTCCTTCACTCACCTACATCGGTGGATCACCGCCGCCTAGGTGAACTTCCTTCCTCTCACCTACATCGGTGGATTACCGCCGCCTAGGTGAAATTCCCTCGCTCTTCTCTATCTACTCCTTCACGCCACCGTGATGAAGAATTTAAATTCATCACAGTGGTGAACCCGACGTTCATCCAACCTTCTACCTTCTACCTTCTTACCACCTCATGTGTCGCCCCCAGTCTAGTTCGGTGTCCCCAATTTTAAATTCAAATGCAGCTTAAACAGTCAGTGTAAATTCGCAATTTTTGGCCCACCCGCATCCGCTCACACAGCTCTCAACTCTCCACCACAAGCACCCCCGCTACCGCAAATTGCGAATTTAAAATTCAGACCTCACCCAATTTGAATTTTACAGACCTCAGCCATGGACCCGAACTCGCCGCCGCCGCCGCTCCTCCGGCCATCCCTACTGCAGCCGCCGACCGCTGCGACAGCTGACGCAGCCGAAAACCCCTTCACCACCCTCGCACCACCCGGCTCCGCCGCATCACCCGCCGCCGCCGCCGCCGCCGCTGCAGGCGCAGCACACGCCGCCGCCGACGTCATATACACCTCCTATGCCGCCGCCACCACCGCTGCGGCCGCAGCACACGCCGCCGCCGACGTCACATGCACCTCCTCCGCCTAGCCGACACGGTGCACGACCTCGCCGCCGCCGCCAGCGTCGGCGACATACGCAACCCCCGCACCACCTCCCCTCCACGACGACACGCCTCGACGTCCCGCGGCGCCCCCCCCCCCCCCGCCGAAACGGGGGGGGCCACCCCCCTCCCCCCCCGCCCGCATCAACTACACCACCGCCACTATGCCGCCGCCACGGCCGCCAACCTCCCACCAGCAACTCGCTGCGCCACAAAACCCCTTCCCCGGACACACACCGTTCCCCCACCCAGGAACCGCTCCCCCACGGCCGCACCTCCCTGCGCCGCCACCAACCCCCGTCCCCGGACACACACCGTTCCCCCACCCAGGAACGGCAAAACCCCCACCTCCCCCACGACAGCGCCTCCCTGCACCGCCCCCAAACAACACTGCCCCTCCTACGCCGCCGCCACGGCCGCCAACCCTCCAACCGCGCCTAGCTGCGCCGCCAAACCCCTCACCCCAGCACCGACCGTTCCCCCACCCAGGAACGGCAACCCCTCCACCTTCCCCCATGCCAGCGCCTCCCTGCGCCGCCCCCACACAACACTACCCCTCCTACGCCGCCGCCACGGCCGCCTGCCCTCCAACCGCGCCTAGCTGCGCAGCCACACCCCTCACCCCACCATCAACCGTTCCAATCTAACTACCAACCTTGTAAATTTTTGTAAATACCCTGTAAATACCCTGTACATATTAAGCCTACTGTCACCATCATCATTCTACTCATGATCTCGTAACAACCCTGTACATATCACTCTCCTATTTCACCATCTCCATTGCAATCATAACGACCCTGTACACATTCATCTACTACCTCACCTTCATCATTGTTATCATGTTATCTTACTGCTTACTTCTTACTACTTCCTATGTTACTTCCACTTACGTCTTACTTACTATGTCAGCCACCTATACGTCAATCTATGTTACCTCTTACTTACTACGTCAAGCTGTCTATATGTAAACCCTAGGATTAAGTCACAACCTGTCACATTTCTGCCTTCAGCACTTCAATTGTTTGCATCAGCCTTCAGCTTCTGTCAACCTGCGCCTTCAGCTCCCCTCTTGTTTTCCGCAGCCCTCAGCCCCTGTCACCTTGAGCCTTCAGCTATCTCAAACATTGGTTCGAACTGGGGGGACCTCTGTCGTGAGTCCCTCCCGGGAACACTCCACTAACAACTTTAAGCTCTCACCAATATCCTGATGTAAAACTTACTTTCCGCTAATAAACATCTGAGTGGGGAGACAGGCAACAGAATCCAGGGGACACAACCTGGGCCCCCCCCAAAACTCCCAACAGGGGAGTTGGAGGGAGAGGCCTCCAGTTCCTATATAACCCTGGATCCTGGAGCTTTAGCTTCATTCGACACTTCCTCTAACCAGCTCTCTCTTCTCTCTCTCCTACCTTCCTCCTCCCAGATGCCTGGTGGAATCCGCCGCTCTGGGAATTTACCTCCTACCTTTTCCTCTTGTCTACATCGGTGGATATCCGCCGCCTAGACAAGCACCTTCCTTCACCTACATCGGTGGATCACCGCCGCCTAGGTGAACTCCCTTCCTCTCGCCTACATCGGTGGATTACCGCCGCCTAGACGAGATTCCTTCACTCACCTACATCGGTGGATCACCGCCGCCTAGGTGAACTTCCTTCCTCTCACCTACATCGGTGGATTACCGCCGCCTAGGTGAAATTCCCTCGCTCTTCTCTATCTACTCCTTCACGCCACCGTGATGAAGAATTTAAATTCATCACAATATATATATCTGCTTCAGTATATACACTGATCAGTGAATGTGCAACTTTCGACGACGCAACGGCAGTGCTTGAAGTGACGTACGTTGAACCTGAAAACGTTATATTTTCACGGCATTGTCTTGCGACTCTTCGACAGGCCCCGGGCGAGTCCGTTGATCACCTTGGACTAGAGGTCTGCTGCGATCCGAATATCGAGGAATCCACCGGGCATAATGTGCGAACATCCCTTTATGGTTAGCAGGAGCGCGGAGATTCAATAGTGGTTGGAGTCTATCCTCATCAGGTTTTATGCAATTATCAGAAAGTGTGTACCCCAAAAGATTCATAGAAGTCTGAGAGAACTTGGATTATTCCTTATTTAGTGTGAGATTGTATTTGTCTATTGCCTGTAAAAATGATCGGAGATTTGAATCGTGTTCTTCTTTGGTCTTCCCACAAATTGTCACGTCGTCAAGATAAGTGCAAGTAGCTTTTAATAGTTCAATTTCGATTATATTTTTCATGAATTTTTGAAATGCCGGAACACCGTTTGTTACTCTAAAGCGAATTCTATTAAACTGGTAAAGATTCCCGTCTGCTTCAAATGCTGTATAAATATAATTTTTCTCATTGCAGTATGGGGACTTGATGATAGGTGGATTCAAATCAATCGTGCTGAAGAACGAGTTTTTTGCAACTTTGGCTACAATGTTTTCAATTTTGGGTATGGGGTAGACACCTAACATAGTGAATCTGCTGATTGTTTGTGAATAGTCAATACACATCCTTTTTCGTGATTGGTATTATTAACTACCAGAACCTGAGGTCTGCAAGGTGAAACACTTGGTTCTATGACCCATTCGTCCAATAGTTTCTCTATTTCAACCATGATAAATCAAGTCCTCCTTCGTGTGGAATCGTGATTTGATTGCGATCGGACGCAGATCATTCGAAAGATTGGTGAAGACGGACATAGCCATATTGTTGGTCTCTGCAATCGACGATAAAGAGTGTTTTGTAGTAGAGACTGACGCCTCAGATTTCGCCAATGCTGCTACCTTATCACAAGGAGGTCGGCCAGTAGCATTCTTTTCAAGATTGCTTACTGACTCCGAACAAAACCATACAGCAGTAGAAAAGGAGGCTGCAGCAATAGTCGAGGCCCTCCGGAAACGGTGGCATTACCTCCTAGGAAGACAATTTCGCCTAACAACGGATCAACGTTCGGTATCATTCATGTTTGACAGCAGGCGCCATAGTAAAATAAAAAACGAGAAGATAATGCGCTGGAGGCTTGAGCTCTCGTGCTATTCATATGAGATAGTCTACCGCCCAGGGAAAGAAAATGTAGTTGCCGATACTCTTTCACGGATAAGCACATCTTCAACTGCTGCTGTTAATCTCACAAGTATTCACCGAAGTCTTTGTCACCCAGGGGTTAAAAACCTTCCATTCTCAGCTGATGAAATCCGTAGAGCCATCTCATCTTGCCAAGACTGTGCCGAATTAAAGCCACGGTTTGCGAAAAATGTAGGGTCACTAGTCCATGCCACATCACCATTTGAACGACTCAACCTTGATTTCAAGGGTCCACTCCCGTCAGCAACGCGAAACCGCTATCTGCTAACCATTGTGGATGAATTCTCTCGATTTTCATTTGCGTTTCTTTGTCCAGATATGTCAGCTTCTACCATCATTCTTCACCTCACAACCCTTTTCACAACGTTCGGCATGCCAGCATAATATATATTCATTCTGACAGGGGGAAGTCGTTTATGTCAGCTGAACTCAAATACTTTTTAACTAAAAATGGAGTTGCAACTAGCAGAACGACGGCATACAATCCACGAGGCAACGGCCAGGTGGAAAGATATAATGGCATTATTTGGAAAGCAGTACAACTGGCCTTGCGTACTTCAAACCTCGACATTAGAGACTGGGAAATGCCCATTCCATCCGTCCATTCGATCAGATCTCTCTGATGTACCTCTTCTACCAACACTACACCTCGTGAGAGAATGTTTCCATCCAAGAAGATCCAGTCACGGGATATCGATCCCAACTTGGCTTTCTACTCCAGGACCAGTACTGATGAGGAACCATACCATTGGGAGCAAATATGAACCGGCAGTAGTCCAAGTAGAACTATTAGAGGCCAATCCGGACTACTCCTGCATCAGATATCCAGATGGACGTGAGACTACAGTGTCAAAAAGACATCTCGCACCCATGGGAGACGATGCCAGCTGCGCCGAACCACAAGTCCAAGTCCCAGCCGAAGATAGTCCTTATGTAGAACCTATGATAGAACCTACAAGTCAGGACTCAGGCTCCGCAGAAGCTGATCACGAGTGGCAAACTCCAAGGCGATCAGGAAGAATCCGACACCCACCGAAATATCTTCAGGACTACGTTTGAGGGGAGAATGTGATGAAATTATTACAAACTCACATGTGTTTAAGTTGAAACTATGGACGCTTCCGATTCCATACTTTTACTTTCTTACGAATCATTTCACATGTAGTATTTTGTGCAGCCTTGTTTAAGGTTTGAACGCATATCTCTATTACATAATGGAACAATTTCTGGGACAGTTAATGAATTGAGCCTACGGTAGTACACTGCCATACGAAAATCACCTGACTTCTTAGCAACCGACAGTACTGGACTTGCAAAGGGGGACTGACTGGGCCGAATGACCTCTGCAGCTTCAAGTTCGTCCACCCGTTCAAGGGCCAGTTCACGCTGTAAGGTCTTTGGTACACAGATAAACAACGATCGGTTAGGCAAATTTCTAGACAGCCTGTGGTAATTCTAGTTCTGGGGATACCTCTTACAAAGAACTCAGAATATCTTTCCAGGATTTGAATTAGCTCAGAATGGCAGTCTAGGGGGACATAAATGTGACAATATCCTCATGTCACGCAGTAAGGAAGTCAAATGTGGTTTTGATCGGGGTTTTCCCCAATTACGGAAACCCCTACACCAACCCTATGTTCCATTCTTCATTTCCGTCTTATCACCTTTTTATTCATTTTTCCGCATTATCCACTTGAGCTTTCGCCACCAGGTTCGCTGCACTCTTTAGTGCTTTCAATCGAGAATTCCCGCGCCCACACATATAATAATATGTTTTATGATTATGTACACTGATTATGTAATGTTCAAGGCTATTGAAGGGAAAACTTATTCAAGGGAACGAATGCACTGTGGGATTATAACATACTATTTTGGATGACGGGATAAGTTGTTGGTCTATTTTCCAATACCTTTTATGGAATCGTTTCGAAGAAATTCCTTACACCAATTTCGTCGGGAACCCAATAAGACCGCAACCCATTAGTTGGAGCTGTGTTAAGCACGGGGTCGTAGAGGAGATACATTGAACCAAACGCTAGACAACAGGCTGGCCAACAAAGTGGTTCAACTCGGAATTAATAGGAGAAGAGCGGCTTGGAAGGGACCAGGAAATTGGTGTAATCTACCGATAATGGTCTTACTCGGGCACACTATTTACCCGAAGCCCCCTACCCCACCTATCAAACTCGTGCCTATCTGAGCCGTCCATCCAACTTCCTCACATTGTAGTGCCTTTCGCCCCTCGCAGTCTCACGTCGTTCGATCTTCACGCTTTTCATCGTCCCCTGAGACTCCTGTGCAGTGATTCGGATTTCGATCAACGCCCAGGAGAAGAAATCAGTTGGACTACAGGGTTGAGTCTCAGTTTCAATTGGTTGGAAGAATCGGTTACCAATGTTTTTTACCTGCATAAACTCCTACTGCTAAAATAATGAGCCAACCTAGCAAAGCAATTTGATCATAATAAATATGATCAAATTTTTTTCCTCCCATCACCTTTGGAGGGAAAAAATGTTCTCTCCTACAGTGCGTGGTACTTCATACTTTTTGCTATTATTCTATAGCTTGTCATTGAAGAAGGCTAGACGAGGGACCAGTCAATTACCTATTTATCGATACAGGAACGAGCGCTGCATCATCTGAAGTATGGAATATTTGCCTCACGAAATCTGTCAGAAAGCTTATGTCAACTCTGGTGAGGTGTGTGCGGGTGCTTGCGTGGGCAGGTACCTAGGCGTCCACCACAAAAAAAAAAGTCCTCACTAATTCTTGTCGTCTTGCGTTCCTGTCCCAAGCGCGAGGGTACCTAGGTATTGACCAAAGCAATCTGTGATCTACGCAGAAGGGGATGCAGAATAGGATGGGGTGCAGGAAAGTGATCAACCGTTTTGCAGGGTTTTTTCATTACTTTTACATTACCTATTAACGGAACCAATAAATTATGTCGGCACCTATACTATTCGTGTCAGCGTACAAATCTTTCATACTACCTACAAATGATAGCATGAAATGGAAATTTCCCTAGACCTGTTCATGAATGAACTCAACGGCTTGTTTCAAAAACCATATTCTCGGTATGGACACTAAACATACGAAGTATACCTACTGGCAAATTTCGAACAACTGGTGTGATATCTACCTACAAATCGAAGGTCATTGCGCTAACAGAAATCTGGTACTCGCCGTATTGTGATTATCTACGCAAAATCATACAAACTCCAAGGTTGCAGATCTTCTTCAGCTCTGCGATGATCAATAAATCTTGCGGTGTGAGTGTTTATACGGACATCAACATTGACTCTTTCTGGGAATATGATATCGTTGGGGCGTTCAGCTATTGGATTTGACTTCGAAATCGGCTCACTGAAGTGTTCAGTTATAGGTAACTATGTATCGTTCCCATGCCACCAAAGGCTAATGAATTCGTGATAAATTTCAAAGACAAATAGAATTTTAATTCGAGTGCTGATGTTACGGTTTTTACTGGGGATATAAACTTGAATTTAGTGGATGATTTTTTTTAAACGGGATTCATAGCTGTTTAGATCATAATATTTATGAAGGTTTAAACTTATAGGAATAATTTCGGGATCCAAAAATCAGCCATTTCGAGTATCAACATAACTGCCCACTCATCAGTTGATTTCTAATGGCATTAATACAAATGAAAAAGTCGAGACCATCAAACGCCTTGGTTTTATGCTAGACCAACATTTGAAATGGAAGGAACATATATATAAAAGACCTTGTGATGAGTGTATAAGAGAGCCATTTCATTTTTTTTAATTGTCCTAAGAAAATGGATGCCCCGAGGAAATGCTAGGATGATTTACAGCGCATGTGTACAGTATCCTTATATGTACCTATATGGTATAGTAGTATGGGGAGGGGCCTATTCCAGCAATTTCGATTGTCCTGATGTAACTATCAACGCGATTTTTCGAATAGTAACGAACTCTCGCCTGTGAGCAACCTTTACACTAATTTTGATGCAATGACTCCAACAAAAGCATATATGTATATCGACTGATGATCTATGTCTATAAAACTATCGATAATTATGTTTCAAAAACATGTAAATACTTGGATTACGAGGAGGTGCCCTAGCTGCCGCCATCGCTATTTGAGGAACTACCCTACGCGTTTGAAAATGCTAAAATACTTGCAATATTTAAAACTGAAACAAGAAATTTCTGGCAAATAATCAAATTAACAGCGCAGTATAACAAAAAAAAAATAAATAAAACAATAAAATACACACTACACTATGCACCTTTTTGGCTATCTTGTACTTGATAAAAAACTGACAGAGAAATGCCTGGACAGGTCAATGTGACCTACAGGCCAAATCGGAAAAACTGCGAATCTAGAAGTAAGTACGATTTGCTAACTGCCTAGAAATATGTGTACAAAACCGTATTTTTTATCAATAAAAAATAACAATATTTATGTGATAAAAGACCTTCTTGTATGTGCTATTGGACGTTATGAAGCAGTCAAGTGGAGCCATAAATACAAACCATTCATATTTTATCGAAAGCCATTACAGTCCTCAACAAATATTTATTTCAAAATGCGATCTCTAGTTGAAGACGATTGTATCTATAAATATTATATGATTGTCGTAGGAGTGGTTGAGAAAGTTATGAGGAGTTCGAGGTTAAATATTAACACATTATATTGGCACGGTTCGAAAGTTTTGGGAGCGCCGTCATAGCCATCTCTACTGCTTTCTGAGAGAGTGGAAAAAAATTCTTTCCCAGTGCATTCTCCGTCCACTCGGTAGTTTATCGATGCAACGATTTCTGTGGACTCGCATGCGAGCAAGGCCTCTGGTTGAATGGCCGTCCATCAGCCAGCCTCAGAACTGTAAATAGTTCAATCGCCTTTTTTCTTTATTATAAGCCAAGAGAGGAGGAGCGTACGTGTTCCTTTTTTGAATACAGTAAAAGGTTCCAGTCATAAAGAAGACCTTGGCCATGGATATCCATGAACCAGTAAAGTGAATTTATTTGGTAATACGTCCAATGTTTTGAATAATCTAAGGGAATATCGAATTCACGTTCCCAGTGATGGCGAATACAATAATAAGTAAATAAACCATGACCTGAATGAGTGAAGACGAGTTCTCACTGAAGAAGAGCAAACAGTCTACAAATTCTCTCACAGCTGTTTAGATAATATTATTGTATAACAGAATGCAAATTATTGTACAACTGCTCCATTATTTTACTTTATAGAAACGCCTTATTCGTAGATCACTGAATTTCTATGAGTGTAACACCCTGACTTAGTATGGTCGTTTTTGGCGGTGTTTACTTACCTACTTACCAACGCATGCGTACACACACACAGACACGACAAAATTCCCATCATATCGAACTCTCTAACGTCGGCAATTACAGCTGAGATCTCGCCAAACGTTCATTTTTGAAAATTCTGATACTCGCTGAACTCAATTAGATGATTAGTTTGAAAGTGAACAATCGAATGGATCCAAAATATCCATCTTCTTCAAAGGGAATATAGGTATGAAGCGATGCGTGATTAGTAGCTGTTCCCAGCAATGATATCATGGCTGGATGTATTCCGTTCGATTCACCTTCATGTTAACGAAGCTTTTCGGTTCAAACTTCAAGGCCTTCATGCTTACGGACGGCGGAACGTACAATGCTCCCGGTGGTCTGAAAAAAAATCCTCAAGTTCTGAATCAATTAAAAGCGTCATAAAACGCTGCAAATTATCACACAAAGGTTTATTATTTTTCTATATAGATGCCACTTCTTTGTAGAAGTAGTGTAGAAGGGATATCTCCCTGTGGTCAATATCCCTCTCCTCCTCGTGCTCCCTCCAGAAAAGCCATAAATCCAGTATTGGTGCCGGCCGGGCAATAGCAGTTTCATAAATATGCAGTGGTTTCAGTTAGAATTCTAAAATTAATTTATGATGTAATTCAGGAAGCATAACGTTTTTAACGGTTTAAAACTGTAGGTACCTAACAATAAAATCCAAAATAACGTCCCGCAAATTTCCCGCAAATAATGTCCGACACATTTCAACCTCTGCTTTTCACCCCTTAGTGATGACGGAAAATAACGCCGACCGTCGCGGACCAACTAGACCCCACATGGGACTTACCAATCAAATTTCATTAATTTTGGTTCATGGTAACTGAGGAAAGTGCGAAGTCGGCCTACTGCGGACGGACAAACATTTTTTTATTCCATTTTCGGATTCTATTTACCTTGAAACGGAAACCATCAAGTTTCGATCGGGGATTAAACTTTTTTTCATATCCCATTCCAGAGGTTCTTTGCCTATTTAAAACCAAAACCAGCAGGAAACCCCGTTGTACTAAATACAACGCGCTCTAGAGCAGTAACAGGCATCGAACAGAAGCCACGAAACATTCTCACTTGATAATGGGTGTTTCACTAATGTTTTATAGATACGAATCGGTTTCATATTATGTCTATGACATATAATATATTCATGTCCATTGGAAAAATGATGAAAACTGTGGATCCACCAATACTCGAACAATTAGTTTAACAATGAATCTCATCGCTACCCAGAAACCCGTCGTGAAATCTCCAACTCCTCTTCTAACAAAGCATCACCCCAGCCACTCAACTGCCAGGATCGGTCACACATTATTTTCACGATCTTATAATGAATCAAATGGAACGGTAAGAAAGATTAGGGCAACCAACTGTCAACCAAGCGATTAATCTGACAATGAGAAATGTAATCACGATCGTCGAATAAATCCTTGACGGCATGTCCTACAAAAATCGTTTTAGTACGTACGGATGGAAACACCGTGAAAACTTCTTTCCTGCAGCACCCACCTTATTCTGGTTTGGGGTCAGAAGTGATCCGCGACATGGGGTCGACCGTAGCAACTAAAAGCACGAACTCGGACGCTGTCGTTCGGGACGGCCATGAGTATGATCAAAGAGAAGGTCTGGAGGATCGATTGATAAGCCTATAACCCGTTCCGGAACCCGCTGATCACAATGAGGCCACCCTCATGAAAATCCGTTCAGCCATTTGGCACTGATGCCGTCACACACATACAGACACACACACAGACACACACACACCCGCACGCGCACATACACACACGCACACACAACACGCACGCACGCACGCGCACACACGCACGCACGCACACACACACACACACACGTGAATTAATAGGATAGGTAATAAACCAAGTACGGTAGTAAACTATTGTTTATTTTGATGAATTTAAACCTAGATACTGATTGCTTCTATCTGAAAACCGTTAGAAATTTGCTTCACACATTTTCCGTCGCGACCGAAAATTTGGCTGGCCACCAGGAGAAAAACATATCAACCATGTTCAAAGAAGAAATACAGTATAAAGGGGAAGTAAAATAGTTTGTATAATATTGTCCTCATATTACCCAATCTATCTGTCAAACTGTTGTTCTAAACTCCATGGGACAGAGGTACACTACCGGTCTTAGCAATGCTTAGGAATGTATCTTGAACGTGACATTCCACAGAATTCACCTATGCGATGCTACCATACTATAATGAATTTATTACTGCACTATGGTACTGGCTGTTGAAAGACAAGTGAGGGAAACAGAAAATATTAGGTAACCACTTAAATGAAGAGCTTGTAATGGATGAGGGGTTTAACTACGCCACCCATACAGCGTAGTTTTCCCCTCTCCATCCTCTAGAAAGGTAGGGAGGCAGTGTGACAGCTGCCCCCGGAGACAATGGTTTGATTATAACACAATGCCTCCAGGAGTTGACGATTCGTTTCCGCGAATCGACCGCCCCTTCAGCCGCGTGTCAAAAAGATCGGGAAGAGCCCACATCCAAGATGGACGGGATTCCCATATACCGTCACACTCCTCCCCTTAAAAACATACTTCTTTGGAGAAGAAGTATGTGAAGTTAATAGACACGGACTGAAAGTAGTTTGGAGTTCTAATTCAGGAATATTCATCTGAAAAACTCCAAAGCTGATAGCTTCCATCGTAATGGTACTACTGAGAATTGTTACTGGTGGAGAACTTAGCTCCTTATCAATATCACTTGGCGGACTTGGACAAAAAGGAAAGAAAAAAAATCGTTGTCAGAGATTCTGGTTCAGGAAAGTTCATCTGAACAACCTCTAGGTGACTAACCCCCATCATAAGATGGAACAACTGGAATATAAATCATACAAATGAAAGTAGTTGTCAGAGGTTCTGGTTCAGGAAAGTTCATCTGAACAACCTCTGGGTGACTAACCCCCATCATAAGATGGAACAACTAAAAAAACGCTGCAAATCCCTGCACAACGGTTTATTATTTTGTATAGAATACCCTTCCGTTACAGATCACAGCTCTATGTACCTATAGATAACCCGTCTATATAATATGATATGTACTATTCTATACATATTATGTAGATCGCAGACCCTCCTTAGGTTAGTACCTAACCCCGTACTCGTTACTAGGTACCTACCTAAATCACGAGTTAAATGTTGCTAAAATAATTCTGCCGATGACAAACAGTACCTAACAAAAAGAAACACACATAATGAAGTTCTGAAAAGAAATTGTTGATGAGGAGTGAAAAAAGTTGCGAAAGTACCTACCAACAAACTCCAGCCCCTTCTACGTAGATGGTATAATGAACCGTTGTGTAATAATTTACCGTTGAGTAATGATTTACCGTAGTAATAATTTACCCATCAATAATACTTCAACGTTTGTTCAAGTTTCACTACCTACCAACAAACTCCAAAAGAGCCATCATTTTTCAAATGAAATAATATCACAGAACAACCAACTCGACTTCATACTCCGCCAATATAATCAGGTGATACCTAGCAATGATTGGCCGTATTCACAAATTCCTATTGTGGGCGCGTCTCTGGTTACGAGATTTGGTTTGAATTGTATACAATTTCATTCACACTGGACTCGAAAATGCCTGTCGGTGCAAACTTCGGGGCCTTACTGTGAACGAACGGCTGGACGTACGACGCTCCGGATGGTCTTAAAAAACTCGCAAGTTCAAGAACTATTTAAAACCGTAAAAATATTCACGTAAAAAAAATGGTATAGGCGTTTTGAAAATTTCAACCCCTATTTTGACCCCTTAGACATGACTCACAGTAACGTCGAGCTTCGAGGACCAACTAGACAGCGAACGGAACCTATAACCCGAATTTCATCAATTTTCTTTCATGGTAACTAAGAAAAGTGGCCCGTACGGCGTACGGTGTACGGCGGACAGACAGAAATATTTTTTTTCAGTTTTGGATTCTACATACCTTGAAACGTAAACCATCAAATTTTGAGGGGGGGGGGGGGGGGGGTAAGCATTTTTTTTTCATGCTCGATTCCAATTGTTCATTATTGAAAATAATAAACCAAAAGAGAGAAAAAATTGGCATTGAACGCCAATTGAGCGCCTTAAGAATAATAATAAGTTTGATAATAATAACAATAATAATAATAATAATAATGAGTTTGATTTGATGAAAAAGAAAATTGAATGGCCGAAGTGTATATTGATAAACAAAGGGGTTATTAAAAAGAGGATTCCTTCTGGAAAACCTCAGAGCTATATTCCTTCTGGAAAAGCTCTCAAAAAGTGGAGGGGGTTCCGAGGATAAAATCCAGCACATTCCCACCAACCACGCTCTGCTACCATGTAGTGGATGAGGGGTTTAACTACGCCGCCTATACAGCGTAGTTTCCACCTCTCCATCCTCTAGAATGGTAGGGAGGCAGTGTGACAGCTGCCCCCGGAGACAATGGTTTGATTATAACACAATGCCTCCAGGAGTTGACGATTCGTTTCCGCGAATCGACCGCCCCTTCAGCCCCGTGTAAAAAAGATCGGGAAGAGCCCACATCCAAGATGGACGGGATTCCCATTATACCGTCACAAGCTTTACAGGAAGGAGTAATTGTTGGGACCTTGAATGTAAATAAACTTAGCACACTTGGTATGAAATATGTCGTGAGTCCCTCCCGGGAACACTCCACTAGCAACCTTAAAGCTCTCACCAATATCCATATGTAAAACTTACCTTCCGCTAATAAACATCTGAGTGGGGAGACAGGCAACAGAATCCAGGGGACACAACCTGGAGCCCCACTACCAGCTCCCAACAGGGAGCTGGAGGGAGAGGCCTCCAAGTCCTATATAACCCTGGATCCTGGAGCTTTAGCTTCATTCGACACTTCCTCTAACCAGCTCTCTCTTCTCTCTCTCCTACCTTCCTCCTCCCAGATGCCTGGTGGAATCCGCCGCTCTGGGAATTTACCTCCTACCTTTTCCTCTTGTCTACATCGGTGGATATCCGCCGCCTAGACAAGCACCTTCCTTCACCTACATCGGTGGATCACCGCCGCCTAGGTGAACTTCCTTCCTCTCGCCTACATCGGTGGATTACCGCCGCCTAGACGAGATTCCTTCACTCACCTACATCGGTGGATCACCGCCGCCTAGGTGAACTTCCTTCCTCTCACCTACATCGGTGGATTACCGCCGCCTAGGTGAAATTCCCTCGCTCTTCTCTATCTACTCCTTCACGCCACCGTGATGAAGAATTTAAATTCATCACAGTGGTGAACCCGACGTTCATCCAACCTTCTACCCTTCCTCCCTTCTTACCACCTCATGTGTCGCCCCCAGTCTAGTTCGGTGTCCCAAATTTTAAATTCAAATGCAACTTAAACAGTCAGTGTAAATTCGCAATTTTTTGGCCCACCCGCAACCGCTCACACAGCTCTCAACTCTCCGCCACAAGCACCTCCGCTACCGCAAATTGCGAATTTAACATTCAAACCCTCACCCAATTTGAATTTTGATTACAGACCTCCACCATGGACCCGAACTCGCCGACGCCGCCGCTCCTCCGGCCATCCCTGCTGCAGCCGCCGACCGCTGCGACATCTGACGCAACCGACAACCCCTTCACCAGCCTCTCACCACCCGGCTCTTCCGCATCCGCCGCCGCCGCTGCCGCCGCCGCTGCGGCTGCCGCACACGCCGCCGCCGACGTCACGACGGCCTCGGCGTCGTTCCCGCTGTTGCTGCCCCCCTTCTACACGCACGACCCCGTGCTCTGGTTCTTCCAGGTCGACGCTGCGTTTTCGGCCGCCAACATCCGCAGCCAGCGTACCCGTTACTCCCGCATCATATCTCTACTCCCGTATGAGATCCTCCTGCAGACATCAGACATCTCCCCCGACGCCACGGCCGCATACGACGACCTCCGCAACCGCCTCGTCACTTTATACCAACCTTCCAAGATCGCACGTGTCGCAGCGCTCTCCCAACCCCAACATCTCGGCTATCTGAAGCCCTCCCACCTCTACCGTCGCCTGCGTCATCAGCTGCAAGACGTAATGACGGCCGACATCGCGCGGACCTTCTGGCTGCGTGCCCTACCCCACCCCATGCAGATGGCGCTCGCCAGCTACCTCGACGGCCCGGACGAACCGCTACTACGTCTCGCCGACACGGTCCATGACCTCACCGCAGCCGCCGGCGTCACGGAAGTCGCCGCGCCCCGCACCCCCACCCCGCGCAGGGACCGGACGCCGTCACAAGAGCGCCGCCGGCCCCCTCCCTCCACCGGCGCCGCTCCCTCTCCGTCGAGCACCGGCCAACCCCCTCCGCCGACCACCGACGCCAGCGCTCGTCCGACCGCCGCAACATTTCCCCCACTCAGCAACAAAGAGGGAGGTCCCCAACCGCGGCGACCCCCTCCACCTCCGCGCGCCCCGCCAGGACCTACCTCCCAGCGGATCCCCCCCACCGATGTTTCTATCATGTCAACTTCGGTGGGGAGGCCCGCAAATGCCAGCCCCCCTGCTCCTACACCTCCAAGCAGGGAAACGCGGACGCCCGCCGGTAAATCCGGCGGGCCCCCCTCCTCGCCAGCACGGGGGGGACCACATCCAACCCCTCCCCGCCCGCATTCACACCACCACCGCGAAGCCTCGCTACCCCTCCTACGCCGCCGCCACGGCTGCCAACCTACCAGCCGCACCCGCCGGCGCCACCAAAACCATCACCTCTCCACCAACTGCCCCCCCACCCCGGGTCAGCCCCTCCAAGCCCGCCTCCAGGGCAGCCACCCTTCCGGCCGCCACTCACGCCGCCGCTACCGTTCCCCCACCCCGGAACGGCCCCTCCAAGCCCGCCTCCAGGGCAGCCACCCTTCCGGCCGCCACTCACGCCGCCGCTACCGTTCCCCCACCCCGGAACGGCCCCTCCAAGCCCGCCTCCAGGGCAGCCACCCTTCCGGCCGCCACTAACGCCGCCGCTACCGTTCCCCCACCCCGGAACGGCCCCTCCAAGCCCGCCTCCAGGGCAACCACCTTTCCGGCCGCCACTCACGCCGCCGCTACCGTTCCCCCTCCCCGGAGCGACACCTCCCCGCCCGCCTCCAAGAGAACCAGCCCCACAGTCAGCACTACCGTTCCCCCTCCCCGGAACGGCAAAAGACCACCCCGTGTCTCCTTCGCGGGGGACCAACCGCCACCGTCGCACCCGCCCATCACCTCGGACGACCCAAGCCCCTCCCATCCGCCAGACCCCAACACCTCAGCCATTTTGCCGCACTCCGCCCCAGCTCACCAACGCCTCTTCCTAAAATGTTCTAAAACAAATGTCCCGTTCCTCGTCGACACAGGGGCGGCGCTCTCCATCTTTCCAAATAACATTCTCCGGCGACAGGCGCGTTGTTACCGGCAACTCCTCTACGCCGCCAACGGTACCACCATCCCCTCGTACGGGACGTACCGCTCATCAATCCATATGAGCGGGCTCGTGTACGAGTGGGAATTTACCGTGGCGGACGTGGAGAAAGCAATCCTGGGGGCCGACTTCCTCGCTTATTTCGGCCTCCAGGTTGACGTCCGTAACGCGCGCCTGCTCGACCCCTCCACCCAGAAACCCATCCCCGGGTTTATCCATGCTGTCGATCGCCCCCCAACCCAATTTGAACACCTTCTCCTCCAGTACAAACCCCAGCGCCGCCCCTCGGCACACATCTCACAAACTCAGCACTATATTGAGACCTCTGGCCCCCCAATCTCCGCCAAAGCACGACGCCTTCACCCCCTCCAGCTGTCCCAAGCACGGAAACACTTTGACAACCTCATAAAGGATGGCATTATCCGCCCCTCCAAATCCCCGTGGGCTTCACCGCTACATATTGTGCAGAAGCCCAACGGGGATATCCGCCCCTGCGGCGAATACCGCCGCCTGAACGCGAAAACAACTCCGGATCTCTACAACGTCCCACATCTCCGAGACTTCTCTTCGCACCTCCACAACACAACCATCTTTTCAACCCTCGACATCTCTAGAGCCTTCCACCACATTCACATCTACCCTCCCGACGTACCCAAAACAGCCATCATCACCCCTTTCGGCCTGTTTGAATACATTAAAATGGGTTTCGGCCTCCGGAACGCCGCCCAGACGTGGCAGCGTTACATGGACAACATTCTGCGGGGACTACCTTTCGTGTTCTGTTTCCTGGACGACGTACTGATCGCTTCCCGGGACCCGAAGGAACATCTAGCACACCTGAAACAAGTACTCGACATCTTCGCCGCCGAGGGCCTCACCATCAACTCTCCGAAATGTGTTCTCGCCCAACCCTCGGTCCGCTACCTCGGCCACCAAGTTTCGTCCGACGGGATCAAACCCCTACCGGACAAAGTGCACGCCCTCACCGACTTCCCACAACCCCGCACTGTCTCAGAACTCCGCTGTTTCCTGGGTATGTTGAACTTTTATCGTAGACACATCAAACACGCAGCACAACACCAACAACCACTCATACACGCTATCCCACAACCAGCCAAAAAAAACGACAACCGCCCAATTTCCTGGACCCCCACCCTCACAACCGCATTTCGAAACTGCAAACAGGACCTAGTAGACGCCGCTCTATTAGCCCATCCCGATCCCCATGCCCCCCTCTCCATCACCACCGATGCGTCTGACTGGGCCATCGGGGCAGTACTCCACCAACACACCGGCGCCACCCCCCAACCCCTCGGCTTCTTCTCTAAAACTCTGTCCCCAACACAAAAAAATTACTCCACCTTTGACAGAGAACTCCTCGCCATCCACGAAGCCATCAAACACTTCCGTGACTTCGTGGAGGGCAGGCAGTTCTCTGTCATCACCGATCATAAGCCCCTCACACACGCACTCCTCCAAAACCGCAAATCTGCCTCCCCCCGTCGCCTCCGGCAACTCGAATTTATCGGACAGTTTACGTCCGATATTCGTTATTTGCCGGGGGCCGACAACTGCGTCGCTGACGCCCTCTCCCGCCCCACCCCCGCGCCGGTGGCGGAGTTACTGCCTTTCCCTTCCCCACAAACCATCAAAAATCACCAAATTCCGACAACCGACCCCGCACTCTCCAACCTCATCTCCGCCTCCAAATTGGAACAACTGCCTCCCCTCAATCTCTGGTGCGACGTAACGGCCGATTCACCGCGCCCTTACGTCCCACCGGAGCTGAGGCGGCAGTTGTTCCTCCATTATCACTCCCTCCATCATCCCGGCATTCGGGCGAGCCGGGATCTCATCAAGACGCGGTACTTCTGGCCCCACATGAACACAGATATCCGTACCTGGGTTCTGGGGTGCCAGAAGTGCCAGCAGTTTAAGGTCTCGGCTCACCCCCATGTACCTCCTCAACCCATTCCCGACTCCCTCCCGTGGGAACATGTCCACCTAGATCTGGTCGGCCCTCTTCCCCCCTCCGAGGGGAAGAGGTACTGCCTCACCATGATCGACCGTGCGACCAATTGGGTTGAGTGTATCCCACTCGCCCACATTACCGCGGACGCCGTCGCCGCGGCCTTCCTCAATCAATGGATCAGCCGCTACGGCTGTCCGCGGACACTCACGGTCGATCAGGGGAGGCAGTTTGAATCAGCCCACTTCGCCGACCTGCTCCGTTCCCTCGGGATTCAAAAAATCCGCACCACTCCTTATCACCCTCAATCCAACGGGAAAATAGAGCGGTGGCACTCGGTCCTCAAGCAAGCCATCTCCACATCAGCCACATCTCCCTCATGGACCAAAACCCTCCCCTACGTCTTACTTAGCCTCCGCACTTCCGCCCGTCCTTCAGACAACACAAGTCCCGCACAACACGCTTTCCGAGACCCCATTCGTTTACCGGCCGACATTTTCCCTCCACACAACACCCCGTCCATTAACAGGGAACCGCTACACACCTCAACACCGACAAACGACACCACTTACCCCAAACGCTTTTACACTTCCACGCACATGTACTTGAAAGAGCCCGGCATGCATAAAACCTTTCAGCCCCTTTATGCCGGGCCCTTTCAAGTCATCCGCACAACACCGACCACCGCGACCCTGCTAATGGACGGGAAACCCCACACCGTCCCTTTCGCCCGCTGCAAACCCGCCCCTGTTCTCCCTCAAACAACATCAGCTATCAGTCTCCCGCCGTCTGTTAGCCATGGAACATCTCTCTCCACCTCAACAGTCTCCCCCGTCGCCGTTTCCGGATTTCGATTCGGATCCGGAAATGGCGGCCATACTCCGGGACGTTTACGTCCCAGACCCGCTCTCCCCCCTACCCCCTTCGCCCGGACCAACTCCATCGCTTCCATTTTTTCCGCGAAGGATTTCCGGTTTACCTCCCCGGCCCCGGCGGTGGAAGTACCCCCAGTGGCGCATACTGCGCGAATTTCGCGCAGCGCAAGCCACCGGGGTACACCCTCCCTACACCCCGATCGAGCCTCTCATGGCCCCGCTCCTCCACGAGCTTCGCCTCACCCTCCTAATGCCACCCCCACCGCCCCTTCAAAATATCAATCCCCCCGTCTTCAACGATTCCCCGCCCCCCAAATTTCAACCCCCTCTTGCTGCCCCACCATTTTCGATTTTCGACCCCCCAATTTTAAATTCTCCCACACCCACACCCCAACCCACCAATCCCACAACACCCCCGCTTTCCCCACCTCCGCCGGGGATATCCGAAATAGATTCCGCCGGGACGAAACGGTCCGGGCGGCGCAACAGACGACGGGAGCGTCCCTACACTCCCCGCGTCCCGGCGGCCAAGTCCCCCGCCCCGCTCTGAGCAATCACGGCGGGGCCTTGAGATTTCGGGACAGTGCTTGTGTTTCATTAACCCACACGCACTGTACCGAACCTCACAGCCCCGCCGTGGCCACCTTGTCGCAGCGGGCACCATCCACACCTTACCACACACTCCAATCAAACACTTCACTCCACCCACACACTCACTACACTTCACCACACACAACCCACACCCAGGGAACGGCGGATTTCACCACCCCGCTCCAATCTGTCGCCCCAACAAAATTTGTACACACCAATTTTACCGACCATGTAAATACCAATGTAAATACCAATGTAAATACCAAAGACCATGTAAATACCAATTTTTGTAAATTTTTGTAAATTTTTGTACATATTAGTCTACTATCGCACCATCATCATTCTACTCATTAACTACATATCTCATCATCATCATTATCCTCATGTTCTACATATTTCGCCATCACCATTGCCTTCATAACGACCCTGTACATACTCCTCCACTACTTGTCCCTTCATCATTTTTCTCATGTTATCGTACTACTTACTACTACTTCCTACTTACTACTCACTATCATGTTATCGTACTACTTACTCCTATGTTACCTCTTACTTACTATTTCAAGCCACCTATATGTAAACCCTAGGATTAAGTCACAACCTGTCACATTTCTGCCTTCAGCGCTTCAATTGTTTGCTTCAGCCTTCAGCTTCTGTCAACCTGCGCCTTCAGCTCCCCTCCTGTTTCCGCAGCCCTCAGCCCCTGTCACCTTGAGCCTTCAGCTATCTCAAACATTGGTTCGAACTGGGGGGACCTCTGTCGTGAGTCCCTCCCGGGAACACTCCACTAGCAACCTTAAAGCTCTCACCAATATCCATATGTAAAACTTACCTTCCGCTAATAAACATCTGAGTGGGGAGACAGGCAACAGAATCCAGGGGACACAACCTGGAGCCCCACTACCAGCTCCCAACAGGGAGCTGGAGGGAGAGGCCTCCAAGTCCTATATAACCCTGGATCCTGGAGCTTTAGCTTCATTCGACACTTCCTCTAACCAGCTCTCTCTTCTCTCTCTCCTACCTTCCTCCTCCCAGATGCCTGGTGGAATCCGCCGCTCTGGGAATTTACCTCCTACCTTTTCCTCTTGTCTACATCGGTGGATATCCGCCGCCTAGACAAGCACCTTCCTTCACCTACATCGGTGGATCACCGCCGCCTAGGTGAACTTCCTTCCTCTCGCCTACATCGGTGGATTACCGCCGCCTAGACGAGATTCCTTCACTCACCTACATCGGTGGATCACCGCCGCCTAGGTGAACTTCCTTCCTCTCACCTACATCGGTGGATTACCGCCGCCTAGGTGAAATTCCCTCGCTCTTCTCTATCTACTCCTTCACGCCACCGTGATGAAGAATTTAAATTCATCACAAAATATAATGAGAAACACGTTTCACTTGAATTTATAGGCACTTTGTTCAAGGGAATTTTCTTTTGAATTGTTTGAGACGGCTCATTGGAGAATTGTATCGATACTTCTTGCAGGTAACTCATACAGTGCCCTGACTTCGGACAACTCTCGCAACAGACAAAATTATAAAGGCCCAGAAAGAAGATCGGCGTTTCTGCGTAATTATATTAATCTGTCTTCGGACTCAAGAACGGACAAGACAGCATTGGTGGCATAACGGACAATACCTATTCACAGTTCAAACTCAAACATTACTCCTGTACCACACTTACTTTTTGCCGACAATATACTAGGAATCCTTTCGTGTACCACAGTCCAGCACTCACCAGACATTTTTTCGGGCGCCCCAACATCAATATCAGAGATGTTTATCTACTAGACTTTTTTAATCGGATTACAGTATCGAACAAACTATAACTGACATCAGTTGAGATGGAACGGGATACATTTAGAAAGCGTGACCTAACCTGGTAATTGATCCCGAGATGTAACAACGATTAGGGTGACAGGGCTAGCGTTATCGGTCCTACAGGATTGATTGATGCTGATGTCTCAAAACGTTTTAGCAGGGGTCAGCCAGCCTCTCACTAACTACGTTGATTATCTGTGAAAATCGTACAGGTGTCGGGATCTTATCATTACCTAAAGTGGTGACCCATACTGTGACCAAGCTATTGTGACCAGTTTGGGCATAGTATAATCGGAACAATTAAAAACGTGACACCGGGTACAAACGCTAGATTCACCGGCTTATCTTACTTATATTTCATAATAACGAAGATTGATTAGCCAAGAATATAGTGATCACAATAATAAATAACTTCTTGATAATAATAAATAAGATAATATTAAGTAACTTGAAAATAATAGTTGATTATGTCAAACCTATACATTACAATTTGTGGAAAGGGTCGTTAATGTATGTTCGTTTATGGCAGGGAAATTCCAAAGATTCATCGGCTTATCTTACTTATATTTCATAATAACGAACATTGGTTAGCCAAGAATATAGTGATCACAATAATAAATTACTTCTTGATAATAATAAATATGATAATATTATAGAAACTTGAAAATAATAGTTGATCATGTCAAACCTATACGTTACACTTGTGAAAAAGTCGTTAATGTGGGTTCGTTTATGGCAGGGAAATTTCAAAAATTGATGAGCGACGCATATTCATCGGGTTTCACGAGCCATGTGCGAAATGATGAACTTGGGGCACGTATGTTAGGCCCTAAAACAATATTTTACAAATAATAATATACAAAATAAGTCTACAGATAGAGTGGAAATTGTTGCAAACAGCCGATCGTCCACTCCTGTAACCCCGTATAGTTTTTGAGATCGGGTCGTTTCCATGGAGAGAGAGGTTTTCCCATATCGTATGTTGGTATGGTGGGCATAGTCATAATGATGAATGATTTGAATGTGACTGCAAGAACACAGGTTCCATGAACATTGTGCACGTTCCGTCATAGAACTGCTAACTTCCATCATAGAAGGTGCGTTTCAATGTAAGGCTGTGAATCGAAACCCATACTGCCGCAATTGGGTGAAACGCCTCAACTATATATTTTTCGAAACCGGGGTTTTCACGAAATCTCCCCAAGCTGCACCTGCACATTCCGGTGGTGACGCCTGAAGTGGAAAATTCCCTCGGGAAAGCCCTTAAATACCGTGGGAAAATCAGGATACCCGGGATTACGCAGGCAAAACACCTCAACCCACCAACCATGCAGGCAAATGAGGAACTCGAGCATTCTGTGCAGCAAAGAGGAAGGGCATATCCATAGATCTCATGCTGAAAACAGCCGGATGGATCCATCCATTGCTACATTTGCCAATACCACTTGCAAATCCAGCAAGCTTAATTAATGTCATTATGGACAAATGGCTTTTCTTCTGTCACGCATAGTATTAATGTTTTTTTAAATTATACCTACTACTTTCTCGACCTTCCGAATATACACGTTCGTTAAACACCGGAAAACTCTGTTACATGAATATACCAGGAAGACTTTGTACCTTTTCATATGGCTAGGCGGTCTTGGAAATCGTGTTTGTCGGTGATCTTTAAACATCTACAATGCATTCTGTTATATCAGGGCTGGGAACGTGTCATAATTACGAGGCCAAATGAACTTACCTTGTGAATTTCGATTGTAATTATTATGATAGTGTCCAGCCCAAATATCACACTCCAGCCCGAGTATTTGATTATCATATTATATCCTGATTACTGTTTATTGTTTATTGTTTATATGAGGGCAAGCTCAATTACAGGAAGTAAACATATTAATGATAGCATTGATTTTATGATTAGAATTCGATTTATTATAATAATTTTAATATAATGTTTGAGTTACTATATAATACCTAATTTCTTTCTAAGAATTACAGTTCCGAGAGTTCCTGCAAACTTAACTCTTAACACGAGTGGTTCGCATGCAGGCAGAACGCCTTGAGGTGTTTTGGTTGCACGTTGTATGTGGAAATGTTGCTTGAAGAAGTTTCAAAACGTTCATAATATGATCAATCCATATCATATATGAAGGTTTTTTTTCTCGATATTTAACATGGCTGGGACTCATTAATAATCGATTAACCGATACTCGAAAGAATGGCGTTATTATCATAAACTGGAAGAATGAGAGCTGTTTTTCGCCAAAAAAAGTTTGATTCACTCCCCTGAAAAATTATCTTCTCAGGAGATGTGGCGTTGCGCCCAGGTACGGCAGCACAGTAGCGACTACATTAGGAACTATATTATGTATGTTTCAGTGGCTTTTATGAATAAGAATTATCTAAATGTAGGTACATCCCAGTTTAGTAAGGAGATGATAATCAAGGTCTTTATCCAAATCAATAAGCACTATCCTTTACAGCTAGTAATCCAGGTTGTCCCAAATGTGTTAGGAAATTCGTGTAGAAGTGAACAATTAACCTGAAATGTTTATTAGCGTACTCCATTCTATGAGAATTCATTCCACCTATTCATTTGGCTCCCTTATGCAATCATGCCTCCATTATGCTGCGAAAATTCAATTGGAAGCAGAAGCTCGGTGACCTGTTGTTTACCCGAAATTTATTGAAGCCTGGTTTTGAGCCCTCTCCCAGATTATGTAGGAAGATTCGGGCTGATCACTTCAGTGTCAGAAACCTGATCACCGTCTCTAATTATCCCATTACAAATTGACAACTGCTGGTTAGGGTAATTGGAGTATGATCGCCATCCGAGGGCAGAGCTGCCAATTGAGCCAGTGCGGCACTGCTCCACAAATTACAAAGGGCTTTGATAACTTGCTAATCATGTTAGTTCTGACGAGCAATGAGGCCAAGGTTCACGGGGGATTTCAGTTTTGATGGCTCGTCGTCTCCAGGGGGTATCTCTTTGTTCTTCCACTATCCACTGTATTGTCCCGTATTCCATGGAAGAGATGGAACGCTGGGATTAAATAATCAGATATTATCTTTTGTTGAAGTACTTAACTCAATTTTTGTATTCAACCGAAGTTGGATAGTCGAGAAATTACAATTTACCTAAATCAATTATGTTTTTATAACAATGGGAGTTTTTTCCCTCGCAAGTTTTCCCAGGGAGAGATTTTTCTTCTGGATGGTCTGTTGAATGAGCGGAATTTTCAGCGAGCGATGAGGAGGATCGTACACGAGGAAGTAAGGGCTGAACGGACTATGGTGATGTGCTGATCGATAATCCCCACCATTGAGGACCTCGGAAAATGGCTACGTAGGCTCCTCGGAGGAGTTCAGCTGACGTGAAACTCAACTCGAAGAAATATCGCCTCTCTTCCAAGCAAGTGGCATACCACGGGTAACTGATATCTACGTAGAAGTTTGTTTATGTAACTTCAAGGGGTGTGCAGTTCTGGTAGTTGTGGGCGACGGAGTAAAGACGTTCCTCGGCATTGTTCCATTATCAGACATTCACATCAGGAGTACCTTTTGAAATAGTTGCAGTCTAGATACTTGGGTCAATTCCTGTGACGAAATGGCTTCAAGCATTTGCTGTGGCTGATGTGAAGGCAGAATCAGTGGCTAGGTGGCTTGGTGGACGCTTTCGCCGGTACTGAATCATACTAGAATTGCATTCTGATACTCGAGTTCTGAACATTACTTTTCTGTGTAGATAACCTTTCTGCGTAGATCACGTAATTCCTATTAGCGTAAGACAAATCACTAGTGGTTTAAGGAGGATACGCACCTACCCACGCACGCACACTAAAAAAACGCTGCAAATCCCTGCACAACGGTTTATTATTTTGTATAGAATACCCTTCTGTTACAGATCACAGCTCTATGTATAGATAACCCGTCTATATAATATGATATGTACTATTCTATACATATTATGTAGATCGCAGACCCTCCGTAGGTTGGTACCTAACCCCGTACTCGTTACTAGGTACCTTACTTTACTTTACTTTACTTTATTACTTTATTACGGGCAAGCCCAATTACTTTACAGGTCAGTGACAGTGAGATACAGACATAGGTAAACATTCTAACGAGTTATGATTATAATTGTTACGCACTGAAAATAATTACGGAAAAGGAAAACAACGAGGAAACTACAAAATTTGAAAAATGGAACATGGAATCTTTCACTATAGGACCACATCGGGGGTACCGCGAACCACGGCCCTCAACCTCGAGAGGGAATCATTAAAAAAATCAAAATCGGGATTACCCACCCAAACCTAAATTAGGTAGGGGGTACCTACCTAAATCTCGAGTTAAATGTTGCTAAAATAATTCTGCCGATGACAAACAGTACCTAACAAAAAGAAACACACATAATGAAGTTCTGAAAAGAAATTGTAGATGAGGAGTGAAAAAAGTTGCAAAAGTACCTACCAACAAACTCCAGCCCCTTCTACGTAGATGGTATAATGAACCGTTGTGTAATAATTTACCGTTGAGTAATGATTTACCGTAGTAATAATTTACCCATCAATAATACTTCAACGTTTGTTCAAGTTTCACTACCTACCAACAAACTCCAAAAGAGCCATAATTTTTCAAATGAAATAATATCACAGAACAACCAACTCGACTTCATACTCCGCCAATATAATCAGGTGATCCCTAGCAATGATTTCATCTCCGCCAAATTTCCTATTGTGGGCGCGTCTCTGGTTACGAGATTTGGTTTGAATTGTATACAATTTCATTCACACTGGACTCGAAAAGGCCTGTCGGTGCAAACTTCGGGGCCTTACTGTGAACGAACGGCTGGACGTACGACGCTCCGGATGGTCTTAAAAAACTCGCAAGTTCAAGAACTATTTAAAACCGTAAAAATATTCACGTAAAAAAAAATGGTATAGGCGTTTTGAAAATTTCAACCCCTATTTTGACCCCTTAGACATGACTCACAGTAACGTCGAGCTTCGAGGACCAACTAGACGCCGAACGGAACCTATAACCCGAATTTCATCAATTTTTTTTCATGGTAACTAAGAAAAGTGGCCCGTACGGCGTACGGCGTACGGCGTACGGCGGACAGACTGAAATATTTTTATTGCAGTTTTGGATTCTACATACCTTGAAACGTAAACCATCAAATTTTGAGGGGGGGTAAGAAATTTTTTTTTCATGCTCGATTCCAATGGTTCATTATTGAAAATAATAAACCAAAAAAAAAAAAAAACAGAGTCTGAAAATGAACACTTGAACGTCCGACAATAAAATTAATGCATATATATGCATTTTCCCATCGCCCCCATCACCATAATCCTGTTCCCTATTAATACAAGATCTGATGGAATGGGGTTATGTGTAACGTATTGACGTACATTGTACGTTACTGGACGTACAATGCAACGGATGGTCTCGGAAAATTCCCAACTTGGGCATTAATTTAAAACCGTAATAGATTCCTGCAAATCACCCCACAACGGTTTATTACTTACATACATGACATGTATTATAGATGCTTCTTCTGCTTAGATTACTGTTTTCTGTACTTCGCACTTTCCATAGTTACCGTGAACCAAGATGATTGAAGTGTAATTACCATTTGAGGTCTAGCTGGTCCGCGAAGCTCGGCGTTAATATCAGTCAGTCATCTTTAAGGGGTGAAAAATAGGGGTTGGACTTTCCAGGACGCCGTTATCAAGAATTTATTACGTTCTGGTTTATTATTCTGTGGATATCTATGTATTCGCTCAGAAACATTTTTTTTGAACACCCGCTCAAAACTTGTTCTTTTACGTTTCAAGGTGCGTGGATAACAAAAATGCAATGTCCGACCGCCGTCCGTCGTCCGCCGTACGCCGATCATCCGTATATTCCTAATTGTCGATCTCAAAAATTCGTTCACCCTCACACATGCTCCATTTGGGCCCTAATTGTGTCCGGGAACTTTGCAGCCCGATCGGAATATATATCGAAGGGTGTTTAGGCTAGAAATGGGTATACAATTAATGCAAAAATGTAAAATGAATGTAAAAATAGTTTTTTTTGTGTTTTAGTGGGTTTGAATACCCTAATATGAAGTCGATTTTACCCAAATAGCGAAGAATTGAGCTTCTAACGAAGTTTCAGACCTTACATTTTGGTCTAAAATCGTGTTTATTTCGCACACAGGCTCCATTTGGGCCCTAGCTAAACTTCGAAGCTCAGCAGTTCGTCGAAATACACCCAGGGCGTATTTCGATACGGTGGACGAACACTGAATTTTTGGAATCTAGCCATCTTGAAACGTAAAAGAAAAAATAAGGTGTTTACAAAACTGTTTTGCTGAGCGAATACGTAGGTGTATTCTTCACAGAATACGAATGTCCTTCCGCCGTTTCTATCATCCATGTCTACTTTATTTTGGGTCTAAAAAACCCAGGGGTGCTATGGGTGAAAAATGGAGGTGAAAATGGGGTTTTATGGTGTTTTAGTAACATGAGCCTGTGAGGTAGGTATAGTTTTCTACGTTTTTCAGGATAAGGAGACAGATTGTGAAGTCAGTGAAGTGAAAATAGGGGTTTTTGAGGTTTCTGTGAACCCGAGCTTGTGAGGTATCGTTTTCCATGTTTTTTTTAGGGGAAGAAGACCGAATATGAAGTTGATTTTGACCACAGAGTGAAGAATTGAGGTTGTCACGATGGTTCAGCTCCCAAAATTCATTTTTTATGAGTCATAAACCTGGGTAATTGTCTGAAATCACCATAAACTTGTATATAATAAACTAGAAGTGCTATCAACATGTGAATCAAGACAATTAAATGGCACTATCAATGATCAAAGATAATTTGTCGAAAATACGAGCCTAATTCGTGTTTTTGGGGGCCAAAATTGGTCGAAACCATTAAAAATAGCTATTTCAATTGTTGCGTATGAAAGAAATGATGAATGTATTTCCAGCATTTCTGTAGGAACGTCCACTGGAATAATAAAGCCATGTGACAAGGACTTAGCGGCGTATTCTATGTTTCAAATTGATCTCGAATTTGATAATGGCACGCTTTTAGAGGTAGAGCGGGACAGACGCTGATTCGCAAAATTGAGCTCTTCAGAGATTTGACGAAGTGGCTTTTTTTTGGAAAATTGCCCTTGATGTGTGAAGAGGGAGAGTCAAGGTCCATTGAAGCATATATAGATTAAATGAAATGGATCGTAGAATCCGAATTGTCTGAGAACGAATCAAAGCAATACAATAAACGCTGCAAATTATTACACAACGGTTTAATATTTACCTGTATAGATGCCCCTTCTGCTTAGATCACTGTTTTCTGTGCCCCCCCCCCCCCGCCCGCCAGGAAAGCCCTAAATGGAGTATTGGAGCCGGCCCGGGAATTAACGTTTCATACAAATGGGTGGGACTCAATCATTAATTAATTATTTGTAGTTGTTCATGAAGCATAATGTGACGTGACGAAATTCCCACATTAACAGAAAATATAATAAATTAGAGTATTTAGTAAACTACCGGTGAATTTCGTCTTGTCCCTCCTTTCATTGTAATCCAACGGTATAAACTCTTCAATGTTCGTGAATAATCTTTCTCAGTTTTGCTTTGTGTCAACCGTTTTACCGAGCCCCCTTTTCCTGGGATTCGCTCGGACGCCCCTCTCCTCAGAGTATAAGATTTTATTATTAAACCGGGAGAGTGGGAGGTGTGAGTTGACTTGGGAAAAGGAGAAGTCGGGATCGGTACACTTGGCTGCTGAAAAGTCGACAGACGGCAGGAGGCGTCCAGGTCTGTCTTCCCCCAGCTGAATTAAGGTAGGAACTTGGTTCCTTTCTCCTGGTCCAAATCATTAGAGTATCGCAATTTAAGTTAAATTTCCAAAAAAATGTCAATTCCTAAAGGGGTTTACTTATCTGTTTAGAGATTTCGTTTTATCAGCTTCATGTTCTAAATAAAATTTTCCTAAATGAAATTTCCTTTGGCAGTTAGCCTCATGTTAAAATAATTCTTCTTGGTTTCATCTTGTGAGACGTATCCTAAGAATACATTGGGATAGGGTTAGGTTTTTTCCCCCTTTTCAAGTTAACTTTGCCCTCAAGGGTTTTTTTTTCTGACTTAACTCTATCTCCATGCCTAAGTATATTTTTATAACACAAAGTAATTCAACTCTTGTCATGGTGGTTCCATCTCAATAGTATTTTCTTTTGGGGTTTTGTAGGAGTAATTTTAAAGATTTAGGGAAGAATTTTCCTTTCAACGTTGCTTAAATGAAAAGGTTACTCCTTTTTGTAAAACTGGAAAAGTAACGATCAAATTATGAATTTAGTTATTCGTTAGGTCATTTCAAAGGTTTATTTGTGGGTAGAAGTTAGGCTTTTTGTTTATTTTTATATCCCTTGAGGCTATAGTACATTTTTAGATTGTTAAGAATTATTGGATGCATACATTTATTGTTTTTGTACTCACTTCCTGTCAATGTTTTCCGATTTCACTTTTCATTCTGGATAGTTTAATAAATGATGAGGGCTTGAATATGGATTTTGTTCCTATTAATTTCAAAACCCTTGTATTTTCCTCGTGATTCAGTTTTGATACCATCTTGTCCCATTTAGTAGGTAGTACACACTTTTTCGAAATTTCAGGTTTCCAACTAGGTTTCTTTTCCAGGTCTTTAATTTCAGTTCACCTTCCTGATCATTTTTATGGGATCATTAGTTTCCCTCTTGGTTTAAAACCTTATTTCTTAATTACAGGATTTTCGTCTACATTTTCAAGAGAAGCTAGGTTTTGTTTTTGTGTTTCCATATAGTAACTATAAATGTGATCACCTCCTGTCATGTTGCTATAGGCTGCTAATGACAGCTTGGCAGCTCCTCTCATAGGATCCTGAGCTTGAGCTGCTCAAGTAACTTTTCAATTTGTCAGGGGATAAATTCATCTTTCCATTCGGATTGGTTGAAATGCCGAACTTTTGTGAACTTCCTTGTCCTTTGTGATGGACCTCGGGGTTTTCGGGAGCTAGTGAGCCTTGGTCCGTTCTTTGGGATCTCGGCTTATTCCCTCACGAATCCACCGTGGCCTATGATAGTGCCTTGGGATAAGATCGATCCTTCGGGAATTATTGCCCGATTGGTCTCACTTTCCCCCTTGGCGATGTAAGGACCGTTTCCATTTTCAAAGGAAAAGGGAGTTGTATCAGGGGGATTCGAGAGTCTGAATAATGATACTCCATCATTTTTGGAGTTTTGCTTAATTGATCTTAGGTCTTATAGTAGAGTTCTAGGAAGGAAGGTAAGTCAATGATTGATTTTTTGTTTGCTACTGGAGGTGATCTAGAATTCATGCCGTAACTTTCGGACACTACACTATCACTTGTACACGTTAGTATAGGTCCGTTCTCAGGGTAGGTTCATTCCCGAAGTGGAGGATCCGTCGCCCATAATCGAATGATCACCTGATAGATATTTGAAATGCAGAAACTTGAAGTAGGTACACTATTAGCAATTGGGACAAGATGCGTTTGACGGAGCTGCGAGACCGACGATGGTATGCTGCCCTTGCTTCTGGAGTTTTGGGTTGGTGTGTTAAGAGTAGCTCTACCTCGATTTTTTTTTATAAACTAAAAATTTATTATTACTTTGTTTGCTGTTCATTTTCTCATTTATGGGAGGGAAATAGTTGGTGGAACGCCCCCTTTAGGTTAATAAGGTAAAGATAGGTAATTTCATTTTTCTTAGTATTTCAGTTCTTAGACATGCTAGTTAGAAATTTGCATCCAATTCCCGTGATTCAGGGAAAAATAGGAGTACGGTAGGGTGGAAGGGTTTGGCGAGGATGGTTTTGGGGGTGTCGCTCCGAAATGGGGTGAAAACCCTGATCAAAACCATCTCTGCTCTACCCGTCCTCCCCACCTCGTAACACATAAGGTAATTAATAAACCATTGCGTAATAATTTACCTGTATAGATGTCCCTTCTCCGTGATAGTATAATAAACCGTTGTGTAATAATTTGTCGTTGTGTAATAAATTATATACTGTTGTGTAATAATTTACCCAATAATACTTCAACGTTTGCTCAAGTTGCGAAAGTACCTATCAAGAAAATCCAAAAGGTCCATCATTTTGGTTTATTATTTTCAATAATGAACCATTGGAATCGAGCATGAAAAAAAAAATTCTTACCCCCCCTCAAAATTTGATGGTTTACGTTTCAAGATATGTAGAATCCAAAACTGCAATAAAAATATTTCTGTCTGTCCGCCGTACGCCGTACGCCGTACGCCGTACGGGCCACTTTTCTTAGTTACCATGAAAAAAAATTGATGAAATTCGGGTTATAGGTTCCGTTCGCTGTCTAGTTGGTCCTCGAAGCTCGACGTTACTGTGAGTCATCTCTAAGGGGTTCAAAATAGGGGTTGAAATTTTCAAAACGCCTATACCATTTTTTTACGTAAATATTTTTACGGTTTTAAATAGTTCTTGAACTTGCGAGTTTTTTAAGACCATCCGGAGCATCGTACGTCCAGCCGTTCGTTCACAGTAAGGCCCCGAAGTTTGCACCGACAGGCATTTTCGACTCCAGTGTGAATGAAATTGTATACAATCCAAACCAAATCTCGTAACCGGAGACGCGCCCACAATAGGAATTTGTGAATAAGGCCAATCATTGGTAGGGATCACCTGATTATATTGGCGGAGTATGAAGTCGAGTTGGTTGTTCTGTGATATTATTTAATTTGAAAAATGATGGCTCTATTGGAGTTTGTTGGTAGGTAGTGAAACTTGAACAAACGTTGAAGTATTATTGATGGGTAAATTATTACTACGGTAAATCATTACTCAACGGTAAATTATTACACAACGGTAAATTATACCATCTACGTAGAAGGGGCTGGAGTTTGTTGGTAGGTACTTTTGCAACTTTTTTCACTCCTCATCAACAATTTCTTTTCAGAACTTCATTATGTGTGTTTCTTTTTGTTAGGTACTGTTTGTCATCGGCAGAACTATTTTAGCAACATTTAACTCGTGATTTAGGTAGGTACCTAGTAACGAGTACGGGGTTAGGTACTAACCTACGGAGTGTCTGCGATCTACATAATATGCATATAATAGAATAGTACATATCATATTATATAGACGGGTTATCTATACATAGAGCTGTGATCTGTAACAGAAGGGTATTCTATACACAATAATAAACCGTTGTGCAGGGATTTGCAGCGTTTTTAAATGAAATAATATCAAAGAACAGCCAACTCGACTTCATACAGCCATCCGCGATTATAGTCAGGTGCTGCCTAGCGATGATATCTGGGCCGGATTCATACTTTTTCATTCACAGTCATGTTGACGAAGTTTTTCGGTGCAATCGAACGGCTGGTCGTACTCCGGATGGTCTCAAAAAATTCGTTAGTACAATCTCAATTTAAAAACGTAAAAAACACCATACCCTTCTTTTGAAAGTTCTCGAGCCACGGCGTTCTGAAAGTTTCAACCCCTATTTGTCAACCCTTAGAGATGACTGAATGCAATTCCGAGCTTCGAGGACCAGCTAGACCCCAAGCGGGATCTACAAACCTAATTTCATTAATTTTGTTCATGGTAACTATGGAAAGTGCGAAGTACGGCGTATGGTGTACGGTGTATGGGGGACGGACTGAAATTTTTGTATCCGTTTTTCGGATTTTACGTGCCTTGAAACGGAAACCATCAGCTTTTTGATTGTGGGGGGGGGGGGGGGGGAGTTTTGTTTATGCTCGATTCCAAAGGTTCATTATTGAAAATAATAAACCAAACGAGTTGTGACAATCAAGATTATTCAATTCAGCCAGGTGGTACAGTAGATGTTTTACGGTATTAACGTTATACCTCGCTAAAGGTTATTTTCTTTCGCGCTTTTACATTTAGCAACTTTGATCTTTAATTCACCTCCTTTCAGGTCCAAGGTCTCATTTTAATTGTTTTTGGTCCTGAGAATATTGTTCTTGGGGAAGCCGACGGAGAAACAAAGGAAATATAGATAGAAAGCGTTTCTGATTTGAATCCTTCCTCTTCTTCTTAAGTCTCTGTTCCCGAAGGCCAAACTTGCGTTTAGCCTTTGCAAATTGTATTTTGTTTCACAATAGCTCGGAATATTATACTTGCTACCAGGGTTAGAATTGTTTTTGCTTTCATGCTCATGCCCTTACTATACTTTCTGTCTACGCGTGGATGTACCTAGAAATGAAAACACGACAATCGCAACTTCTCCTGATGATACTGCCATACTTGCGGTTGGTGACTCATTAGAGGAAGAAACTAGGAATTTACAGCATTCTGTTGATGATGTAAGCGCCTGGACCAAAAAATGGCGACTGAAGCTTAATGAACTGAAATCTACTCATACTAACTTTACGAACAAGAACATAACGATACCAGTCATGATGAATGAACAACAGATTCCCTACGATAGTACAGCAAAGTACTTAGGGATGACTCACGATGCCAAATTAAGATGGAAGGAACATGTGATTAAAAAAAATTAGTTAAATATCAAGTTCAACAAAATGTGCTGCTTGCTCGGCAGGCGTTCTGAACTATCTGTACACAACAAATTGCTAATTTACAAGCAAATCCTAAAATCTGTGTGGACTTGCGGTATCCAGCTCTGGGGCTCTACTAAAAAGACAAACAGCAAGATTATACAAACTTTTCAGAACAACGTACTGAGAAGTATTGTCAACGCCCCTTGGTAAATCAGAAATGAGGACCTCCATCGAGACCTCAAGAGGGAATCAGTCAGCGAAGTGGCCAAGCAACATGCGATTAAATACGAACAGTGGCTTCATGAACACATGAATCCGGAAGTTCTTCGACCCCTAGACAACAGCAACGTCGCCCGGCGGCTTGATAGAACAAAACCTTTCGACCTTGTGATGTGACAATGTGACAAGTGTAGTGACTGAGTGTTCTCTTGAGTTACAGCCACTGGGCTAAAAACTCTACAAGCAGTTGAATTATATTATAGCAAACTAACTTGATGGGCTAAGCACAGTTGTTATGTTTCTGATATAACAAATATATCGACTACTAAAAGAAAACAAAACTACCGAAGTTAGGGAAGCCTTGGATTCGTGATTGAGTAGAAAAAAAATTCATGTCCTCCAAAATGAAAATTTCCACTACCATTTTGCGTTTCAGACATCAGGGAACATTTAGCGAATTTTCAAAGAAAATGAAGCTATTGCAATGGCTTCGAAATTTAAATAATATAAATTTTTGGAAATGTTCTTCATAGAAATCCGTTTCAGACCATTCTAAAACGATTCCTGAAATTTAACACTTTTTTATATGTATATATATATATATATATGTGTCACTCCAGACGATAACTCTCGATAGAATTGAGATAAACAGCTCAAATTTGCACAAAAAATCTATCCTGGCAATCGAAAGGCTAAGTTCGAAGATGGGCGAAATTGGCCTACTCTAAGGAGGGTTTTGGCGCATTTAAAGTGCGCAAAAATTACCCAAAAATCCCCAAAATGTTATTTTCCAACAAGTGACCCCTCATTTTAAAGGTTTTTGCACGCTGAACACGATGGTGGAATCGGATTTTAGATATCTTGATCCGTTCTCAAATTAGAGCATTTAAAGTGCGCAAAAATTACCCAAAAATCCCCAAAATGTTATTTTCTAACAAGTGACCCCTCATTTTAAAGGTTTTTGCACGCTGAACACGATGGTGAAATCGGATTTTAGATATCTAAATCCGTTCTTAAATTAGAGCATTTAAAGTGCGCAAAAATTACCCAAAACTAGGATAATCTTTAAACTCTTACCCCCCCCCCCCACCCCCTTAGAGTGGTCAGATTGAAAAATGTGAGAAGTATTAATTGAAGACGAGAGTTCGAAGCAAAAAAGGGGGAGGCAAACGATTAGTACAACTCCTTGAATTTCCCATTTGACATATAATTGTTATGATACCTTCATAGATAGACAAGTACCGGCCCACGTATTACTAGAAGGAAGACGAAAGAAAAAATCTATTTCAAATTATTCTATTTAGGTACTAACAGTAGGAGGAAGAAGGTTAGGTAGGTATCTTATCAATTTATTATCAGTATCATACGAATATTTGATATTCAAAGGTAGGTAGGTACTTAACATGATAAAAATAATATCAATGAAGAAGGAAGGATCTACCTACCTAGTAGAGCAAATCTTGAACTGGTTTTAGATACCAGGCCTGAAATCGTAGTCAAGAGGAAAGGCCATTCAGAAGGAACAAGGAATCTACTCATAACAAACGGTAGAATCAGGATGGACAAAACGTACAAATTAAAATAAATACGAAGAGAATATATATAGAAAACCAAATTTTAGACCGAAGTTTTCCTTTATTCAAAACCATAGCCATTAATTCGAATATTTCTTTGAAAATTCGCTCATTAAGTCATGCTGCATGACTGGTTTAAATGCTAGCTACCATCACCTCTTCTCCATCTACAACCTCACCTATCCAAGCCTCACCTCAGCCTTTCAAACCACCACACTTACTAAATCATGATCTTATTTCTTTCAAAAATTCGCTTAAAAAAAAAAAAAAACTCAAAAGTTCCAGTTCGATTTCTGTACAGTCTCGCATTAATATTGAAATGTTAATTTTTTAATAATTGAAGAGTGCTGTACCTAGAGTATTTTTCCAGAAAATTCCGCTATTGAGAACAGATAAAATATGTGAGTTTCTTCCGTCCTGATATTTTGGTTCCGTGTCTGTCTGCCTGTGGTAATTCCTTGTAATGCCCATAACTACCCAAAATAATGGCTGAAATGGGCTGAAATTTGAAGAGTGGGTGCGAGTTTGGTCACAGATGGTCCCATACCAAAATCATCGAAAAATTACTTTAACTTTCTTCTGCGCAAGCGCAAACGTGAAATACTTGGAACGCTCATTACTGCCCTAAATATCGTTGAAATGATATTTCGAGGGTCGATCACGAATGATACTTTGATAGTTCCTTATGAATTTCATTGAAATCGTAATGTAACTTTCGTCTGCGCATGCGCGAACATGAAATGTTGACCATTTCTTTGTAACGCCTCTAACTACGCGAAAAATATTCTTACATAGCTGACATTTTGAGGGTACACGCGGTTTGCATTGGAGGTGGTCCCATTTAAAAATCATGGAATTCGTTTGGTCTGCGCATGAGCAAACGTGAAATACTTGAAACGGCCATAATTACCTTTAATATCGTTGAAATGAGTTCAGATTTGGAGGGTCGATCAGGAATAATACTTTGGTATTTCCATATGAATTTCATTAAAATCGTAATGTAACCTTCGTCTGCGCATGCGCTTACATTAAGTGTTGACCATTTCTTATTAACGCTTCTAACAACGCGAAAAATAGTCGTAGAGAGCTGAAATTTTGAAGGTACGCGCGGGTTGGATCGCAGATCGCCCCTTATCAAAACGAACCTACCCAACTATTCTATAAGTTCATGTGACTGAAGTGAGGAAGCATTACTGCCTACACGAATTGGCAGACGTTTTTGTATAGCGTGGGCATTTCCGTTCAGGACAGTGACCTCTACACAAGGATTATCAATAGAGAGAAAAATGATCAGTTGTAGGAGAGTTGGCAGCGTTTTTCCCAAGCATAATATTAGCCAGTTAACAGTGTTAGTGATGGATTACCGATGACTAAGAAATCTATTCGTTCGATATATACAGACCGTAAATACTACGATTTACAATATTAACATATTTTCCCTACTCACTCTTCTGGCTTGCAATGATTGTGTGAATGAGAAGCATTTACTCCTGAGGGGGTGAGGGTCAGCAACATGAGTCAAGCTCGACTATAGGTGTTCCGACCTGAATTAAGATAGATCGCTCTTCCCTCGACCAGGCCTTCGCACTGTTGGACAGTACTGTAGTTTTTCTACTTACTTCCGCCAGCAGGAGAGAGCCTTGGTTTTCCACCTACGACCTTTTTCCCCTCCGTCCACGCACTGTTTTTCCTCCCATTCTGTCGAACAATCAACCCCACCACCCATCGTTATCCCTCACAAACGTTTATTGTTCTGTTCTGAAGCTAAAATCGGATAACTTCAAGTAAAGAAAAACACACTCCAACGGCTGCCCCATGAGAATTGTTTGTATACCAGTCACTAGTCTCATCTTTTCCTCCGACCACCAGGGACCCACCATCACGTTATCGTCATCAACCTAGGATTACAGTAAGGCCGGGAAATTGTATCATTACTGAATGATAAGTAATGAAAATATCAACGAATATACCTTAAAAACTATGCCAGCGACCTAGATTTTACAAAGCCATGTGAGTAGGTATAAGTTTGTCGATCACGGCCAAACAAATCATCCAGATTAAGTGAACATTTGGGAATAGGTCCTACTTGGATTCAGTGACCATCGGAAGTTGAAAACTGACGGGTGGGGAGTTCGTGGGTCCCTAATGGGGCGTTACCGAAGATGGGCGTGGTGGAAAAATGCATAATATTTATATAACTGTATTTGCTGAACGTTAGAGAGCTTATATTTCGACTCAGGTCATGACATTTTTGTCGTATCTGTTTGTATAAATGATATATGTGTAGGTATGTGTGCTTCGGTAGGTCGATATCTACCGTGAAAAACTACCCTACCGAATCTGGTTCTTACGCTAATTATAGCAGCTCAGTGATATATTATACTGAAGGAACAAGAAAATCCTCTGTACAGGAAAATAATAAACCGTTCTGTAAGAATTTGCAGCGTTTAGCCTTTTTTATTTTATTTGAAAATACGGCACAAAAGTTTACTCACAAATTATGAGACTGAATCACAATCGGGAGCTTGCGTGATAACCTATATAAAACTATACGGTTAGAAACTAGCAAAGATTCCTGTAGGAAACCACCAAGTAGGATACTATCCGACTGGCTTCGTGGAGTGAATAATATTATTCGTCATCAGCTTATCACCGTGTATACTGAAATTGAAAATCATGGAGCTCAAGAATTTCTGCAAATGCTAAAAAGAATCATACCTACATTGTAAGGAGGCTATATACCACCCACATTTTAATGTTTTTTCTTCGAGAATATCTTTTGAAAAAGTATCATCCAGTAAAAGGGTCGTGTTTGTGATTCAGATCCGAACCGCTGTGTTTAGGTCACCAACCGGGTTCGAAAGTTGTATGTATGCTTGAATAAGATATCTGGAGCAAAACCCCACAAAAGCCTCCCATCCTACTCAGAAGCCCCTGATCCAACGTTTTCTCAAAGACTATGTAAGATGTTGCGGGACAATGTGTAGGCTACACTGTCAGTTCCACATCAGCACCCCCTGGGCTTCATCATGTTAATGGAGAATTACTAATCCTCGAGTACGGCTTGAGAGTTGAGGTGAAGCTCCTCCCTCACCGTCACCAACTCCTCTCACTTGTCCTTACCAAGCTAATCTATTTACCTATCCCGCGAGAACGGAAGGGGTTGATTTATATCAGCCCGCCATCCACTCGGGTTTCCTGTCACTCGTTCCATTGATACGTGCCCGGAGGGTACTCTGAGACGAAATGTTGACAACTAAACTTCCGAGTTCATTTGGATCAGTCGGTTCCAAGTTGATCAACAGTTGGAGAGCATTCAATTGTTATACCAGCGATTTATCGTTCAACCAAAATCTATAGCAAGTTACATTGTATTGATACAGGAGAGCAAGGTAAGTTGCGTGAACATGTCGTTCTAAAGCATATGAAGTATTCAACGTTTTCTGTCTTGTGAATGAATCGATCATGTAGTTCACAGAACATCGTCAGTATTATAAGTATGATAGATATCGACTATGTTTCTACAACTAGTACTTTAACGAAGATTCACAGGTGAAAAATATTCTTTCGCTTTTATATTTTTACTACTCTGCGGTTGCTAGTTACGAGGGATTATTGAAAAACATTCAAAGTCTCACTCACGAGGAGCAAACTCACGAAACACCATTGGGTCACCTCCTGAAGGAAATGTGTTGAAATCCAGATTTGCATTCCAATTTTGGTTTATTATTTTCAATAATGAATCTTTAGAATCGAGCACGGAAAAATAAAAATCCCCCCCCCCCCCCCTCCAACAAAATTTGATAGTTTCCGTTTCAAGGTACGTAGAATCCGAAAATGGAATACAAGACGCTACAAATTATTACACATTGGTTTATTATTCACCTGTTCAGATGCCCCTTCTGCGTAGATCACAGCTTTCTGTGGTCAATACCTACCCTCGTGCCCCCCCCCCCACCCCCCGTCACCCCTTTCAGCACCAGGAAAGGCCTAAATCGAGTACGAGAACCGTCCCGGGAATTAAAGTTTCATAAAAATACACGGGATTAAATAGTTCAATAATTTATTTATTTGTGTTATTCATGAAGCATAACGTTTGTTCAAGTTCCAGAAGTACCACTCAATAAATCGCAAAAGATCCATTATTATTCAAATGAAAAATTCACAATCAGGTTGACGAAGCTTTTCGGTGCAAACGAACGGCTGGTCGTAAAATGATCCGGGTGGGCTCAAAAAATTGTTTTGTTCAAGATCAGTTTAAAAACTTTTTTTTCAAACTGTGCTAAGTCCTTGTCACATGGGTTTATTATTATATTAGACATACCTAAAAAATCCTGGAAAAACATTTATTATTTCTTTCACGTTCAATTACTGAAATAGCTGTTGATGGTTTTCACGATTTTTTTTTAAATCTTTGATCATTGATAGTGTCGTTTATCCTGATTCACCCGTTGATACTACTTCTAGTGTTATTATACAAGTTTATGGTCTCCAGCTGCTGTTTCTACAATATTAATCATCCCATTCAATAGTGTTTCTACAATAGTGGTGTCATCTTCTTGGTGTCCTCTTATGGTGCCGCCCAGCTTAATTTTCTTGAGGATTTTCATTTTCTTCTTTGGTGGTACGGCGTCAGGGTATGAAGAATTGATTTCCACAAGCTCCTCATCCGGTGTGGTGGAATCTAGCGAATCGTCAGATGCATATATTCAGTCGGCATGAAATCAGGGTCACGGCATGAATCATCCGAATCTAAATCGTGATTCGGAGAGGATGATTCGGAAAGCTTATCATTTTCCATAAGGAAATTCGACTGAAGTTGTTCAAAGTTATTGTTTGTTTCTCGCCAAGTACTTGCAGAAGCTTGATCACAGTGAAAATTGGTAGTGTGAATTGGTAGGGGTGTATGGGTTTGATTGTTTGAATAGGAATCATGAATCCCCACATTCCCATAATAATAACTGTCCATTTCTAGATATCCACGTGATATATCCGTTAACGCAGCGGGCTCCTCTGACACATAGCTGTCGCGTAATACATTGGTAACTTTCACAGGTTGTTCTGAAATAGGAGATATCGGCCCAGGAATATCATAATGATCGGCAATAGGAATGTTTGAAACTGAGAAGGTTTCAACCATCTTATGAATGCTGAACGTATGGACATTGTGTTTCTTCCCAGGAACGTCGTTATTTTTATTTAATGATAAAGCAACAAGCTGCTTACCTCGTGAGGTCATTTTTCAGCGTATCAATCGTCCACTCTTGATGCTAATTGAAAACCGGCCGAAACAAAATTATTTGAATCACACGACGTGATAAGGCTAGAAAATTAAATTCTTCTTAGAATAGTAATAATTATTCTCGGGCACTTTTTCAGGACGAGCGAAATGGATGTAATTGAATGTGGGGAAAAGAAAAGGCAAAAGCTTGAAGAGGACGGACAGCTAGCTGTTTCGCCAAGTTACCATGGCAAGTGCAGCTGTGTTTGCGGAGTTACTGCAAGTATTGTAGGGACGCCAATCTTAGAACCAACTCTCTGTTACAGTAAATCCAATTATTTAGCGTTTCAATTTGCAGTAAACGCCACGAACGTATTGCATTGCCAAGCTTCATTGCAGTAACTCCATTTGCTAAGCTATATCGCCGTAACTCCAGTAAAGTGAGCTGGAGATACTGCTTTCAAGCTTAGCAACATGGAGTTACTGCATTTAAGCTTGGCAAAACCCAATAACTGTGGCGCTTGCTGCAAAATCCTTAATCGATTTTGACGGGAAAACAAGGTTTTTCCGCACATTTTCTCTCACATTACGATAGATTACATACCTACAAACCTCAAGAGCGTTCTAACTCCAAACCGCCAAAAAGTGGAGTTACTTCACTCTTGCTTAGCACGGCAGAACAAGACTCGCGACTCGCGACCCGTTGTACACTACGAATAAGTGTGAAAAAGGAGACTTCTGCTGATAAAATTAAGCCATTTAACCACTTTTCCCCATGAACACTGGCGAAAATTTAAGTGTCAATAGTGTTATTGTGCGAAAATTGGGATAAGGCGTTTTACCTTCAAAAGTTTACTTTTTTTTGGCTTCAGATTTAGGATCAGACGAATCTGCAAAAATTGCAAGGCGTTTCTCCTTCAAATGTTTGCTCAGCTTGTTTAGCGATGAGGTTTTTTTATCTTGAAAAATATAATTAGGTTATCCTGACTTGTAGAGTTGAGGTGTTTTACCTTAAAAAACAAGAGGTCGGTAACACTCTTGTTTTTGAAGGTGAATCGCCCTACATGATAGTTAAGGCGGTTCACCTACAAAAACATGGCAAAAAAATCAATTCGATTTGATTTCCCCGCCATAAGTAGAGTTTTTGGTTTCAAAATCGATTTTTTTTCGATTTTTTCGATAATTGTGTCAATTCAAGCATTATCGATGTGTCTCTAAAAATTGGGTTCGATAGCACAAACTGGATGGGAAATACAGCCTGATTTATATAGAAAACTTAAAAAGCGATTTCTGAAATAGGTGGTTTTCGGAGATAAGGCGTTTTTGCTTCAAACGGCAGTGTTGGCAGAAACCTCGCTCTGTAATGAATAATATGGGATAAAAATTCGTATCCTCATTCCACACAGCAACTAAACATTTGTACGTCAGTAAAAATACTGGACAGAGGTTGTTGGGTCACTGGAGGGGTTTACTTAATCTGACTGCTTTTTTTCTTGTAGTGGGAAAAAATTACTCTTGTATGTGAAAGCGTAAGTCTTTAGCGATTTATTGGAACGAGATGCTAACGAAAGTGGCTAAGGAGTGGGAGAGCTGAGATTGATGGATAGGCTACCGAACACAACATGGCAGTCCCAGCCCTCTCTCGCATTGCGCATCCCCTGAAGGTGGGTGTAACTTCATTTGCTCGATAACGTTATATTGAATTATATAATACCCTTCAATGTCGTTAGCTTTGACAGGGCGTCACGTCTCGACTAAAACACCCGTCTGCCTGTCCTACAGCTTTTTTCCCCTCTGAGCAATAATCCTGATCGGACTCCTCTAACGAGGGCTTCAGAGAAGACGGCAAATATTTATTTGACATTTACTCAAATTTTTAGAAGTCTTGAAGGATTCCTCCAAAACTTTCTTCTTACCTATTGAACCCATTGATTATCTAGCATGACGTACCAGCTAGATTGCTATCAGGTCGCCATTATTAGTTATCCCTGTTTTGTGTATGGTCTATCTACGAATACGTATCGTACCGTACTCTCGTACTCTTATCGTAATACTTCTGAAGAAATCAGCCTAGTTGTCACACTCCTTATGTTCGTAAATGAGCTATCCTTAACTCATCAATCATAAAATATCTATGTCTGCCAGTTTTTCCAATATAAACTCATGGACTCTTGCTTGCTTGCATTAGCGTTGATAATTTGTCGAGTGTACAACCATCGCAAGGGACTTCCGCTGGACGGTGTGAGATTAATATCGTACGACAATATTATTATATTTACAGCAACTTCCATCCAATCAGTAACTTGCATGCTTTATCTGCATTCCTTATCCCCTATGATCTATTCCGTTAACAACAGATTCGGTCATTTGAGCAGTGAATCTGAATTATATTACGGAACACATTCACTGGAGTACGAACTGGAGAGCGTATAACTTTTTATTATACTCGCACACGAATCAAATGGAGCGGAGAATGTGCATATTTATTGCTTTGTTTGCGCTGGCACACCCGCGGTCGGTCGGTGCGTGATAAATTTGCACGTGTTCGGCCCCTAACTGTGTTTGTCACAGATTAGGAAAATTCGTATCTCGTTCTCCTTTTTCCCTGGGTTTTCATTACTGTTGAGAGTATGAGGCCGGTAGGTTAACGGCATGAAGAAGAAATCTGAATGAAAATATCCATAGAACAATTAATCAAGTGGTGAAATGTTAGCGGTAGCGAGGTAGGTACTCCGCGAGTCTTTCGTAAGAAACTATGAATGAGTGAGATATAGAATAACGAAAACAGGAGATAATTTTAAATACTAGCACCCAGTTCTGAGAGGAGATTGTTTCCGATAATTCAAAAGATAAAATAAATAATATTAGCCATTTGTAAGCAAAGATAAATAATATGCTAACAGGTTGATCCACCTAATTTTCGAATGGATAACAAACAAACCAACAAACACTACACAACACAACATTTATTATACAAATAATTGCTATCATGACTCAGGTATGCATCACGTGATTAAGGTACGCATCGCGCGGCCCAACCCAAGGAGCACAACGGTATAACCCTTGGAGGAATATCCGATGGGTTTCATCGTGCTGTGGTGAGTCAGTTGGTATTTGCTGCTGTCGTTCGTAGGCGACGTTTCGAGATAATTTTTTCATAAAAGTTAGCAATATGACAAGAATAACGTGTAAAAGTTTGATACCAATTAGAATATAAATGAGTTCAGAAAAGGTACATGAGTTTGAAAAACGGTGTCTACCAGTGAGTCTTCATGACTTCATTAAGACTTCATAATGACTTCATAATTCAGGCAAAAGTTATCGCGAACTTTTTGATACAAGTAAAGCTGGGTTCACATTGGCGCGTAATTGACGTAAGCACGCAAAACATAAACGCGTACTAATTGAATTTGATTGGCTCATCAGGTTTACGTTCTTTATGGGTGACGACTTTTGAACCAGACTGTCCAACATCAAAACGATGGTGTTATGCAACAAGGTTCTAAGCGACAGTTTTCTAATATTTTCGAGGAATGAATTTGAAGTTTTTGGTCAAGTGTCACGTTTCTAGGGCGTTGTGCTTCAACCTTGAGGTTGAGGATATCACTAACAACTCACTTTGAAGTGTCAAATTTGAAAATAATTCATTGGTTTAGCGATTAGAGTGTCTGTGGCACATAGACTCTTGGGCTAAGCGTCATTCACAATTTCACAACATGGATCTAAGCGACATTTTTTGGCTTTTGATTGCGTAATACAGTGTCCCAGGATTGTTGTTTACGCCACCCGTAGGAAACACAGGTAAAAAATTAAATATCTTGGAGAATTTCTCAAAGAAAAAAAAATTCAATAGTTAGTGCACCGCTGCACCATTGACAAGAAGTAAAGTATGTACTTATATTCTGAGGGGGGGAAAAATAAAGTTTGAAAAAAATGACATTCAAAATTTACCTAGTTGCTGATAACCAGAAAACGTGCCAAAATATAAGTTGTATACGCGTAACATTATAACAATAGTAATAGGTAATAAAAAAAAGCACTTTATGGTGATTTTGGCTGTAGGGATCACCACTGTTGTGATACGACTGCCGGGGTTAGCACTGTGGTGAATGGCTGGTAAGCCTGGGATGGGCGAGGGTATGAGGTAGTGGGAGATGTGCTCCAAAGGATACCACCACACCGGTTCTACAGGAAGGCTTCACCAGGCAGGTTACACCACACTGCAAGATCTTTTAGAAAGCAGTTGCTCGGAAGGTTCCACCACGCGGGTTATACCATTAAGGGTAAATGTCACGGATTTTAGTAAGAAATATTTTCAATAGATGGCAGCACCGTCGGGGGAAATCCAATATTCGATTTATCTCTTGAACGGATCAACCGATTTTCAATCTGTAAAGTGTTCTGTAATCGTTATAAACAACCACAAGTGCGTACATTCAGTTTTGAATTTTAAAATTTTTTTTTCATGGAGTTCCCGAGATTGTTTTACTCAATTTCAATTTTTTTGGAAAAAGCAACTAGTACTTTTGTAGGAAAAAATCGAAGAATCCAAATCCGTTTTCAGATTGAAAATCGGATCATTAGATCGAACGGCATCTGGGAAAATCACTATAACAATAGGGGCCTATTGTTAGCCCTCTAATCCTCTGGGGGGGCTCCACCCCTAGGTTGGTGCGTCGTTGACTTTCTACTTTCACCTGGTGAGAGTCTACCAGGGTCCTGGGGAAATTTTCTAGAACCAGGGGTCTGGGGAGTTGGTGGATATCCAGGTTCATTATATCTAATAGTTGGACTTTTTTCAACAAGGTAAACCGAAATTACTGATATAATGCCGTCGAATTATTCTCAGCAGTATTGGTAATAAGCTTTTTAAAAATTGCTCGTCTTCAAACTCATCCTTCTGTTTGGCAGTAAGAACATTTTGGCGAAATTTGGAATTTCCCAGGTTTTTGACTAAAAAAAAATGAATTTAGGGAGCTTAACCTTCGTTACAACCTCAATTCTTCACTCTTCGGTCAAAATCAACTTATTATTCGGTCTTCTCGCACTAACAAAACGCTGCAAATCCCTGCACAACGGTTTATTATTTTGTATAGAATACCCTTCCGTTACAGATCACAGCTCTATGTATAGATAACCCGTCTATATAATTTATGATATGCACTATTCTATACATATAATGTAGATCGCAGACCCTCCGTAGGTTAGTACCTAACCCCGTACACGTTTATTTGTTTATTTGTTTTAATTACACGGGCAACTTGCCCAATTTACAATGAGTAAATGCATTATGAAAACCAAAAAAAGATTAAAATCAAACAGAAATATACACTATAAGAAGGGTATGTACATAAATGGAAATGATACCGAATAGTCCGCACTAGAAATAATATCAAACTAAAGAAGAAACCTGGCTTGCCTCTTGAAAAACAGCTCCCCAGCACCCAGCAGATCCACATCCCCAGAGAGACTCACAAGGCGGTTAAATTCCCTCTGACAACGGTTGAGAGGACCACCGAACAGATAATTCGCCGAAACCGTCTTAACCCTTTGACTCTCAATGGGACAAATCGGGACATTTCTCACTTAAAAAATCCTATCGGGACGAAAATTGCATAGATTCCAATCATTCAACGTCCCAGTTGTTCGTTAGGATCCCACCAACGCGAAGATACCTCAAACTGCCGCAAGAGTTCACCCCAAGTGGACCAGGACCCATTCTTATCAGTTGCGGCGTGGTTTTCTCTTCAGATTGGTGGTAGTGAATTGCGCCAGTTTCGGAAGGACCTCTAGGGCTGAATTTTCGTGTTTTTGCATCGAAACCTGTTTGACCTGTTAGTAAATCTACCCTACTAACTAGGAAAACTGTAAAAAGTTGCTGTCCCGGGGGTTCTGGGTACTGATATTGCTTATTTATTTTTACCTGTTATCAGTGTGGGCTGTTGCATGATTTATGTTCAACCAACGTTATATTCCACCAATTTAGGCAACAGTACCATTCACTGTAGTTTTGTTCTTGCTAATAATGTTTTACTAAGTACCGACACGACATAGTACCATACATAACTACGTAGTTACCATGAAATGGTTATTTATAGCTACTGGGACAAGTTCTGTCCCAGTTGTATACCAGAGTCCACCAGTGGGTAGGTTGCATGGTGGCTGTTACCTCAGTGCCGCTTGCTTATCGCTTCCCGTTTCTCGCAATCGTAATCTAAGCGCCCAATATCGTTGTTTTCGGCGACTATGGACCTGTGTGCCGCTTGCTCCGAGACCCTCCTACAAGCAGATCTTCTGCAATGTACGGGGAAATGTGGAGGTAAATACCACTACTCATGTTGCTCTCTTAGAGAAACTACCTTTCGCAAAATGAATAACGATAATAAAAGCTCCTGGAAATGCATAAAATGCAAGGGCGTAAAGAAGGACGCACCTGCTGATCAGGCAAAACCTGAGACCGATCAGAAAAAACCGGCGGATCAGAAAAAACCGATGGATCAGAACTTGGTTGGTGACCATCAACAACCAATCGACCTACTGTCTATAGGAAAGATCCTGACCGAGCTCAACTCTAAGATGAATACTCTCCTGCCGGTCCAAGACCAGATCCGCGAACTTCATGAAACCGTGAACGGCATAAAGTCTCATTTTGATGTTTTCCTCTCGCAAGTGAACGCGTGTCAAGAAGAAATTGCGCGCATAAAGAATGAAAATGCCACACTCAACGAGAGGATGATATCTCTCGAGATGAAGATCGACAATCTTGAAATGGAAAAACGGAAATCCATGATCGAAATTCGAGGTATTCCTGAAACGAAGGAAGAAGACTGCGTCGAGATCATTAAAGCCGTTGCCGAGAAACTAGACATGAATGTGTCCCCCAAAGTCGCCTATCGCATTGGAAAAGAAAAAAACGCTGCAAATCCCTGCACAACGGTTTATTATTTTGTATAGAATACCCTTCCGTTACAGATCACAGCTCTATGTATAGATAATCCGTCTATATAATTTATGATATGTACTACTCTATACATATAATGTAGATCGCAGACCCTCCGTAGGTTAGTACCTAACCCCGTACTCGTTACTAGGTACCTACCTAAATCACGAGTTAAATGTTGCTAAAATAATTCTGCCGATGACAAACAGTACCTAACAAAAAGAAACACACACAATGAAGTTCTGAAAAGAAATTGTTGATGAGGAGTGAAAAAAGTTGCAAAAGTACCTACCAACAAATCCAGCCCCTTCTACGTAGATGGTATAATGAACCGTTGTGTAATAATTCAAGTTTCACTACCTACCAACAAACTCCAACAGAGCCATCATTTTTCAAATGAAATAATATCACAGAACAACCAACTCGACTTCATACTCCGCCAATATAATCAGGTGATCCCTACCAATGATTGGCCGTATTCACAAATTCCTATTGTGGGCGCGTCTCTGGTTACGAGATCTGGCTTGAATTGTATACAATTTCATTCACACTGGAGTCGAAAATGCCTGTCGGTGCAAACTTCGGGGCCTTACTGTGAACGAACGGCTGGACGTACGATGCTCCGGATGGTCTTAAAAAACTCGCAAGTTCAAGAACTATTTAAAACCGTAAAAATATTCACGTAAAAAAAAATGGTATAGGCGTTTTGAAAATTTCAACCCCTATTTTGAACCCCTTAGAGATGACTCACAGTAACGTCGAGCTTCGAGGACCAACTAGACAGCGAACGGAACCTATAGCCCGAATTTCATCAATTTTCTTTCATGGTAACTAAGAAAAGTGGCCCGTACGGCGTGCGGCGTACGGTGTACGGCGTACGGCGTACGGCGGACAGACAGAAATATTTTTATTGCAGTTTTGGATTCTACATACCTTGAAACGTAAACCATCAAATTTTGAGGGGGGGTAAGAATTTTTTTTTTCATGCTCGATTCCAATGGTTCATTATTGAAAATAATAAACCAACAGGATCGCCCTCGAGCTATATTAGCAGCCATCGAAAACCCGAGGATGAAGGAGGAATTAATTCGTGCGTCGAGGAGGATGAAAATCAACGCCTCCACCGTGGTTGGTTCCTGGCCGAATATCCCGATATTCATCAACGAGAATTTGACTGCATATCGCAAGAATTTGCTGTTCCTGGCTCAACAACGAGCAAAAGAGGTCAGTTGCAAATATGTGTGGGTGTCGAATGGAAGAATCATGGCTCGTCGAGCAGAAGGTTGCAAGACCGTAAAAATACTTAGTCCAAGTGATGTATTACGTTTATAATATATCTACTACCATCGTAACTGCAACTCCGAACACCACAACGAACACCCCATCCGCGATCAATGAGATTTTGAATTCACCACTACTAAACAATAATACCTGCCTCGCCTACAGTTGTTTTGAATCCTATGCTAAGGTTATAGATTATCAAAAAAATCTCTTGTTTTTACATCTAAATATTAAAAATGCGATCCAGACTTCATAATTTTAACTGAAGTTTGGCAAAGTTTATGTATGGTACCTCCTGCTCTCCCTAACTATAATGTGTACTACACCACTAACCCCATTAATCGTAATGATGGTGTCATTGTGTATTGCAAGTCATGTTTGGCATGTGAAGTAAATGAACTCAAGCTAAATGATGTATCAGCTCTATCCGTTAAATTCAATATTTCTAACGAAAACTACCATTTATTAGCCCTATATAGATCATGGTCTTGCGAATCTGTGAATGACTTTTTGGACGCATTGGAAACGTGCTTGAAACATGTAAATGCGCAGCATGCACTGCTGATCGGCGATCTCAATATTGACCTGTTAAGTTCTGATGCAAATCAGGAACTATATTCGGAAATTCTGTTTTCTTTGGGTTACGATAATCTAATTAACATCCCCACGAGAGTTCAAGGGGATTCTAAAAGCTGTTTAGATCACATAGCTGTAAAAAGTACTCATGAGGATCTCGTGCCTGGTGTCGTTGAGTCCAGCATCACGGACCATTTCATAACGTTACTCTCTATACCAATGAGGGACCGTAGAAGTAGGGACTGTTGTGCAGAGATCAAAACTCGCCACTTAAATTTTGACTTGATGAATGAAAAATTCAGTAAAACGGATTGGAATCCAGTAGTAGAGCTCAATGATACGAATGAAGCCACTAACCTGATGATATCTATGATAACAAAGATAGTTGATGAGTCTACATCCATAAAGTCGTTCAAACCTAAATATAAGAAACTAACCCCATGGATAACTGATGGTATAATTACATCTATACGAAAAAGAGACGAATTGAAAATAAAATCAAGACAACAACCCTTCAACAAATCTCTGGACAACTATTATAAAAATTATAGAAACAAGGTTAACCAAATAAGGAGAGCTGCTAAATTCAATTATTATAACGGAAAGCTTGACAAAGCCGACAACCTTAAACAGCAATGGAATGTATTAAAAGAAATTATGTATGGTGCTAAAACCTCCAATACGATCCCACTTGTCCCCGAAATCATAAAAAATAATAATGTCAAGCTAGTCGAGGCAAGAAAAATAGCATGTGAAAACTTGAACAAATATTTCGCGCAAGTGGGGGTCCAAATGGCTGAAAAAATTAAAAACAAACCTTCATATGAAGCTTACAATTCCGATATAATACAGGAATCAAAGGCCTTCAGTATTCCCGAGATCACAACTGAGAACATAATAGGTATTGTGAACCAGATGAGAGGTAATTCGGCCCCAGGTTTGGATGGCATCTCTCCTAAAGTAATTAAGTCTTCCGTAAAATATTTATGCGAACCCATAAAACATATTTTCAATTTAAGCATACGATTCGCTGTCTTTCCCGACGCATTTAAAGTTGCAAGAATCATCCCGATTTACAAAGGAGGTAAAAGGGGCGAGCTGGGAAATTATAGACCTATTTCTCTTTCAAGTGTATTATCCAAAATCCTGGAAAAGTGGGTCAATCAATGTTTATACAACTATTTGGAAACACAAAACTTATTATCAAGCAGGCAGTACGGATTCAGGAAGGGTCGGGGTGCGGATGATGCCATTTACGAGATTTCATGCGACTTACATCAAATAAGAGATCAAAATAAAAAAGGACTACTAATCTTTCTTGACATGGCGAAATGCTTTGACTCAATTGATCGAAATATCATGGTGAGAAAGCTGGATGAAATAGGTGTAGATGATAGGAGCTTGTCTTGGTTCAAAAACTATCTGGCAAATAGAAGGCAGGTTGTGGATGTTGACTCGGTGACCAGCCAGGAGATAGCGAACAACTGCGGAATAATACAAGGCAGTACGCTAAGTAGTACCTTGTTCCTCGTGTATATAAACCATGTCGCAAATCTGTCCAATAGTTGTAGAACCTATCTCTTTGCCGATGACACTACCTTGCTGATTACGGGCGAATCATGGGATGACGTATATTCGAAGGCCAATGTAACGATAAACAATCTGCAATCTTGGTTCGACAGTAATCTCCTAACTTTAAACTCCAGCAAAACAAAATACATGGAATTCGGCACAAGAGACCAAGATGTAAGACAAATTGTGATCCACAGGTGCACAGATTGTTGTTGTTGTGACTGTTTACCGATTGAGTCGGTAAGTAGCCAGAAATATTTGGGGGTCGTTCTGGATGAGAATCTCCGATGGGAACCCCACATAAAAAACATCTCAAATAAACTCAGGAAATTTACAACGGTATTTTACAGAGTAAGAAATGTTCTGCCGGAGAAGAAATTGAAATTAATATTTGACACCTTGTTTCAATCGGTGCTCCAATACGTTATTCATGTTTGGGGATCGGCCACGACCAGCATTCTCTCAAGCATTATAACACTCCAAAAAGCGGTGTTAAAAGCTCGTTTCGGTCTCCCACGAAGATTCCCGTCCGACAAATTATACCAACGTTCCAGAACTTTTACAGTAAAACAGCTTTTTTGCAAGAACCTTCTAATGTACTACCACAAACATCCCGATATACTAATGCCAGCTATCTCCCACGAACACCATACGAGATATGAATTGCTAGGAAATGCCATCAATCCCAGAGCCCGAATTCAGTTGACCACACGTAGCCCGATGTATATTTTATCTGTACTGCACAGGTACCTTGATCATGACCTAAAAAATCCCCAAAGCTATTCCAGACCAACATACAAAACGAAGGTATTTTCATTCCTCATAAAGCATGGTCCAGGTGCGATATGCAGCTTCATGGCCAGCCGATATGTATAACATGTTCCGATCCAGCCGCAAGAATGTATCATCTATGTACAGGTATCTACAGTTAGTTTTCTTTTTATACGCACTGAGGTCCTTTCACATCCTTCGGCGGCGGACAACACCCCCTTTAGCGATACAGACTCCAGTCTAGTGCTAAGGGGTATTGACGCCACACACTCAATTTTTTGTTAAATTTGTGTATCTAGAAGTTGTACCTCTATTTCTTTGTCTTTAAGTATTTCATTCATTTGTACAATTTTGTCAATAAAATCCATTCTCTCCCTCTCTCTCTCTCTCTCTCTTCTTAGGCTCGGCCGTCGGAGGCTCGGCCAAGGCCTTATGTTTTCATTTTTGTACTTATTACACGAATCTGTCAGAAAAAGTTGAAATTTCTGCTCCTTCAGGCAGTTGAGTATGTGTGTGTACGAATTTATGTGAACTGCCATAACTCATTACCCAATGGTCCAAATTGGCTCAAACGCTTATGGTAGTTCGGGGTTAGGTCTTAGTTGGTCCAACTGGAATTTCGTCGCTTTCGGATCAGTAGGTACTGTGGTGTTCGGCCTTTTTCGGCGTATCTATGTGTTGTGTTCATGCATCATGTACCTATCTACAGGATTCAATAATAGGAGTGAACTGCTAAGGCGGTGTGGAATAACTAAACAATATAAATGGAATAAACAAAACAAATGGAAATAAAACTAATTTTTACTTTCAAAAATGTATTACAATATTTCTGAATTTATACAACTGCTTATGTATAGAACAAAATAATCCTTAGACCCTCAATTGGGTTGGATAGATGAGAGCAGTCTAACAAATTGGACAGATTTGGGAAATAATTGGTATTCATCTGGGACAGAATTAGGAGCCATGCACCACAACTGGGATTACTTTGTCCCACCCCATCATACAAATCTGCAATTGGGATACGTGTGGGAGAGCATATTCAAACCAATGGGACAGAACTGGGACATCAATGGTAAACAACTGGGACAAAATTTGGTGACATACTCCATCACCGGGACATGTTTTGTCCCGCCCTGTAAAATTCACCCAAATGATCCCAATGACTCCAAATTTGGTCTGTGGCACCTCAAAGCTCCTTTCTATCGATTTCATCAAGAAAATCTTCGCAAATTCTTTTTTCTCAAAACTGGTACCTAGTCAAAGGGTTAAGAAGGAATGTCTGCGTAAATCTGGTCGCATAGGGTGGGGCATGCATGAAAACTCAATGCAGCGAGGAGCTCGGGGCAATCAATTCTGTTCCAGATGATCCTGTGAATGAACCTCACATCCGCCAACTCCCGACGCCGTTCCAAAGAGTCCAACCCCGTCAACCGCATCATTTCTGCATTGTCAAATTCAACCCACCTGTTTCCCATCTTGAAGGAGACGTATCTGAGGAAGCGACGTTGAACTCTCTCAATCATCTCTTTCGCATTTATATAGTAGGGTGACCATACTATAGATGCGTTTTCCAGAATTGGTCGGACCAGAGCGGAATATAGCGAGGTCAAGGCCAAAGGATCCGAAAACTCCCTCGTGCTTCTCTTTATAAATCCAACAGTCTTCATGGCACGCGAACAGACATCCTCTATATGCTCTGAAAAGGTCAAGCGACTGTCGAATAGAACCCCCAAATCCTTTACAGTCACCCTTCGATCAAGAACCCTACCATCAATTGAGTAGCAGAAGTTCATAGGTGAAGTAGACCTCGTGAAAGACACTACGGAGCACTTGGCGATGTTCAAGAACAATTCGTTCCGGGTGCACCAGCTGTGGAGGGCCGCTAGCGAAGATTGAATCCGTTCCAAGTCACAAACCACGTTACTAGGTACCTACCTAAATCACGAGTTAAATGTTGCTAAAATAATTCTGCCGATGACAAACAGTACCTAACAAAAAGAAACACACATAATGAAGTTCTGAAAAGAAATTGTTGATGAGGAGTGAAAAAAGTTGCGAAAGTACCTACCAACAAACTCCAGCCCCTTCTACGTAGATGGTATAATGAACCGTTGTGTAATAATTTACCGTTGAGTAATGATTTACCGTAGTAATAATTTACCCATCAATAATACTTCAACGTTTATTCAAGTTTCACTACCTACCAACAAACTCCAAAAGAGCCATCATTTTTCAAATGAAATAATATCACAGAACAACCAACTCGACTTCATACTCCGCCAATATAATCAGGTGATCCCTAGCAATGATTTCATCTCCGCCAAATTTCCTATTGTGGGCGCGTCTCTGGTTACGAGATTTGGTTTGAATTGTATACAATTTCATTCACACTGGAGTCGAAAATGCCTGTCTGTGCAAACTTCGGGGCCTTACTGTGAACGAACGGCTGGACGTACGACGCTCCGGATTGTCTTAAAAAACTCGCAAGTTCAAGAACTATTTAAAACCGTAAAAATATTCACGTAAAAAATGGAATAGGCGTTTTGAAAATTTCAACCCCTATTTTGACCCCTTAGAGATGACTCATAGTAACGTCGAGCTTCGAGGACCAACTAGACAGCGAACGGAGCCTATAACCCGAATTTCATCAATTTTCTTTCATGGTAACTAAGAAAAGTGGCCCGTACGGCGTACGGCGGACAGACAGAAATATTTTGGTTTATTATTTTCAATACCTAATGAACCATTGGAATCGAGCATGAAAAAAAAAATTCTTACCCCCCTCAAAATTTGATGGTTTACGTTTCAAGGTATGTAGAATCCAAAACTGCAATAAAAATATTTCTGTCTCTCCGCCGTACGCCGTACGGGCCACTTTTTTAGTTACCATGAAAGAAAATTGATGAAATTCGGGTTATTGGTTCCGTTCGGCGTCTAGTTGGTCCTCGAAGCTCGACGTTACTGTGAGTCATCTCTAAGGGGTTCAAAATAGGGGTTGAAATTTTCATAACGCCTATACCATTTTTTTACATAAATATTTTTACGGTTTTAAATAGTTCTTGAACTTGCGAGTTTTTTAAGACCATCCGGAGCGTCGTACGTCCAGCCGCTCGTTCACAGTAAGGCCCCGAAGTTTGCACCGACAGGCATTTTCGACTCCAGTGTGAATGAAATTGTATACAATTCAAACCAAATCTCGTAACCAGAGACGCGCCCACAATAGGAAATTTGGCGGAGATAAAATCATTGGTAAGGATCACGTGATTATATTGGCGGAGTATGAAGTCGAGTTGGTTGTTCTGTGATATTATTTCATTTGAAAAATGATGGCTCTTTTGGAGTTTGTTGGTAGGTAGTGAAACTTGAACAAACGTTGAAGTATTATTGATGGGTAAATTATTACTACGGTAAATCATTACTCAACGGTAAATTGTTACACAACGGTTCATTATACCATCTACTAGAATTATTTTAGCAACATTTAACTCGTGATTTAGGTAGGTACCTAGGAACGAGTACGGGGTTAGGTACTAACCTACGGAGGGTCTGCGATCTACATAATATGTATAGAATAGTACATCATATTATATAGACGGGTTATCTATACATAGAGCTGCGATCTGTAACAGAAGGGTATTCTATACAAAATGATAAACCGTTGTGCAGGGATTTGCAGCGTTTTATTGCAGTTTTGGATTCTACATACCTTGAAACGTAAACCATTAAATTTTGAGGGGGGGTAAGAATTTTTTTTTCATGCTCGATTCCAATGGTTCATTATTGAAAATAATAAACCAAAACGCTCATTTTTGAAAACGGGCATCAAACTAAAGTTTTTCAAGAGTTCTGTATATACATATATTATATATTTTTTTTAAGTGTGGAAAATTCTCCATTGCCTTATGTTGTGAGTCCCTCCCGGAACTACAACCACCAATATTAAGTTCCCGCTAATATTAAGAAGCTAAGTTTAGATACCGTAAAATAAACAGTACGAGTGGGGCAAGGGACGCAGGATCCGGTGCACAACCTGGAGCCCCACCATCCTGGTGGTGGCTTCCGGGTCTATAATTATAACCTCGGATCCTGCGCCATTTTCGCCATTCTACGCTCTCCTCTAGTCGATGACTATTCTCTCTCTCTCCTCACCTCCTCTCTCTCCTATTCAACCCAAAAGATCGGTGGAGGTTCGCCCTTAACCGCACACAAAATTTACCAGAACATGGTGGAGGTTTTGCCCTTAACCAGAACTGGCAAAACCCTCTAAAAGATCGGTGGAGGTCCGCCCTTAACCGCACAACACCAAATTCTCTCATCCAATTTATCCAGTTTCAACAGAACATGGTGGAGGTTTCGCCCTTAACCAGAACTGGCGAAACACACTAAAAGATCGGTGGAAGTCCGCCCTTAACCACACAACTCACACTTCCTATACTCCTCTCAAATTCCTACACTCCAAATTTAAACAGAATATGGTGGAGGTTTCGCCCTTAACCAGAACTGGCGAAATTCACTAAAAGATCGGTGGAGGTCCGCCCTTAACCGCACAACTCAAAATTCCCATATTCCTACCACATTTTTCTACATCTAAATTCAACCAGAATATGGTGGAGGTTTCGCCCTTAACCAGAACTGGTCAAGTCCCGGAAGGATCGGTGGAGGTCCGCCCTTAACCGCACCATACCAAATTCCTGCATGTCAATTTAACTTCAATTCCGCAATTTCCAACATCCAAATCACCTCCACCTCTCATGGTGAATTTTAGTCACACATAAATTCACCATACCTTATGTGTCATGATTTGGTGGAAATGCAGTCACAGGGATTTTTCATAGCCATTGACCCAATCGAAGATCAGTACAAGTCCTGCTATGAAATACTTGTTTTTAATTCGTATCTTCGCCGTTTTCTTGAGAATAAGGGAGCATCTTAACGTCGGAAGATTCAGGAGGAAAGATGGGTTTGAACAGCGTGAGGAAATTCAAACCATGAGCCACGTTGTGGGAACAATAAATTCATCCCCCATGCTCGGCACAACTCGAGAGGAGAGTAGTTTTGGATGAGACTTCTCTTAAACCTTAGAACAATTTCCCTAATGGTCATACTCAACAGTCTCCAAGTCGCATCAAACTTCCACACTCAACTCACCCACGGAAATTAACTTTAGGCCAAACGTGTGATGTTTGGGAATGTAAAATACCATTGGTTTCCTGATGATGGGAAAATCTTCCCACATAATGGGCATCTGTTTAGTCATTTGTTATACCATTACTTGGTATAAACTCTACACATATTAAAATGTTACACTAAGGACCGATTTCACCAACATTTTTAATCACGGTTGGACGATCCTAATCACGATTTACGTTGCTTAATCATGGTTAACAGAACTGTTCGATTCTACCACACTCGATTAAGCATTAACCATGATTAAGAACTAATCGGCCGATTTTGGTCGATTAGCGTTCTTAACCACAATTAGACAACCATTTTGGTTTATCATGCAACGAAACTACGTCAAATACACAGTGCTTTCTGATAGTGATTTCGATATTATACATCGAAATTATCATTCCAAGATGAAGATGATATTGTCGACCCTCCTAAATAGATAAGGGAAAGGAGTGAAGATTTCATCGACTTTTCAATGCGGTACCGACTATCACAACAACTTTTCTCAGCGTACTGGAACAAATAGAAGGCCGTCTAGAATGCCTGACTGACAGGTAAGTTACATCATGTAGTACATTAATAGAAGATAATGTACATGTAACTGTATATTATTTTCGCATGTGACTATATAGGTACCTATTACAAGTTAGTGTGCATGTAGGTGAACCATGAGATGACAACTTTGAAATATTTAGCTGCGCACTTATACTAGACTGAACTTCTATATCCAATTGTTTTTTCATAATTATCATAATAAATAACAGTAATCTGTAGGTAACATTTTTGAAGTAGGTGCAACAGTATCTAGAGGGATAGGAAGTAAAGGTTTTCATAACGAGGTTATTCTTTGCAAATCTTTTCTATCTTTAATCATTACGCCCAAAAACTTTTGGAAATTTGTATTATAGCCACAGGAATTTGTAGTATTTATGCATCAATTCGGCAATACTGGAACGTACCTATTTATATAATGAAAACCAAAATGTATTTTTGTAGGCGCTGAGTAATTGATCTATTTACCTATTATGACTATTTCTTTTCAGACTGGGAAGACAACCACATGGAAATGGACAGGATGAATAATGAAAGGCGAATTTGAGTTTTCACGTTGTATTGTTCTAATAAACAAAACCTTTTTAATTGACTTCATTTCTCAATCACCAAAGCTTTGCAAGTTCATTTTAGTAGGTACCTACCTACATCATAATTAAAGTCAAAAACACTGTGACGATGAATTTATTTATAGTAAATAATAAAAAAAAGGAATTGCTATGTAGGTTCTGAAATATAACCGTACCTACAGTAACAAAGTTCTCAAGTAAAAGGTAGAAGAGCAATTCTGAGTAGAGAGTTGAATTCGTCACATATTCACAGTTTTCTTGCACTCAACATTGTAGTATTTTTTTTAGGAGCTGTACAAGTAAATTTTCATTCGACACCTCGAAAGCTGTGTGCCCCTTCCTTTTTTCTGGGTTCATTATTGTTATCACTCATGATAACAGAAACGGCATAGAAAAAAAACACCAATGACAGGCGATTGAGTCTTGACAGCACTAAATAACCTGGTTTTGTTATAACCTCATTACACCACTGCCTCGTTGATACGGACCATATTATAGCATCCATAGTGAAGTAAATTGTGGTTAGCTAACCAAGATTAGAGGGGACCATGATTTGCATGGTGGAATCAAACGATGTTAATCACGATTACATGGTTCGGTTAACTCAAATCTTGATTAGCTTAATCACGATTACTGAGTTTTTGGTGAAATCGGGCCTAAGTCACAGGCGCAAATTATCGGAACTGAGCGAATTTTGCTGGTGATACAGCTATTCGAGGTGGTTGGCTTACCCCGACATCGACAGTCGGACAATTTCCAAAGCCGAGGAGTTAGGGAGATGCTGACCCTGGGTAATTTAGTGATGTCGGGTCGCGGCGCTGTCTAGCTCCACTTGTACAAACTGATATAATTCGGCACTACCCGGTGAAAGCTCGTTTATCGAACCTATCATCTAATATACGACTGGGTTCGCATCAGACATTGGCAATCAGATTCTACCATGATTCTACGTTTGCAGTATGTGTAGTTTGAAAGCATGGTGTGAAGCATTTACCCACCCCACCCATGTTCCTACAACGTCATAGGTACTATTGTTCCTGCAGAGGCCATAATTCCTATTAGCGAATTGAAATGAGATGAGTTGAAAATTTTATTTGGAGCCTTACACCAACACACCAATAAAGCTCGCCGTGTATGTATGCATGTAGGTATGTATTCACTTTGCAAAACAATTTTTGAACACCTCCTCGAAAATTTTCATTTAAGTTTCAAGGTACGCAGATTCCAAAAGCGCAATGTCCGTCCGCCGTATTATCCATATCTACCTTTATTTCCCCTCTAAAAATTCTTTCTTTCGCACACACGCCCCAATACTTGATTTTGGACTTCCCTGGGGGGAGCACAGTGATCTACACAGAAGGGAGGTATCTGTACAGGTAAATAATAAACCGCTGTGTAATAATTTGCAGCGTTTTTATAAAGAGCGCAGAACCGATGACCTGTGGTGGCTTCCTCACCTTCTCACGGTTGACCTGAGGATTTTTTTTTTAGGCCACCCGGATCATTGAACGTCTACTCGTTCGTTCACAGTGTCCTGAAAGTTTCACCAAAATTCTTTGTCAACATGAGTGTGAACCATACGGTTTACGTCTACTCCAGGATCATTGATGGGCAACAGCTGGTTATAATGACGCATGACTCTATGAAATGATTTGAAGAATGACAGTGTTTATAGGATTTTATTAATATAAGTAAGTACCTACTTTGCAACTTGATAAAATTTGGTTCGGTGTCCGTCTGTGTTCACAAATACAGTCACACGCATAACTTCTTCAATTCGAATCCGATTTTTCTTATATAATCTGGGATCATGCGGGTTGGCCCCCAGAATTACAAAACGATCGTATCATTGGTACACGAATTTTCACAACAAATAGATATATAATTCTTGAACCTACCGCATATTTATGAAAATGTAATTGCTCGACCGGCTCCAGTAATCGATGAATGGTTCACCTGGGGGAAGCGCGAGGGTAGGTATTGAACAAAGAAATCAGTGTTCTACGCAGAAGGGGCAGTTATACTGATAAATAATAAACCGCTTTGTAATGATTTGCAGCGTTTCATCTTTTTGTTATCTTAGCTACTGCATGTTTGTTTTTTACGGCCAAAAGAATCATCCAAAATATGTGAAATTTGTAATACCTAATATGTCGTATTGGTGTATACCTACTACGTTTGGCTTCATGCCACTGCGCGCTCTAATTGTGACAACTAGTATGGTACTTTGATTCTGTTGGTACTAGTAGCAAAGTGGAGTTGGGGTAATGTATATTTCCTGAAATCCGAGAGGGAATCTCAACCCTCCATAAATATGTTGCTCTTTCCACTGGAAGAATCCGATTCACTCTGTCTGGGAATCTGAGGAATGTGAATGGTAGCAGCTTGCGTTCATTCAGCTCAGTCTTCTCCGAATCGATTTCAGATTATAAATCAATAAGATGTCATGTCCGTACTATTTTTCCCGTCTTGTACCCACTGGTAGTAGATACTTCTCTGTGTCAAACTGATGGAATAAAGAAGAGATACAATGTCATTGCTTCAGATTATACCAAATACGAGTGTAACATTCTTGAAAAGCAAAAATCAGAATCCAGTACAAATCATAGGCCTTTCATAAGTTACGTGATGCTTTGGCGATAAAATATTTCCGACAAAATGAATGCGACACACGAATAAATGGGAGTCGAGACAGGGTCTCTGAATTGCGGGTTTACATGAAAAGTTTGAAACGGCGCAAGGGTCAAGCATGAAGAACAAAAATCAAACGTGGGCCGAATAATTACTCGGCGGACAAACGGATAGGTACCTACTCAAGTATCGTTGAGGCGCGTTCGGTTATGATACTCGTACGCAACTTTTTACTTCATATTCAGCAAACGTGAAGCGACCATAATCTCGATTGTATACTCAATAGGTATAATAATAATTAAGGAGTCAGGTGAGCCAAGTCAAGCGGAGACTCTTCAAGTGACGAAGATATTATTGTCGCCTGCTACTTTCACAAGAAGTCCAAGAAGATACCTACTGATTTGAAGAAAAAAAATTGAATATTGCAGTATGTTGTATTGAATAAGCTGGGGGTCAGTATGGAAAAAATAATAACAGTAGTGGTAGGTACGTACAGTATCAGTAGAAGTTGATAACACTGAATATACAAAATGTACAGTACATGTTCCACGCAATGGGGTCCTGTTATTTTCGGATTATTTTCGGAAAAAACTCCGCTACGCAAGACGAAGGTATCGTGCGACTGGTAAGATACAAGCAGGATACCTGTCTCTTGCAGGAAGCGCCGTTTGTGGGACTCCCTAGCTTCGATATAATATTTCCTAAGTAGTATAATTCGATGCTCCCAAGATACTCTCAACGTACATGGATACTGATAGACTTCCAGTGGAACGAAACGGGAGTTTGACGCAAGTGTGTATCCGGCTACATTATAACGAAGGACAGTACTGCTATTGAAAATCACAGCTCTCTGTATAGATAACCCTTCTATATAACATTATGTACTATTCTACACCCTCCGTAGGTTAGTACCTAACCCCCTACTCGTTACTAGGTACCTACCTAAACCGTTGTATAATAATTTACCTGTATAGGTTCCCCTTTTACGGAGATAGAATAATGAACCGTTGTGTAATAATTTGCCCATCAATAATACTTCAACAGTTGTTCAAGTTGCAAAGGTACCTATCAACAAAATCCAGCCCCTTCTTGGTAGATGTGCCGTTGTGTAATAATTTACCGTGGTGTAGGTAATGATTTACCATTGTGTAATAATTTGCCGTTGCGTAATAATTTGCCATTGTGTAATAATTTACCCATCAATAATACTTCAACGGTTGTTCAAGTTGCAAAAGTACCTATCAACAAAATCCAGCCCCTTTCTGGGTAGATGAGCCGTTGTGTATTAATTTACCGTCGTGTAATAATTTACCGTGGTGTCATAATTTACCGTTGTATAATAATTCACCGTTGTGTAATAATTTGCCATTGTTTAATAATTTACTCATCAATAATACTTCAACGTTTGTTGAAGTTTCAGAAGTACCTACCAACAAAATCCAGTAGTCCATCACTTGTCAAATGAAATAATATCACAGAACAAACAACTCGACTTCATACAGCCATCCTTGACTGTAACCAGATGCTCCGTAGTTATGATACCCGGGCCGGAGTTATACCGTTTGATTCACGATCGTGATGGCGAAGCTTTTTGGTGCACACGAACGGCTGGACGTACAATGCTCCGAGTGGCCTAAAAAAAATGTTTAGCTCAAGAAAAATTTAATAACGTAAGAAAAAACAATACCCTTCAATCGAAAGTTTTCGAGATACGGCGTTCTGAAAATTTCAACCCCTATTTTGAACCCCTTAGAGATGACTGACAGTAACGTCGAGCTTCGAGAACCAACTAGACCCCGAACGGAACCTATACCTAACCCGAATTTCATCAATTTTCTTTCATGGTAACTAAGAAAAGTGGCCCGTACGGCGTACGGCGGACAGAAAGAAATATTTTTATTGCAGTTTTGGATTCTACATACCTTGAAACGTAAACCATCAAATTTTGAGGGGGGGGAGGATTTTTTTTTTTTCTTGCTCAATTCCAATGGTTCATTATTGAAAAGAATAAACCAAAATCCACAACACATGTTAAAGATTTCCTACTGTAACGGATAACAAAAACGCTGCAAAGTCCTTGTCACATGGGTTTATTATTCTCCTGGACATACCTACAGAAATGTTGGCTGTTCATTTTTTGTTCTCTATGCGTAATAATCGAAATAGCTATTTCTGATGGTTTCCAATTATTCTGGCCCCCAAAACACGAATTAGGTAGGCTCCTTTTTTTTTTCAAATTATCTTAGATCATTGATAGTGCCAATTAATCGTCTTGAGCTACGTGTTAACACTTTTTCCAGTGTTATTATACATACTGATGGTGATTTCAGACGAGTTCCCAGGTTTTTCACTCATAAAAAATCTATTTTGGGAGCTGAACGTTTGGTAGAACTCAATCTTCCACTCTTTGGTCAAAATCGACTTCATATTCGGTGTTCTCGTCCCCAAAAACATGGAAAATGATATCTCAGAAGCTCATGTTACCAACATGTTGCTAAAACGCAAAAAGTACCGATTTTACACACATTTTCACTCATAACACCCCTGGGTATATTCCGATCGGGCTGAAAAGTTTCGGGACACAACAAGGGCCCAAATGGAGCATGTGTGCGAAAGAACGACTTTTTTAGACCGAAAATGAGGCCTGTACACGTGATACGCGGACGGCGGACGGACATTGCATTTTTGGAATCTACGCACCTTGAAACGGAAAAGAAAAAAATTTGAGGGCGTGTTATAAAAATTGTTTGCTGAGCGAATACATAGGTGTATTATTCACAGAATAATAAACCGAAAGTAACAGTTATAAAACGTGTGAGCCAGTAACAACACTATTATAAAGTAACAGTAAATACCTAGTATTCCAGGCTTATTAAATTTACTTCTATGAATTAATTTATTTTTGTCTCCGAGTCCGCGCTCGCGACCGATTGTTTTTGGCGTTTCTCTTAAAGTCCTTAGTCGTTTTTGGCGTGTTTTGTTGTGGAAGGATAGATGTGACCTTTTCCTATGAGACCCGCCGCATCACTAATGTTAAGAAGGCCTTATTTCCGTGGAAGGGGGCCACCGCTACTGGAAAAGCTTGGGAACCTTTGGAATGGGAAGCTAACGAATACCTGATTACGCAATCTAAAATGGTTCACGAAGGTCCTCGGTAGAGTGAGCTGCCCTCGTCGTAACTTTCTCTCCTCAGTACGTCCCACACCCATACTGAGGTTACCGACGCCCATCGCCCATATTTTCCGTAGGCTACACAGGTATTTGATACATTTCCTTATAACCTTAGTTATTAAACTCATTGTGAAGTAAAATTTGAAACGGGAACGAATTCAGTTTTCCTCATTCAAATCGATCGAAGTGTGTGAAGTACTTCCAAAAATGGTTTTGTATTGTCCCCCACCTGTTATGCCGTTCTTTGCTGATTCCAAATAAGACAATGAAGAATTGATGCCACGTCCCTACCAGAGTATCAGGGCTGAATGTATACATTTCATTCGCCCTCCTGTTGAAGAAGGCTGTAGGTGAAACTTCTGGGCCTTACTGTGAACGAACACCTGGACGTACAGCGCCCCGGGTGGTCTCGAAAAACTCCCAAGTTCGAGACCTATTTAAAAACGCTGCAAATCCCTGCACAACGGTTTATTATTTTTTACAGAATACCCGCCTGTTACAGATCACAGCTCTCTGTATAGATAACCCGTCTATATCTTATTATATTATAAATTCGAATCTCTGTGTGTCTGTCTGTCTGTCTTTCTATGCACGGCCAAACGGCTCGACGGATATCGACCAAATTTGGCACGAGTATCCAGTAGGCTCCCAAGTTGTGCAACGTCGCATTTTTAATTCCCTGAACATAGCGGAACTATGGTCGACCATGGTCAACTCCTGAATGGCTTGACGGATTTTGATAAAATTGGGCACAAATACCCGGTAGGCTATGGGATTTTTCCGTCGTTTGTTGGTTCCACGATACTGCGTATAGCGAGTCTCGGATAGCGAGCGAAGCGAGCGGTCAGGCTAGTAATATAATAATGTACTATTCTATACATCTTATGTAGAGCGCAGACCCTCCCTAGGTTAGTGCCTAACCCCGTACTCGTTACTAGGTAGGTACCTATCTAAATCACGAGTTAAATGTTGCTAGAATAATTCTGCCGATGACAAGCAGTATAACCAGAATGGCAAAAAGAAACGCAAATAGTGAAGTTCTGAAGGAAAATTGTTGATATTGAGTGAAATGAATGCCCCTTCTGCGTAGATCACTGTTTTCTGTAGTCAATACCTACCTTTGTGGTCATGTATGATGAACCGTTGTGTAATAACTTGCCCATCAATAATACTTCAACGGTTATTCAAGTCCGATCAACAAAATCCAGCCCGTTCTTGGTTGATGAACTGTTATGTAATAATTCACCGTTGTTTAATTATTTACCGTTGTGTAATAATTTACCGTTGTGAAATAATTTACCGTTATGTAATAATTTACCTTTGTGTAATAATGTGCGGTTGTGTAAAATTTGCCGTTGTGCAATAATTTTCCATTGTGTAATAATTTACCCATCAACAAAACTTCAACGTTTGTTCAAGTTACTAAAGTAACGATCAACAAAATCCAGCCCCTTCTTGGTAGATGAACCGTTTTGTAATAATTTACCGTTGTGTAATAATTTACACTTATGAAATTATTCACCGTTGTGTAATAATTGACCGTTGTGTAATAATTTTCCGTTGCGTAATAATTTACCATTGTGTTATAATTTACCCATCAATAATACTTCAACGTTTGTTCAAGTTTCGAAGTACCTACCAACTAAATCCATTAGTCCGTCACTTATCATATGGAGTAATATCGCAGTACAACCAACTCGACTTCATGCAGCCACCCTTGATTATAATCAGGTGCTCCCTAGTGATGATTATCTGGGCGGATTTATACCGTTTGATTCACGATCGTGTTGACGAAGATTTTTGATGCACACGAACGGCTGGACGTACAATGCTCCGGGTGGTCTCGAAAAATTGTTTAGCTCAAGCAAAATTTAATAACGTAAAAAAAACCATACCCTTCCATCGAAAGTGTTCGAGCTACGGCGTTCTGAAAATTTCGACCCCTATTTTGAACCCCTTAGAGATGACTGACAGTAACGTCGAGCTTCGAGGACCAACTAGACCCCGAACGGAACCTATAACCCGAATTTCGTCAATTTTGTTCCATGGTAACTGAGAAAAGTGGCCAGTACGGCGGACAGACAGAAATTTTGGTTTATTATTATTTTCAATAATGAACCATTGGAATCGAGCATGAAAAAAAAAAGTCTAACCCCCTCAAAATTTGATGGTTTACGTTTCAAAGTATGTAGAATTCAAAACCGCGATAAAAAAATTTCTGTCTGTCCGCCGTACGCCGTACGGGGGTAAATACCCTACTTGCTCTGACGTGTAAACAGAGTTTTTCGATTTCTTGGCGGGCGGGACGTTACCGCCTTGCTAGAGACCTAACTCACTGCAATAAATTTTTGGAAAGCTGAGTCTCGCGGAATTCCCTCCGGAAGCACCAGCAAACCCATCAGAAGTACCTACTATAATATACGTATTTCCAAGATTTCCAAAGCGACCATAGGAAGGTCAAGCTTCGTTTGGAAAATTCCTCAAAACGCAAATATTAGGCTGGGGTTTCAACCATGAAAATAGATTTTCCCAGGAACTAGGTCATAGAGGACATTTAGTGGTATTCTCATCGTTATCCTCGATCTAATTTCACAATGCGAATTGAGAAAATTTTTGTGGCATTGGCTCAAACGTGAAAATAATCGTAAAACGTCCGAAAGGAATGAAAGAAGATGAATAACAAAATTGGTGCATATCGATCCTTGAATATTGGCAGTCCTTGCCTATCAGCTTGAATATATTTACACCTACGTTCAAATCTTGCATCAGAACAATGTTAGGTACTTGATTATGTCCTTTAGGTTGGATTTACTGAATGATATGGAGTTATTCTTATTTTGCTTTCAGGAGTATTGATCAAGGGACCCGGAAGGAGACTGCTGCCCACTTTGAAATTACGAAGTCTGCCTGATCCTGGGACCAACGTAGAAAACTGATTCATACGCCTCCACCAGCGGGATATCCCATCATCCTTTTCATGGAAGCCCACCAGTTCGATTTGGATGAATACTTGACATTGACAGGCGTGGAGCCAACAATCGGAAAAAAACCAGTGCCGGATTTGAACCTCTTAACCGCGCTTGTATCCAGCCATGTTTTCGCCGTCCATTACCAAAATTACGACCTCCTCACACAGAAAAAGATACTTGACATGACACCAGGAGCACTAGTGCAGCGATTGCTCGTGAGTGGACGAGGTGGGATGTGCTACGAAACCTCGGAGTTGATGTTTCACGTTTTGACGGAATTCAGATTTGACGTGAAACGCGTTGCGGTAGTCGTTCTAGCAGGAATGCCCTTCGACGAATCTCAGCCAAAGGATCATAACGTTCTAATAGTTTGTTTGGGCGGAAAGAAATATCTGATTGACGTAGGTTTTGGATTCAACAGTCTGAGGGCACCAATTGAATTCACATTTGAATTTACCGAAGAGAAATCGTTGACAGAAGCTGAAAAGTACCAACTATTCTGTGCCGATGAATATTACCAGTTGAATTTCCTGTTGAAAGAAACATGGGTATCTTTTTACCGTTTCGAACGCCCAATGACGTTCATAAACCTCCAAGAGAGTATGGAGTATTATCACAATTTGGTAAAATTACCCGTTATCACTACCATACGCGATCTAGTCCTCTTCGTTGGGATTGTTTTTGAAGATGGCAGATACGGCTTCTCATGTGACTACGACTCCGAAAAGGGTGCGACGAATTTTAAGATGTTGAAAAACACTGGAAATTTATGTAAATCAGTACAGTTGGATGTTGATAGCTTCCGTGACACGGTTCAAAAGTATGTCAAGATCAGTATAATGTACATCAATCAAGGCGGTGTTATAAAATTTGTACCATAGACGATTTTTCATCTCAAACCACCTAATCCCATTGTACTGCCATGAGATGGGAAATCAATAAATTTATCTCTACAACTGTTCGCTCGATTTTTTTGTTTTTTTTTCATGGTTCGGACGGAAAACCTTAGAAAATGTTCAGAATGTAATGTTTTAAGTAACTGAATGAAGAAAATTTACTCATTCAATCATGCTGCATGACTGCAACTTTTTTTTTCAGATGGTGGTTTAGCGGTATCATTAGTAAAGACAGTAAAGAAGTTGCCAGTGTGTGATATTATTATAACGCAGTTATGATGAGTAAGTACACCCGTCCATCACTTTATCTAAACAGTTCTGGCCGAAATTAAAGCACTGGATGGATCTGTAGATGCATTTCTTAGTACTCCTTTGAAGCACCCATATTGATATGATGATACATGCGAATATTATCAGTATCTTCTACCCACCAATGGAGGTTCATATTATCATAGTTTTAAATAAATTATTGGAGAAAGTAAGCTAGTTTGCTATGCGGTAAGGAAAGAGCCTCGTTAAATTAGTATTAGATGGACCGGGAATCATCGAGGTTCCCCGCGAGGGCGAAACGTAATTTGGTGGAGAAGTGATAGTAGTACTTCGATGAAGGAAGGGGAAAAAAAGAGTATATGGGTATCTCGGTCTTTTGAGAAAACTCTCCGCAAGTGACTCGGGGGATTCTACCGGGATTGAAAAGGAAGAAGGGAAAATGGGAGCGATCACTATGCCCCGTCAGGATTTCTATTATGTATAGGTAGAACGCTTCTGAATGCCTTCTTCTTCCTACTTCGGCGAGCACAATACCTCCTTTAGCCAACACGCACAAACATTCCCTCGCCGCATCCCCATGTCAACACAGGAGTCTTTTTTCAATTTAATGTCGATCTAAGCACTTTTATTGATTCCCCAGTACGGGAGACTGCCTTCGTCTCCAAGGAGTGTTTACTGCCTTTCGGAAAGGGGCCGGAGCCTCTTGAGAGATACGTTGTCGTTCAAGTGAGTGGGTGTTGTATACAAAATCAAGAGGTGATTATGCACATTGGAGCGGAAAAAAATCAACTTTTCCAAAAACAATAACTAAAAAATGCTTTGCTCAGTTCTAGTTGAGAATGTCGCGCTGATTCTGACTTATATCTCATGTGACTATCCCTAGAATAAAAGAAAAACGCTGCAAAGTCCTTGTCACATGGGTTTATTATTCTATTGGACATACCTACAGAAATGTTGGCTGTTCATTTATTGTTTCTTTCTTGTGAAATAATCGAAATAGCTATTTCTGATGGTTTCCATTAATTTTGGCCCCAAAACACAAATTAGGTAGGTACCTACGCTTTTTTTTTAAACTATCTTTGATCATTGGTAGCGCCATTTAATCGTCTTGATCCACGTGTTGATACTTTTTCCAGTGTTATTATACAAACTGATGGTGATCAGACAATTTCCCAGGTTTTTCAATCATAAAAAATCAATTTTGGGAGCTGAACATTTGGTAGAACTCAATTTTCCACTCTTTGGTCAAAATCGACTTCATATTCGGTCTTCTCGTCTCCAAAAACATGGAAAAAGATATCTCAGAAGCTCATGTTACCAACATGTTGCTAAACCGCAAAAAGTACCTATGGTGAATTTATGTTTGATTAAAATTCACCATGAGAGGTGGAGGTAATTTGGATATTGGAATTTAAGGTAATGTTTGGATGTTGTAAATTGAAGTTAAATTGTCATGCGGGAATTTGGTGTGGTGCGGTTAAGGGCGGACCTCCACCGATCTTTTAGTGAATTTCGCCAGTTCTGGTTAAGGGCGAAACCTCCACCATGTTCTGATGAAATTTGAGTGTATGAATATTTGTGAGGAATGTGTGTGTGCGGTTAAGGGCGGACCTCCACCGATCTTTTAGTGTATTTCGCCAGTTCTGGTTAAGGGCGAGACCTCCACCAAGTTCTGATGAAATTTGAGTGTGTGAATTTGAGATGAATATGGGAAATGTGAGTTGTGCGGTTAAGGGCGGACCTCCACCGATCTTTTAGTGTATTTCGCCAGTTCTGGTTAAGGGCGAAACCTCCACCGTGTTCTGATGAAATTTGTGTGTGTGAATTTGAGATGAATATGGGAAATGTGAGTTGTGCGGTTAAGGGCGGACCTCCACCGATCTTTTATGAGGTTTTACCAGTTCTGGTTAAGGGTAAAACCTCCACCATGTTCTGGTAAATTGTGTGTGCGGTTAAGGGCGAACTTCCACCGATCTTTTAGTGTTGAATAGGAGAGAGAGGAGGTGAGGAATGAGAGAGAATAGTCATCGACTAGAGGATAGCGTAGAATGGCGAAAATGGCGCAGGATCCGGGGTTATATAGACTCAGAAGCCACCACCAGGGTGGTGGGTTTCCAGGTTGTGTACCGGATCCTGCGTCCCTTGCCCCACTCGTACTGTTTATTTTACGGTATCTAAACTTAGCTTCTTAATATTAGCGAGAACTTAATATTGGTGGTTGTAGTTCCGGGAGGGACTCCCAACAGTACCTATTTTTACACACTCATTTTTTTTCACCCCTGGGTATATTCCGATCGGGCTGAAAAGTTTCAGGACACAACTAGGGCCCAAATGGAGCATGTGTGCGAAAGAACGATTTTTTTAGACCAAAAATGAAGCCTGTACACGTGATACGGCGTACGACGGACGGCGTACGGCGGACGGACATTGCATTTTTGGAATCTACGCACCTTGAAACGGAAAAGATTTGAGGGGGTGCTATAAAAATTTTTTGTATTATTCACAGAATAATAAACCAAAACGGAGTTATTGAACAAATATTCTATTTCCACTAATACACGAAAAAGTCAGTAATAACTGACGATGGATTGATCACCGAAACCGGTATAACAGTGTTTTTCGCGTTTTTTCGTGTAGGAAATAGACTATTTTTTCAATAACTCCGTTTTTCTTTGAAATGGGTTTCCACGATTTCTTCGCGAGTGATTTAGGTCGTATCCCTAGAATACTTTATCCGCTGCCAATTCCTCGAAAAAAGCTTGAAAATCCACATTTTCGCCCATTGGAGGCAACCAAACTGGTTTTAGGAAGAATAGTCGCCCAATATGCATAAAATTTCCTTCCCCTGATCCACGTCATCACGGGAGTTTTTTTCCAGTTTAATGTTAAGTCGGCTGTCAGCATGAATATTTATCTATAATGGTAAATCTCAGTACACATTGCGAGTACCTACACTAGCGCGTCATCTAGATTTTCTAATTATAATTAATTTCAATTCACATGAGTTCTAATTAAGATTTCAGGTAACTATTTCAATAATGTCGTTTCGCATTCACCCAAAATATTGGAATGTTGCGAACCGCACGAAGGAAAAGTTTCCCCGTATCCTTAACATGATCGAAAATTATAATGAATTATTCCATATCATTCGAATGTTTGAGATGGTTTTGGGAGAATAGGAAGGTTTGCGCATGCGTCGAAGTAGAAGTGGAACACATAGACAGACTGAGGACGCGGAACATGGATTTGTTCATAAAGGTTTAAAACGCAGAACCCATTTTAGAAACCCCATTTCAGCCTTTGCTCTACGTTGAATTCTACCTTCCATCACTCGTCCACTACCTTCGCTATAATTATTATTTGATTATAGCACTTTTCTCTTTTTTCATATCAATTCCAAAGATGGAAGACTTGCGTGATCTATTGAGTGCTGAAGGGTAGCAATTTAAACTTTTATGATGCTAACCGAGAACAACAACGTAAGCGACAATTTGAAGTACTGGGGATCGAGCCAGCTTGAATGGAAGCGGAGGTTTTTTTTCGTTTTTTTTTTCTCACGTAACTTAGAAGAATACGTTGGAAAATGGGAGGTGGTACCTCATCAATCACGTCGAGACCTCCTAAATAAAACTTGACAACTGTTTACACACAGAGTGAGTGGAGAAGGCCATCAATTAATGAACGCTCTCATGGCAAAAAAACCCTCTTTTTTCCTGGCTTCAACCCCCCAATGAAGACAGGCTATGTGGTGATAAATCCAGGTTCCGCTGACCGCCCGATGGTCGGCAGCGCGAATCTTCGCCTGTCAACCTATTGGTCCTGAAACTCGAGGTTTTATGGCTCTGCGGCCCACTCCACATCTCCACGACCTTCCGGTCGTGGCGGAGTGGCTGCCTCGAACAGTTCAAATGGCTTTATGAATGGTGGTGGTAGCCTTCAACTGCAAGTAGTTAGAGAGCAAATAAGGAAATATTACCTCCCAGTTTGTGGTGAAAATTGTCCATTAATGCAGAATGACCAGATCTCCCAAGTAACGTTCTTAACACAGAGCGGAACATCCCTTCCTACTGCGTTCCTCGGAACGTGTGTCCCTCAGGCACATCCAGAGTTGGAATACGTGTCTGAGAGACACTGTACACATTTTCTGCAGTGTGCTCCTAGTAAATCAGAACTTTCAAATCCTATATCTTGAATGCTATCTAAACCTATTTTTTACCCCATTATTAGTCATATAATCTCATGAAAATGGCATTAAATCTAGAACTATTTGTTAAAACATAACCGAAAAAAACAGCCTTGAATACATAGCCGGGACTATCGATGAAAAGTTGAAAGAAATCAGTCGCAATATGCCTATGTATTCTAAAATCAAGCTCTTTATTGTAAAATCTGTCACAATCTCTGTACATTACATTACAAGCTCTTTATCCTAAAATCCTTAATTACATTTGAAATTCAAAAGATTAACCCTTGAGAGCGGCGGATCAAAAAAGATAAGCCAATGTGGTAAAAATAATTTTTGAACATGACTTAGATAACTATTTAAAAGATTTAAAACACAGGGATTTTTGCTGACATCGGAAACTGTAAGAAAGAGAAGATTATGCAAATGAGGAAATATAATCAAGAAGCCAAAACAATTGTGGTGAACAAATTTAACTTAAATCACTTGCGGCGGAGCGTGGAAATCCATAGCAAAAAAGTACCTACAGAATAAAAATAGAATAGTCTATTTCCACGTAAACTAACAAACTGTAGACCGGTTTCGGTTGATAGACCATCATCAGTACACAATAGTCAGTACACAGTTCTATCGTGTACTGATGATGGTTTAACAACCGAAACCGGTCTACAGTTTGTTGGTTTACGTGGAAATAGACTATATTCTATTATTATCCTGTAGTGTTTTGTGAACAAATTTGTTTTCCAAGTAGGTATGTAATGGAAGAGTAGAATGTAAAATTTAATGCAGAATATTGAAGAGGAAATAAATGGATAATGTAATAATGAAGGCAATTAGACGGGCTACAAGAGCGACAGTGGATTGAAGTAGTATATATTATAACAGCCAACATTGTAGTTCAGAAGAGTTATGAAAAAAGGTAGGTATGTAAATATTTACGAATGAAGATGTAATAATCAATTTAAGAATGAGTGGAATGTGTGTCTCTGAAACACCTAAACGAAAATGGTGCCAGTTTGGGAATAAGTGTCTGTGAGAAACTGAGAACTTACTTTTGTGTGGAATACGTATCCCCATACACCGCAGTTCAAGGGCGATGATGGCGTTGGGCTGGAAAATTGCAGCAAAGCCGATGCAAAGACATCTAACCGAAGACCCTCACAACACCTGCGTCCGAAATGGGGAATCAGTGATCCTAGAGGTAGTTTAGAGAGCTGTAGGTGTCTGTCAAACACAATACATGTTCCGCTCTAAGTGTTAATACAACGTTTTTCTCTCCAACCTACTACGCTAGTTGAACATTTTTTACAGATGTCAACCGCACAAAATATGAACCAATTTTCGGTCTCCAAGAACAGGTTTCCGTATGTAAGGTAACCTAGTTGTTGTGCATATTACTGTCGTTAGGATGGATAGTTAGTTATTTTACATACCTAGTGCGTTATAATAGTTAGGATCGTTGGAAGAGGTTCGCACGTTCACTGGATTTCAGTTTCCTGCATCGATTGGTTTATTCCGCCACGCAGTATGACCAGCCATTCATACCATCATGACCGAGGCTTCGCGACCCGACCCGACCACCTCCCACTCTACTAGGTTTTCGTCGTTCGCTTCCCGCCTTCCGCTCCGTCTCACACATCAGGTTATTTGTTTTGATTTTGTGTTCCTAGCTTTCTTACGCGAAAGTGCATTATACTGTGACAGTGATGGTGGACCTTCGAGAGTCCGCCTTCTATGACTAGCGATATTAACACCAGCTAAGAAGGGATACCTATCGATTAGGCTCAGCGGAAAAAAAAGACTCGAGAAGAAGTACCGAGAAGTACAGAGACTGAGAAGTACCTAACCAGTACCGTGATCAAGTTAGTGCCTAGTGTAGTAAGAGGAACGCATGTCCTGCGTACGATAAAATATTTATATTTCTAGTGTTTCAAGCGTTTTGCCTTGGTTTTGTTTACAAACTCCAGAGACCTTTCATCCATTCTTCAGGTTCATCCATTCATCTTCAACTGAGTGATGGTGGATGTACGATAGAGTGGGAGGTCCTCAGGTCGGGTCTCGAACGTCTCGTTCAACATGAGTATGTATCAAACAGAAGAACCTCTAATGAATCGTAAATAGGCCTACTTACTAGCTTTTTGTGGCGTAGGGTAGAAGGTGATTTGGATTGTCGTCTGGGAGAGATACTTGATAATGGTCGACAGTCGCACTGCTCTTACTCCTTGCTCTAGGGTTGGTACTACATGAAATGTGAACAGTACTGTAGGATATTCATCTTCATTGGATGCATGAATACGAGAGCAGAAATTTGAATGAATCGTTCGTGCGTCGAACAGCTAGAATTAATCCTCCTGGCTTAGCTACAGATCGACTGACTAGGTACTTCAGTATACAGGTACAAAATATTCACAAGAACAAGTAGTGAAATGATGGATCATACAAAGCTAGGAACTACTCCATAAGACCTTGGAAAAACAGCCATTTCGATGCGCTAACAAGAAGAGCCCGGAACGATGTCGGACAGGGCTAGTCTTGAAGAGGGATTTTCGTATAATATGATTAACGATGTTCCAGAACTCAACGACCCTTCCTCTCTCGAACCGTCGCTCGAATAGGGGAAAATATCGCCAGAACGGGGTAAGCATATAGTTATCTACTCAGTTGGAAAAAAAGTTGCCCGTTAATTATTGTTCGGGTTGGGTTGGAGATGGATGCGCTGTATTATTGTTGTCGTGATTCCCTCTCAGAAACCACTCCTGTCAATATCATACGATTTTGCCAAATAAACGCGGAGAACACCCAGCTGGGGTTATCCGCAACCACCATAGGCCTCAACTGAATTTAACGGTCGATTGTGAACCGAGGACGGGTGGAAAAGTCCCCATAAATACTCGCCCTTTTGGCCCAGCTCAGCATTCGAAGATCCGACCCCCGACTTGCGACTTCTCTCTCGAACCACTCAAAACTCGTATCACTCTCTTATCACCACTCTCGAACTCTTATCACTCAAAACGCGACTTTCCACTAGATTACGGCGCACCAACGGCCGTACCGATTTAATGTTTCCTGGGGTGAGCAGAAAACGACCAAGTACTTCTATAATGAGTAATTCTACAATGAGATTCTTAAATCTTCAACCCTTTTGACCACCTTTGAAAAATGGTTTCAATTTTCTGTATTCAAAACAGTACTTAAATGAGGTACCTGTAGGACGAGGTACCGACGATGACTGAAACTTCCAAAACAATCAAACCTATTACTTATCACGAGGAACCTCGACTGTCTCTTGGTAATAGGTATTATTGCGTGCATGAAATCGTCACGTTTTCTCAGAGTCCTTGAGTCTCAGATATCTTATCAAAATAATTATATTGAGACATCACCTCAATAGAACATTTTGCCCACGCTTCAAAAGACCTATGGAAAATATACAAGTGGTATTTTGGTAATGAATGTGAGTTCTTCAAGTTGTACACCAATAAAATGATGCTAGGAAACATAAAGTGGGGAAAGCGCATTGAATTAACAACGCGGTATAATTATTTTTCTTCTTCTCATTCCAGTATAATCACCCTGCTCCACAATTTACTTTATTGTTTGAATTCCAATGAGGTACCTAACATTTAAATGCTGTGTGCACGCTGATGATTGAAGAGGGCATACCGATGGAGGGGTCCCTGAGTAAATGGACCAACCTCATACTATTTGTCAAGGAATCAGATGATCAGAGGAGATGGTAGGGATTGCATAAGCCTGAAGAAAGCTGTGGTCGGTATCGAGAGTGAATACGACACCACATTCACAATAACTTCCCAAATGAAAACCTATCATTTCCAGGCTCACGATTGTCTGGAGAGGAATGTTTGAGTTAGATCTCTGGAAGACACAATATTGAGGCATGCGTGCGGAAGTCGTCGCCGGAAATCGATACATTTCGATGACCTCATGAAGCCGACCACCGGAGATTTTCGTAAAAAATTATCCGAAGCTGATGCGTATCTGCAACTCGTCATAAATCAAACTCAACTTATTAGTCATTTAAGATGGTTAACCTGCAGAAATTCGAGGACCAAGCAAGGTGTAACATGATTACGACTTATGCGAATAACAAACATGCTTGATGAAGCCAAATGTCGTGAGTCCCTCCCGGGAACACTCCTTTAGCTTAAGTTCTCACCAACATCCAAACGCTGAATTTAGTTTCCGTCAATAAACAAATGAGTGGGGAGACAAGCCACAGAACCCAGAGTACACAACCTGGGGCCCCACCACCAACCCCTAACGGGGGGTTGGAGGGAGAGGCCTCCATTTCCTATAAAACCCTGGATCCTGGGGCTTTAGCTTCATTCGACACTTCCTCTAACTAGCTCTCTCTCTTCTCTCCTCCACCTTGCTCCTCCTCTCTTAAAAGATCCCAGATGATCGGTGGATATCCGCCGCCTGGGCAAAACCTTCTCCTCTAAAAGATTCTAGATGTCGGTGGACTACCGCCGCCTGGGCAAATTCTAACACTCACCTCCATCTCTCCCTAAAAGAACCTAGATGTCGGTGGACTACCGCCGCCTGGGCAAATTTTAACACTCACCTCCATCTCTCCTTAAAAGATCGTAGATGTCGGTGGATATCCGCCGCCTGCGCATTTCCTCACGCCACCGTGATGAACCAATTTTAAATTCATCACAGTGGTGAACCCGACGTTCACTCAACCTTCCTTTCCTTCCCACCTAATGTGTCAACCCCCAGTCTCAAGTTAACCTTCATCCGCTCGCGTGGGCGGCAAATTGGCCGCCTTTTCGAATTTTCCCGTGTATGCTCGCTCAAAGTATCGTGATAGCCCCAAGAGCGCCATGTATTCTCTAGTTAATATCTTTCCTGCTAGACTACGTTGACTTCCGATCGTGGTGGACACGTCAGCCCAGTCAGTACTGCTCCAAAGTTGGGGACATCAGGTTCGAGCCAATTTGCCGCCTACGCGAGCGGTAACGTGGCAGTTTTCGCATCGCACGATTTTGAAAATGTAAGTAAATATTAATTTTCCTTTCGCATGTATTTTCAACTGTACTAGTTTCACAGTATTCTAGAATATGTGTAGGGGTTCTCATCGATATTTCTTGTCGTACTCTGCTGTATTTTGAACTGAAACATGAATGTTTTGCATCTCGATTTGGAAAGTTCTAATGTTTTGAACTATGGATATTCTAGTTTTGATCTAGCCAGCTTTCCAATGTGATTCAAGTATTTTGAGTTTTAACTCATCTTCCTGAGTATAATTTTTGTATTTTTGTAAAGTTTTTTTTTTTTTTACTAAAGTTCTAATGTTTTGAACTATGGATATTCTAGTTTTGTTCTAGCCAGCTTTCGTTTTATTTTATTGTCACGTTAGTTATTTGTCGAAATGAAGTACGTATTATTATATTCAAACTTTTGTTACCTCCTTTCAATAGAAAAAGTTGCGAACTGCAGAATATTATTTTAGTGCAGAAAACCTTCAAAGATTGAAAATGTGATTTTGATATATATCTACGTTCTTATTGTGATTGCCATTATCTGAATAAAGAATTTATGATAAAAATGTGCTTGTAATGTTTTGCTGGAGTTCCCTGGTCAAAACTAATTTGGAAAAAACGAAGAAAAGTAATGAAAATTATGAAAAATCAAGGGCGGCCAATTTGCCGCCCACGCGATCGGAAGTGTGACTTCAGGAGAGGCGAGCGGGTGAAGGTTAAGTTCGGTGTCCCCATTTCAATTTCAAATTCGGTTAATCAGTCAGTTTAAATTTCGCAATTTTGGCCCACCCTCACCCGCTCGGAGATCACACAGCTCTCACATCTCCGCTCAGCCACACACACCTCCGCTCCCAATTTTTGCGAATTTCGAATTTGAACTTTAAAATTTGAGTTTTCAAATTTCAGACCTCAGCTATGGACCCGAACTCGCCATCGCCCCCACTCCTCCGACCAGCCACGCTGCAGCCGCCCGCCGCCCCGACAACGGACGCAGCGGCCACTGCCGATAACCCGTTCTCCACCCTTTCACCGTCCGGCTCCACCTCCTCACAGGCGCCCAACGCCGCCGCCGCCGCCGCCGCCGCCGCCGCCGACGTCATGAAGGCCTCTGCGTCATTTCCCCTGTCACTTCCCCCGTTCTATTCTCACGATCCTGCTCTATGGTTTTTTCAGGTGGACGCTGCGTTTTCAGCCGCCAACATCCGCAGCCAAAAAACCCGCTACTCACGGATCATCTCCCTACTCCCATACGACATACTCCTTCAGACGTCGGACATCTCCCCTGACGCCGCCGCTGCATACGACGACCTCCGCAGCCGCCTCATCACCCTCTACCAACCGTCAAAAATCGCACGAGTCGCCGCGCTCTCGCAGCCACAGCACCTCGGCGACCTCAAGCCCTCCCACCTCTACCGCCGTCTGCGTCACCAACTGCAGGGGATAATCACGACCGACATCGCGCGGACCTTCTGGCTGCGCGCCCTTCCCCACCCCATGCAGATGGCGCTCGCCAGCCACCTAGACGGCCCGGATGAACCCCTGCTTCGCCTCGCCGACACGGTCCACGACCTCGCCGCAGCCGCCAGCGTCAGCGAGGTCCGCACACCCCGCACCTCAACACCACGACGAGACGGCACGACGTCGCGGGAACGCAGCCGACCTCCCTCCCTCGACAGGCGCCGGCCCTCTCCATCGAACGCCGCCGCACCCTCTCCACCGACCGCCGACGCCAACTTTCACCCGAGCACCGCCCCACCCCTCTTCGGGAACAACGCAGGGGGAAATCGCCGGCCGCTGCAGCCCCCTCCACCACACCTCGCCCCTCCAAGACGGCGTACCTCCCCGCGGACCCCCCCCACCGGTGTTTCTACCATGTAAACTTCGGTGGGGAGGCCCGCAAATGCCAACCCCCCTGCTCCTTCCCCGCCGGGCAGGGAAACGCAGACGCCCGCCGGTAAACCCGGCGGGCTCCCCTCCTCGCCAACACGGGGGGGACCACCACCCTTCCCCCCCGCCCGCATCAACTCCACCACCGCCACCAAGGCCTCCTACCCCTCCTATGCCGCCGCCACGGCCGCCAACCTACCACCAGCAACTCGCTGCGCCACCAACCCCCTTCCCCGAACACACAACGTTCCCCCACCCAGGAACGGCAACCCCTCCACCTCCCCCACGGCCGCACCTCCCTGCGCCGCCACCAACCCCCGTCCCCAAACACACACCGTTCCCCCACCCAGGAACGGCATCCCCTCCACCCCCCCCACGGCCGATGTAAGAAAACCAATGTTCCCTTCCTCATCGACACAGGGGCGGCGCTCTCCATATTTCCCAACAACATCGTCCGTCGTCAGGCGCGCTGTTATCGACAGCTTCTCTACGCCGCCAACGGTACCACCATCCCCTCGTACGGGACGTACCGCTCATCAATTTACATGAGCGGACTCGCGTACGAGTAGGAATTTACCGTGGCGGACGTGGAGAAGGCAATCCTGGGGGCCGATTTCCTAGCATACTTCGGCCTCCAGGTCGACGTCAAAAACGCGCGCCTGATAGACCCCTCCACCAACAAACCTATCCCCGGCTTTATACATGCGATAAATCAACCCCCATCTAAATTCGAAACCCTCCTCCGTCAATACCGCCCCCAGCGCCGCCCCTCCGCCCACATATCCACCATACAGCACTACATCGAGACCACTGGACCCCCCATCACAGCCAAAGCCTGCCGCCTCCACCCCCTACAACTTTCTCAAGCCCGCCAACATTTTAACCAGCTAATCGCCGACGGCATCATCCGCCCCTCCAAATCCCCTTGGGCTTCCCCCCTGCACATAGTGCAAAAGCCCAATGGGGATATCCGCCCCTGCGGCGACTACCGCCGCCTCAACGCCAAAACAACGCCCGACCTCTACAACGTCCCCCACCTCCGCGACTTTTCCTCACACCTACACGACACACACATCTTCTCCACCCTCGACATTTCAAGAGCCTTCCACCACATCAACATCCACCCCCCAGACGTCCCAAAAACCGCTATTATAACCCCCTTCTGCCTGTTCGAATACGTAAAAATGGGATTTGGCCTTAGGAACGCTGCCCAAACGTGGCAGCGTTACATGGACAACATCTTGCGTGGACTACCGTTCGTCTTTTGCTTCTTGGACGACGTACTGGTAGCATCCCGCAGCCCCGACGAACACCTCGACCACCTACGCCAAATCCTAGACATCTTCGCCGCCGAGGGGCTACAGATCAACGCGGAGAAGTGTGTGCTCGCCCAACCCTCTGTCCGCTGCCTCGGCCACCTCGTCTCCTCCGAGGGAATCAAGCCCTTACCTGACAAAGTCCACGCCATCAGCGATTTTCCTCAGCCCCGCACCGTCACGGAACTCCGCCGTTTTTTGGGTATGCTGAACTTTTACCGTAGACACATAAAACACTCAGCACAACACCAACAACCACTCATACACGCCATCCCACAACCAGCCAAAAAACACGACAACCGCCCCATCCCTTGGTCCCCCGAACTTACTAAAGCCTTTCAAACCTGTAAGCAGGACCTGGTCGACGCCGCTCTATTGGCCCACCCCGACCCCCACGCTCCCCTTTCCATCACCACCGATGCTTCCGATTGGGCCATCGGGGCAGTGCTCCACCAACACACCGGCGCGAACCCCCAACCCCTCGGCTTTTTCTCCAAAACCCTTTCACCCACCCAAAAAAACTACTCCACGTTCGACAGAGAGCTCCTCGCCATCCACGAAGCCATAAAGCACTTTCGTGACTTCGTGGAGGGCAGGCAGTTCTCTGTCGTAACGGACCACAAGCCCCTCACCCACGCCCTCCTCCAAAGCCGCAAATCCGCCTCGCCTCGTCGCCCCGGCAGCTCGAATTTATCGGACAATTTACGTCCGATATTCGATATTTGCCGGGGGCTGACAACTGCGTGGCGGACGCGCTCTCCCGCCCCACCCCCGCGCCGGTGGCGGAGCTACTGCGCTTCCCTTCCCCACAAATCCTAAAATCCCACCAACAACCCGACTCCGACCCAACCCTCTCCAACCTCATCTCCGCCTCCAAACTCCAACAGCTGCCGCCCCTTGAGCTCTGGTGTGACGTAACGGCCGACTCACCGCGCCCTTACGTCCCAACCGACCTCAGGCGGCAGCTCTTCCTCCACTACCACTCCCTTCACCACCCCGGCATCTGGGCCAGCCGGGACCTAGTAAAAACACGGTACTTCTGGCCCCATATGAACACGGATATCCGTAACTAGGTTCTAGGGTGCCAGAAGTGCCAAACTTACAAGGTCTCGGCACACCCCCACGTCACTCCTCAACCCATTCCTGACTCCCTCCCGTGGGACCATGTCCACCTCGATCTGGTCGGCCCCATTCCCCCCTCAGAGGGGAAGAAATACTGCCTCACAATGATCGACCGTGCCACCAACTGGGTTGAATGCATCCCGCTCGCCCACATCACCGCGGACGCCGTCGCAGCGGCTTTCCTCAACCAATGGGTTAGCCGTTACGGTTGTCCGCGAACAATCACGGTCGATCAAGGGAGGCAGTTTGAGTCCGCCCACTTTACAGATCTCCTCCGTTCCCTCGGGATCCAAAAAATCCGCACCACTCCCTATCACCCCCAATCCAACGGGAAAATAGAGCGGTGGCACTCGGTCCTGAAACAGGCCATTTCAACATCAGCCACATCCCCCTCTTGGACTAAAACTCTCCCCTACGTATTACTCAGTCTTCGCACTTCCGCCCGTCCTTCAGACAACACAAGTCCCGCACAACACGCTTTCAAAGATCCCCTCCGTTTACCAGCCGACATTTTCACTCCACACAACACACCGTCAATTAACAGGGAACCGCTACATACCTCAACACCAACAAACGACACCACTTACCCCAAAAGATTTTACACCGCCACTCACATGTACTTGAAAGAGCCCGGCATGCATAAAACTTTTGAACCCCTTTATGCCAGGCCCTTTCAAGTCATCCGCTCAACACAATCCACCGCTACCCTGTTAATTGATGGAAAACCCCACACCGTCCCGTTAGCCAGGTGCAAGCCCGCACCAGTGCTACCTCAACCTCACACCGCTATCAGTCTCCCACCGTCCGTCCTCGATGTCACATCGCAGCTCACCCCAACCATCACCTCCGTCGCCGTTTCCGGATTTCGATTCGGATCCGGAAATGGCGGCCATTCTCCGGGACGTGTTTGTCCCGGACCCGCTATCCCCCCTACCCCCCTCGCCCGGGCCCACTTCACCGCTTCCGTTTATTCCGCAAAGGATCACCGGGTTACCTCCCCGGCCCCGGCGGTGGAAGTACCCCCAGTGGCGAATTCTGCGCGAATTTCGCGCAGCCCAAGCCACGGGGGTACACCCCCCCCTACACCCCCACCGACCCACTCATGTCCTCCATCCTCCACGAGTTCCGCCTCGCGGAACTCATGCCCCCCCCCCCCCCCCCCAGCCCCACTTCAAATCATCCCCCCAGCCCAACAACAACCCCCCAACCTGACCCCAAATTTCAACCCTCCCAAAATCGACTTCGGCCCACCACCTCCAAAATTCAACCCCCCCATAATCGATTTTGGCCCCCCGCCCCCCCAATTCCGCAAACCCCAACCACCCCCCACCCCACCACCACCGCCGGGGATATCCATAATAGTCCCCGTCGGGACGAAACGGCCCGGGCGACGGAACGGACGGAGGGAGCGTCCTCCACACTCCCACGTCCCGGCGGCCCCATAACCCCGCCCGGCTACGAGCAATCGTGGCGGGGCCTGGAGGCGGCGGAACGCTGTTTGTGTCCAAATACTACCACACACAGCGTGCCACCCCTCGCGGCCCCACCATGGCCGCCCCATCTTCGCAACCACACACACACACCCTACACACCACACCCACACCCTTCCACTCCCATACCCAAAGAACGGCGGACTCCTGCGGTTCCTAACTTGTACCCCAACCCACCTACCCACCTACCACGACCGAAATTGTAAATAACCCACCTGTATATAACCCCAATGTAACCCCACTGTAGATTAAGCCTCAATATATAATCAACAACTGTACATAATCTTCCTAATCACTAGCATATTCTTATATTCAACAATTGTACATATTCTCACTATATCTCATCTATACATACTCTTCCAATATCACATCTGTACATATCCTTCAACATTGTTAGTTTTAAGAGCACTACGGCGCCTCCCGCCTCAATTATGTTTGCCGTGGCCCTCAGCCCCTGTACCTTTCGCCTTCCGCCCCATTTATGTTTGCCCTAGCCCTCAGCTCCTGTCACCTTGCGCCTTCAGCCCCCAATTTCTATTTTTTTCGGCCTTCAGCCCTACTCATGTTTGCTTTGGCCCTCAGCCCTGTCCACTTGCGCCTTCAGCTCCACGAATCTTGGTTCAAACTGGGGGGACCTCTGTCGTGAGTCCCTCCCGGGAACACTCCTTTAGCTTAAGTTCTCACCAACATCCAAACGCTGAATTTAGTTTCCGTCAATAAACAAATGAGTGGGGAGACAAGCCACAGAACCCAGGGTACACAACCTGGGGCCCCACCACCAACCCCTAACGGGGGGTTGGAGGGAGAGGCCTCCATTTCCTATAAAACCCTGGATCCTGGGGCTTTAGCTTCATTCGACACTTCCTCTAACTAGCTCTCTCTCTTCTCTCCTCCACCTTGCTCTGCTCCTTTCTTAAAAGATCCCAGATGATCGGTGGATATCCGCCGCCTGGGCAAAACCTTCTCCTCTAAAAGATTCTAGATGATCGGTGGATATCCGCCGCCTAGACAACATCTCCTCTCTCTCAAAAGATCCTAGATGTCGGTGGACTACTGCCGCCTAGGCAAATTCTAACACTCACCTCAATCTCTCCCTAAAAGAACCTAGATGTCGGTGGACTACCGCCGCCTGGGCAAATTTTAACACTCACCTCCATCTCTCCTTAAAAGATCGTAGATGTCGGTGGATATCCGCCGCCTGCGCATTTCCTCACGCCACCGTGATGAACCAATTTTAAATTCATCACACCAAACATACGATTATATTACTACAGATTGCCAAACACACGATGGACCTTGATGATGCTACACTTCCAAAATCGTACAAACCTTGTCAGCCAATAGAACAAAAGGAATCAGACTTCCTGCTGCTAATTCATTAACAAAAATAACTCCGCCGGAAGTGCAAAAGTCTTTGAAAGCTGTTCATAGCACATCGGACGAAGACTTCTTTGATGCTATGGAAATTCAAGTTCTCAGTGCAAGCAGTGGCGCTGAAACGTTTGATGCTGAATATGATGAAAGCAGCATGCGAACTCCACAAAAAGCGGATACCAACGTGGTTGTAGAAGATGCAAATCTTGTAGACGAATTCGCGGAGGAATATTCCTCAGCCACTGTGACTGCCTATTGTGATACACATGGTATTGAAATTACAGGAGAGAAGGATACCGAATCGCATTTCCACGAAACACCCAGTATTAGCAGTCGTGGAAGTTTCTCAACCTCCTATACACTGGGAGGGGGTACGACTGAAAATGACGAGGTACCTGTCGAAATTGACAATGGAGTAGAAAAAGAGTACTTGGCGCCTGAGGGAAGACAGCCAGAAACATGGGCACAGAACTCACCACAGCAAGAAAAAAATCTCGGAAGCAACGAGGGAAAAAACAAAATTGTTGCGTTAGAACCATGTAAAACGTTACATCAGCGAGACAGGAGTTCGAACTACGACTATTTTTATGAAAGTTGGGAGGAATCGGATGTAAAAGTAGAATGTTCCGTAGTAACACACTTATTATCTCAAGTAAAAATCGGGATGGACCTTTCGAAAGTTGTTTTGCCAGTATTCATACTGGAAAAGCGATCTCTATTGGAAATGTATGCTGACTTTTTTTCTCATTCAGACATTTTTTTGGGGATTGCAGACCATCCGAATCCAAGGCGAAGGATGGTGCAAGTAGTGAAATGGTATATAACAGCTTTTCATGCTGGGAGGAAAACCTCTGTTCCTAAAAAAGCGTATAACACCGTACTGGGGGAGATCTTCCGATGTTCCTGGGATATTCCGGGAATACCTCAAGAACTGTGTGTGATTTTACAAGGCGGTCCCGTTCCGTGGTGCACAATTGATAAATTGGCTTTTTCGGCAGAGCACTTGCCACCTCACCCTCCCGTACCAGCATTCTACGCTGAATGTCTGATCAAGAGAATCAGCTGCTGTGCTTCCGCATGGACTAAATCAAGATTTTTGGGGCTGGTAGAGCCCTTGTGAATTTAATAGATCACGACGAGCAATACTCTCTCACATTCCCGAGTGGGTACGGGCGATCGATCTTCACCAAACCTTGGTTCGAACTGGGTGGCACCGTTTATATACATTGTGAAACAACAGGCTATTCAGCAAGAATTGATTTTCTGACCAAACTATTCTACGGAAACGAAAAATATAGGATTTCCGGAGAAATATTCGAGACTGATATAAAATCGCGGACTCTCCGTAGGATTGTACCTAACCCCGTACTCGTTACTAGGTACCTACCTAAACCGTTGTGTAATAATTTACCTGTATAGGTTCCCCTTCTACGTAGATAGAATAATGAACCGTTGTGTAATAATTTACCCATCAATAATACTTCAACGGTTGTTCAAGTTGCAAAAGTACCTATCAACAAAATCCAGCCCCTTCTTGGCAGATGAGCCGTTGTGTAATAATGTACCGTTGTGTATAATTTACCGTGGTGTAATAATTTACCGTTGTGTAACAATTTACCTTTGTGTAATAATTTGCCGTTGTGTAATAGTTTGCCATTGTGTAATAATTTGCCCATCAATAATACTTCAACGGTTGTTCAAGTTTCAAAAGTACCTATCCAGAAAATCCAGCCCCTTCTGGGTAGTTGAGCAGTTGTGTAATTATTTACCGGTGTGTAATAATTTGCCGTGGTGTCATACTTTACCGTTGTGTAATAATTCACCGTTGTGTAATAATTTGCCTGTGTGTAATAATTTGCCATTTTTTAATAATTTACCCATCAATAATACTTCAACGTTTGTTTAAGTTTCAGAAGTACCTACCAACAAAATCCAATAGTCCATCACTTGCCAAATGAAATAATAAATTATCGTAGAACAAGCAACTCGACTTCATACAGCCATCCTTGATTACAATCAGGTGCTCCTTAGCGATGAAATCCCGGCCGGATTTATACCGTTTGATTCACGATCGTGTTGACGAAGCTTTTTGGTGCACACGAACGGCTGGACGTACAATGCTCCGGGTGGCCTAAAAAAAACGTTTAGCTCAAGACAAATTTAATATCGTAAAAAAAACCATACCCTTCAATCTAAAGTTTTCGAGCTACGGCGTTCTGAAAATTTCAACCCCTATTTTGAACCCCTTAGAGATGACTGACAGTAACGTCGAGCTTCGAGGACCAACTAGACCCCGAACGAAACCTACTTATACCTAACCCGAATTTCATCAATTTTCTTTCATGGTGACTAAGAAAAGTGGCCCGTACGGCGTACGGCGGACAGACAGAAATATTTTTATTGCAGTTTCGGATTCTACATACCTTGAAACGTAAACCATCAAATTTTGAGGGGGGAGTAAGAATTTTTTTTTTTTTCTTGCTCGATTCCAATGGTTCATTATTGAAAATAATGAACCAAAAGCCGTTTATCACGATCGACGGCGAGTGGTGCGGGATGATCAAAGCTCGGTCTTTCGACGGAGAGGAAGAGGTTTTTGCGGATGTGGAAAATATGAGGGTTTTAAGAAAGATAGTGAGACCGGTAAATGAGCAGGAAAGCTTTGCATCCAGGCAAGTATGGAGGGAAGTAACGGCGGGCTTGTGGTTAAATGATATTTCTCGAGCATCCAGCGCTAAAGTAGAAGTAGAGAGCAGACAAAGGAAAGAGGAACAGGCAAGGAAAGAAAATGGGATCGAGTGGAAAACTCGATTATTTGAAACCGAGGCGACTGGGAATTGGATTTACAGGGCACCTTTAGAGAATCGTATCGTGGCCATTAAGAAAATAAGCCCAGCTCTACAATAGGATTATTACGTAGGTTTTATTTATTTGCACCCTATTGTTGCAGCTTATCCTTTCCCTCGACTTTTCCATTCATACCGTAGGCATACAATAAAAATAATTTTGATATCTAACTCTAATTGAAAATATTGTCGACGTTGTGATCGGAATATGATATTATCGCCAGAAGTTACAGTAGAACTTATTTACCTAAGGCTATACAGCAGTCCACATCTTTTAAATGAAAAGCGCCTCTGAAATGGGTCTTATGACTTGACGCTGGTCAATGGCGGAATGGCAGCTGCAAAAATCGGGCTCAAGGCATAAGATAACATCATATACGATGGCTGCTAGTATGGATCTTATCCTTAGAAAGTAAAGTGATATCATTAGTACGATGTGGATCATCCGTGCATTGCAGAGGAGAGTATCAACATGGGTAATATATTTATGAATAATAATTATATATTTATGGCTAATATTGGTAGACATTTTCTAGCAACAATATCCCATAACACAACCTCCGTCGAGTGATCTCTCATGATGTCAAATTCTATCATGATGTCAACCACTTCCCCTGTGCACTTCACGTTACTAAATCGTTGGCTGTGTTTTCGAGACTTGTTGGTGCTGTTCATTTAACTTTTCGTGCTGTACTTAATACAGCATCCATAAATATTGATGGAATCAACACTTTTTCACAATAGTGGACAAAGTACCAATACCTGAATAAAGTGAAGGATGGGTATGCGGCTTCGTCTTTCAACTTACCGCCTCTCATTTCATTTGGTCTGTGCGACTTGTTCATGTCCAAAATAAAATGGGGAATTTCGAAATTAATGGAGTGAAGCTGACGAGGTAAGCCGTTATTATGTGAATCAACTACTACAAGTAGCTAATGTAACTGTCCATGAAATTATGTATCTAACTAACTTGCCAACAAGAGGGATTGATGCGTAGGGCGGTCTTGCTGAACATTTTTCCGAGTGATTAACGTATTTCATAGGTACCGCTCACTTACAATATTCTACCACAAGCGTATTCTATCCTAGCCTATCAATTCGCCATAATACCTGCTACCCTAATTTTACTAGTTAGAGATCTATTTCCGAACTACTCCTGACCTAAATAAAGTATGGAAAGGTGAGGGACTTCCGAACACTGCAGTTGCAAATCCTCAAAAGAGACTAATCTTGAGCGTGATTTCTATCTTCGAACACAGGTAGGTGCGTTTCACATACGTGCCTACCTACTATGAATTTTCTATAAAATTCATTACATTGCTTCGAAGTCAACCTTTCATTATATTACCATTACCATTATTAGGATGGATGGTCTCGCTAAAATTTGATGACAGTCAGATGTATGGCACCTTTTGCTCATTCGCGAAGGTCAAGTCCTGCGAAATGATGTATGCATAGGTCGGAAAAGCTTCGTTTATAAAATTAAATACCTACAATAAACCTAAAGGGTGTTCGTTAATGACTTTGGAAAATAAAATTTTTTGACTTTTCGCATACGCAGCTTTTGGTTTATTACTTATTTTCAATAATGAACCATTGGAATCGAGCATGCAAAAAAAAATTCTAACCTCCCCTCAAAATTTGATGGTTTGCGTTTCAAGGTATGTAGAATCCGAAAAAGCAATAAAAATATTTCTGTCTGTCCGCCGTATGCCGTACACCGTACTGACCACTTTTCTTAGTTACTATGAAATAAAATTGATGAAATTCGGGTTATAGGTTCCGGTTGGGGTCTAGTTGGTCCTCGAAGCTCGACGTTACTGTCAGTCATCTCTAAGGGGTTCAAAATAGGGGTTGAAATTTTCAGAACGCCTATATCTTTTTTTTTAAGTGAATCTTTTTACGGTTTTAAATAGTTCTTCAACTTACAAGTTTTTTAAGACCACCCGGAGCATCGTACGTCCAGCCGTTCGTTCACAGTAAGGCCCCGAAGTTTGCACCGACAGGCATTTTCGACAGCAGGGTGAATGAAATTATTGTATACATTTAGCCCAAATCTCGTCACCAGGGACGCGCTAACAATCGGAAAATGGCCCGAGATAACATCATTGCTAGGGATCACCTGATCACGGAGTATGAAGTCGAGTTGGTTGTTCTGTGATATTATTTCATTTGGAAAATGATGGCTCTTTTGGAGTTTGTTGATAAGTAGTGAAAGTTGAACAAACGTTGATGTTATTATTGATCGGTAAATTATTACTACACAATGATAAATCATTACTCAACGGTAAATTATTACACAACGGTTCATTATACCATCTACGTAGAAGGGGCTGGAGTTTGTTGGTATAGGTAGGTACCTAGTAACGAGTATTTCAGTTAAAGTCCAATTCAAATTGATGGTATACCAATTTATTTATTCCTACAATTCGAAGTGAATTCCAATTGCAATTAAAGTGCAAGTGAAATTGTAATGCAATTGCAATTTACAAATCCATTATTAACCACTGAAAACCATTGAAAACAATTCAAGCCCCCCCCCCCCCCCCCCCCCCGACAATATTGGATACCTACATTATCCTTGATTATAACCCTTGATTATAATCGAATTGTCTAAATTGGCGTGGTTCGTATTGGCATGGTCCGTAGTAGTTCAATCAATCATTTTCTTTTGCTTTTTCAATAAATTCATTATGACTGGCCTAGGCCTTTCCAATCACATGGGGTTTCGCGTTGTGGCGCCGGCTTTTGTTTCTGTCCCAACCTCATCCGCCATTTCCAGTGTATTTTCACTCCACATCAACAATTCCCCTTCATCACTTCATTATTTGCGTTTATTTTTGCCATTTTAGTTACTGTTTGTCATCGACAGAATTATTATTTTAGCACCATTTGTGATTTGGTAGGTACCTATTAACGAGTACGGGGTTAGGTGCTAACCTACGGAGGGTCTGCGATCTACATGATATGTATAGAATAGTACATATCCGTCCTCCCGATTTTCAAATTCTATTTTAATCATCACAACATCATTTTTATTCATCACAGTTTCGTGAACTGCAGATGGTTTAATGTAGAGCAAAAAAGGTTCCGTGGAATTTCAGATGGGCACAAGTTCCTCCTCGATTCAGGGCTTTCATTGAGGGGGGGGGGGGGGGGGGGGGGGGGGAGGTAGGCATGGCACAGAAAACACTGATCTACGCCAGGAGGGGGCATCTATGCAACTGAAATTATTTTGGGCTTATTTTCAAGCTTTTAACTGGCGAGAAAATAAAACTTTGTTTAGTCGGGAGAAATTACATAGTAATATTTACGTGGTTTTCAAAATCACTTCTGATTTACACTGACAATGACGTTAGGCCGTAAAGGTTTAGATGTCGCTCATAATATGACTTTAACCTGGTTTTCATGAATTTTCTTAACTCAAATTGTTTTAGAGCTATTTATATTATTTTATATCCGCTCCAAAAGTAATTTTCTTTGATAATAAACTTTAATGAATTACATAGTAATGTGGGCCTCCTACCTCAAACGAATCATCCCCCGAGTATCCACCAGTGGCCACTAGTGTCGTCATAATACCTTTGAGAATTTCTATCAAAGTAAAGCTATGGATGTCTGGTGTAAACCCAAAATCGTTCATTAACTCATTCTCATCTGTACTTTCAAATGAAAAGTTGAAAAAATATATGGTTACTCCTCATTTGACCAACTATTGCCACCCCCGCCACCATATTATTTAAATTTTGGGGAGGAGAGGGAAGCCGAGAGAGAAAAATAACCACACATCGATCTGAATTGTACCATTACCTAATTTACTGAATGGTTTGTTGGATGAAATTCGGTGTTTTTGAAACAAACATGGCACACAGGATGAGCTTCTTGAAGATTTCATTTTATTATGCGCTCATCTAGTTGATGTGAGCAATCTCAGACGATCAAACGCGTCGAAGAAAAAGCCCTTTGAAGTTGGGTGTTTCCAGTATGCCCCAGTCCATCTACTTCTACCGGAATTCTGAAAGACCGGTGTATTTCATCTCTATGCGATATTAACCACAGAAAGCTCGATCTTGGTTCTCGACTGCTGCTTCTCATAGCTATATCACTCAGACTGATTGCACCTGGGGTTTTGATGTTCAAGATTACACGAAGGGTGTTTACTGTGGTAGAAGCGATTCATGATGTGCAAGGGCGAACCTGTTCATTAACGTTATAATGATCTCGTGCATTCGCAAGGATGTTGCTTTCGACCAGAATCTATAATAGCAAAGAATGTAACAGAAATAAATCAATGGAAACGCCGTACCTGAATGTATCTGTTGTATCGTGTGATCGAATCTGGTAGGAATGCGTTTTTGGGAATTTGAACTCAGAGTCATTGGCATAAGTTCGAATAAAGGGCGAATGAGTCTCACAGCAGCAGCTTCTCATGTTCTTTTGGACACAGAACACAACTGCTCCTCACAACAGTTGAACAACTCCTCGCATAGGTACCTGCGCGTGTTTATGTGACGACCAATGAGTGTTAGTCCTGAGACGACTGGTAACCCAGTGCTGACCCAACTCTTACCAGCAATTAGTTGTTCTGAAGTATTTTATTCCTTGCTAGTCCGGGACACACCACCCTTCCGTTCTAATATATTAATAAATCTCAGTTCAGCTGCGATGTGTCGATAATCTCAGCAAGCACCCACCGAGCATCCTGATTCCTGGCCAAGCCACGTAATCGATCGATTTCTAATGCACCTCGTCCGAAGAAAGGGCGGAGAGGCAACGGACCCCTTGAGTAAACATTGAGTAAAAATGACAGAAAAACATTATCTTCCTCCTGAGATTACGCCCGCGACGCCGCGCTTGCAGAGCGGTAGGTCGCGAAACATCAATTATCTTCGTCGGGTACTTCATCAAGGTTCAACCTATCTTTTTGCTCCTATAACACGCAGCAAGAGCCATGGACTGTATGGGTAGGTGATGAGTAGAATGTAATCATGGATGGGATTATGTAGGTTTACCTGTCTTCAGTTTACGTTAATAGTAAGAAAGCATTTCTTATATATCCACCCCTCTCCCATCCAACGAAAGAAGTTGAATCAATCACATCACCCCCTCACCCTCACATAACGATTTAAGGTAGGAGTATTCAAAACCTGTGTTCCATGAACGCTGTACATAGTGAGCTGAAAGTTACAAATTGGTTACTTGGTTGGTTGGCCCACCCTATAACTTACATGATCCGATAGTAACGAATGTAGCACCCACTCAAGCTTGTATTTCGCAATTAACTTTCAAGTGGCGTCAGTCAAAGTTGTCTCATTCACAAATTCTGATGAATTCATAACTTCAAAATGCGCTTTTGTATTAATGTTAACAACTCCCGAGCTAAATGAAAGAAATTTAAGTGCCAACTCAACCCACCTCACCCGTTTCGGTTTCTAACCACCTTTTCCTGTATTTCATTTCTATATCTATGCGAAAATGAGAAGGATATTATTTACAGCGCCAGTTGTGGGGCTGTTGGCCCGTGCGGTTTTTAATTGCCGGCCCTTAATGAGAATGTTGATTGCCAGCGTTATTGCACATGGGGCAAGCGGTCTGCGGAAAAAAAACCCCGACGAGGGCATCCAAAGTTTTCACGTGTTTTTGAAAACCTGCGAGCCACTTGCCGCCTGGTTGGGCTCCCACAAAAGTTTTTAATGACCACGGGGTTCTTCTATCCTAAACTTACTTTAAATTCAAATGGATATTCAGCAAAAGAGAAAAAGAACGATGAAAACGTTAGCAATAACTTGAGTTCAAAAACAGATTCCACCTACATGCTGCCTTTACTCTTCATTATATTGTTAGAAATTACCAGAGTAGATGAATGCGCGAACGGATTTATTGAACACAAATAACTCAATGAACATAAAAGCACTAATATTGTTTTTGGAATCCGTTTGTCTCGACAACCAATTTCAGACTGACTGTTTTAAAAACAACAACTTGTTTCCTAGGTCCTGGTCACATGGCCCGTCACTTCCCTACACTCCTCCCCCTTCCCTCGACCTCCACAATAGGGTGTAATTCAGTCGATATGGACCACCTTGAAGGCCGTTGACCGCCCCCAGCGCTGTTGGATGCGGACCACCACGTCGTTCAGTCGCTTCCGAATTTCATAGGGTCCCTCCCAGGGGCACATCAGCTTTGGGTTTCGTCCCCGCATTGTGCAGCCACACCAAATCCCCCACTTGGTAGGAGCGACCCCTGGCAGTACGGTCATACCGCCTCTTCATGTCCTCTGCCTTCCATCAGAGTTTTTCCTGGGCCTCATTATGGGCCTCTCCAATCCTCCTCCTGACCTGGGCCGCATATTCCTGAACTTCCTCCTCCACTGGAGGACGCCCAAACAGAAGTTCCAGAGGGAGGATGAGCTCCCGGCCAAATAGCAGGTATGCTGGAGAATACCCAGTTGATGCGTTGTCTGAAGCTCAGTATGCTAATAGAGCAATAGGTAGCTGCTGGTCCCAGTCTCGTTGGTGGTCTGCAATCATCTTTGCCAGCCACTCATACAGCGTCCGGTGGAGCCGTTCCACTTGCCCACCACTTTGAGGCCGCAATGGAGTTGTCCGAGTCTGGTGTACCCCTAGTAGGTTCAGGACAGCTTTCATCAGGTCTGATTGGAAGTTTCTGCCTTGGTCTGAGTGGACTTCTCGTAGGATGCCAAAACGTGAAATGACATGTTCCAAGAGGGCCTGGGCTGTCTCAGCTTTTTGATCTTGGAGGGGAATGTATTATTGGAATGGATGTCCTGCAAGGGGAGCAATGCATCATAGATGTAGGCAGTGGGACATTGGAGATTAAGGGGACACAACTGCCAACAAGGGGACCAGGCAACGTTTCCTCTATGGAGGTTTGGTCCACAAACAAAGCTCCATTCTCATCACACTTAGCCCCCCTCCTGGAAAGGACAGCAGAAAGGGTGAATGCAACACAGCTGGAGGAGTTCCAGGATTTGGTGCTCCGCTATGCAGAGGTTTTTGCAGCAGATAAGCAGGAGTTGGGAAGATGCACCCTTGGAGAACACACTATTGATGTTGCAGGTCTTCGCCCAATCGAGCAGCAGGCCCGACGTACCTGCCCAGCCAAGGATAAAGTCATTAGGGAAGAAATGGAAAAGATGAAAAGACAAGGGGTGATCCAGGAGTCCAAAAGTCCTTGGGCAAGCCCAGTAGTGGTGATCCTAAAGAAGACAGGGGACTGGAGGTTCTGCATTGACTACTGGAGAGTTAACGAGGTAACAGTAAAGGATGCACATCCCTTACCTCATATAGGAGACACCCTACACATGTTAGAAGGCAGTCGTTGGTTCAGCACGCTAGACCTCCAAGCAGGATATTGGCAGATTCCCTTAGCCAAGGAGGTACAAGAGATTTCGGCATTTTGTACTCGGGATGGGCTGTGGGAGTTCACAGTAATGCCCTTCGGCCTAACCAACGCCCCCGCCACCTTCCAACGAGTCATGCGCCAAGTACTACAAGACCTCATTGCCAAGAATGTGGTGCAGGTGTACCTAGATGATGTACTAGTGCACACAAGTACTTTTAAGGAACAGCTTAAAGTCCTAGAGCATGTCCTTAAGAAACTGAAAGAGGCTAACCTCAAGTTAAATGTCAAAAAGTGTGAGTTCTTTCGGGAGACCGTCACGTACCTAGGACATCTCGTCACTCCAGAGGGGATATTTATGCACAGACCCAAAGAAGGTGGAGGCGGTGGTCAAGTGGCCAGTCCCTCAGACAACAACAGAGCTGCGTTCATTTGTGGGGCTCTGCTCCTATTACCGACAGTTTGTGCCCCACTTGACAGAATTAGCAAAGCCACTGTACCAGGCAGAGAACCTTCCCAAGTTAGAGTGAACCCCTAAGTGCCAAAAAGCTTTTGACCAGCTGAAGGTTTGTCGCGCATTCATCCCACTTCTGACACCAGTTGTTAGAAATTACCAGAGTAGATGAATGCGCGAACGGATTTATTGAACACAAATAACTCAATGAACATAAAAGCACTAATATTGTTTTTGGAATCCTTTTGTCTCGACAACCAATTTCAGACTGACTGTTTTAAAAACAACAACTTGTTTCCTAGGTCCTGGTCACATGGCCCGTCACTTCCCTACAATACCTATTATATTATCATGTTCAGAATTTGCGTAGTGTCCAAGCTCTGACTGTAAATGATCTTGCTATTTTTGCCGCTTTTGTACTAGTTTACACAACGAATTAAGAAACTTGTCGAGGTTTGACCATAAACACTATGCAGGGCTTGATTTTGTAGACCACTGTTGTACTCATGTGAGAGATGGTACCTAATGCCAGATGGGCGTTCAATTGTCAGGGGCGATTCCATGAGTCTGAGAGATGGTACCTAATGCCAGATGGGCGTTCAATTGTATGGGGCGATTCCATGAGTCTCCATCTTCCCAAAGGCAAAACACCTCAACTCCAACAAATTCATCGATGAGGCGTTTTGCCTTTGTTTATCGGCTTCATTTTTCAGTGGAGGTGATTTATTCATCGAATGCTGAGGAGTTTTGCCTTTGTAATATTCGTTTCCAGATGATCGTGACTAGGTATTTCTATTAACAGTCGTCAGTTGTGAGAGTTAGTTTCTCACTCGACGTTTGGTACCCACTGCCCGCTCTCCCGCTCCTCGCCGGCTCCATGACAGCGCAACCGATGTCACGCTCGCGGACCCTTTACGAGGAAAACCTTATCGGGCCGGGCGTCTTCCCCTCCTCTCAGGACCTGATTCCGATCGCCGAAACTGGTGGTAAGCTCGGACCGTAGGCGATGCAATCTTGCCGGTGAAGTTCCCTAGTGCTCCCTCAATTATCTTGTGCGGAATTTTTTCAAGAGTAAAATTCACAGATTTTCATACGCACGGTTCCCTTATAGTGAATTATGTCGCAACAGTGGTGAGAGTACCCGTTTCTATTTTATTACCGTCCTGGGACAGATTTGCCTTTGGCTTTATATATTTTTTTCCGCACTGGCCTGCAAGGATCCCTTCATTTTATATTTTTGGGGCTGAGGTCACCCCGTTACAATTTACCCTTCTTCCTCTGCCGACTTGGTAGGTAGGTCAGAGAATTTAATATATTATTTACAAGTCTCAAAACAAAGCCGTGTACGGGTACATTTTTCTACCTACCTAAAACCTGGGTACCTACTTAAACCCACTTTTGCGGGGTTTGCATTCAACTTTTCCCAATTTTAATAAAATTGGAAAACCTCTACCTAATCTTACTATATTTTTTTAGGACATTCTAGAGGTTTATTCCCCAGTGGAGTCCGCATGGGGCGATACCGAGCGGCTGCTAGCGAGACTACATTAGTTAGGTACTCAGTTACATGCTTTCGCATCTTGATATAATATAGGGAATGTTTTTGTGTGATATGTGCTGGTATCGTTTGACAAGCAGATGTATTATTAACGAAAAACATACCTAATTAAATATGATACCTAAATATGATTACCTAACTTCCAATTTACGGGTAGACTGAAATTATTAATTAGGTATTTATTATTAGGTATTTATTACAAACATAAACCACCAACCGTTTTTGAATATTAATATTAATTCGAACGAGAGAAAGTCGATAAAAATCGGATATCTATAATATTATGTTTCTACAAGCAGCCGCTAGGAAGCGCTATCCTACGTCCTACGTGAAGCGCTGGAGCGTGTTGGCTTTTTGGCGGTTTCTGCGAGTGAAGGGCGTTTACAGAGGGAAAAGCTTCTAGCGTCGTGTGTGAGTACGTGGGCGACTTTACTTGTTTAATGGGGTAGCATTTCTTCATTTCGGCAACACGTTCCTCTTGGATATTACATGTTGCATGTTCTTTTAACTACCTTGTCCCAAATAGACCAACTAGACCCCAAATGAGGCATACATACCAAATTTCGTTTCTACCAAATTTCGGTTCATCGTAACTAAGGAAAGTTAGAAGTAAAGCGGGCGGACAGAGATTTTTGGTTTATTGTTTTCAATTGTGAACCTTTTGGATCAAGCATGAAAAGAAAAAAAAAAAAAATTAAACGTCCCCCCCCCCTCAAAATTTTATGGTTAAAGTTTCAAAGTACACCAATTATTACACAACGGTTTATTATTTACCCCCAAAAATGGCATAGAATGGTTGGACGTAGCTTACTCGAGACAGAAACACAATAAGTACTTCTATTAGCCACAAATACTTACTTATACTTCTACAAAGGCAAACATTTGAGTTGTCGCCCGAAATTGGTATGAACTGAGTAAAATAATTTAAATAAATGATGGGAAGTGGTTTTTAGACTTGATAAATCATTTCAAGTACCAACACTTTTTGGGACAAAAGAATGTTCAAATTTGGACAAAATACTGTCAACTTTTGAAAATTCGAATTGGTTAGTTAATCAAGAATTGTGATTCATAAATCATACTATGCGACGAAACCTTTTTTAGTTGTGTGGTTTGGTTTTTTGATTATGGCAGCAATGAGCAATCGAGAGATGGTGCATAATTTAATAAGGATGATGATGAAAAACTTCTGGAAGATTGATGGGAATGGCGAGCACACGCCTTTGTACTCGTAGTAAAGAGCGAGCGAATCATAGGAAACGCATGGTGATTGATTATTCCCAGACTATTGGTATTTTTAAATACTTGGGACGCTTACCCAATCGCTTGAATCGATTATTGTCCACGAGGTCTCAAAAAACTCTGTTTTCAGCACAGTCGATTTCAAGAGTGCCTACCATCAGATATATGCTTGAAGCATTTGAAGCACGATTTCGACATTTTATACAGACCAGGGAAAGACAATCTGGTTGCGGATACCTTATCGAGGGTGTGTAGCGTCACGCAGCCTAATAGGTTGTATGTAGTCCTTGCATTCCCAGCTATGCCACCCTGGAGTTACTCGCTACATTGGGTACGGACCCATAACTTTCCGTTCTCAAACGACGAAATTAGGAAAATATCATCCACTTGTCAATCATGTGCACAGGTGAAACCCATATCCTTAGCTAATGATCAAACAAGCCTCATCGATACCGCACACCCTTTCGAGCGCTTGAGCATCGATTTTAAAGGGCCTCTACAATCAAATTCAAAGTATAAATATTTGGTAACCATCATCAGTGCATATGCATGGTTTTCATTCGCATATCCATTCAAGATATGACCTCTTCCACAGCCATCGATTGTTTGGTGGGGTTATTTTTAAACGCTGGACTTCCATACACCCAGACAGAGGGACTTCATTTGTGTCGAATGAGATAAATGCCACAGTAAGTACGATAAAGTACGGTAATTACGTCGAAATCGATGCTTAAGCGCTCGAAAGTGTGTGTGGTACAATATTGATGACGCTTGTTTGATTATTAGTTTTTCATTTGTGCACATGATTGACAAGCGGATGTAATTTTCCTATTTTCGTCGACGGTTTTTATCCAACAAACTTTTAACAGAATGTGTTTTAGCCATGGACTAACTAGCCAAAAAAGGTAACGAAATTTCGTAACGAAATTTCGTAACGAAATCTCGGACGCTGTTATGAAAAATTTCTAATGATTTTCACGTACAACCGATTCGTTGCTACGGAACTTTAACTTCGCCAGTTATCATCGTACAAAAATCGTTCACCACTCGTTGGATAGCTCTCGATTTACCTAACCATATTACGTTAACCATTGCGGAGTGCGTGACCGACAAGCTGCGGTATGAGCGTCATTGTTTAAATAATAATTGTTTACACACAGGTGATCATTCTCAATAATTTATATTGTGAACACGATTGCAAGCTTTATATAAGTACCGATGATACGGAACTAAGGATCGTGTAACCTGGTGTAACCTATGAGCAGTCAATATATCAGTCGAAAAAGGTTTATGTGAAACGCGTGAGCTAAAACACATTCTGTGTTTCTATAATTTCGTCCGAAGTATGTAAATAGAGGTAACCGGGGGTCCAGGGGGCTTGCCCCCTGGCGAGGCGCGGAGCGCCGAGTTTTTTACAAGGCTTACATGTTTGCATCAAGCAATTTTGCGACTGACCCCCAGCCCACACGACATATCCATGTCGATTGAGAATAATAATTATTATGTATAATAAAAGTATAATTAAAAACAAGTATAATTGAAGTATAATTAACTATGTATAAAACTCGGCGCTCCGCGCCTCGCCAGGGGGCAAGCCCCCTGGACCCCCGGTTACCTCTATTTACATACTTCGGACGAAATTATAGAAACACAGAATGTGTTTTAGCTCACGCGTTTCACATAAACCTTTTTCGACTGATCTATTGACTGCTCATAGGTTACACTAGGTTACACGATCCTTAGTTCCGTATCATCGGTACTTATATAAAGCTTGCAATCGTGTTCACAATATAAATTATTGAGAATGATCACCTGTGTGTAAACAATTATTATTTAAACAATGACGCTCATACCGCAGCTTGTCGGTCACGCACTCCGCAATGGTTAACGTAATATGGTTAGGAAAATCGAGAGCTATCCAACGAGTGGTGAACGATTTTTGTACGATGATAACTGGCGAAGTTAAAGTTCCGTAGCAACGAATCGGTTGAACGTGAAAATCATTAGAAATTTTTCATAACAGCGTCCCAGATTTCGTTACGAAATTTCGTTACCTTTTTTGGCTAGTTAGTCCATGGCTAAAACACATTCTGTGTTAAAACCTTATGAAATAAGGCTTTATTCCACTTGGAATTTCGCTAAAGAATGCACTAATAGAGTTACAAGAGTACAAACATAATGATCTTGATGATAATACAACCACCAGTATCACCACAACCTTCCTCCCATGAGTGACGAACATAATCTTTGAATTTTGTCGGCGCCTGACGTGTTCTAGTTGACCCGCTGGGAGTAGGCTCAACGAGATGATCGGTTTATTCATTGTCATCATTGTCTACGATCGGAAAGCGCGGAGCGATATCCAGGAGGCACGTCACTGAGTCCCGGGCTGTCGAGTCTCCTGCAAGAGATCGGTGGTGCATGAAAGTCTTGACAGCCGTCTCTCTCCCATCCTGAGCTTGACTCTTGCATATTGGGGGCTTACTTCCAGTAGCTGCACCTCATCCACAAGTGGAATGTAATTTTTTTTTAAAGTATTATTTAAATTCAATTGGCATTAGCAGTTAGCACTGCCGCAGCCATGAATCATTTTTATTTAAGATTTATATTACACTATGATATTTTAAATTATATTTGTATACCTACTTCTCGAATAAAATAATAAATCACTTTGTAAACACTCAAACTTCTTGAATGAACAATTTAAAAACTCGGCGCTCCGCGCCTCGCCAGGGGCCGGTTACCTCTATTTACATACTTCGGACGAAATTATAGAAACACAAAATGTGTTTTAGCTCACGCGTTTCACATAAACCTTTTTCGACTGATATATTGACTGCTCATAGGTTACACCAGGTTACACGATCCTTAGTTCCGTATCATCGGTACTTATAAAGCTTGCAATCGTGTTCACAATATAAATTATTGAGAATGATCACCTGTGTGTAAACAATTATTATTTAAACAATCACGCCCATACCGCAGCTTGTCGGCCACGCACTCCGCATTGGTTAACGTAATATGGTTAGGTAAATCGAGAGCTATCCAACGAGTGGTGAACGATTTTTGTACGATGATAACTGGCGAAGTTAAAGTTCCGTAGCAACGAATCGGTTGTACGTGAAAATCATTAGAAATTTTTCATAACAGCGTCCCAGATTTCGTTACGAAATTTCGTTACCTTTTTTGGCTAGTTAGTCCATGGCTAAAACACATTCTGTGTTAAAATAAGTGTGTGGTGAGCTCGTGGTATTAGAGTCACCATCGTGGTGTAAGGTAAATTTTGGGATCACAGGTGCTGGTTAAATTTCCTTCTACTGTAGGGCCGGGAGGAACCTACTGCTAATACCCCACGAGCATGAACACAGCGAGTGCTAGTTGCTCCTTTGGAGACATTGGCTAGCACCCCGCGAGAATGGACCACGGCCAGTGGTAGGTAAAAGATATGGGCCTAACGCCAAAATCCCGCGAGAATGAACCACAGCGAGTATTGGTTTCTCCTAAGGAGTCTTTTGCCAGCACCCTGCAGAATGGACCACAGGGAGTGTCGGAGAAAGGGGTAGGAGAGAGAGAAGTCCCAAGTCGAGAGTCGATCCGTCGAATGAAAAGCTGGGCCAGAAGGGCTGTTTATAAAGGGACTTTTCCACCCGCCCGTTATGACCCTTCAGGAGCGATGGCGGTTAGATGGACGGGACCCTTCTCTGACTTTCTCCAGGCGTTGCCCAGCTCGTCATTCCCTTCGTTTATTTGGATAAATCGCTTGATATTACATAGGAGTGGTTTATGTAGAGATTTGGGAGGAAAAACGACAAAGTATAATTAAGTATTAAGTATATTATAGGTAAGTATATCATAGACATAGTATGAGCATATTAAGTGTAATTGCTGTGTATAATATAATTATAATATGTAGGATAGGGTTAATATTTTTTAATGTAATGTAATAAAATCTTCGTTTGATAGGAGAAAGGAAACTGGTCTTATCAAGGGAAGGCTGAGGGTGGAAGGAGTGGAAAATTCGGACTATTCCAGACTCCTCACATGCGGAGAAACCGTCTGAAGAGAAAACTAACTACAGACGACTTGCCTTCAACTCAAAGAGATTTCAGCCTTTCCTCCTCGTCAAGCTAATGAAATGGTATCCTATTCCGACGACCACTCGACGTCTCACAGAATCCCGTTACGCTTTTCTTCCTCGGAACACGTTTCGCCCACTCGTCAAGTGATGACCAGATATGTGATACCCTACACCCGAGCCGACGGTACTAAATGGGAACAAGGGTGGACACGAGGGAGCATTACAGCGAAGGAAACCGGGCACAGAACCAACTTTTATAGTGGATTGTTGAAAGCCGTATCTAGGTAAAATCGCTGCAAATTCTCCCACGAAGATTTATTTATTTAACTATATAATATATTATTTTCTATAAATACCTATGATAAATTATTTTGTCATACAAATACGGTTTCCCTTCCTATTCGTATTCGCTGTGCGTTCTCGTACCTGAGGTCTTATGGTTCCTCAACTCTACTCAGACCTGGTGGCTACCACAGCTGCGCCATCCTCAAACTGGCGAAACTTTCTTCAAATCCCCGTCAAGCGCAAAAACCTATCTCGGCGCGAAGATCTATTGCTAATTCGATTTAAAATTGGACTGAATTATGGACGTATGACTTTATTTTCGTGGCGTTCATGATCATAATACTTTCGCCAATATGGTGTCTCACAGTGAAGAGAAACAATAGAAAGATTTTTGAAAAAAAGAAACAAAACATAGTTATTAAAAAGTTGTCTATTCCCAGTAATACACAAATTTAAAAAACGCGAAAAATACACTGTTTTACCGGTTTCGGTGATCTAACCATCGTCAGTAACAAGCAATAACTATGTTATTTAAAGTCTATTGAACAATAACTAGGTTATAAGTCATTTTTTGTTACTGACGATGGTTCAATCACCGAAACCGGTATAACAGTGTATCTTTCGCGGTTTTGGTTTATTATTTTCAATAATGAACCATTGGAATCGAGCATGAAAAAAAAAAAAAAAATCGTAGGTACCCCCTCAAAATTTGATGGTTTACGTTTCAAGGTATATGTAGAATCCAAAACTGCAATAAAAATATTTCTGTCTGTCCGCCGTACGCCATACGGGCCACTTTTCTTAGTTACCATGAAACAATAAAATTCCTATACATAACGTCGATTTATGTTTAAGAACCAAAAATTGCAACCATGTATCATGTTTACACGCGACTCTCCTCTATGCATTGTGCGCGAATAGAATTGACGCTCAAAATTGACTCGCAAAATCGACGCGCAAAAAATACTGGTATCCCAGGGCTCGTTTCCAGGCGACTCTCTACTAGGTATGCATTGTGCGCGGAAAAAGTAGACGCTCAAAATTGACTCGCAAAATCGACGCGCAAAAAATGTTAGTATCCCAGAGCTAAAACATGATACATGCTAAAATTGATGAAATTCGGCTTATAGCTTCCGTTCGGAGTCTAGTTGGTCCTCGAAGCTCGACGTTACTGTCAGTCATCTCTAAGGGGTTCAAAAAAAGGGGGTCATCAAAATAGGGTCTGAAATTTCAGAACGCCGTATCTCGAAAACTTTCGATCGAAGGGTATGGTTTTTTTTTTTTTTACGTTATCCAATTCGTCTTGAGCTAAACAATTTTTTGAGACCACCCGGAGCATTGTACGTCCAGCCGTTCGTGAGCACCAAAATGCTTCGTCAACACGATCGTGAATCAAACGGTATAACCTGGCCCGGATATCATAACTACGGAGCATCTGATTATAATCAAGGATGGCTAAATGAAGTCGAGTTGGTTGTTCTACGATATTATTTCATTTGATAGTGAAGGACTATTGGATTTTGTTGATAGTGTTCGGACGTAGGTACTTAAACGCCAGAAGTAGTGCGGCCAGTGTCCGCTCGAGCGCTAGCTGCGGCTAGCGGGGTCGATCAGATCATGAGGTTTCATAGATCTTAGAACGAACGAATGTAATTATGATTATGTTAATAAATTGCATCAAATATCACGTCGGCCGTAGTTGGTGCGATTTTGGTCCGACGGGCCAGAGATGAAAATAATGTATGTTCAAATGTAGTTCTTTGGTTTTGCAAACCTGAGCGCCGACCGGGGAGAAAGATGGCCACGACCCTTTTAGTATAGTAAGAAAAGGTGAAAGAAAAAGTTCGCTGTGTTATAAATTGTATTCGCACTAATCGTTCATACGTTCGAAATTATATTTTTTATCAAGAAATTCCTGCGTTCGAGTTTTTCTTGCGTTCCCGGACAATCATTTTTGGTGCCGAAACCCGGGAATTTGTGCGGGATAGCTGAGATACTCCAGTATTCCGTTTTCTGCGTTCGAGGTTACGTTCGTTCGACGATGAGTGACGGTGCGTTCGGCTTCGCTCGAGGAATTGAAGTTTCGGAGGATGAGTTCAAGAAGTTCAAGCCCGAGCAAAAGACGCTTTACAGATCGCTCCGTTCATGGGCGATTAAAGGACATTCGCTGCTGAAGGTGTCTCAGTGGTCGGAGGAGGCCCGATCACGTGCGAGTGAGTTGACGAGAACCGCCGACGACTTGTTATCGCGGATTGAATCCGCGGACTTTGAAGGGGTCATAAGCGAATCGCTCTTGTCCCAAGTAGCCGATCTACAGGTGGCCCTGGATATAGGACTACCTTCAGTGACCGTGCGGCTGTCGGAGTGCGAATCGGATGGTGCCGGCGATCAGAACAAGTCTACGTTCGAGGCAGTTAGGTACATGAACGTTATGTTGCCTACTGTCCCTTTTTATGATGGTGACATCACTAAATTCGCCGCCTTTCGCGGTCTGTACGATCGGGCGATTCATCATGTACCACACTTGCCGAACGAGATCAAATATCGGGCGCTCGTCGAAAAACTAAGCGGTCCAGCTCGCTCGGCTCTCACTAGCTATCGTTCGGACGGCTCGGACTATCAGGCGCTCTATACGGCCTTAATTGCGAGTAATTCCGGTCGGTATCGCCTGGCTCGACGTTCATTTGCGAACCGAAAATCAATACCTGTGATCAAGAAGGTCGACGCACAGCAGCTGGAAGCTTTCTTGAGTACAGCTAGGGCCTGGATTCGCTCAATGGAGGAGGTGGAGACGGATAGTCTCGCGTCGTTCTTGCTTTTCGAGGCTCTTTTCTCTCGGATTGACGCAGCGTTGGGCGATAAGTTCAATCGCGAGGAGATGGAGAGCCAGGATGTAGTCCCGACCCATCACAAATTGCTCGACTTTCTTGACAAGGAACTCAAGATCGTGCAGATGACTCCTTCGACCCTTCCGAGTTCATCCGATCGAGTTGATACGGTTCAGGGGCAGGCCCGGCGATCTTCCCCTACCCCTCGTTCTTTGGGCGCTCAGGAGAATACCCTTCGGCTCAGGTGCCACTTCTGTAAGGATCACCATTTTTTGTACCGCTGCTCAAAGTTCTACAATGTTCCTGTGGACGAGAAGTGGGCTTTCGTTCGCGCTCACAAGCTCTGTGAGAACTGCTTCTCCCATCGTCACGCAAGCCTTCAGGACTGCCCTTCCCGACGACTGTGCGGCTGCGGACGGAAACACCACGCCTGGCTTCATCGCTCGGAAAGGGAGGTAACCCCGGGGGGTGCTCAGGGCCCTAAACCCCAACACGATAGTTTGAAGGGGGGAAAGTGCCAGGGACGCAATACGTCTACCTCGGCACAGGAGCCGCCGGTCATGGGCACCCCGGCCCTCCCCGAGGTCAGAGTGCGTAGGTGGGCCTCGGAGGGGGCTGTGGGCTCGGAGGCGGCTGATTCTCCGCCCCGTTCGGCTAGGTCGGTCACCGATGATGAGTGAGGTTGCCCCACTGGACGGGATCGGGCCGATCCGCGGACCCGTTCTGTCCGGTGTGACCGGTCTGGTCCCTCCAGGGGGGTGGATGCTGTATCGAAATTTTGTTCAAATAATGAAAATGCATTCGTTCGTTCTTATAAGGCCCTTTGCATCAGCCCTGATAACCAATCCGGTCCCACAGGTAGGATGTTCGATCCTAAGTTCCCAGGCAGTAGCTCGGCTGCCGCTCTAGGTAGGCGCATGTTCGTACCTAGGACCACTGAGGAAGGGGGCCCCACTCCGTTGAAACCTTGCGGTGTTATACGCAGGAGTGGAGCTTCCCATTGCACTACTCAGCTGGTTAGTTCTAAGTTAGTTCATAGAAGTCCCTCTTATTTGGTGCAGCCTTCCCCAGTAGGTGTTAGGTCAGGCGCACACGACGAGCCTCACCCGTCGAACGTAGCGGGACACCTTCCGGAGTCTCATACGTTCAGTAGTAGGGAAATTATTTTCCGGGACCAAGTTAGTTCAGGTGCCCAGCTAGTGGCGGGAAGTTCTCTTCCTGCGCTAGGTTCATTATCTAGATCATGTATTAGGCGTCCACGATCAGGAGGTTTAATACCCACCGCACTGGTGCACGTGTCAAAAGGGGAAAAAGCTAGGGGCCTTGTGGGGCGCGCGCTGCTGGACACTGGGTCGGAGGTGAATATAATCACCTCTAAATTTTGTCGAGCGCTCAAATTGAAGGTTTTCCCCTCAGAACGACGCATAGTGGGAGTAGGGGGAAATTCGCACGCTGTCCCGGGAGTTACTTCATTCGGACTGTTCACACGTTCAGGTAGGCACATTTCAGTCACCGCTTTCGTCTTGGACGAGGTGACTGCTCCTATCCCGTCAAGCAGTTTCTCTATCGATCGGTGGCCCCATATCTGGGAGTTAGGGTCTGAATTGGCTGATCCGACTTTTTATACTAGGGGTGAAGTGGACCTTTTACTGAGCGCCGATCTATTCATACAGCTCATAGAAGAGGAACGCGTACCTCCGGTGGGTAACTCACCATGGTTGTTACGTTCTGAAGTAGGCTGGTTAGTGCTAGGTCGAATCGAATCACAGAAGGGGCAGATAGTGAAGTTCGGGGATAAGAATCACCTTCAGCGGTTCATTCCTACCGAAGCCCCTTGTCAAGTTTTTCCCTTAAAGTCCGAAATTAGCGCTCGTTCCAATCCTGCTCTAGTGAGTACAACACAGCCGGCATGGAAGGACGTTCGGTCAGCTGAATATCGTAAGTGGGCCATTCAGGACATTATTAGAGCACTTCAACTAACCTTGGGTGGAGGCAGTGTACGAAAGGGAGAACATTCAAGGGAGGCCCCTGCCCCACCTAAGGAACGTCGCTCCCCTCCTCCTCGTTCAGGAGTGCCACTTTTTCATTCCAAGGGTGCCCTGTTAGATCCGGTACGTAATTTATTCTCGGTAGTGCCCCCTGTGGAGTTCTCATCAGTTAGTCCACCATTGTTCAGTTTGGTTTCAAGGGGGGTAGTACCCAATAAGGTGAGTTTTGGATCCCTGAGCTCTGCACACATACAGGTTCAGAGTTCCGTTCACGAAACCGACGTACTTCTTAAGCGAATGTTCGAGATCGAGTCAGTCGAGGAGGTGGAGCCTTGGACACCTGCTGAGCGGGAGGCTGAGAACATTTTCTTAGATCAGGTGCGCAGGGACGGTTCAGGTAGGTACACCGTTCCATTGCTACTTGCCCAGGATCGGAATTCGCTAGGTCATTCTCGATCAATAGCCCTACGGCAACTTTACAGATTGGAAAGCAAATTTAGGCGAAATCCTGATCTCGTTCCACCGTATAAAAGGTTCATGAATGAGTATGCCGCTCAGGGTCACATGAGACCTGTCGATCCCCCGGTGCCGGGTCTAGCTCATTATTATATGCCTCATCATGCAGTTCGTCGCCTGGGGGACCCAGCAGATAAGATCCGTGTCGTTTTTAATGCGTCCCAGCGAACAGCAAATGGTTGATCACTGAACGAAATTTTACATGTGGGTCCGAAGTTACAACCGGACATTTGTGATATTCTCCTCCGATTCCGCTCGTTCCCCTATGTGTTCATTGGCGATCTTAAACAAATGTTCCGCCAAATTTTACACCCGAGAGAGGATCAAGATCTTCTCCGTATTGTCTGGAGAGATTCCCCGGATGACCCTGTTCAGGATTTTGCGCTCTGTACAGTCACTTATGGTACAGCCCCGGCTCCGTTCCTGGCGAACCGGACCTTGAAACATTTGGCAGAGACTCAGGCCAAAGACTACCCCAGGGCCTCTATAGTTCTACTCGAGCAAACCAATGTGGATGATGTTCATGGAGGAGGTGCCTCGATCAAAGAAGCACGTGAGGTTAGGGACGAACTTATTGCTCTGGTAGGCTCTGCAGGTTTTGAGATGCGAAAGTGGGCCGCTAATCACCCCGATCTGCTTCAGGGTATTCCCCAAGATCATTGCCTGATATCGGGCGAAACAGTGGACTTGGATCCCACAGAAGGCACGCCCCTTAGAATGCTAGGAGTGGCCTGGGACCCCCGTACTGATACGTTCTTCTTCAAGGTACCAACCACACCTGTAGTTCGAACCAAGAGGGAGCTGGCTAGTGAGGTCGGTAGAATTTATGACCCCGCGGGCTGGGTCACGCCGGTTTCGGTCTTCGCTCGAATGATCCAGCGTGAGGTGTGCCATGCACGTTTTGACTGGGACGATCCACTTCCCCTCTCCTTGGTTACTGATTGGTCGAACATTGCTAGATCCATCGATACGCTCTCAGAGCTGAAGATTCCCCGTCACGTTCAGGTTTCTAGTCCCATTCAGTGGCTAGTAGGATTTGCGGACGCCTCTGAAAAGGCATATGCAGCTGTGGTGTATCATGTTTGCGCACAAGGAGGTTCATTTGTGACCCGGCTAGTCACCGCTAGAGCTCGAATTGCCCCCATAAAGCAGGTTTCAATACCTAGGCTAGAACTGCTCGCTGCCGAATTGCTCGGAAAGACCATGAACAAGATTCGGCCACAATTCGCTCATGCTCAATTGGTTGCGTGCTCTGATAGCACAATCGTTCTGTCCTGGCTCACAGCCGACCCAGCGCCGTTATGGAAAGTATTTGTGGGAAACCGTGTAGCCAAAACTCTCTCTTGTTTGCCCCAGGAGCTTTGGTTCCACGTTCAGACGCAGGACAACCCCGCTGATATAGCATCTAGGGGAGCCCTGCCCAACAAACTGATCAAGAATGAGCTTTGGTGGAATGGTCCTCATTGGTTGCGCTCAGACCGGTCCTTGTGGCCTATTTGCAGAATTAGGCCCAACCTCAGTCAAACGAGTGTGGCTGAGGAGATCAGGACGGTGAGGTCGCATGCCACCGCTCTGGAGACAACTGACGAGTTGGAGAAAAAATTCAGCTCATTCGGTCGGCTTAGAAGAGTGGTTGCCTGGATCTTACGTTTCGGACGAAACTCCCGCGTTCGAAGAGTTAGGTGTGCAACAGTTCAGAGAACGCCGATCGAACCATTGGCAACTGAAGAGCTGCGGGCAGCTGATCTAGTTTTAGTACGACGCGCACAAAGTCGACACTTTCAGGACATTTATTCCGCCTTAGACCGTTCCACTCCCCGTACCAAGCTCATGAGACAACTCGCTATATTTCGATCACGAGAGGGCATCATTAGAGTGGGGGGCCGTTTGGAGCATAGCAGTAGCGCATTCGAGACTAGGCATCCAGCACTTTTACCAGCCAAGGATCCGCTCACCCAACTTATCATTCGTCAGGCTCATGAGAGCTGTTTGCATGTCGGTCCGAGGGCGACCCTAGCTCACCTGCGTACGAAGTTCTGGATTATAGATGGTCGGAATGCGGTCGCTAGAACTCTCGCAAAGTGCACCCGCTGCTTTTCGATCAAGCCCATAGCCTTTCAACCAGAAATGGGTCAGCTCCCATCAGGGCGGGTTCAGGGAACGTTCACATTCGATCAGGTCGGCATTGATTACGCCGGCCCATTTTCGGTCTCCGTAAGTGGTCTCCGTGGGGCACGAAAAGTAGAAATGTACTTGGCCGTGTTCGTTTGCTTTGCCACCAAGGCGGTGCACTTAGAAGTAGTTATGGATCTGAGCACCGACAGTTTTCTGCAGTGCCTGGAAAGATTTATCGCTCGAAGAGGGGTGCCCTCCGTCATTTGGTCGGACAACGGTCGCAATTTTTTGGGGGCAGCCAACCTCCTTAGGAACATTAGGATTGCGCTGGAGACAGGCGTATCGATCACGCTTGCCGAACGTTTGGCTGCTAGGGGGGTGAGCTGGAAGTTCATACCACCAAGGGCTCCTCATTTTGGGGGGTTATGGGAAGCTGCGGTCAAGTCAGCAAAGCGACTTATTAGGGTAAATTTGCGCGATCACACGGTCAATTTCCAAACGTTCAGCACTATAGTGGCTAAGGTCGAGGCCATCCTTAATAGTCGGCCTCTTGTGTTCCAATCCGCCTCGCCGGATGATATCCTCGTTCTTACACCAGGTCACTTCTTGATACAAAGACCACTTACTGCTCTCCCGGAATCTGAAGGCTGTCTGGACTCGAGCTCACGTCTCATTCCCAAATGGAGGTTTGTGAACCAGACCGTACAGGGTTTTTGGAAGAAGTGGAGTAAGGAGTACCTGCTTGATCTGCAGGCACGGGCCAAATGGAATACTCCTGACCGACCCCCTGTTTTAGGAGATGTAGTGTTGATCATGGACGACAATCGTCCACCGCTCTCTTGGCCCATGGGCGTGATTACCGATCTTCATGCTGGGTCTGATGGTATTGTTCGGGTAGCCAAAGTTAGGTCCACCAATGGAGAGCTGACACGTCCATTGGTCAAGCTTTGTCCCTTGCCCAAGGAGCAGTCCGAATGACGGCCGTCATTGGGGGGGGAGGATGTTCGGACGTAGGTACTTAAACGCCCGAAGTAGTGCGGCCAGTGTCCGCTCGAGCGCTAGCTGCGGCTAGCGGGGTCGATCAGATCATGAGGTTTCTTAGATCTTAGAACGAACGAATGTAATTATGATTATGTTAATAAATTGCATCAAATATCACGTCGGCCGTAGTTGGTGCGATTTTGGTTCGACGGGCCAGAGATGAAAATAATGTATGTTCAAATGTAGTTCTTTGGTTTTGCAAACCTGAGCGCCGACCGGGGAGAAAGATGGCCACGACCCTTTTAGTATAGTAAGAAAAGGTGAAAGAAAAAGTTGGCTGTGTTATAAATTGTATTCGCACTAATCGTTCATACGTTCGAAATTATATTTTTTATCAAGAAATTCCTGCGTTCGAGTTTTTCTTGCGTTCCCGGACAATCAGATAGGTACTTCTGAAACTTGAACAAACGTTGAAGTATTATTGATGGGTAAATTATTACACAACGGCAAATTATTACACAATGGCAAATTATTGCACAACGGTAAATTATTGCACAACGGTAAATCATTACGCAACGGAAATTATTACACCACGGTAAATTATTACACAACGGTACACTATTACACAACGGCTCATCTACCAAGAAGGGGCTGGATTTTTTTTATAGGTACTTTTGCAACTTGAACAACCGTTGAAGTATTATTGATGGACAAATTATTACACAACGGTTCATTATTCTATCTCCGTAGAAGGGGAACCTATACAGGTAAATTATTTCACAACGGTTTAGGTAGGTACCTAGTAACGAGTACGGGGTTTAGGTACTAACCTACGGAGGGTCCGCGATCTAAATATTATTGTGTAGAACAGTACATTATTTTATATAGAAGAGTTATCTATACGGAGACCTGTAACAAGAGGGTATTCTGTACAAAATAATAAACCGTTGTGCAGGGATTTGCAGCGTTTTTTTCGTGTTTTAGTGGAAATAGACGACCTTTCAATAACTCAGTTTTTCCTTGAAATAGGTTTCCACGATTTCTTCTCGGGTGATTTAGTTCGTATTATGATCGCCCAGTTGATTGTCAATCTGCTCTACATTCGCAACTCAAAAACGCTGCACGTTATTACACAAGGGTTTATTATTTTCTGTATCTGATGACCCTTCTGCGTAGATCGTGGTTTTCTGTGGTCAATACCTACCCTCGTGTTTCCCCCAGGAAAGACCTAAATTGAGTAGCCACTGAAGCCAGCCGGGCAATTAGAGTTTCATAATTATACATAATATGTGGAGGATTCATGAATTGTGTAATTTGCTATTTCTATAATATACTGTTTCAGAATTATATAATCTAGAATTCTAGATTTCTATAATTATATAATTATTATAATTCAATTATTCCATGATTCTATGATTCCATGATCTATCATGGTTATAAAAATCTAGGATCTAGATCTAGATGATCTAGGATTCTGTGATCTAGAGTTATATTTATGATCTAGAAGAGTCTAGAATTCCATAATCTAGAATTATATAATCCACTATTTCAGGGCCTTACTGTGAATGACAGGATGGACGTAAAATGTCCAGGTGGTCTCAATAAATTCCCAAGCACGAGCTTAATTTAAAATCTTTAATTATACTATAGCCAACATTTGATGATTCAAGGTACGTAGAATCCGAAAGTGGAATGAAAACCTTTCTGTCCTGCTTCTGTAGGTGCTTCGAACTTTCCTTAGTTAGGGCATGGTTGGTCCACGAAGCTCCGATACTGTTGGTCATATTTAAGGGGTGAAAAATAGATAGGAGTCGAAATTTCCGGACGCTGTTATCTCGATTTTTTTTTGTAAGTTTTTGATCTTGAACTTGGGGAATTTCTGAGACCACCCGAATCCAATCCAACCGTTTATTCACAAGGCCCTGACGTTTGCACCGAAAAGCTTCGTAAACACGATCGTGAATGAAATGGTATATATCCAGCACAGATATCATTGCTAGGGAACACCTGATTGTAATTATAAGGGATGGCTGTACGAAATCGAGCTGGTTGTTTCGTGACATTATTTCATTTGAAAAATGTTGGTTATTTTGTACCTAATTTGTTTGTAGGTATACTTGTAACTTGTACAAACGTTATTTTATACTTCATGAATAACAACAAATAACAATATATTGATTAAGAGTCCACTGCATATTAATGAAACTGTAATTGCCCAGCCGTCTCCAGTACTCGGTTTAGGGCTTTCGTGAGAGGAGCACAGGGCAGGTATTGGCCGCAGAAAACAGTGATATACGCAGAAGGGATATATATACAGGTAAATAATAAACCATTGTGTAATAGTGTTCAGCTGTTTTTTTACCCCTGTAAACGCTGAGTTTAAGAGGACCAACTATACCCTAAATGGGACATACATTGCGCTTGCCATCGAAAAGAAAACCGTCGAGCAGTCTTCACACTTGTAACTTACCGTAAAAAGGCGCCAAGCGCGGACGTGATGAGGTAAAGGTGTGTGGTGTAATATTTTAAGTGGGCACTTTGATGAGGAGGTCCGGCGATAAAAGCGCCGGAGTGGTCTCTCTTCGTTGTGGTCAGCGCTCTAGACGGCGCGGCGTGGTCCGCGTCACGTTGGGTTGACAAAGCCTAATGAATCCAAGGCTCCGTGCCAGGAATAAAATGTTCTCGCTTACGAATGGGAACATCATGGAAGGATATTGTACTGCTCAATTCATCCGTCAAATTATGCGTCGTTACGAATCTTTGGTCGTTTGACGGTTGTGCGGTACTTGGTGAAGAAAATGGATGGTCTGGGGATGCAGAGATATCTCTTTACCGTCCAACTATAGCTTGTGACAGTAGACATTTTTATAGTATTCATGACAGGGTTATTCAGTATTTTCTAAAAGAGATAGTTGGCGGCCATCTTGGCATTTTATATATCTTTAAAAAGAAACATCTAATTAGGTGTCTTTTCTTGAAATATATATATTCTTTCTTTCTCATTTATCGTTCGTCTGATACCGTGTATCATTCTTCGTTCATCCGCTACCACACGGTCGTTTTGATCATTCATCTTTCATTTTGATCGTATATATTTTTTCATCTTATCGTAAGTCGATTGATCATTAAAAATATTATATACATGGGGGCTATTCAGTAAAACACACGAACCCGGGAGACATCTGGAAGAGACTGTCTCCCGAGGGAGAGATAGTCCTATTCAAAATAGGTATAATCTCTTTTCACTACCTACCTGTTTTAGCGAATATGGCCCCAGTTCGGTATGTATGAAGTTGCGTATTCCGTCAATGGCAATAGCTTTCGTGCTCATTGGAAATAGGGTAAATTGACTGAGGAAAATATAATAATTAAAATGGACGATGGAAGACAGGATACCTAAGTACATAGTTTACCTTCATTTTATTGGTCTTGCTATGTACACATTTATTTACTTACTTATTTCAATGAATTTAATACGTACGTACATTATAATAATAATAATTATACAAAAAACTATGCTTCTTCAAAATAATAATATCATTAATTTAATACATCCCTAATGACAATAATTCTCAATTTATTGCCGGTTGCTAGGTCACAGCCTAGCAAGCGTCGTTATCTGCAGACATGCTGAATAATGAACATTTTATGCAAAAAAAACCTACTTATTATGTATAATTATATATGCTACAAATAACAGCTTCACGCTCCATCCAAGCCCCATCAGCCATTGATATTTCGAGTTCTTAAAGCCAATACGCGAATATAGTTGTAATACCAATTTATAATCCATTGCCCGGTACAATAATTAGGTATATAATAATTCTAATGTTATTCTCTATGGTATCTACGCTGCAACTGATTAATTCTGTTACTATTTTTAGCAATGTTTAGAATTTTATTTTGCGGTTGAGTTTTGTAAACTGGAGGTTTTCTTTTTTGTTGTGAGGTGTTTACGTTGCGGGCGCTGCTAATTTAATTTCGCTTGCTTCCTCCGCCTGAAGGGTTGGTAAGTTTGCTATCCACACTGTAATTGAGTAACTCTGGCAGGTTTACGCTTTAAAGGTTGGACGGATTTCAGTGGAGCTTTTTTGCAAAATGACTGGAACTGCCCAGGGAACAAGGCGAGTGGAGAGAGGCTATTCATTTCACTTCCTGAATTCCTCCTTATTCGTCTAATTTATTTTACATCCTTAGCGACTTCCGGGTTAATTTGTTTATATTGCTAGCAACGTTCTGCGTGAACCTGTCAGAATTACTCAATTATAGTTCAGAAAGACACATCCAACAGAGGTGGAAGGAATAGGTCTCTATATGCACATCCAAGAGCGAGGTAGGAAGCACCGAGCGTGCTACTTCGGCGGGTAAAATGGATATCAATCCTTATAGCGACAGAGGAGGCTTTGTTGGCGGAAAAATTTTTACAACAAGGTTGGGGGGAGGGGGGATAACTTATCACTGGTAAATGACAAATAATTTCATTGCGTCGCTCTTCGTGGAGCGGTCAAGTACCTGCTTAGCTTGTGACTTTTCGATGTGAGCAATTTATTACACAGTACTGTCTCCAAGATTCAACCAGGAAAGCTCACGCACCAGAATCAGGAAATACACAGCGTTTAATTATTGTTTAGTTTAGCCAACATGATTATGTAAATATATTTAATTTTCTTTTCGTCATTCAATATTTTCTCCCCAATTTGGCAGATCCCAGTGGAAGAATAAGTCATATGGACAATGGACTTTCATGGGAATTATACTCGGATCTCTTCCCAGTAATACAAGTCCTCCGCTTGTTACCCTTCTCTTTAAATACCTATTGAGCAACAAATTGGTGGTGTTGGTTGTCGAACTTCTAGTAGCTTTTGAGCATAACTCACCCATGGCATAACAGAATTTCCACAACTCTCCTACTCATTTCTCTTCCTCAAGGAGGGTTGTTCTAATTAGATGACTTGCACTGCTCTCAAACAAGGTGGTCTGAGGGGTGGACCACTCCTAAGAAAACAGCGATGTTCAATGATTATACAGTCATCAATATTGCTTATATCAATATAGCTTACTTCCCTAATGTAAATAACTTTTCGTCTCAACGTCCCACGGTCAAAAGGGTTAGTACACGAGAATTCGGATACCATAGGTACTGTTAATTTTTATTGAACAGACAGCTGTAATTATATCAGCACTATTATAAATAAGCAGGTGATAAACCCCTAGATGTAAGGTCCAATGCAGAATGTTAGGTAGGTAATTGGTGTGAGTTGAACTTTTTATCATCATAATGAGGCAGACACTACAACATTTACGTACGTCAATTTTGAGGGTCTTGCACTTTTTTGAGCAAGCTAATTTAAATGGTCTTGCCTATTCGCGTATAACAAGGTTAAGGTTTTTGAAAAATAGTATCTTTCCATTCGTATGTGCATAAAAATTTCGTGATACAGGAAATTGCTTACAATAAAACTTCCGGTGGGTACCAGATATATTTAATAGGGTGTTATAATGTATAATCCCTGCGCCCTTGTGTGTGAAATGCAGAATCTAGTTAAGTTGGATCCATGATGGTTTAATGTACCTACCAGATATATTGAATAGGGTACTATTATGTATATTCCCTGCGCCCTAGGGTGTGAAATGTAGAATCTAGTTAATTTGGATCCGGTTTAAGGAGAAAACTCTTCAAGGAATTGCCGATCAGGTAATGAAGATCGTTCGGTTCAAGCGAGAGTGGCTGCGCCGGAGCGAAATAATGTTGATCAAAGATGAAACTGTAGAATCGGGGGAGATATTACAGGCAGATGAGAACGGGCAGACTTCCGGAACTGTTTACTGGAAACCTGATCATTCTCCAGCAGTTTGTTGGTTTCAGCGTACTGCCAGAGAGGGCTGTGTTATTTTCCTATTGTATCAGCAATAGCAATATAGCGAGCATACCAGAAAAACACGAGAGAGAAGCCTTTGGATGAATCTGCATCCAATTTGAAAGTTACATGGTTGAGAAGCATAAAGTATCAAGTTAGATGTATTCGGTGTTCCGTTACCTGTAAGCACGAACTAGTGATAACTTTTTTTTTTTAACCTCAAGAACAGCATAGTGCGAGGCCTAAAGTTTGTGGGATGCTGAGTTCTGAAAACAAGCGATCTGATGGTGAAGGGAGGGGAGGGCATGGGAGATCTAATGAAATATCGAAATGTCATGGGCGCTACATGGTATCTGACATGAGACATCAATCGGATAAGTACAGAATCATCTTCTCAAGCACCTAAAAAATATCACTTTTAAATAGAATGGATGTTGTGGAGAGTCATTGTCGTCAACGAATAGAACAGGGAAATAGAAAAAGCAGAATGCGGTTGACAAGGCAGAGCCGAGGGCCACCATAATGAGCCCATGTATTGGTGAACGTTTCGATGTCTTTACTCCCTTTGCTATCATTACAATGCCCCTGTCTTTGGCTCCCCTCTACCATCCTTCGGAATTACAGAAAAGTGACAGGAGTGAACCTGGTGGTAGGTATTGTTGATGTTGTTTCCTTGAAGGAGCTGCACCTTTCTAATGATGATATATATATATATATATATATATATATATATATATATATATATATATATATATATATATATATATATATATAAGTAGTATCCAAAAGCCAATCCTGGCGCACTGACTTAGATCCTTGATAAAAATTTTTACCACAAAACATCAGAACACATTTTTAAACACAAAAACATCAGAACCAGTGACTTTTTCATTAACCGACTTAGATCCCTGATAAAACTTTTTAACACAAAACATCAGAACACATTTTTAAACACAAAACATCAGAACCAGTGACTTTTTCATTAACCGACTTAGATCCCTGATAAAACTTTTTAACACAAAACATCAGAACACACTTTTTAAACACAGTGACTTTCCTTAAAGAGGGTGGCCGATTTGGCCACCCTCTTTAACGTTAAAGGCGACTTAGATCCCTGTTAAAACTTTTTTAACACAGTGACTTTTCGGGGGGTGACTTTTTTAAAAATATTTTTTATCAGAAACTCTAGTGAACTCTAAAAATTAGGAAAAAATGCAAAATTAGAACCTTTTAGGGGTCAAAGTTTTTGAAATTTAGCTCCCTCTGATGTTTTCACTAATGAGGAGTTAGTAGGATGGGAGACAGGATAGTATCCATACAAGAAAAAGTGGGTGGATAATAAAAAAAGTGAGGGGGGTAGTTAAAAGAATAACTTTTATAATAAAATGTCAGTGATTGAAATATATAAGAATGCCGTTAAAAAATCAAACTACTCATCTTTCAAGGATATTAAAAAAGGAACTTATACCATCTTGGAAAATTTTATAAAAAATTCGGAATATGGTGAAAGCGTTGTCGTTACAATTGATTATGATGATGAAGAGATATGTTTGTTTTTACCTAAAAGAATTTCACGTCGACTTCTTAATCACGTTAGAAACAATCCAGAAAGACATCCTGAAAAACTTATTTATAATGGAACAGATAAAAAGTCAAATGCCTTTCTGATTGACTTTGAGTAAATATTATGCTTTTCAAAGACTTAGTATCTATTACGTTTTTATAGGGAATCTCTATAAAAACAAACTTAAAACCTATTTTTTTCTTACTCATATTTAACGGATAACACACTAGTCTTTTTTATTGTTTTCTTTTATTATTTCTTCAAGGTGAGTTTTAAACTTGTCTCTACTTATGTTTATTTTATAGTGACCCCAAGCCAAAGTATCTATGCCATTTTTCATTATAAATCTTTTATCATCATGAGCGGAAAGAGCTTTCTTATTCTGTTGTACTGTGGACACATCGTGTTTTTTCGATTTGAATAATATCTGTTTCTGATAGTTTGGTTCTTTAAAGAATAAGCATCTTTTATAATCCTCTATACTTAAACCCTTATTAACGACATTTTTCTTTACTCCTTTAGATTTTTTCGTAACATCATTAGTTTCGAATATTTTAAAAGCGTAGCACTTTGGACGAAGTCCAATAAACTCATTCATAATCTTACCTTCTAACTCATCTTTAAATTTCCCCAACACTTTTTTATTAACTTGTGGAACGTTGTAAACATTATTTTTTGGATAGTCGGAAGTATCGAAATGATCCAACATATTTTTCATATCATTATAAAAATCATCCGTTTTTATTTCCATTATTAAACTATCTGTATCTCCGTATAATAAATTTACATCACTTTTATATTGTTTTTTAACCGTGTTGTAATAAAAATCATACATGCAAGTTTTGGAAATGTCTAGAATACTCATACCAATGAAAATTGGCTGTTTAAGTGTGATATTTACTTTTTTCATGTGTACAGCCGCTAAGTTTTCGGAATAAATAGTTCTACCTTTAAAGTTTGGTTTTGAAATTAGTTTTTCCAATTTCAATCCATCAGAACAAAGCCTAATATCCACATGTTTACGCACATTCATCATTGTCCTCCCAAATACACTATTGTTCATAAGTTTAAAAAAGTCTTTTTCGAAAGGTGTTTCGGCTTTTGCTCTAAGATTTGTATTGTAATCAATATAGATTTTTAACCAAGCACTTTGGTCAAATTCTAAAACCTTATGAATTTTTTCTAATTTCATTCCTAGTTGTAAATACTGTTTTAACGTAATGTAATGGATAACGTATTTTTTCTTATCATACAACGTGGTTAAAAGTTTTGGTAGTTTTTCATCTTCATAGTTATTTTCAGGGGCTAAAGGAAAATCAGAGTGTAAATCGTGGAGTTCTTGAGGATATTTTAAATCAACTTCTAAAATATAGCCCTTGGGTGAATCATCAGGAATGGATTGTATATCGAAATTATCTAGATCCATTTTCCATTCAAAATTTCCATAAGGTAAAAATTTACTCATCGCCCAACCGTAAAGATTATTTGCATCCAAATACTCAATGAAAACAGATTCTTTTTCTTTGTTGAATTGATCTCCCATATATTTATTATTGGCTTTCGCGTATCGTTTTGAACATAGACAAATTCCACCTCTTATTCCATTTTCTACGAGTAAAATCTTATCATAATCCGTTAACAATTCAATCTTTTGTTTGGTCATTCTCAACATACAATCCCAAGCGAAACCTGGTGTTGTATAGTACCAAGCGGGGTCTAATTTATATTTTTCTAAAGCTATATTTCTAAAGTTTTCCATGATATCTGCTAACAAAAGAACATCAATTTTATTGTAAAGTTCTGTAAATTCTCCCAAATTTTTAATTTTGAATGTAGACCAAATTTCTAGAGCATTTTTATAATCATTTTCTTTAACATTTTCTCCAGTGAGTTTACTGTAGAATTTCTCTATAGGTGGAAGGTTAGTTTCTCGATATTTTTCAACAGAGTCCATATACTCATATGGATAAGCTAATTTTCTAGTAATTAGTTCGAGATGTTCTTTTGGGAAATACTTTCTTATTTCCCTAAATTGATTTTTGGTTAAACTTTTAGCTAAAGAATATAAAGGAGCAGAAAGAAATTTAAAAGAATCTATGAATCTCAATTCTATAGTCTTTTTCTTTTTGTTACCATTTTTATCGAGTTCATTACTTTTATAAGCTACCATTTTAGAAAAGGAAATGTACTTCTCTTCACTTTGTGGTAAAAGTTTAATATCGTAATTATCTTTTTCAAATTCTTTAATAAATAGATGTGCATCGTAGCCAGAAAGATTATGGAAAAATACTGGAATAAACTTTGGATTTTTATATTCTAAATTACAAATCGAATGAGCTGCTCCTCTGTACATTCCAGTCAAATGTGAGTGATCCCTTACTTTTATACAATTATCAGGTATATTTTCCTTCGAAACTTCTAATTCTTCAATATATTCATCTGCTTTAACATCATTTTGTTTATCGATAAAGTGTTTAATTGTTTTTCTCAGTACATCATGTCTATTTTCAATTATAGGTGGAAGTTCATTAAATTTTCTTTCACAAATGTGGCAACTCTCAGCACTATCGTATTCTCTTTGTTGTTCTTCGGTTAAATCTTTCATGGGAATATTAACGTCATAGTATTTTTTCGCCACCATTATGGCATCCTTTTTTATTTTTTCGTAAAACACTTTTACCACATCCTGTCCAGAATATTGTACAAGTTTATAATCGCCTACATAGTTTTTCCTACTTTCGTCTTCGGCATTTTTCATGAAGTAAACAAAACTGTACGGTTCATGTTTTTGAATGGCATTTGTATAACATTCATCGGGATTTGGTTTGCAGGTATCAATCTTTTGTAACGTACATTCAAAATCTGCATAAATTGTAAAAGGTACTTTTAAAGAGTGTCTATAATTTTCAAATTGCAAAATGTTATCATAAGGTTTTGGTAGATCTACTTTAACAGCTTTATGAACTCCGCAATATTCTTTATGTTCGTTTAATTTAACCTGAGTTCCAAAGCTATTCAAACACATTTTACATAAAAATCTTTTGTGTCCATTCTTTGTTAGCTGACTATGGCCAACCAGTTTCCAAAGATTCTTGATCCAACAATAATGTTCAGTTTCCTTGTTTTTCAAGTACAACAAGTCAATGTGCCTTTCCTTTTCATCTTTCGTTATTTCCAAGGGTACTATAGTATTTCCTTCATTCAGACAGTAAACATTAATGGAAATCCTAGTTCTTTTCTCAAACTTTTTCACATCGATAAGTTTCATAGGAAAACTGATATCTTTCAACGCTTCATCAAACTCATGTTCCCATGTTATGTACTTTCCTATTCTATCAGAATCGCGGTCTGCAGGATGTAAAGCCGAAAGAACAGCCCATAGGAAACATTTATTATCATTATTTTGTACGTTTATAATTGCTTTCCTACTTTGTAGAAACTTAGGGAGTGGGATGAAAGATGATCCTCTCAAAGGAATGTACTTGTTAACGTTCAGTTCCAAATGTTTGATTTTATGAAGTTGCCATTGAGATCCTTTAATTTCGAACGATTCCATTTCATTTAGAATTTTCTGTTTCATTTCAACGTAACAGTATGCAACTTCTGCTGACTGCAATATTATTACGTTTTTAGTTTTGAAATTGAGTTCCTGATACTCCATGTTATTTTTGTTAGTTCCTTTTTTAAATTCTGCGATTAAAACTACATTAACTTTTAGTTTCATTTTTCTAAGTTTCCATTTGATTAAACCTGTTACGGTTCTTTTAATACTGTTCAGAAATTTGGAAGCATCTTTAAATCCTTTCGTATTTTTAATGTTGTAAGTCACTAATCTAGATTCAAATGCAGTTTCCTTTTCAACAACTTCCGTTTTCGGTTCTCTGTTTTTTTCAAATACTTTTTCACTAAAATTAAATACTTTGTGCAATTTCCTCGGATTTACAAATACAGGTTTCGCTTTTCTAGGTTTTCTGATAGTCATTGTCCGGTCCGGGTCGTTTTTTCCATGACGCTTAGACTTTAGATGTCTAGCCCAATTTTTATAAGTAGTGCTAACATTGCACTTTTCACAATGTTTTTTAATATTATCCATTTTATTATAGGATATATAATTTTTTTTCGTATCGTTCATTTTTATTAGAAAATAGATTCTTTTAACTAACCCCTCATTTTTTTTTATCCACCCACTTTTTCTTTTTGTCTATTCTTGTATGGATACTATTTATCCTGTCTCCCATATCATCCTTTTAACTAACCCCTCACCTTTTTTTTTTTTTATCCACCCATTGAATTCTTATTGGTGGGACCCATTAAATCCAATTATCAAAGGTGGCGTCTACTAGACGCCACCTTTAAAGGCAAATACAAGTCAATTTGATTTTTTAGTCATAAGAAAATCTCGTGCGTTTACTTGACACAATCATGGTCAAAAGTTGATAAACAACTCATTAGAAACAATATTAATTTTTTATGTGTATTTAGACAAGGACCAAGATACATGCGAGATATTTATGATGAATATGTGGGAAGTGATTTCACTTATGGACAATTCAAAGAATTATGCTATTCTTGTTGGGATGAGGACTTTGGTTTTCTAACGATTGACCTAACAAAGAAACGCAGTAACGGACGTTACCGAAAGAAATTTGGTGAAATATTTTAGATAAAAAATATAGATTTTAAGTTTGCCTTAATTAGGAACGGCGAATTACCGGCCCTAATTTTTATAGGGATTCCCTATAAAAACGCTACACGGATAACTTCAAAAAATCACATTGGGAAACGCTTCAAAAAATCACATTGGGAAACGCTTCAAAAATCGCATTGGAAAACGCTTAAAAACGCAAAAATAGCGTTCCTAAGCGTTTAAGCGTTTAAGCGTTTAAGCGTTTAAGCGTTTGAGCGTTTTAACGTTTAACCGATTTAAAAAAAAAATTTTCCTATAATAAAAACATGACAACAAAAATTACTTTAGAACAAGCGCTTAGACAGAAATTCAAAGAAGCGCAAAATGAAGTGATGAAGGAAAAAGAAGTCAAACTTAGAGAAATCAAAAAGATTGATCAACCCTCTGAAGATGAACAAATAATTTTCACAAAACGAAAACGTAAGCCCATGACTGTGGCTGAAGCTAATAAATCGATTAAACTCAAGAAAAATTTACAGAAATTAGCAAAACAAGAAAGGGTTAACCAAGCATCTGATAAGGAAACAAGAGAAAAGGCTTATGAACCTATAACTTCACGATTAGATAAGGTAGAAAAAGCAGTGAAACAGACTGATGAAGATCTTGGTAAAAAATTAGAACTCATTCCTGTAATAAAAACAATTAACCCCTTGGCTATCAGTTCGCCTAAAAAAGTTACTTTTAAAGATGTTGATACCGAGGCCCAAGGTATTGATACTGAAGATACATTAAATCAAAGCTTTTCAAGTGACAATGCAGATAGGGATTATGAAATGGAAACAATTTTACAAAAAAGTGTTAAATTACCAAACTCTTCAGTAGGCCCTTTGGGTATTGGACCAATTGCAGAATTATATATTCTACATCCCGATAAACAATTTGGAATATACCCTTTAAAAAATCATATCTTTATTGGAAATAAACAGATACGGGTAAATGGAAATGATATTGAAATAGAAAAAATGAAATATTCCGGTACTGAAGGCTTATGGAAGCTCTTAACAAAACCCATAGCTTCTGATATTCCATCCAAAGATGAGTACACTAATGAAGACTTTAAAGCTTATACAAAAATCCTCATTCAAACAGATAGCATGTTTCAAAATAATAATCCCGAATCTAAACAACCAAAATCAAGTGTTAGTAAAAAATGGAAAGAAATCATAAAACCTATCTGGGAGTATAGTAAAAAGAAAAAGATTGGCACTGGGTTGATTAAATATACTGAAAATCCTGTAGAATTTAAATATATAGATAATTTGAATCAACTTACACAAAGACTATACTATTTGTATGCGCAAGAGCAGGCAGGAAATAATAATTTTCACAATGAAAAATTGGGAATTATAAATTTCATTAAAGATCAACTGGAGAAAGATATTGATAAACCCAAAGGAACTGAATACTTGATTAAAATTATTAATAATTTACCCAAAAATATGATAAAAAATGGTTCTGGTATTTTCAATACTATTCTTAATAAACTTGGGCCTGTTATTCCAGAAATGCATCTCCCAGGTGGTTATCAATATTGTGGACCATTTACTAAATTGGATAAGAGATTAAATAGAGGTGATGAAGGTATAAATAGTCTTGATAAAGCCTGTAAACAACATGACATTTTTTACAGAGATCATGAGAAAACTAGTGATAGGCATCTTGCTGATAAAAAATTGGAAGTAGAAGCTGATAAAATTATGAAAAGTTCAACAAATATCAGTGAAATATTGGGAGCTGCTATAGTAAAAACTGGTATGAAAGCCAAAAGACACTTTGGGATGGGTGTATATTAATTTTTTATAAGATTCACATCTTATAAAAAAAAAAAAAACTTTTTTTCCTATAATAAAATGATTACACATCAAATAAATTTGTCAGAAATACAAATGAAAAAAATAAGATCTGCTTATAAAAAACGTGTTCCAGTAAAAGTACGACTGGCTTTTGCAGATATTAGTGGAAATGGAAATCATAAAATCCTGTTAAATGAAACTCAGAAAAAAAAGCTAGATAAATGTATCAAAAACAAAAAAGGGTTGGAATTGGAAATGAATTATGATCAGTTGCAAATAAATCATTCAGGTGGGTTTTTACCCTTACTTTTTGCAGGAATTGGTGCCCTTGGGGCATTATTGGGTGGTGGAGCTGCAGTAGCTTCTAGTGTTATAGACTCGAAACATAAGGCCGCTGAAGAAGCCGAAATAAAACGTCATAATCTCGAGATGGAAAAACTAGCTAAAAATGCAAAAAGTCTAAGTATCGGCTCTGGAATGAAGAAAAAGAAACCTAAAAAGAAACCTACCAAATCAAAAAACTAAATAGCTTCCAGCCTCTTACCAATTTTGATATTGAAAGATTATCGAAAGAAATGAAAATTAAAAACTTCAGAGGAGTTTTCATGAAGGATGATTTACCAGAGAAAGTGAACCACACGGAATGTGGAATTATAAATCTAGAAAATTCTGATGAGGCTGGAAGCCACTGGACTGCATTTCATAAAAATAACAATTTAAAATATTATTTTGACTCGTATGGAAATGCACCACCACCAAGAGAACTTGTTCAATATTTAGGTTCAGAAAATTTATTTTATAATGAGGAGCAAATCCAAAACCAATATGATCCACCTATCTGTGGACATTTATGTTTATTAATTTTGAAGAAGCTATCAGAAGGACACGATTTTGTAAATAGCATGAGAACATTGAAGGAAAATCTTAATTTCTTTTATTAAATTTTATAGTCTTGATATTTTTATAGAATTTCGATTCTATAAAAAATTTTTTTTCTATAATAAAATGATGTACACAAATAATAATGAAACACCTTCAGCCCCTGAAGAATTTACTCCAATAACTCATCCTAGATTATATCCAAAAATAATTTTTCCCGAGTTTAATGAGAACAATTATAGAATCAATCGAATTATCAATCAATACAAATTTTTAGAAGATGGAGTGAAAATGAGAAATGGTTTGAAAAAAAAATATGGAAAAATATCCAGCACTCTTTACGGTACTGAATTTTTATTCGCCCTCTCAGAACTCGGACTGGTTGGTACTTCTATAGCATTACCAATAATAATTCCATTCAGTGTTCCAATTTCTACAGGATTGACAACCTTATCGATAATATTAAGGACTTCAAGCGGATTTTTCAATAAAAAAATTAATAAACACAAAGAAATTGAGCTTTTGGCAAAAGCTAAATTAGATTCGATTGAAGAAAAGTTCAGAAAAGCAATTAAAGACGGTAAAATATCTGATGAAGAGTTCAATGATATTGAACAAGAAATAAAAAATTATATAAATATGAAAAGTACTATTCTAAATGAATATAATAAAAATAAGAAAGAAGTTAAAAGTGTGGATCCTATCAAACTATCACTTTTGAAACATGGGGAAGTTTTCAGAACTGGATTTTAATATTTTCTATTCCACTATCTTGATATTTTTTATAGAATTTCGATTCTATAAAAAAAACTTTTTTAAGAGTTTTAAAAGAAATTTAAAATGTTCTCGACTTGTATTCGACTTTAAGGTTAAAGAGGGGAGGTGATTCGCCCCCCCTCTTTAAGAGTTTTGAAAATATTCTTTAAATGTTCTCGACTTGTATTCGTCTTTTCATCGGACCCGTCTGGCAGACGGGTCCGATGTATTTACTGTTAAAAATCAAATTGACTTGTATTCGACTTGTATTCGACTTCATAGTTAATCATCCGAGAACGACGATTTAAAAGGTGTTAGTATTATCGGAATACTAATCATGTGCTACTGACTTAGATCTCTGATAAAAAGTTTTAACTGATATCAAAAGCCGCAGCTCACATGTGAGCCGCGGCTTTAAAAATTTAATACGAGATCAAAGGAGACAATAAACTGAAACTACCTAAAATATATCAGAACCAGTGACTTTTTCTTTTGGATATTCAGTGTGAATATGACTAGACAACCACAGTCCATATCTGGACAAAAAAGTAATATAATTTTACGAGCAGATTTTGAAAAGAATGTGCCAGAAAACACTTTTGCTTACGTAATTTTGGTTTCAGAAGTCACTCTCAACTATATACCACTTAAAAATATTATAAAAGAGGAAATCTAAAACTCACCATGGGAGGAAAAAAAGGATAAACAATATAAATAACAATTTTTTTATTGGGAACATTCTCAATAAAAATATATCAGACACATTATTTTGCTTCAACTCCAACTGGTAATATTTCCTCAGATATCCTTCAAGAGGCTCACGCGTGAGCCCTCTCAAGGTTACAGGCTGATCTTAATATTACTGTAGTTGAGTCCAGAATATTTCAGCTCAGAATGTTCTCTGGAATGACCTTCTAGGAGCTCACGCGTGAGCCCCCTCAAGGTTAACATTCACTATCACTGTAGTTGAGCCCAAAAATGAAATACTCAACATTTTTTAAGTTTTTGATGGTCTTTCACAATCACTCCAACTCTTCTCAACTTCTTACTATAACTCAAGGACACATGTAGCTTTTCTTTTAAACAGAGATTCCAATCCTCTCCTGTGATCTTCATATGTTGAAAATACACTTCCAAGTAGTATCCATAAACAGCAGTAGTATAAAAAAGTCTTGATGATTGCTTCTTTATCACATCACTAGATTTAATAAGGTAATTCTCTACTTCCATAATGTTATTTTGATTAGGAAGTTTCACCTTTTCCATTTCATGGTCAAATACAACAAATTTTTGTAGGTACTGATGCATTTGATCTGGAGTTCTTGATATATTAGACACTTTTGGGATTTTCAAAAGCTTTTGAAAATCACATTTTCTACTACCTGGTAGACTCACATTGTTTTTCGTGATTAGTTCTCTGGCTTCACTTGCACTAACACAATTTTTCACTTTCTGCACGAAACTCAAACATTCCTGGTGATATTGTTCCACTTTTAAAATTTCTTCACAGAAATCATAATCATCACAATAAGCTAACTTTAAATATTCAGGAGGTTGTGCCATGTTGAACAGTTGAGGACAAACTGATTGTGAATATTGAGATAGGAATTGAAAGCGAACTATCTGAAATGGGAATGCAAGGTCAACTAGCTGGCCTCCTTTGAGATAGTGTACGGAATATTAATCTCGCATTATTTATCATTTCCTTTAGTTCACACGCAACAAGCTAGATAGCATGAGGCTCTAGAAATCCTAAGAGTTTTTTAATTTAAAAAGGTGGCGGCGATTCGCCCCCACCTTTAAATATATTGGGTTTTAAATTATTTTCGTACTGTTGAAAACTTTTAGACCCGGTAAATTACCGGGTCTAAAAAAAAAAAAATATTTTCTATAATAAATAAAGAGATATGGTTTTAAGCGATGAGGCATTAGATATATGTGATGAACATGGAGGTTTCTGGGAGTTTGTAAAGAAACCTGAATTTCGATTTTATGATAGAAACTGTGACGCACTAGACGAGATTCAACGTGCATTGAGGGAGTATAGATTTTCTAAACGGTTGTTAAAAGAAAGTTTATTTGGTGTCGATGGTAAACCACCACTCCTTTCAAAGAAGCAAGTAAAGACATGTCTTAATGAAAAAAAGATTAAGGTTCCTAAAAATGCTACTGAATATCAACTTAGAAAATTGCTTTATAATGAAGATAAAGTCACACTGAAGAAGGATTTTGAGTTTCAGTTTCGATACTGTTGCTAAAGCTCAGAAGTATTAAGGAGATTTTATTTTTAATGAACACTGCTCATTAAAAAGTTCTTATGCTACTAATTAGCAGAAATATTTTTTTTAAAGACGATTCAAAAAGTTTGTTTTTATAGAGATTCCCTATAAAAACGTAATAGATACTAAGTCTTTGAAAAGCATAATATTTACTCAAAGTCAATCAGAAAGGCATTTGACTTTTTATCTGTTCCATTATAAATAAGTTTTTCAGGATGTCTTTCTGGATTGTTTCTAACGTGATTAAGAAGTCGACGTGAAATTCTTTTAGGTAAAAACAAACATATCTCTTCATCATCATAATCAATTGTAACGACAACGCTTTCACCATATTCCGAATTTTTTATAAAATTTTCCAAGATGGTATAAGTTCCTTTTTTAATATCCTTGAAAGATGAGTAGTTTGATTTTTTAACGGCATTCTTATATATTTCAATCACTGACATTTTATTATAAAAGTTATTCTTTTAACTACCCCCCTCACTTTTTTTATTATCCACCCACTTTTTCTTGTATGGATACTATCCTGTCTCCCATCCTACTAACTCCTCATTAGTGAAAACATCAGAGGGAGCTAAATTTCAAAAACTTTGACCCCTAAAAGGTTCTAATTTTGCATTTTTTCCTAATTTTTAGAGTTCACTAGAGTTTCTGATAAAAAATATTTTTAAAAAAGTCACCCCCGAAAAGTCACTGTGTTAAAAAAGTTTTAACAGGGATCTAAGTCGCTTAATGAAAAAGTCACTGTATTTAAAAATGTGTTCTGTTATTTTATGTTAAAAAGTTTTAACAGGGATCTAAGTCGGTTAATGAAAAAGTCACTGGTTCTGATGTTTTGTGTTTAAAAATGTGTTCTGATGTTTTGTGTTAAAAAGTTTTATCAGGGATCTAAGTCGGTTAATGAAAAAGTCACTGGTTCTGATGTTTTTGTGTTTAAAAATGTGTTCTGATGTTTTGTGGTAAAAATTTTTATCAAGGATCTAAGTCAGTGCGCCAGGATTGGCTTTTGGATACTACTTATATATATATATATGTCGAAGCATAGCACCACTATGTCCGACACTTACATCCATCCTGGCAAAACCAAGTAACGAAGAAAGAAGGACCGGTAGTATCCACGTGGGTGGATACATCAGAAAGAAACAACAAGGGACGAACGACTCAGAAGACCGCTACCTAATTTCAGTTACCTTTTTCAAACATAGTTTTAATACTTTTACCTAATCATTTTCTCATTAAACGCGTTGTGCAGTTATTCGTATTGTGTGGAACTTCTTAGCCCCGACATCAGAAGTGGGATTCGACTAAGATCGCCCACCATGAGTGAAGACAACTGCAAAAACGACGAGCGCCGCCAACCAAAATCCGTAAGTGGCGCTTCAAAGGCAGATACTTCTGATTCAGACAAATGGCGACAGCTTTTTGAAGCGCAAAATAAGAGTTTGATGGAGCTTTCAAAAAACTCTATGCCTCGACAACTGACAAAAATTCCTCAAGATAATTATGGTCTACCTGAATATTCGAACCAAAAAGAGATGACAATGATGCTCGCATGTGGTGTAACACCGTTGACTTATGCCTAGCCGAAGCCCCTCTGGTAGGCGGAAATTTAATTATCGCTTTGAGCCAAGCTCTGAAGGGCGAAGCATCCAGATGGCTCACACAAATTTCATTTCAAGGCATGACATGGCCTCAATTCAAAGACCTTTTCCTCTCGCGTTTTGAATCACCTGAACCGACATCTGCTGTCATTTTGAACATGCTGAACGGAAAACCTAGAGCCGGTGAAAACTTGGCTGCTTACGCTGGTAGTCCTTGTCTTGGAGCCTACGTGATTTTGAACCTGAAAAAATTTCAGTGGCCCTGGTGGCCATATTGCCCAGATGGACCCTCAAGTTCATCCCTTGGTGTTTACCAAAGAGATCCTGTGACGGGATGCCTTACTGCGTGAGCTCAAGGCCATATCGTTCCGCAAACGCCCGCCCCAGCCAGTTAGCGATTATGGCGACAATAAACGACCCAGGTTTCCTCAGAGCTATCTTCCAAAATGCACTATTTGTGGCCGGAGCAACCACAAAGTTGAAGACTGCCGTTACCGCAACAAACCAGAAGGTGACTCGACTCCTCAGAACTTGCTGAAGAGGATTGTCTGCTACAAGTGTAACAGTCCCGGACACCTGGCTAATGCTTGCCGGAACCCGAAGCCAATAGAAAAGAAGGAGAACGCTGGCCAAACTGAAAGGAGGGTGGAAGTCTGCTCTGTCAACCCCACGGGAGTCCTAATACATGACGGTGAGTCATATGAATTTACTTTGGACTCAGGCTCTGAGTGCTCATTAATCAAGGATATCATTGCCCAAAAATTTTTAGGACCTCAATTCCATGATCCTATTAGTATGACTGGCATAGGAAATGCAAAGGTTTATTGCAAGTTACAAATTTTATCAAAGGTTTTGATCAACAACATCAATTTAGATGTCTTGTTTCATGTTGTACCTAATGAATTGCTCTCTAAGAACATACTGATGTCGGGAAGTACTTGCTGGTGGACTTGGTGTAAGTTTGAATGCCAATCATTGTAGGTTCGATTTGCTTCCTTCAAGTAAAGCCGTCAATGAATGTGGTCATAACCAGTTCAAGAGTAATCCACGTTTCACTGACATCCATACAGATTGTCTGATGCTGATAAACCTAGGCTACTTGCTATACTCAATAAGTTCACTGGGTTTTTTGCTGATGGTTACCCTAAAACCCGAGTGATCACTGGTCAGTTAGAGATTCGCTTGATTGACCTTTCATTGACTGTTCAACGTCGACCGTACCGCCTAGGGCCTGACGAGCGTGAAACTGTCAGAAAATTAGTTCGGGATCTGCAATCAGCTGGCATCATCCGCCCCAGCTGCTCCCCATTTGCAAGCCCAGTGATATTGGTTAAAAAGAAAAATGGGTCTGATAGGCTGTGTGTTGACTATCGAGAATTGAATAGAAATAATGTACCAGACAGATTTCCCCTACCTCTAATAGGTGACCAGGTAGCTAGGCTTGGTGGTTCTAATTTCTTCTCGTGTCTAGACATGGCTAGCGGTTTCCACCAAATACCAGTACATGCGGATTCTATAGAAAAGACTGCTTTTGTTACCCCAGATGGACAGTGGGAGTATCTCGCCACTCCGTTTGGCTTGCGAAATGCTCCGTCTGTCTGCCAGCGATGCGTTCTTAAAGCTCTAGGAGATCTTGCTTATCAGTATGCAATATCTTATATGGATGACCTGGTAATTGTTGCTAGTACTGTAGAGCAAGCATTAGAGAGATTAGAAACCATACTTTCCATATTCACCGAGGCAGGATTTTCCTTGAATCTGTCGAAGTGTTCATTTATTAAGACTGAAATAGAATTTATAGGGTACAAGGTCAGTAAAGGGCACATTCGCCCTAATGCACGAAAAATAGAAGCTCTAACACTTCTCCCTCCTCCACGCACCTCTACTGATGTTAGACTTGCCTCTTATTTTCGGCAATTTATTGCCAAATTTTCTGAAATCATGGCTCCTCTATACCAGCTTACAAGTCTAAAGGGGCCCATCATCTGGTTACCAGAGCATGAATCTGCTAGGCAAACAATAATTTCTAAACTAACCAGTGAGCCCATCTTGATGATTTTTAACCCACAGTATCCAATAGAGCTCCACACAGATGCAAGCTCTGAAGGGTATGGCTCCATGCTCCTACATAAGGTTGATGGTAGGTATCATGTGGTTGCTTATTTTAGTAGAAAGACCTCACCTGCTGAATCCATCTATCCTTCGTATGAACTGGTGACATTGGCTGTCGTCAAAGCGGTTCAAAATTTTCAGCATTTCTTGCAGGGCCGCCAATTTACTGTTGTAAGTGATTGTAATTCTTTGAAATCCTCCCGCAATAAGAAGGATTTAACCCCTCGGGCCCAAAGGTGGTGGGCTTATCTACAGGCCTATGACTTTGACATTGTCCACCGCAAGGGTGATCGTATGGCCCATGTAGATTTCTTGTCCCGGTACCCTCTTCCTGTAGTGATCTCTGAGAGGAAAGAGGTGATTCGTCAGGCTCAGAAGCAGGTTAATTTCACTGAGTTACCAGGTAACTGGCTCCAGGATGAGCAACAACAAGACGAAGAAATTATGTTGTTGGTCTCTAAGTTTAAGGACAGTGACATGAACGAAGATGTTCGTAAGACCTATGAACTTAGATCAGGAGTTCTATATCGCAAGGTGCAAAGGAACGGGAGGAGGTGCCTACCAATTGTTCCTCGAACATTCCGTTGGTCTGTGATAAATAATGTTCATGAGTCTATTGTACACCTTGGGTGGGAGAAAACCCTTGAAAAGGTTTATGACATTGCTGCAATTTTACTTCTGATACATTTGAACATTTCTGTTTGAATAATGGGATAACTCATTTAACATCATCTACGTATCATGCAGCCAGGAGCGGTGCAGCAGAGAATTTTAAGACATACCTTGATCAAAATGTTGAAGGTTTCGAGAATAGGTAGGTTCTATCCATACAAGGTTGCGAAAATTTTTATATTTTTTCGAAATTCGCCCCATTCTACTACGAACCGTTCACCAGCTGAACTAGCGTTCAATCGTAAGACAAAACGCTGCAAATCCCTGCACAACGGTTTATTATTTTGTATAGAATACCCTTCTGTTACAGATCACAGCTCTATGTATAGATAATCCGTCTATATAATATGATATGTACTATTCTATACATATTATGTAGATCGCAGACCCTCCGTAGGTTAGTACCTAACCCCGTACTCGTTACTAGGTACCTACCTAAATCACGAGTTAAATGTTGCTAAAATAATTCTACCGATGACAAACAGTACATACCTAACAAAAAGAAACACAAACATAATGAAGTTCTGAAAAGAAATTGTTGATGAGGAGTGAAAAAAGTTGCAAAAGTACCTACCAACAAACTCCAGCCCCCTCTACGTAGATGGTATAATGAACCGTTGTGTAATAATTTACCGTTGAGTAATGATTTACCGTAGTAATAATTTACCCATCAATAATACTTCAACGTTTGTTCAAGTTTCACTACCTACCAACAAACTCCAAAAGAGCCATCATTTTTCAAATGAAATAATATCACAGAACAACCAACTCGACTTCATACTCCGCCAATATAATCAGGTGATCCCTGCCAATGATTGGCCGTATTCACAAATTCCTATTGTGGGCGCGTCTCTGGTTACGAGATTTGGTTTGAATTGTATACAATTTCATTCACACTGGAGTCGAAAATGCCTGTCGGTGCAAACTTCGGGGCCTTACTCTGAACGAACGGCTGGACGTACGACGCTCCGGATGGACTTAAAAAACTCGCAAGTTCAAGAACTATTTAAAACCGTAAAAATATTTATGTAAAAAAATGGTATAGGCGTTTTGAAAATTTCAACCCCTATTTTGAACCCTTTAGAGATGACTCACAGTAACGTCGAGCTTCGAGGACCAACTAGACAGCGAACGGAACCTATAACCCGAATTTCATCAATTTTCTTTCATGGTAACTAAGAAAAGTGGCCCGTCTGGCGTACGGCGGACAGACAGAAATATTTTTATTGCAGTTTTGGATTCTACATACCTTGAAACGTAAACCATCAAATTTTGAGGGGGGGTAAGAATTTTTTTTTCATGCTCGATTCCAATGGTTCATTATTGAAAATAATAAATCAAAATTCGTTTTGATCAACTGATAAATAAGTAAGGGAAATGTGACAAATGAGAATAAAAACAGGAGACTTATTTCTATCACGAATAATAAAATTTCCCACGTAAATGAGACTGTTTATGTAAGGGATTACAAGTATCCTAATAATGCTTGGTTGCGTTCCTGTCACAGTAGTGGAATGTTTGGGAAACAAAATATTTCTATGTGAAACTGTTGACGGTAGAGTGTTTAAGAGACATATATTATTTGTAAACAGATGGTGCCTGTAGGCGAATTTTATAAAATGAAAAATGTAATTCCAAATGATGACAACGCATTCAGCCACCCGATCCCGAACTTCCATTACCAGTCATATCGGTGGATTCATCAAGCCAGGTTGCTAAGCCAAGTTATTGGATTGGAGGCACTGACAACCGACAGCCTCGCAACACCCGAGCAAATGGCGATCAATCCCTAGATTCCTCTCCTTAACGAAGATCCATACCCACTGAAACCGTATCCCATCAGCCTGTATCCCAGCATCCATTCCTTTTCAAAAATCTCCAGCAAGGGATTATTCAATAGTGAAAGATAGGCCAAGAAGATAAATAAAGGCCCCTGATCGTTATACTGCATGCGTGTATGACAACACTTACGATGTTATAATGTTTTTTTTTATTTTCAATAATTATTCAATTTCAGTTCGATCGTTAGTGCAATCGCCCATTGTTCTTTTCATCGTTCACATCTCAGGTTGCACCACCCCACTTGCTAGGGGGGAGATGTTATGTAGTATCCATGTCTCAGTTTATCCACAGAAGATACTTTACCTATTATGTCTTTATACTCGGTGACAAATTAATGATGTACCATCTCGCAATAAAGAAACTATTCATTCCCCGTTCAACCGTTATGGTGACAATCTTTTCTTCCACCACCCGATTTTATTCATTTTCATCTGCCCCTCAGCAGTGAATATTTATTCAGTTTATAGCACTCGTCTAGATACCATCGTCCTCCAGCTGTTGTCTATGCTCTCGTGACTTTGATTCCAGGGAAAGCTTGGCAGCATTTTAAAATATTAGCCGGAGTTTTCAAATACCTCCAACGATACTGGGAGGTGATCCGAGAAAGTCGCATTGAGAACTGAAAAGGCAGCGAAACAAGGCAGTGCTGATATTGAAACGTAAGCGAGATCATTTACTTATGAACCCTGCTTTGCAATGAATGTATAACTGCCCTTCTGAGAACTTAGGACATTTCGGCTGCAAATTAGCCACCAAATTCATACAGTACATTGAGTAAGTATAGTGCATGCAGTATATATTATATGGTTTAAATACAACGAAACATTGACCAGTCGGCCGGTACCTACCCGAATGGAGAAGCTAGGTGTTTATATGCCTATCAGTCCACAAGACCACAGACAGGACAAACCGCATGTAGGTACCGCAAACACAGATCTGTCAGCGGAACCGGACCAAACGGAAATGCACAAAATTTGACGCAAAAAATGAAAAACCTGACAAAAGACAACAGAGGAACCGAATGTGATTCACGAGTCTACAAATAAAAAAACATCGTATCGAGTTGAATGAAAGGGATCGAATCGATTATGGGCAGGAACGATTTGTGCGTGGAAATCAGATTTTGGGAGACAGGCCCAAAGTGGGCGGGGCGAACTACATTTTCACTTGACTGAGCATGCGCGGGCTGGCCACTTTTCTCAGTTGCCATGTGAACTCCACACCTGCCAGTTTCAGACTCCATGCCGGTTTCGATTTCAATTGCAGGACATCGATTACTGTCACGATATTCCGATAACATTAACATGAACGAAGCACCATGGATGCTCTACTAGAATATTGAATATCTATAGCCAGAGAAATCTAGTGGACAGTGGCTATCAAACATTGTGAAAAAAACTAGGTGCAGTGTATGGAGGGAAATTCAAATGCCAGCCGAACACATGATTGGATATGTATATATATTTTTTTTAACTCCTGTTTTTGGGTGCCGGGGCAATATAGCCCAAATGGTCTCATGGGCGCAACGCCCCTGGTGCCATATTGGTTAGCCACACCTCTTTGAATGTTCTACTCTCCAACTCCCTCAACTTTGACGCGTGGAGTGATGTTTCGGAAAAGGGTGCAGCCAGACTTGAGATGAAGAGTTGGACGGAATACGAGGGATCAAAGGTCGCCGCGGAGACAGTCAGCAGCGTCAGTGTTGACCCAAGCTACCCCGTCCTCAGATCGGTCAAAGAGAACCAAAAGAAGCTCCTCCAAGTCAATGTTTGCACCAGCTGTTAGGTAAACTTGGTATTTTCCTCTTTCACGGTCCTCTTATTCCGGCCTCCGAGAGCCTTCAGCTTTTGGTTTTTATTGCGGGTTCGGGCTCCGATAAATCAATCCACTTGCCTTCATCAATCCCTTCCACCTTCAGTAAATTTGCCAAAATTAGGTTTCTCCTCGGTGACACCGAGTAGAGAGCGTTCGATTTATTTACTGAAACCCTTAGATTAGAAGTTCACTTAATTGGATGAATTTGCTCAATCAAAACCAGAGTGGATGTCTAGATATCTTGTAACGCGCCATTTCGACCCTTCGACCCTTGTCATTAGCGAATTTTCAAAGAAAAATGAAGCATTTGCAAGTAGTCCAAAATGTCCAGAACATTAGTGAAAACTTGTTATCAAGTGCTAAAATCCATACTAATTCACCTGACGTTGTGTGGGATGGTGATTCATGATAGAAAGAGGGATGAGGTACTTTGATTACAGAAATATTTTTCTCAAATAAGAGTGAGTCAAATTTGACTTCATAAGCGTCAAAAGTCGGTAAAAATAGCTAAAATCACAAATAAATTATATAGCTTTACGAAAAGTTATTGTGTTCTTACGCAATAGCACGAATATCTCTTTAAAAATTCGCTCTTATAGTCATGCTGCATGACCCGAACTTTCTTGAAATTCTGATAGTCGCTGAACCTAAGGGAGCATTTCGCACCCACCTACGAATCGATTCGTCTTCTTGGCAAGTTAGGTAAATATCAGTGTAGACAACTACATTAGCTACTGGTAATATTGATAACGCCTTGCAAAATGATAAACCTTGCATACCTACCTGGTCATCGCTCCTTTCATTTCGGAATTCTCTCCTTATTTTTTCATTGTTTATTTTATTTTTTATTTTTATTTTTTATTGTTTTTGTGTCATGAACTCGCACAGGCCAAATTGATTGGACTAGGCGGTAAGTTGAAAGACGTCGCCTTCTCATACCCATCCTACATTAAAGGGGAAACTAAATGAAACGTTGAATAAATAGCAAAAAAGTCGCGAAACACAACAAACGATATAATGGTGTATATCGATTCAGTAATCCGTAACCTGCACTCTTTGCACAGGCGGAGTGGATCGAGACGTCAGGAGAACGCAAACCGTGATGTCACGCTCGGGAAGTGGGCGGAATCGGCAGAATAAGGCGTTTGGAAGGCTCTCGGAAATTCAAATGTAATTTATTTATTTATTTATTTATTTTTTAATGAAATCACTGGCGCGTCTGAGTAAACAAAAGTTTGCAGTTCCTAATTATGAAATACCTACCACAAGTGAGATACCTGTGACCATGTTGGAGGTGAGTGTTATCTAATGGTGTAGGTAGGCACTCATAGATACTTGAAAGAAAACCTCAGAAAAGAGTAGAGTTAATTTCGTGAAGGGGGATGGGTGAAAATCTCACGTTTTATTCGCATTCCCTTCAAGTTATTCACCGTTGTTTATTGTCTCGGGACTCTTCCGCTCTTCCTCATCTGTACGTGATTCTCATTTGCCGAGTTGGACGCAATACCATGGGAGTTATTGCCGTTTTGAAGAACGCTCCTCGTGGACAATAATCCCGGACGCCATGCACCTATTTGTTTTGTCAAGTGGTTTGTTGGGGGAAGTCATCGTTTTTCGACAGAATGCCATCACGATGAAAAGAGAGAAAACAAGATTGGCATCTAATAAAGGGACCACTCGGATGATTGGAGTTGACTCAATGTGGTGATATGAAAACAGCGTTGTTCATATAAACGCGATTCTAGGTGGCTTTCGGTATATTATTTTCAATAATGACCTCTCCCTCTTAATATTGGTATGAATCATAACCCGATACGCAGAACTATACACAAACCAACCCATTTTCTTTTTTGCCCGCTCACAGTTTTACTCCTAATAATTTTTCCTATTGCAAGCGTTACACTTTTCCCTCAAACCTCCTCCGGACCCGCAAAAAGAAAGAAATGGAGACCAGCGCATTCATTGTTCATTCATTCACCAGATTTCACTAGCTAGGTAGTTGCTGAAGGTTGGTTAATGGTGATCAGTTTCCTTCCAGGTACCTTTCCTTCAATGATAAGCTAAAATGATTCCCATAAAAAATATCGTCGCCTCTCATAACATATCCCAAATACTCTACTTTTCGCTAATTCGAAAATTTTCCTCCTTCTCAAGAGATACTTACTTCACCATTATTTTTTTGGTAACCTTTTGACCATTATTATCAACATGAAAAATTGTGTGATTCCGGAAAAAGGTCGCGTGTAATTAGCAATGTAATCAAACGTTAATTAGTTCATGTCAATCTACGAAGGGATTTTTTCATTTATTGGAACCGTATTTCACAAAATCACGCGCTTCGCTTATTGGCAATTAACCATTTCCCCTCGTTCTTTCCATATTAGTAACGACGGAGCGTGAAGATTTGAATTAGCTCTTTCATGCACGTGATTACCGGCGTAATGAAGCATGAGGACCCCGATCTCGGGTTTTCGAAACGCTCAAAACTTTTGTGTTACCTGCTCGCGTTCAGTCGTAGGAGCTTTCCACCTTTTTAGCAATGACGGGAAGTTGATTGAAGGGCGTATGATAAATCGTCAGGTTGTGAATTGCTTTATAATGAGCAACGCGTGAAGTTTAGGGAGGTAGGGGGTGTATGGGTGATATTGAGTGGGCTGAAACCATCACTTAATCACTTGCTTTTTCATGAGGCACTAACATCAGATAGGTAACAAGGGAAACAACCCTGTTCATCAGAACATGGGTTTGAGAGGAAACAAAAACCATTTATTCCAATCATTAGCGATCAACTCTGTTATAATGGATGTGTTATACAGGATGTACTAACAACGAGAAATCTGTCCCCAAAACTAAAAGACGGAGCTGACGAATTTCAAATATAGAGTGCTTACTAATACCTATAAATTTTCAAACGGTTTTAAATTGAGAATTTCAATTACTCGACTTGAACATGTAATAACATGACTTTCCGAAAGTCTCAACTTACCTATCAAAAGGGTTCATAATTTGCAGATATATCCTTTTAAATCCATCTTTCATTGCGACAGTCCGCCAAGTAAGCTATGAACGAAGGGTGAGGCCAACAAATCGAAATACACTGCCAAGGTGATGGCACAGGAGCTTCCTCGTCACAATCAGAGTGACCCATTATAAAATAGAACAGACTCGGAAGCAAAATAACATAACATTACATTACATTACATTACATAACATTACATACCGTGAAATATACATATTACATAACATTACATTACATAACATAACATTACATAACATTACATAACATTACATGAAATATACATATTACATAACATTACGTCCATAATACATTACGTCCATAATACATTACGTCCATTATACAAAATTGCGAAAGTTATGCGTGTTTGAAGAATTTCACGTTAGCGCATGCGCAGGGCGTACCACTGGCTCTATCACGTTGAAATTTATATGGGACCTCAATGGGCCCTACCCGCTTAATCCCTGAGAATTACATTGAAATTGGGTGAAATCTTTGGTTACTACGGCTGTAACAAGGAAATTGAATCTATTTCACGCCAGAGCATGCGCAGAGCGCACCGAGGGTCCGATCATGCTGAAATTCATACTGGAACTCACTAGGCCTTGTCCAAACAACCCTTGAAAATTTGAGCGAAATTGAATCAAAATTGTGAAAGTTATGCGTGTTTGTTGAATTTAACGTTAGCGCATGCGCAGGGCGTACCGCTGGATCAATCATGTTGAAATTTGTATGTGACCTCAAGGGGCCTTATCCGCACCATCCCTCGAAATTTGAGCTGAATCAATTCAAAATCGTGGAAGTTATGGCTGTAACAAGGAAATGCGGACAGACAGACTCACAGACTCACAGACTCACAGATTCACAGACTCACAGATTCACAGACTCACAGACTCACAGACCCACAGACCGACAGACACGGAACCAAATTTGTTCAGTAGGCTTTGAAACGCAAAATTCAAGTGGAAATTTTGATTTCTGAAGACAAAAATTTTTTGCCTCACGAAAGTGAACACAAGGCTTCCGCTGCTTCGCAGACTCGGAAGCAAAATCGTTTGTAGTTACAAGATGTTTCGTTCTCGTCATCAGTATGGAAGAAGAAGTAGAAGAAGAAGAAGAATAAAACATGTTTATTATACTATAAGTTGTGCAGTTAAATGAATGCTAGTTAAATTAGTAAGTTAAGCTACATTAGCTAATACTTACATTACAATTACATTCACAAAAATAAAAACCATCATTGATTATTATTATTATTTTTATTTAACTATTTATTATTTTTTTTTAAATTATAACCCATGGTTGATTTGATGCCACTACCAGTTGAACTCTGCAACCATCATTTATCTATACTCCTATAATTCCAGGCATAGTGACTGTACCTCACTACTCGAAGCCAACGTTGTTTGTTGTTTAGAGTTGCCACTATATCTTCCATGCTCAGTTCCCCAGCGCCCAGAAAACGAACCCTAAATATTCCGACAGCACTGGGCAGTCACCGAAAAAGTGAATCAAATCCTCTCGGGCGGCCATGCCGCACATGGAACAGATCCTACTCAGGCTATCCGAGCGAACACACACACCGTCGTTCAAAGCCAGCAGTGCGCCCCTGATCCTCAGCCCACCCAATGGCGAACCCAGAGTGATTCCGCCCCCGCAGATCTTCCATCGAGATCAAGCTCAGGGTAGATAGGGTTCCTTGACTGTAAAGCACCAGCTCGCATGTCCTCGACCCATGATCCCCGGTCCGCCTCCACCACCGTCTCCAGCTGATGCTGCCATGATTCCAGGTCATCCACATTTCCCTCAAACGAGCAGTCGTAGCGTTGGGCCTGGACCTTAATCTACGCAAACCAGGACACTTCTCTCTGGAAAGTTTCTGGAAACGTGGGCAACGACGCTCCGGCATCCTGAGAGCTCTGACAGTGTAGCAACAGGCCATCGTGAAAGTAAACACATAGATCGGATCGGCAACTGTCTCCAAGTAGGTATACAAAGTAATTTGGGTTATTTCTAGGCAGTCCAAATATCTTTTTTTTTTTAAATACCCCAGGACTGTTCCAATGTATTACACTGTGTGAATCCTGTTACCTTTGCCCTGAAACATAAAATGGCCCTCACAACCGCGAAAGATATAAAATTGTGCGTGTGCTACTATTGTTGGCCAGCAGAACAAGTTCCTATAAATATTTCTGATAGCAAGTTTAGCTGCGGCGGCTCTTTCAGCAAAATGCCGAATATGAGAGCCTAGGGGTCAGTGTTATGCCAAGTTATTTGTATGCTCTTACTACCTTGACAGGGTTATTGTTGAAGGAAAATGATGCATACACTCCAAGCTTTCTGCCCCGATGGAAGACTATGACCCCCGACTTTGCAAGATTCAGCGTCATACTTCGGCCCCTGCAGTATTCCGCCAATCCAGTACCTAATACTGTGCTGAAGATCGGCAGGTGACTCTGCCAGAATAACTACGACATCCGCATACAGTAAGGCACATTTCGTGGTACCACCAACCTCTACTCCACATGGCAATGCGTCAGCGAAGTCATTAATGTAAAGAGCAAAGAGCTGGGGTCTGAGCAGACAGCCCTGCCGAACACAGCACTCAACTACGAATGACTGTGAGACTCTCAAACCATACCAGAACCACGGCTGTACATAGTCCCCACAGCCGAAATAAACCTCTGCCCACCGCCTGCCATATTAAGCTTCAGGAACAGCAGATTATGCTGTACCCTATCAAACGCTGCCTTAAAATCCACAAAAAAGGCGTATAGTTTATGTGGGGGCCCCGCAGCCAGCTGAAGGTGCACCAGCTGGTAAGGGTGAAGACTGCGTCGATAGAGCTATATCCCCTACGGAATCCACACTGGCTCTCATTCAGGGCCCCCTCAGCGTCGAAAGGTGTCTCAAGGCGGTCCTGCAGCATAGCAATATATATTTTGGAAATTGAAGGTACTCTTGAATTTCCCATCTTCCAGTGTATATGAGTGTATTAGCAAGTGAACTGAATGCAAAGCTGCTGTCGATATTGTAACTGTTTTATACGTGAAACTAAAAAAGTCATATACGCTAGACATAGGCTCGCTACTCTTAAACAGCTCCGGGAAACAATCGACTATTACCTAACAGCCCTTAAGGCACTAGCCAAAGAATTTGAATTTGCAGCTGTTACGGCCGAGCAAAACAAAAACGATCACATCCCGGATGCGTTTATTGTGGGCTTGCTGTCGACTAACATTCCTCAGCGACTTCTGAAGATCAAAAACTACGATATCCTGAAGTTTCCAAAGCTCGTCCCTCGCACAGGATGCTACCAAGGAGATACCAAAGTACCAAGAATCCACCAGCATATCTTCAGGACTGCGTTCTAAAATAAGGGGAGAATGCAATATTCTAATTAGGTACGTGTTTATTATAACTCCGTTGTTAGGCATGCTGTTATCGCGTGTTTATCGTTGCTATTCTCACAAATTCTACAATCATAATTCTTCGTTCCATGTTCTTACAGTATGTATCGGTTTTATTTTATTAAAGCCTTGAGTTTGTGAAAGGTTTGATTATTACATTATCCTTGGTTCCGGCAAGCGCCAACTTCAGTTCCCCCAAAGTAAAGGGTCTGTCCATCATCTCATTTGAACTCATTGGAGCCGCAAGCTCCCGCAAGTTACTTGTCTCTTCGGCAAGGCTCCGCTGAGCTCGAAAACGCTGCACTGCGCACATACATAGATATATTTCCGATTCTGCGACATGCGGCACAATGAGCGAACCAATCCCCAGAATGCAGAAGCGTTTCTAACCTGTTATAATGGATGTGTTATACAGGATGCAGTAACAGCGAGAAATCCGTATCTACAACTAAAAGTTGGAGCCTGGAAACCTCACAACTTCCATGACAAATTTCAAATTTAGAGTACCTACAGGTACGTGTACATTTTCGAAAGGTTTTGAGTTTGGAATTTCCATGACTCGACTTGCACGTGTAATAACTGCCCGAAAGTCTCAACTTACCTATCAAGGGCTTCTAATTTTCAGATACATCCTTTTAAATCCATCTTTGAATGCGAAAATTTGCAAAAAAACGATTGTTTTGGGTAGGTAAATAAACTTTGAACGAAGGTAGAGGCCACCGAATCGAAAAATCGTTTGTAGTTACAAGATGTTTCGTTCTCGTCATTAATACGGATTTCAGAACACATGTTTTCCATTATTATTTACTTTGTTTATTACGACTTGGTAGGGGGAACGTGTGGTGGTATGCATAAGTTAGAATGCGATGCCCTGGGCACGGGCGCTAAGTACCTACTGTTGATAAATTTAAACCCCACCACGCTCAATAACCAACTAATTACCTACAGTACCTCTTCCTGAATGGTGCTGCCACCTTGAAGACAACACCCGATCCGTGACTTGCCGACGGATGGTCCTCACTCATTTTTATGTCTCTGTAACTATGTTAAGATTAGCAATCCACATTTTATCAAGTAAAATTTCTTCAATTTCTGTTCAATATTTTTTATTTAAGGTATTTGCAATTTGACAAGTTTAACGAGTCGTGCATTCTTCTTCCCTCGCATCTCGTAACACCCACTATACCTTCAGATTTTCATGGTTTCTATGCAGTCTAGTTGTGTAGGTAACACTCTTCGAGAACGTTGAAATAATGTTGGGAAAGGAGGTGTTGGAGGGGTAAAATCGAAAGACTGCCCTGCTCGAAAAATTTATATTATTTGGTTTCAGTTATCATCACTCCATTAAACATGCTCAGGAAGCATGTTTTCAGCCAGTTGCTATGGTTCGTCTGCAACTGACTCCGTTTTTCATTATGGTTGTGCTATAGTTCACGGATACATTGACATTTACGCTGAATACGAGGGTAGAGAGGGCTTAGATAATATAAATAATTCATTTTTGGATTGATAGATCAATTCTTAAACTCTCTTCATTTACCATGCGATCACTCAACAAGTTTTCCTGAAATAGCGGAGTTGTACTGTACCTACCAAATACATTTTACTACCCCAGGTTTGCGAAGACTGATCTACAAACTTGAACTAGGTTTTATACCTTTTATGAATACTAACCACTTCTAGTTGCAGCCAGCACAGACGTATTTATATAAAAACAGGCGTGTAATTAATAGAAGTTGCGGTTCTGTAATTCGTTAGTTGTATTATGTATCATAATAATAATTATTATGTAAACAGTGGGTACTTTTCACCTCCAACCGCAACGATGAGGATAATTTTCTCTAGAAAGGGCATCGTTTCATCTCATAAATACGGTTCTCGCTCTTCTTGGCCAGTACAATGTACACCTCGAACTTGTACTAACAGCTGTTTGACTTGTAGATTATCCGGAACTTCCCAATGTTAACCGTTCACCCATCCAGCGCAGCAGCCCCCTCGTCTTATGGAGACTATCCAACAGGGCAAGCCCAACGAAATACCCTTCCTTCCAGACTATTTACCTTAATAATTCCCGTCGCTCTCAAGATTTGACTTTGTACCTTGGACGTTCAATCAGGAAGTCATATTTATCGAGTTATAAGGGCTCATAAGATACGGCTCTTGCTCTTCTCGGACAGTTCAGAATATTACACCGGTACCAACCGCCAGTTTGACCTGAGTGACATATTGATAAGGTCCCTGTAAACGCAGTAATCTAAATCAATATCAACACTTCTTGCAAAAAAGGTCTGAGTAAGATGGTATTTGAGCAAATTTTCAAAGAAAAAAAAAAACAACCTATTCAGAGAGGACCTTCCTGATTTTAGTTTATTATTCCGTGAATAATACACCTATGTAATCGCTCAGCAAAAAATTTGTATAACACCCCCTCAACATTTTTTCTTTTACGTTTCACGGTGCGTAGATTTCAAAAATACAACGTCCGTCCGCCGTATCAAGCATACCGGCTTCATTTTCGGTCTAAAAAATTCGTTCTTTCTCACACATAGGTATGCTCTATTTGAGCCTTAGTTGTGTCCCGAAACTTTGCAGCCATATCGGAATATACCCAGGGATGTCATGAGTGAAAATTGGTATAAAAATAGGTATTTTTTTTGTTTTAGTAACATAACCTTTTAAGGTGTCGTTTTCCATATTTTTGGGACGACAAGACTGAATATGAATTCGATTTTGACCAAAAAGTGGAAAATAGAGGTTCTAACGAAGTTTCAGCCTTAAATTTACGTTATATTTTGGTCTAAAATCGTCGTTCTTCCGCACACAATTTGAGTCCCCATTTGGGAACACATTTGGGTCCTAGTTGTGCTCCGAAACACGGCAGCCCGATCGGCATACGCCCAGTGGTGTTATGGGAGAAAAATGGGTGTAAAAATAAGGGTTTTCGAGGGATTTTTGAGGTTTTAGTGAGCATGGCTTGTGAGGTATCGCTTTCCATGTTTTTTAGGGCGAGAAGACAGAATATTAGGTTGATTTTTACCGAAGAGTGAATAATTGAGGTTGTAACGAAGGTTAAGCTCCCGAAATACATTTTTTATGGGGCAAAAACATGGGAAATTGTCTGAAATCACCAGATGTAAGTATAATAACACTAGAGGTAGTATCAAAAGGTGAATTAAGACATTTAAATGGTACTATCATTGATCAAAAATAATCTGTTAAAAAAAGCCGAGCCTAACTTGTGTTTTTGGGGGCCAAAACTGTTGGAAACCATCAAAAATAACCATTTTAATAATTGCACATAAAAGAAAAAATGAATGAACAGCCAACATTTCTGTACGTATGTCCAGTAGAATGATAAACCCATGTGACAAGAACCCTGCAGCGTTTTTCAAAACTATTTCCATGCAAATCCGTAAATTTCTTTAAGAAACATCACTCATGCCGGAATGTGGAGTAGTTAGAACTGGCCCACTGATGGGCTTACGAATTCACCAACATCGAAGTTCGAGGTGATTCGTGAGCCGTGGTAAGCCGGTGGTCGATTGCGTTGTGGCAACTGGGATTGTGACTCCAACTCCGGTCCGTTAGTTCTAATCCCAACGCCCTTCGTTACAACCCCATGGTGGTGACGCAATAGGTATCCTCGAGCGAAATGATAGGAGCAACATTGGATCATCCATGAGAATACAGCCGATCACGTCCCAAGCAGCTACCCTCACCTTTAAAATAGAGAAAGTGCCAAAAACGGGTATTGGGCACCCGGATATTCGCACATATGCGTTTTATTTCTCTCTTGGTGGATTGAGAACTCGAATTCATCATACCTACTACCTGGATTGTTTGCACATTTTCGATAACAACGTGATTTGTGCCAGATGTTTCCTCGTAACTGAGCTGATTCAATCATACATTGGTAATCCTCCTACCTAGTGGGTATCAAACTAAGGGTTAGCGGAATTGAAAATACAAAGACCGATCAACGAACAAATACAAATCTTCGTTCATTGAATTGCATAATAAATGTCGATTACGGCATTTTGAATAAATTTCAGGGTTGTCAAGTGTGAACTTCAAATTTATGTTGCCGCTAGGTTTGCTCCATGTAAAACACGTTGCACCACCAATATACTAAGCTTCCGCAGTTATGGTATATGATCATTTGTAACGAGTTGGAACTATTTCATCTGGCAGTAAATTTGGGAACTTCTATTTTGCGGCAGAGCAATAGGCCGGATCCCTAATGCTGTGGAAGGGGTGTACGGGCAATATGGGAGGTACGCAGGCGCCATAGGTGAAGAAGATAGAACCACACAATAAATGTTTTCATGAAAAAATGCATTGATACTATGTCACACAAGTTCTTCAAAAGGAATAAGATCACCATCACGGAACAACCAACTCAATTTTATAAAGCCATGCATGCTTATAATGTTCCTTAGCAATGACATCTGGGCCTGCGCAGGATCTATACCTCATCATTTACGCAGCTTTCCAGGTTTTCGGTTCAAACCGTTCTTGTGAACGAACGGCTAGACGTACAACGGTGTGGGTGGTTACAACAAATCCTTAAGTTCGGAATCGATATAAACACGTTATTAAAACCACAACCTTCAATTGAAAGTTTTCGAACTACGGCATTCTGAAGATTTCAACCCGAATTTTCACCTCCTAGAGTACATAGGTAGGTAATATAAAATGAAATGAAAAACAAATTTGTTCCTTCTAAAACAGGTTATCAATTCGAATCTATGAAATTGATTAATTGTGAACAGATAAGTAAGATGCGGAATAACAGAACGCTGTTCCGTGCTAAGTGGGGGATTTTCCTAACCAACCCGTTAGGTAGATACCCTACGTATCCACTTACGCATTAGTATCAGTGCAATGTTTCAATTTTGTAGATTTACTTTACAATACCTTAATTTATTTCTTATCACAGCAGAATCCCGCTAATTCGAAACCCGCTACATCGAATACCCCATTAATTCAAGGAAAATGCTCATCCCTTTAAAAAAAACCCGCCAATTCGAAGAAAGCCAATGTGGTTTGGTCCCCTCGGTATTGCGACGTTTTTTTTTGCGTGTTAAGCCTCATTGATTCGAAATTGCTTTATACTACCAATTCAAAAAACACGGCCCATTTACATGGGTAAAAAAAATCGTTAGCTAGACGATTTAGGAGGGATTTGGCTCTTCGTTCGATTGTTACATTTCAGATCTGTTTAAGAAAAATGGAATGAAGGAGGTATAACTAATAATAATCTATGTCGGTGCATACGTCTATGGAAAATACTACTACTCTGGGGTGAGGGCGATTGGCCTTGTGCATCAAGAGGTGCTACAATTAAAGTTAGAATAAAAAGCTCCAGGGAAATCGAAATCCGACGTACATGACTATGCATTTTGACGTAATTTTGGTTTATTATTTTCAATAATGAACCATTGGAATCGAGCATGAAAAACAAAATTCTTACCCCCCTCAAAATTTGATGGTTTACGTTTCAAGGTATGTAGAATCCAAAACTGCAATAAAAATATTTCTGTCTGTCCGCCGTACGCCGTACGGGCCACTTTTCTTAGTTACCATGAAAAAAAATTGATGAAATTCGGGTTATAGGTTCCGTTCGGCGTCTAGTTGGTCCTCGAAGCTCGACGTTACTGTGAGTCATCTCTAAGGGGTTCAAAATAGGGGTTGAAATTTTCAAAACGCCTATACCATTTTTTTACGTGAATATTTTTACGGTTTTAAATAGTTCTTGAACTTGCGAGTTTTTTAAGACCATCCGGAGCATCGTACGTCCAGCCGTTCGTTCACAGTAAGGCCCCGAAGTTTGCACCGACAGGCATTTTCGACTCCAGTGTGAATGAAATTGTATACAATTCAAACCAAATCTCGTAACCAGAGACGCGCCCACAATAGGAAATTTGCCGGAGATAGAATCATTGCTAGGGATCACCTGATTATATTGGCGGAGTATGAAGTCGAGTTGGTTGTTCTGTGATATTATTTCATTTGAAAAATGATGGCTCTTTTGGAGTTTGTTGGTAGGTAGTGAAACTTGAACAAACGTTGAAGTATTATTGATGGGTAAATTATTACTACGGTAAATCATTACTCAACGGTAAATTATTACACAACGGTTCATTATACCATCTACGTAGAAGGGGCTGGAGTTTGTTGGTAGGTACTTTTGCAACTTTTTTAACTCCTCATCAACAATTTCTTTTCAGAACTTCATTATGTGCGTTTCTTTTTGTTAGGTACTGTTTGTCATCGGCAGAATTATTTTAGCAACATTTAACTCGAGATTTAGGTAGGTACCTAGTAACGAGTACGGGGTTAGGTACCAACCTACGGAGGGTCTGCGATCTACATAATATGTATAGAATAGTACATATCATATTATATAGACGGGTTATCTATACATAGAGCTGTGATCTGTAACGGAAGGGTATTCTGTACAAAATAATAAACCGTTGTGCAGGGATTTGCAGCGTTTTTTCATTATTTGCACGAACCCACAATAATATTCGAAATTATTTCACAATATGACACCCCTAATTAGAATTCTCGATTATTAGAATACCCCGCTGATTCGATTTTTTTGTTGGTCCCTTGAAGATTCGAATAGAGGATTACACTGTAACACAGAGTACGTACCTACCACTTAATTTATTATTTTTGATTTACTATTGTTATTTATTGGCGAATTATTATTATTACTCTTTGTTGTCAATTTATTTTTGTTAATTTTATTTTCCTATTTGTTGTTGTTAACTTATTTATTTATTTATTGTTGTCAGTTTATTATTTTTTTTAGAGTATTTATTGTTGTTCCTGTTATCATAGAGGACAGTAACGCCGAGCGTCGAGGATCAACATTTCCACCAATTTAATCAACTACCGTTCATGGTAAGCCGTACGTTCCACTGTACAGCTTACGGTGGACATATGGAAATATTGATTTATTATTCTGTGAATAATACTCAAATGTATTCATGTATTCGCTCAGCAAAAAAATTTTGGAACACCTCCTCTATATTTTTGGTTTATTATTTTCAATAATGAACCATTGGAATCGAGCATGAAAAAAGAAATTCTTACCCCCCCCCCCCCCCTAAAATTTCATGGTTTACGCTTCAAGGTATGTAGAATCCAAAACTGCAAAAATATTTCTGTCTGTCCGCCGTACGACGTACGCCGTACGCCGCACGCCGCACGGGCCACTTTTCTTAGTTACCATGAAACAAAATTGATGAAATTCGGGTTATAGGTTCCGTTCGGGGTCTAGTTGGTCCTCGAAGCTCGACGTTACTGTCAGTCATCTCTAAGGGATTCAAAATACGGGTTGAAATTTTCAGAACGCCGTAGCTCGAAAACTTCCGATAGAAGGGTATGGTTTTATTTACGTAATTAAATGTGTCTTGAGCTAAACAATTTTTTTAGACCACCCGGAGCATCGTGCGTCCAGCCGTTCGTGGGCACCAAAAAGCTTCGTCAACACGATCGTGAATCAAATGGTATAAATCCGTCCCGGATATCATAACTACGGATCATCTGATTATAATCAAGGATGGCTGTATTGAAGTCGAGTTGTTTGTTCTGCGATATTATTTCATTTGATAAGTGACGGACTGGATTTTGTTGGTAGGTACTTCTGAAACTTGAACGAACGTTGAAGTATTATTGATGGGTAAATTATTACACAATGGCAAATTATTACACACCGGCAAATTATTACACAACGGTAAATTATTACACAACGGTAAATTATTACACCACGGTAAATTATTACACAACGGTAAATTATTACCTACACAACGGCTCATCTATACCCAGAAGGGGCTGGATTTTGTTGATATGCACTTTTGCAACTTGAACAACCGTTGAAGTATTATGGATGGGTAAATTATTACACAATGGCAAATTATTACTCACCGGCAAATTATAACACAACGGTAAATTATTACACAACGGTAAATTATTACACAACGGCTCATCTACCAAGAAGGGGCTGGATTTTGATGATAGGTACTTTTGCAACTTGAACAACTGTTGAAGTATTATTGATGGGCAAACTGTTACACAACGGTTCATTATTCTATCTCCGTGCAAGGGTACCTATACAGTTAAATTATTACACAACGGTAAATTATTACACAACAGTTCATCAACCAAGAACGGGCTGGATTTTTTGATCGGACCTGAATAACCGTTGAAGTATTATTGATGGGCAATTTACCACTCAACGGTTCATTATACATGACCACAAAGGTAGGTATTGACCGCAGAAAACAGTGATCTACGCAGAAGGGGCATCATTTCACTCCTTATCAACAATTTTCCTTCAGAACTTCATTATTTGCGTTTCTTTTTGCCGTTCTAGTTACTGCTTGTCATCGACAGAATTATTTTAGCAACATTTGTGATTTAGATAGGTACCTAGTAACGAGTACGGGGTTAGGCACTAACCTAGGGAGGGTCCGCGATCTACATAATATGTATGGAATATTACATTATGTTATAATATAGAAGGCTTATATCTATACGGAGACCTGTGATCTGTAACCGGAGGGTATTCTGTATAAATAATAAACCGTTGTGCAGGGATTTGCAGCGTTTTTCATTTACGTTTCAAGTTGCGTAGATTCCAAAAATGCAATGTCCGTCCGCCGTTCGCCATACGCCGTATCATCTATATCCACTTTTATTTCGTACACACGCTCCAAGTTGTGTCCCGAAACTTTGCTTCCCGATCGGAATATACCCAATGGTGTTATGGGTGAAAAATGGGTGCAAAAATATGGTTTTTTGGTGTTTTATTAACGTCCGCTTGTGAGGAATCGTTTTCCATTTGTTTTAGGGTGAGGAGACCGAATATAAAGTTGAATTTGACCAAAGAGGGGAAAATTGTGGTTCTATAGAAGTTTTAGCTGTCAAAATTCATTATTTATGAGCCAAAAACCTTGGAAATTCTCCGAAATCACTATAAATTTGTTTAATAACACTAGAAGTACTATTAACATGTGAATCAAGACAATTAAATGACACTATCTAGGATCAAAGATAATTTGAGGAGCCTAATTTGAGTTTTTTGGGGAACAAAATAGATGGAAACCATCAAAAATAGCTATTTGAATTATTGCACACGAAAGAAACATTTAGTGAACAGTCAACATTTTTATTCCATTTTCGGAGTGTAGGTACCTTGAGACGCTAAGATTTTCTCATTCTTGATTCCGAAGGTTCTTCATTTTAAATAATATAGGTACCAGTAAATTTTTAATAAAACCAGTCCTTTCGGAGAAATATAGAATACATAGTTGGACTTCAATCCAAAAACACTGGAAATGTCCGAAAACAAGAAACATCATTGGAATCCACAACTCGGATACAGGAGAAGCCCGTGGTCGAGTCACTGGGCCATTATTTGGAAATTATTTCATTGCTGGTCTTGCGTTTATGGTACGAATATAAACATTAAGTTCGTAATTAGTAGTCAAGAAGTATAATTATTGAGTTATGATTTAATGCGCTCCAGATATTTCATGTCTAGCCCACGTGCTGTTTTAGGTACCTCGTAACCTTCCGTAGCGGCGGAATTGATGACAATCGCAATAAGTATTCGGAGGCGGCGCGTCGTGGCGGAACGGCTGTTTTACTGCCGGGACGACATGAGAAGTAGCATTATCATGTGGGTATAGGGGTTCAAATGCTAGGCGAGAGGGGGTTGCGAAACTGCAGAGATCGTAAAGTGCACCCCCCCCCCCCCCCCCCCAACCACCACCCCTAGCACAGAGCCCCAAAGGCAAGCCTTCGGGCAGGGTCGTGTGGCAAATAAAAAGGAGACATCAGCTGAACGCCCTGTTGTGTCACTGCAACGAGGGCCGTACTCTCTACAGCTCTACACCCTAGCGTATCCACCTAAACCCCGCTGAACTGGATGTAGCCAGTTGCGGCTAAGTGCCTCTCTCGCGCGTTATTTCCCGTCCCGATAGCTTTATGTGATTCACATCCAATCCGCTCTCACCATGACATGTAGAACCATTTTGCTTTCGTGATATTGTATGCTCGAGTCTGCTTCAAGTTGTAATACTGCGTACCAACCTTTTTACAGGTGGCATTTACATACCTACCAAACACTACCAATAAAGAGATGGGATGGAAATCACTTCACAGGATGAAATCACGTATTACTTGAAAGCAGCAGTATTTCCAATCACTTGCTGCTTCAGAAACCCTGCTGTTCGTTCCCAGAAGAGTGATTTAGGTGGCAGCGAACCGTGAACATGAGGGAAGGGGCTTGGGCACCTGGAGTCGCCAGGTCAGTAGCTACCAGGTCAGTTTAGCATCTGTGACAGTAGTCACAGTTTTCGGTCGCATGTCCCTATCCCAAATAACTTTTGCTTCCTCACTACCGTAGGTAGAAAGCTTTGTATTCGTACAAGAGTCTAAAAAATTACTGTCCTCCAAAAGGAAAATTTCCACTTGCATTTTACGTTTCAGACATCAACGAACATATTTGGTTCCGTGTCTTTCTGTCTGTCGGTGGTTAATCCCTTGTCCCGGGCAAAACTGGAAACTATGAAATAGTGGTAATAATGAGTTGAAATTCGGAATCTGTGGGCACAGATGTTCCCGTATCAGATTTATCAAAAAAGGTCTTTTCATTTCGTCTGCGCATGCGCACACGTGAAATCCTTGATACGCTCATAACTACTTTAGAAATCGTCGAAAAGAGCTGAAAGTTGAAGGGTAAATGAGAGGGCGCGATTAGCAGAACCAAGCCCCAGCAATGAAGGCATTTGCCTAGTTGTTCTGTGTTCTTACTGTATGTGGCTGGCTAAATCGAATGAGACCAATAATTGGCAAATTATTTGACCTCGATAAATAAGCAATGATTTATTCAAAGGTGCACAGTAAAAGCAATAATAATTTATGTAAATATTTCAAACAATAAATAATAATATACCTAAATATGATACTAATAGGTAATTGTATAACAACAATTTTCCATCAGCAATAGCAGTTTACAACATAATGAAGTGTATATGAATCGTATTGCAATATATGTAGGAGCGCCTAGTAATATTAGTTAGTAAAGTATATTTTGTTTAAGTACCTAATTTTGTTTTTATAATTTATTTATGTATTTTAAGTACGATAATTATATGACTTGAACATCTGCAGTGTCGTGGCTATGGATGTTATAAATGGTGCTGGCATATCTGGTAGAATATTTTTTCGCAGTAGCTCAAATTGTGAAGCACTTTAGTTGCGAAGTAGCAAAGGCAGTTGGAAAGGACTGACCTTAACTTCTTTGGGTTTGTGGTATCGCCTAGAGTGGATGGGGGGAATAGATGTGCAGCGACGTCCTTCCACAATATTCAGCGAACTACACGCCAGTTTATAGAGCGGCGAGTAGACCGTCGACTAGGAAGATGTACCCAGGCGATGGAAATGAGATCGGTACCGAATTTGGCGACTGGATCAACTTCGACGTGTACAAAGTGGCTCAGCGATCGGGTGGAGCGACAAGGGTCCGGACTGGAAGAACAGCTGATACTGAAGACTTGGGGAACGAAGGTGCGTCCGAGTCGCGAGAGCAGCGATAGTGTGGATTGTGCAAGAGCGATAAGTACCGAGAGTAGACGATCAGATGCGGCATAGGAGATCTTGATAGAAGAACCTTCGGCCTAAGCAGTAAAAAAATGCAGAATGGTGTGTTGAAGGTTCCTTATCGATTTCGTCAAATTCCGACTGCAACAGACGGATGCGCATGCACTGATACATGTTTGCCTATTCTTTACAACGCTCATGACTACGGATGGTCTCATATCAAATTCATTTAAAAAGTACTGCAACTGTCGTCTGTACATGTGCCGACGTTAAATCATTTTAGAACCTACAACTACCCTTGAAATTGTCGTAATGCGATGAGGTTTGGTGGCGGATGTTGTTGTCAGAGGCGAAACTCCACAACTACGAGACAAATTCTAGTGAAATTTCCAGGGACTGTGCGTGTAGGACTTTAAACGGCTTCTATGAATTTCATTGCCGTCGGAACAATGAAACACCTCAAACATCAAACATCTACGTTTTACCAACTGATTCTATACGTCCATGTTACAATGAGTGAGGAAGCAATACTTTCCACCCAACTTGGCAGACGTTATGTTTTATTATTTTCAATAATAAATCTTTGGAATCGAGCATTAAAAAAAAAAATTATTTAACCCCCCAACACACAGTTTTGATGGTTTCCGATTCAAGGTATGCAGAATCCGCAAATGCAATAAAAACGCTGCAAATGCCTGCACAACGGTTTATTATTTTGTACAGAATACCCTTCTGTTACAGATCACAGCTCTCTGTATAGATAACCCGTCTATATATAATATGTACTAGCCTATACATGTTATGTAGATCGCAGACCATCCGTAGGTTAGTACGCCCCCGGACTCGTTACAGGGTACCTACCTAAATCACGAGTTAAATGTTGCTAAAATAATTCTGTCGATGGCAAAAAGAAACGCAAATAATGAAGTTCTGAAGGGAAATTGTTGATGTGGAGTGAAATAGATGCCCCTTCGGCGGATATCACTGTTTTCTGTGGTCAGTACCTACCCTCGTGGTCAAGTATAATGAACCGTTGTGTAGTAACTTGCCCATCAATAATACTTCAGCGGTTAGTCAAGTTGCAAAAGTACCGATCAACAAAATCCAGCCCCTTCTTGGTTGATGAACCGTTGTGTAATAATTTACCGTTGTGTAATAATTTACCGTTGTGTAATAATTTGCCGTTGTGTAATAAATTACCATCGTGTATTAATTTACCCATCAATAATACTTCAAAGTTTGGTCAAGTTTCAGAAGTACCTACCAACAAAATCCAATAGTCCATCACTTATCAAAAATGACATAATATCGCAAAACAACCAACTCGACTTCATAAAGCCATCCTTGATTATAATCAGGTGCTCCCTAGTGATGATATCCGGGCCGGATTTATTCCGTTTGATTCATGATCGTGTTGACGAAGCTTTATGGTGCACACGAACGGCTGGGCTCTAGGTGGTCTCAAAAAATGGTTTAGCTCAGGGCGAATCAAATTACGTAAAAAAAACCATACCCTTCTATCGAAAGTTTTCGAGTTACGGCGTTCTGAAATTTTCAACCCCTATTTTGAACCCCTTAGAGATGACTGACAGTAATGCCGAGCTTCGAGGAACAACAAGACCCCGAACGGAACCTATTACCCGAATTTCATCAATTTCTTTACATGGTAACTAGTACAGTGCACGGTGTACGGCGTACGGCAAACAGACATAAATTTTGGTTTATTATTTTCAATAATGAACCATTGGAATCGGGCATGAAGAAAAAAATTCTAACCCCCTCAAAATTTGATGGTTTACCTACGTTTCAAGGTATGTGAAATACGAAAATGCAATTAAAAAATTTCTGTCTGTCCGCCGTACGCCGTACTGACCACAATTCTTAGCTACCATTTAAAAAAATTGATGAAATTTGGGTTATAGGTTCCGTTCGGGGTCTAGTAGTTGGTCCTCGAAGCTCGCCGTTACTGTCAGTCATCTCTAAGGGGTTCAGAAGAGGGATTGAAATTTTCAAACCACCGTATCTCGAAAACTTTTGATAAGGGTATGGTTTGTTTTACGTTATTAAATTTGTCTCGAGCTAAACAATTTTTTGAGGCAACCCGGAGCATCGTACGTCCAGCCGTTCGTGTGCACCAAAAAGCTTCGTCAACATGATCGTGAATCAAACTGTATAAATCCGGCCCGGATATCATCACTACGGAAGACCTGATTATAATCAAGGATCGCTCTATGAAGTCGAGTTGGTTGTACTGCGATATTATTTCATTTGATATGTGATGGACTATTGGATTTTGTTGGTAGGTACTCATGAAACATGAACAAACTTTGAATTATTATTGATGGGTAAATTATCACACAAATGTAAATTATTACACAACGGTAAATTATTGCATAACGGTAAATTATTGCACGACGGTAAATTATTACAGAACGGTAAATTGTTAAACAACGGTTCATCTACCAAGAAGGGTCTGGATTTTGTTGATAGGTACCTACTTTTGCAACTTGACCAACCGTATAAGTTTTGAAAGAGTTGAAGGGTATCAACCCTTGATCTATACAGAGAGCTGTGATCTGTAACAGAAGGGTATTCTGCACAAAATCATAAACCGTTGTCCAGGGATTTGCAGCGTTTTTTCAATAGTAAAGTTGATCGTAGGAGAGTGCGGTTGGTCTCAAAGTTCTTAGAGAGGTACCTACTTCCATTTAAAAATGTAAACAGAAGTCATGAGTAAACCTCATTAAATGTTGGAGTTGAAGGTTGAATTGTATGGTCAGTCGTAAGGTTTTCAAAATGTAATGTAGGATGTGTAGGTTGGAGTTCTTATTCACGTCTTTTTTTTGTAGTGTAATCAGATGTATCGATACTGTTTCGTTTCCAGTATTTCGTTAGGAATAGAAAAATGATTTTAAAAGCTTTATTTATCTATTTATATAAACTGTGTACATTGACATTTCCTGCAAATTTATCCGTCCGGATTATTATGAGTCTGTTAATGCCAAATGCCTCGAATAAGTTCTGATTACACTTCAATACCTTTGAACTGAATAAACGATTAGCAGGTAAGCACGCATGAACATATATGAGCTAAGCACAACGAGTAAATCGTACAGCGAAATGAATATTTAATAATGCTAGTACTCCGCCGAGCTGGTTAGAGGAAGCATTAATCTTTAATGTACCTACCGCGTCCACGATCAACATTCTCCAGCAACATTCTAACCTAATTCAAACTCACTTACGGGGTTCTGAATTATTACTGAACCAATAAGAGAAATAGCTGTTGTTAACACAGACCCTATACTCAACCAAAAGGGACCACTGGAAACCGTGTGACAATGTCTCTCTAATCAAGTGCTTGACGACCTATGTACATACAAGCATTATGACTAGTGGTTTTGTTGTTCTGAGTTTAAGGTACCTACTACACCACTCTTTTTATATTGATCTAATTTCTGCTAATTGCAGGTTAACTCATCATGATTTTGGTTTGTTAATTGATAATTGACCATCGGAATTGAGGATTTAAAAAATGAAAAAGTTAAGAATAAAATAAAAATAAATAAACCCTCTTCTCAAAACGTGATAGTTTTTTCGTTTTGATGCGTTTCAAGTTATATAGGATCCGAAAATTTGTATCGTGAACAGGGATGTTCAAGTCAACAACCAATTAATCCATAATTACATAGTTTCCAAAGAGATGTGTACATATGTGTTGTATACTATAATGGTTGAAGGCAGATAACGTTTCAAATTTAAAAATCGTTCGGGATTCCAGGGGGCCTATTCACTAAAATAGACAGTGGAAAGAGATTATCTATTTTGAAAATCTCCTGCGAGAGATAGTCTCCCCTGGGAGACAGTCTCTTCCAATGTCTCCCCGGTTCATCTATTTTACTGAATAGCTCCAGAGACCTTGAGAAAGAGATATGGATCCTAATACACGAAAATGCCATAGTATCCATGAAGTGCGATATGTTTGAGCCCCTGGGAGTTCAATTCCTCAATAATGAACGCATTTCTTAGTAATACCTATTCAATGGGTAATTGGGTACCTACCTACCTCAATCCATACTTGGACGTTTTTACTCACGAATCGGATAAAAGTTTAAATGAAATTGAAAAAAGTCTCAATTATAAACAGAAGAAGTCGAATTAGGGGGCTTAATGCTTGTATTATATCTACACCTAATGAACGGCCACTCTGAGGTAGGTAGGTACCTACCTCAACCCGTACTTGGACGTTTTTACTCATGAATCAATGATTATGTATATATTTTTAATTAAAATTGACTTACCTTTATGAAATGAAAGAATACACGATCAAAAGTACCGATGTGGTTGCGGATGAAGGAGGATATTACACGGATGAATGAGGATATTACAGGATCACTGTGAAACAAACGAGAAATAGACTCTCTCTTTCGAGGGAAGACACCTGATTAGGTGTCTCTCTGAAAGAGATCGAGAATGCCAAGATGGCCGCCAACTCTCTCTTTGAAAAGTTACTGAATAACCCTGTCATGGATACTATAAAAATCTATTTGGCCCAAAGAGAGAGTCGGACCTGAAAGAGATGTCTCTTTGGCTTAGTGAATAGGCCCCCAGAACTTAAATGGTAAAATTGGGTGATCTGACCGGGGTCGACGACGGAAACCTAATGGTGACTAGAACTAGACCGCCCAGCTCTGCAGAGGATACGGAGCTACAGAATCCAAAAATGTGTGAATCATCGACGGGGGACGTTTCCGAAGTAACCAAAAATTTCAGAAAAACGCCACAAATTATTACACAACGGTTTATTGTTTACCTATTTATAGATGCCCCTTTCGCTCAATACCACCTACGTGCTCCCTACAAGAGTACCCTAAATCCATAAATCGAGTACTACAGCCTGCCGGGGAATTACAGTTTCATAAAAATGCGCGGGATTCAACAATTCAGTCATTGATTATGCGATGTTATTCATGAAGCATAACATTTGTTCAAATCAAAAACGCAGCAAATCCCTGCACAACGGTTTATTATTTTGTATAGAATACCCTTCTGTTACAGATCACAGCTCTCTGTATAGATAACCCGTCTGTATAATACAATTATGTACTAGTCTGTACATGTTATGTGAATCGCAGACAGCGTTGGCCAATAGAATTGCAGAACCATTTTGGACCATGCCAATGCGCACCATGCCAATTAGACAATTCGAAATGAATTCCAATTCAAATTAATTTGAATCCCAAATTAATTCAAATTCAAATTAATGAATTCCAATTCAATTAATGAATTCCAATAAATTCGAAATCGATTGAATAAATTGAATGATTGATGGAATCGAGCGCTTCCCTGGTGACGAGCGCTCAATGCCAATTAGGCAATTCGAAAAAAATTCCAATTCAAATTAAAGTCCAATTCAGTATACTTACCAATTTTTACAATTCTAAGTGAATTCCAATTGCAATTGAAAAATTGGTTGATTGATTGCTCGATTGATTGAATAAATTGATTCATTGATTGAATCGAGCGCGTCCCTGGTGACGAGAGTGTATACAATTTCATTCACCCTGGTGTCGAAAATGCCTGTCGGTGAAAACTTCGGGGCCTTACTGTGAACGAACGGCTGGACGTACGAGTGGTCTTAAACAACTCCCAAGTTCGAGAACTATTTAAAACCGTAAAAAAATTCACGTAAAACAAAGGTATAGGCTTTCTGAAAATTTCAGCCCCTATTTTGAACCCCTTAGAGATGACTGACAGTAACGTCGAGCTTCGAGGACCAACTAGACCCCGAACGGAACCTATAACCCGAATTTCATAAATTTTTATTCATGGTAACTAAGCAAAGTGGCCCGTACGGCGTACGGCGGACAGACAGAAATATTTGTATTGCAGTTTTGGATTCTACATACCTTGAAACGTAAACCATCAAATTTTGAGGGGGGGTAAGAATTTTTTTTTCATGCTCGATTCCAATGGTTCATTATTGAAAATAATAAACCAAAAGTACCTAACAACAAAATCCACAATAATCATCATTCTTCAAATTACTTAAATAATATCCGGAACAACCAAATCGCTATCATATAGCCAAGAGTCATTATAATCAGGTGTTCCCTAGCACTGATAACTGGGATGGATGTATAACGTTTCATTTACTATCATATTTACGAAGTTTTTCGGTGCAAACGAGCGGCTGGAAGTATAATGCTCCGGGAGTTCTCAAAAAATGCCCAAGTTCGAGCTCAATTTAAAACATGGAAAACGCTACCTCACAATCCCAAGTTAACTATAACCTCAAAATACCTTACTGTACACCCATTTTCCACTCATAACATCCCTGGGTGTTTTCCGATGATGCTGCCGAGATAGGGGACACAACAAGGGCCCAAATGGAGCCTTTCTGCTAAAAAACAACGTTGTTACACCTAAATGTACGATACATTTAAGGCTGAAACTTTCTTAGAAACTCAACTCTTCGCCTGTTGGTCAAAATCTACTTCATATTCGGTCTCCTCGCTCTAAAAAAACATGGCAAAATACCTCACAAGCTCATGTTACCAGAACACCGAAAAACCATACCAATTTTTACACCCATTTTTCTCCCATAACACCCTTGGGTATATTCCGATAGGGCTGCAAAGTTTCGGAACACAGCTAGGGCCCAAACGGAGCCTGTGTGCGAATGATCGATTTGTTTTAGACCGAAAATTTAGGTAGATATGTGAAATAAACTCGTTTGAACGCTAGACAAAGAATGGTTATTATTTTAGATACAACATCATTTTAGGTTGTCAACCAGGTGACCCCGTTGCTTGACCACTGGAGTCAGGGTCCAACATTCCTCCCCCCTCAAGCTGCTGTGGACCTTTCCGCATCTGATCCGCGTGAACTCGCCGCTCCAGGCCGTCCAGTACCACCACATATGACAATGGACCGTTGCGCTCCTTCACTGTCGCCTTGGTGAATACCTTGTCTTCCTTCCTCCTCTTCACCCAGGCCTCTTCGCCCACCCTGAACTCCTTGAAACAGGATGGCCCGCGTTGCTGTTTTTGCAAGGCCTTTGATCAACAAGGATACTGAGCATAACCTTTGTGCCACTCGAAATCCGTCGACATCCCAGGCCTGATGAAGCTTCACTGCCAGTTCCCGAACCTCTGGAACCTGGTGACTGATCCCTTGGGTCTTGCATATGGTTTGCGCGCTGCCGACCTCTAGCGCCTCCGTCGCCATTTATTACCGCCCTACCCTTCACCACACAAGCAGTAGCAATGTGGCCTTTCTCCTCACACAAATAACACTCTCTGCCTAGGGCTCTACAGGGTCCCTTCCCTACGTGCTTGCGACCACCACAGGCGAGACAGTCGCGCCCTTCAACCAGAACCAAAGGAGGCCCTCTTCCGAACGGCTGCCCTGAAATGCCTCGCATGCTATTTAGCTGGAGACCCGAGGTTAACTTGACCAACTGCGATTGTGCTACTCCCCCTTGCTCCAACTTCAAGGCTAGAGCCTCTACCTCCGCTAAGGTGTGATTATTTCCTGGAAACGCTTTCAAAAATGCATACTGCCAACCGGAATTATTGATACCAACTATAATCTAGTCCCGGACTCTTTCCGAGAACGAATTACCAAAAGCGCAGTGACCCGCAAGTGCCTTCAGATCGCTGATGAAGCGCCTAACTTTTTCACCCTCATCTCTTTTTCTAAGAGTAAACGCCACTCTATCAGTCGTCACACTCCTTACGTCCGTATAAAAACTGTCTATTACTGCAACCAACTCTCCATACGAGCACTCACCAACCCGGCGAGGCCTGAAATGGTCTACGATGAGCTTGAACGTCTTCGAGCCAACATTCGATAGAAGCGCATCCCGCCTATCTTCTTCAAGCTGCCCCCGCGCCGACTTTAGCTCGATCTCGAAGTACTGGAAGTAATACTCCCACTCTTCATCGTCTGGGTCAAATTTGCGAATCCGCAGGTTGCTGGGATCGAACACCGATGGAGCTGCGACCTCTCGCTCGTCCTCCTCAGCCGCATTCTTCCCTCTGCGTCTTCGTGACATCGCAAAACGAAAGCTTCCAATTTATCCCGTCGCCAGATGAAATAAACTCGTTTGAACGCTAGACAAAGAATGGTTATTATTTTAGATACAACATCATTTTAGGTTGTCAACCAGGTGACCCCGTTGCTTGACCACTGGTGTCAGGGTCCAACAATATGGATTATAGGGCGCACAATGGGGTCAAGTGGCCATTTTTCGAGCAAAAAATCTGAAAACCCTATCTTCAAAGGAAATTTACCTCTGATCACGAATATACGATATATTATGTTCCTATACATACCTCCTTGACACAAGTTTTGCAAAAAAAAACCTCAACAAAGACGTTCTGGTTTATTATTTTTCAATCATGAACCTTTGGAATCGAGCATGAAAAAATTTGAACCCTCCCCTCCCTCAAAATTTGATGATTTCCTTTTCAAGGTTTCCGGGGTATGTAATTTATTTATTTTTTTATTGTAAATTGCACGGGCAAATGCCTAATTTCAATACCTACAAATTAAATGACAAAACTACTTATTCATACACATACAATCAAACATTCAACAGTACTTAAATTTATAAATAACTGTCCTTTACATAAATAACAGACTTTAAATTACATGCAGTGGTGAAAAACGCTGCAAATCCCTGCACAACGGTTTATTATTTTGTATAGAATACCCTTCCGTTACAGATCACAGCTCTATGTATAGATAACCCGTCTATATAATTTATGATATAGATTATGTAGATCGCAGACCCTCCGTAGGTTAGTACCTAACCCCGTACACGTTACTAAGTACCTACCTAAATCACGAGTTAAATGTTGCTAAAATAATTCTGCCGTTGACAAACAGTACCTAACAAAAAGAAACACACATAATGAAGTTCTGAAAATGAGGAGTGAAAAAAGTTGCGAAAGTACCTACCAACAAACTCCAGCCCCTTCTACTTAAATGGTATAATGAACCGTTGTGTAATAATTTACCGTTGAGTAATAATTTACCGTAGTAATAATTTACCCATCAATAATACTTCAACGTTTGGTCAAGTTTCACTACCTACCAACAAACTCCAAAAGAGCCATCATTTTTCAAATGAAATAATATCACAGAACAACCAACTCGACTTCATACTCCGCCAATATAATCAGGTGATCCCTAGCAATGATTTCATCTCCGCCAAATTTCCTATTGTGGGCGCGTCTCTGGTTACGAGATTTGGTTTGAATTGTATACAATTTCATTCACACTGGAGTCGAAAATGCCTGTCGGTGCAAACTTCGGGGCCTTACTGTGAACGAACGGCTGGACGTACGTCGCTCCGGATGGTCTTAAAAAACTCGCAAGTTCAAGAGCTATCTGAAACCGTAAAAATATTCACGTGAAAAAATGGTATAGGCGTTTTGAAAATTTCAACCCCTATTTTGAACCCCTTAGAGATGACTCACAGTAACGTCGAGCTTCGAGGACCAACTAGACCCCGAACGGAACCTATAACCCGAATTTCATCAATTTTCTTTCATGGTAACTAAGAAAAGTGGCCCGTACGGCGTACGGCGTACGGCGGACAGACAGAAATATTTTTATTGCAGTTTTGGATTCTACATAACTTGAAACGTAAACCATCAAATTTTGAGGGGGGTAAGAATTTTTTGTTTCATGCTCGATTCCAATGGTTCATTATTGAAAATAATAAACCAAAATGCTAAACACCTGAATAATGATAACAAAAAAGATATAACATAGCAAGGACGAAAAAAAAAACCCTAATCTACGTCCAGCTCCACAAGCAGTCCACACACACGATTAAAAAAAAAAAAAAACCACAGTCATGCAGCATGGCTATAAGAGCGAATTTTCGAAGTTTTCGGCATCTTCCTCCTCCGCCTAAAATTTTCTGAAAATTAATTTTCGGCCAATGTTTTCCCAACTTGATACCATACAAAGTTAAAACAGGAGTAGTTTTACGCAAAGTAAAAATTGGGGTGGAAGGAGGGGGAGGGGGAAATCAAAAATGTTTTGAATAGCAGAAGAGTAGGTATTGGATACATAACAAATTTTTTGTTCCATTTTTTGCCGAGTAACACTTCGGTTTGTAGATTTTCCAACGCTGAACACGATGGTGAAGTCAGAATTGCGATATCCCATTCCGTTATCAGATTAGAGCAGACGAACCAGGAAGAACATCTCAAGAAATAACCACGTTCCTTCATCTTCAAAGTGCTCCAGTTTGAGAACGGAATGAGATATCGCAATTCTGATTTCACCATCGTGTTCAGCGTACAAAAACCTTTAAAATGAGGTGTCACTTGTCAGACTGTTTCATTTTGGGAATTTATGGGTAATTTCCCCCCCCTAAAATTCCCCAAAACTCCCCCTTAGAGTGACCCGATTCTGCCCATCTTCGAACTTAGCCTGTCGATTGCCAAGACAGATTTTTCGTGCAAATTTGAACTTTTTATCTCAATTCTTTCGAGAGTTATCGTCTGGAATGACACATACATATATAAATATATAAATATATAAATATATAAATATATAAATATATATATAAATATATATATATATATATATATATATATACATATAATTTTTGGTGTCTTTCGGTAGTGAATTCAGGATGGTCTGAAACGGATTTTGGTATAAAAATCTTTCGGAAATTCGAGTTTTAAAAATTTTGGACCGAGAACAATAGCTTCCTTTTCTTCGAAAATTCGCTAATAGGAGAGTTGGAGAAGATGTCGAAGTCTACGGCATCACTCGATCCAGCCAGCCGGTTGATGTAAACCTGCATGCGCAACACCGGATCATTGCGGAGGTAAATTGGTGGGGGCATGACGTATGTAGAACGGCTGGATCTGTCGCGTAGTGTATCGTGGAGTGGGGAAGTTCAGCGCAGCCAGGAGGAAAGGACAGTCTATCCTACCAGATGTGAGACCATGGAGGAAGACCGCATCCGCCACCCGGCGGCCGGATTCCAAGGAAAGGAGCCCACTTCCACACAACGCCTCCGAGTAGCTGAAGTCATCCCAGCGTTGGCCCATCCGGTAGGCCAAGTAACGCAGGGCGTTTTTCTGGACCTGCTCCAATGATTCTTTTGCGTTCTAGTACACCGGACACCATACTTGAGAGGCGAACTCCACACAAGGACGGACCAAACACGTGTATAAGAGCTTCAGCACCCCCGGGTCAGTGAACTACCTCGTATTCCTCTTCATAAACCCCATGGATCTCATGGCTTTCGAGTGAATCTTTTTAGTGTGGTCCAAAAATGTCAGCCGAGTATCAAAAATGACTCCAAGATCCTTAACCACAGAACAGCGACGTAGATCCTCCCCATTAATGGTGTAGGAGCCGTGGATGGGCGAGTTGGATCTAGAATAGGAGACCACAGAACACTTCTCAACATTGAGGTGTAACATGTTTCTAGTGCACCAACTCTCGAGCTTGTGGAGAGAATCCTGAACAACCGCACAATCATCGTCGGCTCTCACAACCCAGAAGATCTTCAGGTCGTCCGCGAACATCAGATGATTGACACCCTGTCCAAGAGCAACCCCAATGTCATCCATGAAGATCAGGAACAGTAGCGGACCCAGGTGGGAGCCCTGAGTAACACCCGAGGTCGCACCGAAGGGGCAGGAAAGAGTACCCCGCAGGCTGACCATCAGCTGTCACCCCCGAAGGTAACTCTCGAACCATTCCAAAAGTGATCCACAGAAACCGAAGGACTCCAACTTCCCCAACAAAATCTCATGAGAAACACTGTCAAATGCCTTGGAAAAATCCGTATAGATGCAGTCCACCTGAGCTCCAGCCGCAAACGCCGCAATCCCCACATGCTCAAACGCAACCAGATTAGTTGTACAAGATCTACCAGCCATGAAGCCGTGCTGAGTAGAGGAGAGATGTGTACGCAGGAAAGGAGTGATCCGGTTAACCAGGATCTTCTCAAGAACCTTCGGGATCGCACTCAGGGAGCAAACGGGGCGGTACAAATCCACCCGCGATTTATCTTCCGTTTTTTGGGATGGGTGTAACATAACAGCTCTTCCAACTACTCGGAACCACACCCAAATCAAGAAATCTCCTGAACAGCATACAAAGAGGCTCAACTAGTCCCTCAGCACAGGCTCTCAACATCACGGGTGGCACCCCGTCGGGACCCATGCCATTAGAGGGATCCAGCGAATTTAGCTGGGCCCTAACAACCTCCGCTGATATCCCCAGCGATCCCATGGTAAATGCTGTCAATGGGGGCACCTTCTCATGCGGTTTAGGATGTGTGATGGGAGGGTAGACTGAGGAGAAGTGTGCTCTGAACAACTCCACTGCAGCAAGTGGTGTATCAACCAATTCCTCACCCAAACGGAGCACCTGTGGGACGACCGAAGGCCCCCTTGTATAATTTATGTAATTCCGAAAGTGTTTAATGTTATCACCTATTGAGTGTTGAGTGCTGCCCGTGAGCGGGTCTTGCATCTCCTGCGAAGCTCTGAAAAAATATCATAATCTGCATCAAGACATGTGCTGTTATAACGAGCAAGAGCCCGATTCTTTTGCTTCACCAAATCCTTCAGTTCCTTATTGAACCACTTGGGAAAATGCAAATCCAGCTCACCAACTGTGGGAACACAATGCATTATGGCTGCTTCCAGCACTCTATAGAATATTCCTGTATGGTATTATCAAATGGCAATTCCCGACAGAAGCTCCAGTCAGTTGAGAGGAGTAGAGCATTAATTTGCTTGAAGTCGGCTATCGTCGGAGGTGGGTTTATAGATCTGTTTGCTGCCAAAGCCTTCCGGCAGCAGTGGGGTCACTCATGGTTACAAGCAATGGGCGTACCCTATTGCTATAGACTTTTCCTATTCGACTCATTTTGACAGCGGACTGGGAGTCCACAGAGAATTTTTTGAGTGCTGCTTTGATAAAGTCGCCCTCTCCAGACAAACGTACAGCCATGGACTCAGCTGCTGATTCTGGTACATTATGGAAAATTACATTCCTTGCACGTATCTAGCGTTCTTTCGTCTCCGACATAACCTCCTTCATCTGAGATCCCTCGACAACCGCTGCTCCAGACGAGATGCCACGCTCAAGGCGCTCGACCCGCTCCTCCAGATTCTGTCCTTCGAGAGCCGAAATACCGTTGGAAATGATATTGAGTTGCTGATTTATTTTATCTCTCTGAGAGTGCTTATCAACGAGGGTATTTTCAATAGCTTCCACTTGAGTCTCCAACCTCGAGAACTGCTCAGATATCTCAGTCTGAACAGTCTCACGCACTGTAGCATTCATTTTAGCCTCGAACTGTGCAAACAGCTCCGCCAGATCACCCTTCGAGCATGAAGTTTGAGACTTGCAGTCAGGACACCTCCAGCCTGTCTTATTTACCTTCGACATCTTCCTTAAGTTCTTCTCCAGCATCCCCCCCACAGTGGAAGTGAACTGAGGAATCACAGACCGAACACGTTAGGGCGTCACCTACAAAAATAGTATCCGAACATTTCGGACTAGACCGAGTCGACTCATCACCGTCGTCACTCATTACGTCCATGAACCGATTGGGCGTACTTGACCTGGAGACTAAACCCGGACTACAATGGAGGAGTGCGGTTTAGCCGATCTACAGCGCCGGACATAACTCAGAGAATATAGGTACTGCCCCAACCGATGTCTACTCTACAATACCACTACACTTTGTGACACAACAGCCAGATAACAAAGTAAACACAAGTAATCGTGGTTTCGATTGTGCGTTATGGTTGTGTTCAGTGCGATTTGTGCGGATAAATTGTGGTGTGAGAGCATGAAAACTCAGCAGTTCGCCGAATAGGTTGACGTTATAATATGTTTGAAACGCCTTACAACGTACTCGATTGATTGGTCGCAACAGCCTGCTCCCGCGATAACACGGAGCCGGTTGGTAGGTATACGAATTTTGTGGATTTACAGCGAAAATACCACTGAAGCAACCAGACCAATAGTAACAATCCGATGGCACAACACGAACTTCACTTGAAGGCAAGAATAACGAAAGGTAAGGCACTACACCTATGATATATTCAACAAAAATTAGGAGAGCTGATGTGATCGCTGCTATCTGATAAGAGCAAAAAAAAAAGTAATAAGTAATACGAACAAAGACGACGAACATAACTTCCCAACCAGAACATGAAGTTGAGCGAAAATTCGGGATATGTGCTAGTGGATGTGCGGTTTTCCAAATATGAAGACTCCGAAGCTTCCAAAGGGAAAAATGTGGCACCTGGAGACCATTATGGTGAAGGAGGACTGACTAGCTACATAACTATAGGTGCACCATTTATGGGGTTCACCAAGGGAATGGAAGATGCGAGGTGCGGAGAGAACCTGAGCAAAAGATTGACACATGTACCAGGAGCTCCTTCCTAAATTACCGTTATGCTTAGTCAGCTCAGTGGCCTGCATCTACTCCGCTTGGCTCGCACAGAAAAATAATAAAGCGTTGTGTAATACTTTGCAACGTTTCCATTCCATTTTCGAATTATACGCACCACCAAATTTGACCCGCGTTGGTGAGAGGGGTGAGGGGAGGGTTGATGGCGATGGCGATGAAGGGTAGAGGGGGAGGGTGGGCGAGGGGCGTGGAGGGGGATGATGGTGAGTGATGAGGGAGGGGGTGGTGGTAAGAGGTGGAGTGATAGAATGAGGGTGAGGGGGATGGTGAGGGACAGGGGTAGGGATATGGGGAAGGGCGTGAAGGCCGGTTTACACGCTACGATATATCGTAGCGATTTCTCGACGTCAAGATTGAGCTGTGAATTGCACCAATAAATTGAAGAGTGGAGTGTCATTTACACGCTCCAATCAATTGTAACGATTTCTTCTCGTCTCCAGCTATCGACCCCATTTAAAAAAGAATTTTGAAAAGCTGGACGAAGTAGTGTTGTTGAGTTTGATGATCGGATGTTTAGCCAAAAAAACGGAAAGATCGCGAAAACCTAGATCTAAGTGGAGCCGCGAGTGGTTATTGAAGAAGAGAGAATTGTCTCATGTGAAATTAATAAAGGAGCTGCGGACTGAGCCAAATGATTGGCGAAATTATTTGAGGATGGACGAGGGGACATATCTTGAGCTGCTCAGCTTAGTTTCTCCTCTAAGCTATATCTTTTTTTCTTATATAAGCTAAGTCTTTTGTTTCTGTCGGAGTATTCCTTGCTCTTGACGAGCCACAAGCAAGGAAAACTTCTGTATAGTTCAATGAACTCCGTTAGAAACTCGCGAGGAGTCTGTTTTGATATATCTGCCATATAGACAAGAAAAACGCACGTTGAGACAAGGAAGGTAGTGGTACCTGTCGCACTACAAGATTGCAAACTGAGAGAAATCGTAGCGAGAAATGCGTTCCCCTCGTTTACACGCTCCAACATGTCGCTACGATTCGCGGAAATTGATCCCGGCCGGGATCAACCATCCAATCCAACTCCAACTCCAATAAATCGCTACGATGTCCCATTTACACCTAACGATATATTGTAACAACTCGATTGCTACGATAAATTGCTCCAATTTATTGGAGCGTGTAAACCGGCCTTGATAGAGTGAGGGAGAGGGTGATTGAGCGGGAGTTGGCGAGACGGGAGGGAGAGGGTGGAGAGAGAGAGAGAGTGAGAGAGAGAGAGAGAGAGAGAGAGCGAGAGAGTGAGAGAGAGAGAGAGAGAGAGAGAGTGAGAGAGAGAGAGAGAGAGAGAGAGAGTGAGAGAGAGAGAGAGTGAGAGAGAGAGAGAGAGAGAGAGAGAGAGAGAGAGAGAGAGTGAGAGAGTGATTTTTTGTCATAGTTCGTTGTTTACCGATATGATCGCTAGTTAGTTGTACACTTCACGGCCTCATAGCTCTGGACGTCAATGATACATCCGCTCCTAATGAAGAAGAACCCCAGCTAACCAATGAACCGTGATTCGCTTATAGCCAACATCGGTTTATCGCCATTATTTTTCTTCAAGAACGTTATCTTCGGGTATGATTGCTCCCCGGATCGTCAGAATAAAAAAAGACGACTCGAGGAAATGGGACTCGGAATCTCAGAGGTGAAGGACGGAGACAGGGAAACAAGAAAAGATGAGACGTTGAAGGGACTCACCCCTTCCCCCACCCCTTTTTTCCCAATAATAACCAAAAGATAATATCCCGAGTGATTTTTCCTTTCCCAAAAAAGGTTCGCCCCCGTTGACTCAAAGCCAAAATGTCAAAAGGGAACCTTAACTACAAGACTGGGAAAGCTTTGATAACAAAACGCGTTTCCGGCCTTTCAACCGGAGCTTCTTTTTTCTTCTTATTTCTCCTTCTTGGGGTTTCGTCGTAACAACTCAAGGCACGGGTAGACGGGAAGAACGGATAAATGGCAGAAGCCAGGCTTCCATCCTGTTTTCCTAGTTTGAATTAATGGACGATTTCCTTTTCTCCTTACACGGGACAGTGCCCCTCCCGCCCCACCATTAAATGGCAGACATACTTTTTACTCTCAGAGTAGCTCTCAGAGTAGCTCCGGCTTCAATTTGTTTGCGCTCCTTTTTTTCACTCACTGCTCTAACTCAAGTTCTCTCCTTGGCTAACTAAAACAGAGAAAAATTGTTTTCATTAAATGTTTAACTTCTGGTTTTTAAAATAAAGAGCGAGGATCACCATTAGCCAGGAATGAAAATTTTCTCCTCTAGGGAAGCCCCTTGTAGTCTCCCGAACTTGGAGCGGCACAATGTAACGTCGAATTACGGGCATAAATTCATATTAGGTTGTTTCCTTTCTGGGAGAGAGAACCGAAATGAATTTTTTCACCATGCTTTTTACTGCAGGGAAGGCGTGTTGAAGGTGATTTCCATAATACCTGAAGATCATTACGTGCTGCCCTTTAAGGAATTATCCAAGAATAATGAAACCACTACGATAATCGTTACATGGTAACGATGCCATCCTTGACGTTCATTGGTGAACGATTCCGGAAATAATTCCTCAGCGGTTTATTAGTTCATTTATGCAAGTATGAACTATGACAAGCAGTCAAGCTCCAGTACATGTTTTTATAATTAACTCGACTGCTCCAATACGTGAATTTATTATCATCGGCGTGAGTAATAGGCCCGATACGTAATCAATTTATTGTTCTCATCTTTTAAATTTTATAAAACCGACAATACTATAAACACCACCCAAGATAACAAGTAGTTTTATACCTAAGCCTTTTTTCCGACGATTCAAACCATTATCACCCATTCAAACTGTTTTGATTTCAGATTAGACTGTTTGGACATCAAATTAAACATACAACTGCAAACTGACATTCACAAATTGTAACATAAAGTAAAATAACGTGTATACATTCAAATTAACGATTTTTACTTCAAAACAAACAGCTTCACCTAAACAAAAATCACATTGCAGCAGTTCAATCAGACATACCCAAGAAAGGAAACAAAAAAATAATTAATGCTGCTACATTTGCAGACAGTGCAGCGTTTTGTACGAAGAAGGAGAACATAATGAACTGAACGGAACCAACCTCAACAAGACACTGGATCTCATTTGCCGATTGAACTGCATATTATTGATTTATTATCATGTGAAATTACACCTATGTATTCCCTCAGCAAAAAATGTTTTACAACACCCCCTCAAAATTTTTTCTACTACGTTTCAAGGTGCGTAGATTCAGAAAATGCAATGTCCGTCCGCCATATCATGCATAAATACTTCAATTTCGGTCTAAAAATCTCGTTCTAACACGGGCTCCGTTCAGGCCCTAGTTGTGTCCCGAAACCTTTACCCCGATTGGAATATACCCAGGGGTGTTATGGGTGAAAACTGGGTGTAAAAATAGGGTTTTTTGGTGTTTTAGTAACATGAGCTTGTGAGGTATCGTTCCCCATGTTTTTTAGGGGGCCGAGGAAGACCGAATATGAAATCGATATTGACCGGAGAGTGGAAAATTGAGGTTGTAACGAAGGTTCAGCTCCCTAATTCACTTTTTATTAATCAAAAACCTGAGAAAATTTTCTGAAACCACTATCAACTTGTATAATAACACTAGTGTGGTGGTTTTGAGAATGAGAGGTAGTGGTGAGGTTTGCCTAGGTGAGTGAGTGCGATGGAAGAGAAGGTGATGGAGCTAGCGTTTAAAAGGTTAACACCTATGGCGAAGCCAGGAAGGTTACCACCACTAAAAATGCTAGAGGGTTTTGCCCAGAAGGTTGTCACCTGGTCGGTTATCACCGGACCGGTTCCACCACTCTGAGTTCTTTCTGGAATAAAAGGTAAGGAGGCGTGAGGAGAGAGAGAGAAGTCATCGACTTGAGGTTTGAGCGTAGAATGAAGAAACGGGTGAAAACGGCGGGTTTTATAGAACCCTTTCCACTCTCCCACAGTTCCTTGACGGTGGTTGCCGACCGTTGAGGGATTGTAGGAGGGATAAAGGTTTTCCCTGCAGCTGGTCATGTACGCCTCTTCATCCGTTCTGTTTATTTGTACAATCTAATGATCTAATGATGTTCTGAGAGGATATCAGGACAACTAGAAAAACTGTCAAAATGAATCGAGACAATTAAATGGCAGTATTAATGATCAATGATAATTTGAGAAAAAAGCAGCGTAATTCGTGTTTTTTTGGGGCCAAAATTGCTGGAAAACATCAGAAATCGATTTTTGGAGCTGGCCGAGCAATTAATGTTTCCTAAACAGGTGTTGAATAAAAAGATTTCTATCATTAATAAATTATTTGTTGTTATTCTTGAAGCATAATGTTTGTTCACGTTACAAAAGTACCTACCTGAAAAAACAGAGTCCAAAATAACCATAATTCTTTAACTAAATTAATAGTACCACATAACAACCAACTCGATTTCATGCAGTCATTCGTGACTACAATCAGGTGTTCCCTAGCAGTGATATCTGGCCAGGCTAAAAACCCACTGTTCACGATCATGTTGACGAAGGTTTTCGGTGAATAATTCAAGACCTTACTGTGTACAAAGTTCGAGGTCAATTCTAAAACGCAAAAAATTCGAGATTGCGGCGCCCTGGAAATTTGAAGCCCTATTTCTCACCCCGTAGAGAATACTGACAGTAACGGACAAGCAAGACCCCGAATGGGGCCTGCAAACCAAATTTTATTAGTTTTGGTTCGTGGCAACTGAGGAAAAACGCTGCGTACTATTACACAAAGGTTTATTATTTATCTGTATAGATCACTGCGTAGATCACTGTTTTCTGTGGTCAATACCCTCCAGTATCCTCAGTACCCTCCAGGAAAGCCGTAAATCGAGTACTGGATCCTGCCCCGGAATTAAAGTTTCATACAAATGCTAGGGATTCAATAATTCAATCATTAATTGTTTGTAGTTAATCATGAACCATAAGGGAAATAATAAACCGTTGTGTATAATTTACCTCCATAGGTGCCCCTTCTACGTAGACACTATAATAAACCGTTTGTAATTTACCATTGTGTTTACCGTGTGCATTTACCCAGGAATGCTTCAACGTTTGTTCAAGTTGCAAAAGCACCTACCAGCAAAATCGAAAAGATCCATCATTATTCAAATGGAATAATATCACAGAACAACCAACTCGACTTCATACAGCCATTCGTGATTATAATCACTTGCTCCATAGCAATGATATCTGGGCCGGATTCATACAGTTTCACTCACAATCATGTTTACGAAGCTTTTCGGTGCGTGAAAAAAAGTTAAAAAAACCATACTCTTCAATCGAAAGTATTTGAGCTGCGCCGTTCTGAAAATGTAAACCCCTATTTTTCACCCCTTAGGGATGACTGCCAGTAACGCCGAGCTTGGAGGGCCAACTAGAACCCAAACGGAACCTACAAACCAAATTTCGTTAATTTTGGTTCATGGTAACTAAGAAAAGTGCGAAGGACGGCGTACGGCGGACAGACAGAAATATTTTAATTGCATTTTCCGATTCTACATACCTTGAAACGTAAACCATCAAATTTTGAGGGGGGGTTAGCATTTTTTTTTTTTAATGCTCGATTTCAAAGGTTTATTATTCAAAGTAATAAACCAAAAGGAGGAAAGGTTTGTCATAGGCTGGAACATTCATCTGAACAACCTTTAGGTGACTAACCTCCATCACAAGATGGAATAACTGGGATTGTTTAATATAATCAACTTGGAGATTTTTAAATAGGCTTTTTTCTCCTTCAAATTTGGGAAAAATTGCCCATGAAAGAAGAACAAATAATATAGATAACTAGATATCTGATTTGAGAACGAATTTTTTAGACCGAAAATAAAGTAGATTGATATGGATGATATGACAGAGGGCGTACGCGGGCGGACATTGCAATTTTGGAATCTACGCACCTTGAAACGTAGGTAGGTACCAGAAAAAGTTTTGAGGGGGTGTTATGAACATATTTTGCCGAGTGAACACATAGGTGTATTACCTATTCCCAGAATAATAAACCAAAATGCAATGCCCGCCCCCCGTACGCTGTACGCCGTATCGTTCATATCTACGTCATTTTCGGTCTACAAAATTCCGTCTTTCTCACACAGGCCCCATTTGGGCCCTAGTGGTGTCCCGAAACTTTGCAGCCCGATCGGAATAAACCCAAGGGTTTTATGCGTTAAAAATGGGTGTAAAAATAGGGTTTTGTGGTGTTTTAGTAACATGAGCTTGTGAGGTATCGTTCCCCATGTTGTTTAGGGGGCCGAGGAAGACCGAATATGAAATCGATATTGACCGGAGAGTGGAAAATTGAGGTTGTAACGAAGGTTCAGCTCCCTAATTCACTTTTTATTAATCAAAAACCTGGGAAATTGTCTGAAACCACTATACATTTTTATAGTAACTCTAGAAGTAGTATCAGCAGGTGATCAAGGCAATTAAATGGACTATCAATGATCAAAAATAATTTGTAAAAAAAAACTGGAGCCTAATTCGTGCTTTTGGGTGGCCAGAGTTGGTGGAAACCTTAAAAAATAGCTATTGTAACTACCTACTATACATGAAAGAAACAAAAATTGAACAGCCCACATTTCTTTAGGTATGTCCAATGGAATAATAAGCCCATGGCAAGGACTTAGCAGCTTTTTCGATTCAAAACACTACCTACGCTTCTGTTTTGCTCTTTTTTTTCTCATCTTGCACTCACTTCTTGTGACCAGACAAATCTTATTATCGATTGGTTTTCGATATTGTTGCAGGCTAAACATCTAGGCATTAAGTAACTTGAATAACGCCGTATCATCCATATCTACTTTATTTTCGGTCTAAAAAATTCGTTATTTCGCGCACAGGGACAGTTTGGACCCTCGTTGTGTCCCGAAACTTTGCAGCTCGATCGGAATATACCCTAGGGTGTTAATAGCCTAAAATGGCTGTTTATTTTTGGGTTTTTTAATTTTTCCCACAGGAACGGGGATCATCATAGCTGAAGAACGATACACTCATAGAAAAGCCTCATGGCCTTGCTTAGTTTTGTTACTCTATGAATAAAACCTTTATGAATAAAAGGTAATTTGGCTACCATTATTAAACTAGGCGTGGCACTAAACACTTACCTACGTAACTAGCAAGTGACATACAAAATGCACATGATTCCTACAACTGATGAGCTTGGTGAACATAACTTTTTTCCATGCCACCCTAAACTCTCAATAAGAGTTCCAGTCATCTATTTCCCAGTTTATCTGAGGCAACGTGCTCAGACTCGACAAAGACCAGTTCTAATGGTATCGTCCAGTGGTGCTCTACGAATGGTGGGCCCCAGAAACGGGACAGCTGATAGCAGTTGATTTGTATTCATATTGTTTTATCTCTTCGAGGACTCTCTACGCCGCTTGAGCCGCTGGAGGACCTCTCTGTCCCGTTCTTTTGCCCGAACGACGGGCTGGCTGTAGATTAAATTATACATAAACAATAAAGGTTTGCAGTAGTTACACGTAGATTACCGTTTTGTCATAACTCGCTCCAGGGGCTTTTTGTCGTAGTACCGAAAGGGTTGGAGACTACTTCTTCTCCTACTCTACAAGACAGTATGCGTTGGGGCATGATTCCATCATCATTATAATAAATGTTGGTCGGATGCATCGGAGCATTTGTGGACGTCATTCCAAAGAATAAGCACTAAAGGTTTCAATCCCAACTCCTCAGTGGATTTTAAAACGTCATAGTGACTTATTAGTGAATAAAATGGTGATGGAATTCGATGGAAGTGTAATAAATAGCCGGTTTCATTTTTATCAGTCAATTTGTTGTAGTCACTATTTAGTTTATTCGAAAACTTCATAGTTTTAATAATTGTGCTTCATTGTTTCATCATATCCGATATTTTATTATACATCGGATTTCAAATTGTCTAATATTCTGATAGCTATAATAGTTGACTTGAGTATTTATGGTCAGGCCTCAGTCAAGTTTTTGTAACCTGTCCGTCCAATAGGTACTTATATACAATTTCAAAAAATTTGAAAATTTTTTTTAGATATGACTGACAGTAGGTAACAGTCGTCTCTAAGAGGTTAAAACTAGGGGTTGAAATTTTCAGAACGCCGTTGCTCGAAAACATTCGATAGAAGGGTAAGGTTTTTTTTACGTTATTAAATTTGTCTTGAGCTAAACAATTTTTTGAGACCACCCGGAGCATTGTACGTCCAGCCGTTCGTGTGTACCTAATGCTTCGTCAACACGATCGTGAATCAAACGGTATAAATGCAGCCCAGATATCATCACTAGGGAGCACCAGATTTTAATCAAGGATGGCTGTATGAAGCCGAGTTGGTTGTTCTGCGATATTATTTCATTTGATAAGTGATGGACTACTGGACTTTGTTGGGAGGTACTTCTGAAACTTGAACAAACGTTGAAGTATTATTGATGGATGCATTATTACACAATGGTAAATTATTACACAACGGCGAATTATTACACAACAGTAAATTTTAACTCAACGGCAAATTATTTCACAACGATAAATTATTACACAACGGTAAATTATTACACAATGGTTCATCTACCAAGAAGGGGCTGGATTTTGTTGATCGGTACTTTTGCAACTTGAACAACCGTTGAAGTATTATTGATGGACAGGTTATTACACAACGGTTCATTATACTTGACACGAGGGTAGGTACTGACCACAGAAAACAGTGATCTACGCTCGCAGAAGGGGCATTTATTTCACTCGACACCAACAATAATTTTCGTTCAGAACTTCATTATCTGCGTTTCTTTTTGCCATTTTCGTTACTGTTTGTCATCGACAGAATTATTTTAGCAACATTCAACTCGTGAATTAGGTAGGTACCTAGTAACGAGTACGGGGTTAGGTACTAACCTGCGGAGGGTTTGCGATCTACATAATATGTATAGAATAGTACATATTATATAATATAGACGGGTTATCTATACAGAGAGCTGTAATCTGTAACAGAAGGGTATTGTGTAGGTACATAATAATAAACCGTTGTGCAGGGATTTGCAGCGTTTTTCATTTTATTTCCAAGTCCGCCAAGTGGTATTTATAAGGAGCTGAAATGTCTACCAGTAAATAATTTGCAGTATTACCATTACGATTATAGACCTCCTCCCATTGAAACATTTCGTCTAGGAGTCGAACCCGGGCCCACAGAATTATACTAAAATCAAAGACCTATCACCTGTGGTCGCCCGGCATTGTTAGATACACAAGTCATTACGTCAGAAATCACAGACGTGTCAAACGAACTGTAAGTCAAATGAACTTTAATTGAACCATAGAACTCATAAAAGTATTACGAAAATCGTACTGCAATCTCCTCTGCGTACGTACATCCGTAAAATCCGTGGGACATTCATGAACCCGGTTCTAATTAATTCAGTGTAATTTCTCGAAGGGTTTTTCAGGTACCCAGATTGATGGTCACATGCGCGGGACACATAATCAACTTTCATGTGTTCCTTGGTCACATGAATGAATTCAATCCAGATGGGACTATAATCCGCGACTGCTCAAACGCAGTGTATAAACTGTCAGCCATACTTACTCATTAAAACCCCCTTATTCTAAATATTACTATAACCAAAACGGATGGGACATTCCGTAGCAAGTAATTAAGAAACTTTAAGTAGGGTATATACAATAAATTATACATGTGGTAGGAAAGGTTCTAAAACATTTTTCAAGAGAAACAGAGGAACCTTAGTGTAAAAAGCCAATAAATACATTACCTAGCTGATTTTATTACTTTTAATTTGTATCTCTCATACATACGAAGTTTTTATTGATACGTACAAGCCTGCTTTTCTTCTAAATTGGACAAGTTTGATGGGCTCGATTATAATTTTATGATGTTATATTTTGAATTGTTAAGGTACGATTCATTGCACTGCCCATAAATTTTTCTGAACTATTCAACTAAGATTTTTAACAGAATTACTTTGGCATTCCATCATTCAGCCAGGTCAAATTTCAGTGAAACTGGGGTAACTTTATCACAGTAAATTCACTGCCATACATATGACATACATATATGAATGTTATCTTCCTAATGAAATATATTGAAGATTCATAGTAAATCGTGAGCACTAATTTACTGTCACCACAATCTCAGAGAGGTTTTAGCTTCACCATGAGAAGTCAGGATGGTATTCATAATTTTGACTGTAGAAAAAGTCTTGTAAAAAGAATATCAGAAGGCCCCAGCAGTAGTTTTCGAGGCCTCTCCTGTTCATTATTTATGTCAACGAACAACGATCTCGGAGAGGTAAATTCTGATGTTAATGTAGTTACGGTTTCACTTTAGGGCCGGTTTCTCCAAATTTTTAATCAAAGTTTACTTAAAACCAAAGATTTGAAGCGTGAGGACAAAGACGTCGGCTTTCACCAGCCTCATTCAAGATAAATCAATGATCAAAAGAGACAAATCGACGATAAAAACTAACCAGCCAATTTTGGGTAGTCAGCGTCGTCAACCAACGATTTACCACGTCGCCACCTTGTGAGTTCGACAGTTTTCATGTGAACTGTGGTGTTCCCTAGGGTAGAACTGGATGGGTAGGAAGCTAATATTATTACCCGGCGGATGTACCACAGCAAGTATTAGTTGCTCCTTAGGAGTCTCTTGCAAGCACCCCGCGCAGGTCACCACAGCGAGTGCTAGAGGAAAGGGAGGAAGGTAACTAATACTCCGCGGATGTACCACAGCGAGTATTAGGTGCTCTTTAGGAGTCTTTTGCTACCACCCCGCGGATGAACCACAGTGGATGCTAGTTGAGTGAGACTAACGGGCCCCGCGAGTGTACCACAGCAGGCGCCAGGAGGAAGTAGATGAATACCCCGCGAATGTACCACAACGAAACACAGGGAGTGAAGGAGAAGGGTAGGAGAGAGAGAAGTCGCAATTCGGAAAGTGAGTGGTGGAATGACAAGCTGCGCTAGATACTTATAAAGTGCCCTTTCCACCCTTCCCCCGTCATCAACCGGCCGTTATGACCGTTGAAGGGCGATGGCGGTTGATGGAAAGGACCCTTCTCCTACTTTCCCCTCCTTGTCGCTCAGCTAGTCGTTACCATCGTTTATTTGGTTGTAGAGATTTGAGGGGAACCACGACATGAACAATTCTTCTATTAATATTATTCTTGATATTATTTTATTATTATCTTGTTATCATTAGTATGGGATTGATTAGGGAATTTCGGTTGGTATGAGGACGAAGATGACAATTCGCCGTCCTCGATGGATGAGACAGAGAACAAACTATTTTAAGCTCGATGAAATCGACTTTGTGAGGCGAAAAGGCACATCATAGCTTTCTCGTTTCTTTGAACTGATGGGACTTTTCCTACCTATCAACCAAAAAGTTCTAGTCGATCCTGCAGTTCTTTGGATAATTGAATTTTGCTATTTTAGTTAACATTTTTAGCGATTCGAGAGATTGGGATTCAGCATTTGCGCAAGCGTAGTTGAGCTATAAAATGTGAAATTAGCTATTAAATATAAAACTCCAATCGCAATGAAAGGACTACAAACTACCTGCACACCAAATTTGAGAGAAATCGGACCTTTGTTAGCACCGTCGGTTTTCTTACACTCAATAATGTTGAAATACTTGTGAATGTCAACCAAAATATGTTTTTTACTGGCTTCAAACTTCGGTCCGAGGTTTCGTTTTTTCGACGCTGTGTCCATGCTGGTTTCCGTGATTAAGGCAATCAGCAAACCTTCATAAATAAACATAACACTGCAACAATATAAACAAAAGACCAAACACCAAAAACAAAAGTGAGCACAAGTAGGTACTTAACCTCACAATGCATGTCAACAACTATGTCATCAATCGGAATCACAAGCAGTGCCTCCATTTTGCGGGTCAATGCCTACATGATACCGTTAAATCGACGTTTAAAAGTAAATCGACGTTTTTTGAAAACATTGTAATCGTTGATACACTAGTTAACCCACTTTTCTAGCGTTTCAAATCTCTGATTCGGTAAAACATTGATCTATTTAGTATTGATGCAACCGGCCCTTAATGTGTGAATGGTAAATTAGGTAATGTTGGCGATCCAACTGCCATATACCTAACTACCAATTTATGCATTAAAGAAGTTGTGAACCTTAAAGAATTGTTGCAAAAGAACACAGCTATATGTATGAATAGTAATAACAATAAGCTATATTTGAATTTGTAAAAAACTTCCCCACTTGACATGTCTTCGCGCCCTTTAAATTTGAAACGTCTAACCTCAAGGCCACTTTGGGTGCACCTAATGATCGATGCAACGCTTTTACAAGGAAGGATTAGTGCAAGTGTTTTGGTAGTAAGCTTCGAAAGAATCTTTATTTTTGCGAATTTTATCTCATTGCATGACAAAGGAAACGTTAATTCTGTGTTACCATGGTTGCTTCCATTCTGTCGTTACCTAATCCATTTTGGCATGGGGCTTAAATCGTTGGGAATTCCGACTTTGCCTTGTTTTTACATAATATCAGAATGTCTTACCATGTTCCATAAGAATATAAATGAATGTTTGAGGAGAAACGAGATCTATGACCACAACACAGGTAACAATGTCTGGCATCCAAGTAGGTATATTATGCTCAAAACATACCAGAACTCTTTCCTTATATACAGTAAATCCAAATTATTAAATTTTGTTGAAGTATTAAATTAGGTTGAAATGTTCAGAAGAGAAGAGTCATAGAAGAGTGTGGTATTTTTAACGTTTTTAAATTGATCTTGAACAAAAGCATTTTTTTGAGACCACCCGGAGCGTTGTACATCCAGCCGTTCGTTAGCACCGTAAAACTTCGTCAACGTGTTACTGAATGAACAATGAACTGGTATGAATCCGGCCCAGATATCATTGCTAGGGAACACCTGATTATAATCACGGATAGCTGTATGAAGTCGAGTGGGTTGTTCTGTGATTTTATTTCATTTGAATAATGATGGCACTTTAGGATTTTGTTGATAGGTACTTTTGTACATGAAGAAACCTTACGCTTTATGATTAACAACAAATAATTTATTTTAGTGATTGAATTAATTGAATCCCGTGCATTTTTATGAAACTGTAATTCCCGGGCCGGCTCCAGCAGTCGATTTCGAGCGTCCCTGTGGGGAGATCGAGGGTAGGTACTGACCACAGAAAACAGCGATCTACGCAGGAGGGGCTATATACAGGTAAATAATAAACATAATCTGTATAATACTTTGCAGCTTTTTTCAAAGATCCCAGAAGTTATGAGTCATTGCACCCCTTTCGCCTGGGCGGGACCCCCCTGCCCACTGTGACGTCAAAACATCTGGGAACTTTGAAAATCATAGAAGAAAAACTGTTATTGTGGGGCAATATGGGTCAATTGGTGTCAAATTTCTGAGAATGGAAAGAAGCTAATTTTATTAATAGATAATATAAACAGCTTTTGCGACCACTTACCCCATTTACCAGCTGTTACAAAGAAGGAAGTAGTTGCAATTCAAATGATGCCATTCTGAGGTCCCTCAGTACTTGACGTAGGTACTTATTAAGTAGGTACGCCGCACTACACGTGATCTCATCTATAATACTGGACATGTATACCTCTTCTTATATAGTTACCACCTATCACAGTCCTGTTCGGAGAATGAACAACATTTTGTGAGTGTTATTGATATTCCGCAGCCCTCGACTGCTTTGACGGCCGACACGTAAGTATGACATAATGGATCTCGCCCAATGGTCCAAACAGAAACTCACGCAGAATATTCCGAACTCCTCACCTCCCTTCTTGTCCCCTTACGCTGAACTTGAGGACTTTGATGGTCTGGGGTGTGTCAGGAACTTCAAGTTTGTCGGGGCGTAATTGCTAATGCAGTTTCTTGCATGCCCAGTTTTGCCCGAACAAAATATAAACTTGTTTACCAGTTGGCTACCGTGTGATCTCGTTAGTCAACCTCACTCTTGGAAGTTAAGCATTCTAATTGGACCGTCAAGGATGGTTGAAAAGGGGGTGGGGTCTTGGTTAGGAGATGAAGCACTGTGTTCTATTGCTTGTTACGATAGTCTTTGTTCACTATCCCTCTTAGTGAATAGATTCAGCTATAGGCCGTGCGCCTCCGACCCTGCCATTTGGCGGAGAACGTGGAAATCATTTTCAACACGGAATTCCCCGTTTTTTGGTTTATTATTTTCAATAATGAACCATTGGAATCGAGCATGAAAAAAAAAATTCTAACCCCCCCTCAAAATTTGATGGTTTACGTTTCAAGGTATGTAGAATCCAAAACTGCAATAAAAATATTTCTGTCTGTCCGTCGTACGCCGTACGCCGTACGCCGTTTTTGTTTTGCCCCAGTCCAGTGGCAGCACTTTCCCCCTGTAATCCTTTTTCCAGCTGAGTGTGAACCGTCGTAAAAACTTAACTTTTTTCGTTATAAAAAATGATACTGTCATAAAAGCCATAGGTACCTATCATAGTGAATGAACGTAGCATTTTCCCGATTTTTGTGAAATCGGACCCCTGAGCGTGACTCCTTTGAGCTGACAGACAAACTCGTGTGTAATAGGATTTTTCTATGAAATGTTTTCTTGAAAATTAGGAGTACTTTTTTGAAAAGGTACAATGAGGTAAACAAGGAAAATCTTTTGAAGGTAGGTAGGTATAAAAGGAAAGATTGGAAACAAATGTTATTTTATTATTCATTTATTTAGTACATATTATTATTCATTTATTTAGTACATACTTACGTAATTTAACTGTGATACGTAACACTTCTAATCAGAAAAATCCGAATCCTCATCGGAACTGCTATCAGTATCAAAAGCCCCCCCCCCCCCCCCCCCCAACATTAATGTTGAAACTATCGATCTCCGATTCGACTGACTAATTTTTCGTCGAACTGCACATTATTACTCGTCAACCAGGAAATTACATCTGCCTCCAGAGTCGAACTGTTAGGTCTTTTGTTGGTCTGCACACAATGGTATTTAGCGTTGTCCATCACCACGACCGAATCCGCAGGTAAATTCGGGAGGAATTTAAGCGTGAGCCACTTAGAAAAATTGCGAAGTTCATCGAAGAATGGTAGTCTCCAGATCTGGACTTGGTTGACGTGACAAACAAATGTCTCGCCCGATCTGATGTTGTTTGGTTTCCAGCTTCCTTCATAATGTTGCCGACTGTTCTCGCCGAGACGCCCGTCGCTGCACTAGTCACATCGCGAACGTTGTATTTCGCGTCATCCTCTTTCTTCTTCCTCGTAAAATACTGGCACACATTGCACACAATTTCTCGTGCCTGACTCCTTAGAGCCCTGCCTCTTGCGATAGCAGGTTTCCGGTTTCTTGCTGACGATGAATGTTGATCTTCCATGGCGAGATTTGTGTAGGCGACACACGGAAACTGACGGGTACGGGGGATTGTGATGATACTCACAGTTCAAAAATAGAATGACGGGGATTGTGATGATACCTACTCACAGTTAAAATAAGAAGGGTTAGTACGACAATATAGGTAGGATGGTGAAACGAAAAGCAAGATTCAAGCGAGTAAAACACGATGCGGGAACGGAATGAGCTGGCTTGGAATGGCAGCGTGGCTGCCATTCCAAAAAAGTCCCAACATTGCATCCCACTCAGGCTGCCGAGCCCTCAGCTTCTCCCATCCTCCTATAGAGTGCAGGGTCGGAGGGCAATATTCTCGCGCACGGCCTATAGTTGGAATATGTGGTATTCAAAAGCGTAAATAGAATCTTCACGTCACCAGTCTGATTTTACCTATATGTCTTACCGTAATGACTGTGAGAATATGGGGATATACTCCCCACATTATATGCATTTCAAATTCCGAGCTCTGCCTTCATTGATCCCTGGAATTTCGCAATTTTCGTATAAACCTCATCGCTGAAGGTGTATGCATCCGTTCAAGAATGCTGTGTGCTCTTGAAAGATACTGTATATGCGTTTATGCTGAAACCCTCTGAAATATAAGAACATAACCAAATAATATCAATAAATCATTATACGAATTGGTCATCTGAGGACGTATTTCTTTCTCTCGTGTTGTCACATGAAAATGGTGCAAGATTTTTGAAGTCGATATACATTCCTGATCAACACTCATGTTTCAATAACTCACTCACGGGAAACTATAAGAATATAGCATTTCCAAGTCCCTTCAACCTTTCAACCTTTTCTAAACGAAATACAACCTTTTCTAAACGAAATTCAACCTTTTCCAAACCAAATGCATCCTTTTCCAAACCAAATTCGACTTTTTCCATTTCAAATTCAATCTTTCCCGACTTCAGCAAAAGATTTAAATTTTAATAAACCGAATTGTCCCCATTACTGACGGTTTGTTGCATTATTTACGGCTTAAATTGAACAACGCTATAGTGGTTCAGTGCAGGTACTCGGTACCTATGTGTGTTTTTGGTTTTTTGTTTTTATTTTAGCATGGAACATGCTTTAGCCTTGGACTAACTATCCGAAAAATGTCACGCGGAAGTGTCACGAAATTTTAACGATGATTTTCACGTACAACCGAGTAGTTGCTAGGGAAATGAAACTTCTTTCATTTTCATCGTAGGTACAAAAATCGTTTTCCATTCGTTGGAAAGCTCTTGATTCATCACAAATTTATTTCGTATTTGTTCTTGGTATTTATTTCGTAGTTTCATACTATAAATATATAAATTGATGTTATAAATGGATAGTAAACAATGACGCTTGTTTGGTTGTCACTTGGTTGTATCCTGGTGACGAAGTGAAATCATAACAGTGCGGCTACAGAATCATAAAAAGCGCGGCTAAAGCATGTTCCATGTTTCTTGAATTTTAGCCGTAGGCTCTAAGCAGTAAGCATCCGGGGGTCCAGGGGGCTTGCCCCCTGGCGAGGCGCGCAGCGCCGAGTTTCATTACAATTTGAAATTTTTCTTTTGTGAACCTTAAACTGAATTAAAGAACACAACTTGGGAGTATGCAAATTCTTCGTGTTGTACAATGAAAATTACTTCCTTCAATGCCTATTTCGTTGCCCATCAAACCTTCAGGTTAATCGAACGCACCACATCTGATTCCATACGAAATAGCGAGTGTAGGTATCATTCGCAACACGTGAGAACACTAGTGTAAACATTGCTTCTCACTGGTCAGTTGCAACGCCGATATTGGTTCCTCATTGATAATAGTTCGTGAGGTTATCGAGCTTACTTTAAATCAGGAGAAAACTGACCTTTGCCGTTCTTCAATCATATTACCGAAGAGACATCTTGAACTGAGGACTCCTGTCGAAATCACGTTTATTCCGGTATCAGTACCTACAGGGTTTCTCTTGATAAGCTGGAGAAAATAGTATGTGGTAATCAGTACGGTTCCAGCCTGCGCTATGAATCCCGGTAGTGACAGTGAGTGATACGAGCGGTTCAGAAAATCATATTCGCTCGCCAACCCACCGAAATCGTGTTGCCAGGATAGCTAGCTCGGCCAGCGGTACTGAGTTTGAGGGTTCAAGACACGAGGAGGCACATCAACGCTTTCGCAATCGAATAAATACAGCAAAGATCAAAAAAGTGTTTGTTCGGTTGTTAGAGGTGTGCCATCCTGTCAAGGAAGCTGCTTCACTATCTGGCATTAAGCTTGGGCTGCAAAATTCTTAATCATAAAATACAACAGGTATAACGAACTAAATGAACGCACCAGAGGTGGTGGTCGATGTACATGGTTACAGCATAATGTTCTCGAGGCTATCGAACAAGCGGTTGAGGAGAATCGCGGCAGCACAATCAAACCGTTACAAAACATTCTTTCTTCAAGAAATATCTGCCCATAAATCGACTATTGACAATGGCTTAAAGGCATTAATGATTACTCTAAAAAAGCTGCAAAAGAAATGGACCGTATGAACTCCTTCCAGACAAAAGATATGAGAAATTCCACAAGTTTCAATGAATGGGCTCCAATAGAAAGGGACAGGATGAAATTCATCGATGAGACTGGTTTTAACCTGCATATGAGAAGGATCATGGCAAGATCTAAGAGGAGTGCACGTAGTGTAATCACAGCTCCGACGAACAGAGGACGGAACGTCATTTTAATACTGGCAATAAATAATCAATCAGTTATTCACTCGAAAACTATAGCAGTTGGTAACTGCAATGCCACTCGATTCGAGGAATTTTTAATTATTGAACTTTGCAATAAGTTGCCAATTACGAACGAAACAAATATTTGCTGAGGGATAACGCTCGTGTTCATATAGAGCTTGAGGTAAGGCGCCGGATGGACGAGGTCGATTTTATTGTCAAGTCCCTCACCTCTCACCCTACTCACTATCCCCAAACCCTTCAAGTACACGTTTTCTAAAATTAAAAACACAACAAGAGGAGTTCTCAGTGATCCACGCGATGAGCACGATCTGTGTGAGGTAATATCACGGCCAGTGTGATCCATCACAGTACAGACTGCACCAACTACGTGATGAATATGATGATGAAGCTCCCATCGGCTGCAGCTGGACAGCCATTGCATTAATCTTCCAATAGTTATACAACTTTCAGAAGAATCACATTTTCTTTCGATTCAGTTCTTTTAATAAATGACTTTTCTTTCTGTGGCTCTGTACAGCATTTCCTTGTATCTAGTACCTGCACTGAACCACTATAGTGTTGCTCAATTTAAGCCTTAAATTGTAATGCAACAAACAGTAATGGGCAATTCAGTTTATTAAAATCTATATTTTTTGCTGAAGTCGGGGAAGGTTGAATTTGAAATGGAAAAAGTTGAATTTGAAATGGGAAGTTGAATTTGGTTTGGAAAGGTTGAATTTGACTTGGAAATGCTCTACAGTTAGATATAGGTACCTACTCATCGACAATTAATACATACGCAATCAAACAATAATATTGTTAAATAAAATATGAGAAACGATTGATGAAATGCTGTATCAGCATTATTGTCCCGCACCCATGCTTAATGGGATGAAGTCAATGCAGCAAGAATGATGGTTCCCAAGAGAAAGAGTTAGCCAATTAACCCCCGGGCGTTATTTTTATGGATGGATACCACCTTGGGGTCCGATCGCTCATATAATGGACGTCTAACGTTTTGGGTGTACTGGAAAAAATCCGGAGACAGAGGATTTCACTCCGCGGAACAACTCTTAGCGCTTAGGCTGCAATTGGCGATCACTTTTACCTCCCCGACTCTCGAAATATTGAAAACCCTGTAAGCCTTGTACCGTTATTTACATAGTAATCCCTGAGGCAGTATTCCTTTCTTCCATGAATCTATAAAATTCTCCTATATAATCTTTCTAATACCCTCCGTTGAACATGATTTTTATACATTTATGTTTACCGTGCCTAGTGTCATTTTCTCCTTCCTTACTGCATTGTTGTTAGTTTAATTTTCTGATCGCTCAAAATGAAGAATCCATGGGAGTTATTTACCAGTAGATCCGACACAAGCATACCTACGCCGTGATCTTTCCTTAGCATTCTCTTGGCATAACTCATGGCCCTGGTCTCCACCTCCTTATCTTCGTTCTGCACTGGCCAGAGCCATCTATTTTATGAGGTCGCGCTGGACCTCTCCCTTCTTCCTCTACATTTCGATCTTTCGCTGCTTCAAGGGTAGAAGTAACGTGAATTACAACCCATTTCAAACCTTCAGCCCCCACCGGCTCGGCTATTCCACACAGAAGTAATGTAACTCCTCAAGAACGGGGATTTGTGAAAGTTGAGGACGTGAGTGTTCGGTGAACGAAAAAAAAGCGTCAGATTCCTCTCGTGGCTCTTTGTTGTTGACATTGATTTTAATCCTTAAAGAATACCAGTTGGATATTAGTACCAACGGTGAAATTTTATGCAACTCCGAACGAGCTTTATCTCTTTTCAGTAAAATTAACAGACCTTCTGGAGTAATCCGTCGTTATTAGTGAGGCGAGCCCTATTGATGTAAGGACATCATCACCACGCCGTCAACAGGATATATATTATATTCTTCTGTCGAGAGTCCGCCGGCTTAAAGTCACATCATAAAATTAATGTACAACGGTGCCTGGGTTTGGCGTCGTAAAATGCAGAAAAGCCCGCAAGCTATGGGTCTGACGTCTTGAAATTCCACCTTTCATATGAGGAAAACCCTGCACCAAGTTCGACTACAATCGTATGCGGCTCCTAGTCAGCGGACCTACTGGTTACGAGATTCCAACCCGAACGAGGGGTAACTGCATACTAGGTACATTCATAGATAAGTTTCTTGAACCGGGTGTTTTGTTCACCAGTATTTTCAGTGAGACATTTGAACTTTCAAAGTCATCCTAAGTACAGTATTAGTGTAATCATCCGTTAAGAAAATTATCGACCAGCGAACGCAAGCAGGGATTTGGTGGTCATGGGGGATTCAGTAATATTTTTATCGGTGTTGGCGTGTTTTTATGGCATGATAAATGTATTTTTCCCATTGCACACGAAAGCGAGCAAAAGCTATTTAAACTTGACCATGTAAATCAACTGAAAAAACTTTTGGGCTCATAAAGAGACGCAGTGGACGGTGAGAGGCGGGAGCGCGATAATAAAGTCTGGAGTTGGAGCGATAAGTTATTGAGACATACCGAAAACAAAGTGGTACTGCCCGGCCAGTGACTTACGGCTCCACGGATTTCCGGGATTATGACAAGAAATACTGGGTGAGACAAAGTGAATCTTCCACTTCTTTGGAAAGTTGAGACTGTGCTCCTTCCTTCTGGAATGCAGTTCCCTCAACCACTATAAAAGTGTTTTGGAACCTTCCCTTAGAAGTCACGTACTTAGTCTTCCAGCGGGATTTATACCATTCTTGCTCCAGTATAGCCGCCAACAATTTACAGTGGAGACTGAGAACTTAGAATAATAATATATGTGGGTGCTTTTGCTTCCTCACTACCGAAGGTCCCTACCTCCCTAAGCCTCGGATTCGTACGTGAGTTTAAAAAAAAGTATGTCCTCCAAAATGAAAATTTCCACAACCATTTTGCGTTTGAGACATCGAGGAACGTTTTTGGTTCCGTGTCTGTCTGTCTGTCTATAGTAATTCTTTGTAACGCCCATAACTACCCGAAATAATGGTCGAAATGGACTGAAATTCGGAGGTTAGCAGCGGGTTGGGGCATATATAGTCCAGTACGGAAATCATTGAAAAAGTACTGTAACTTTCGTCTGCACATGCGCAAAAGTGAAATACTTGAAACGCCCATAACAACCCTAAATATTGTTGAAATGAGTTCAAACGTGGAGGGTCAGAAATAATACTTTGATAGTTCCAAATGAATTTCTTCGGAATCGTAATGTAACTTTCGTCTGCGCATGCACGAACAGGAAATGTTGATCATTTTCTTGTAACGCTTCCAACTAAGCGAAAAATGGTCGTATAGTACTGAAATTTTGAGGGTATACGCGGGTTTGATCGCAGATGTGCCCATTTCAAAATCATGGAAATGGCCTGTGCATGCGCAAACCTGAAATACTTGAAAGCCGGTAACTACCTTAAATATCGTTGAAATGAGCTCAGATTTGGAGGGTCGAGCAAGAATAACACTTTGATGACTTTATACGACTTTCATTCGTCTGCGCATGCGCAAACATGAGACATTGACCGTTTCCTTGTAAAGCTTCTAACTACGCTAAAAATAGTCGTAGAGAGCTGAAATTTTGTGGGTACAGGCGGATTGGATCACAGATGGTGATCCAAGTGAGGAAGCTATACTGCCTACTCGAATTGGCAGACTTTTTTAAAATACACTGTGTGATGAATTTAAAATTGGCTCATCACGGTGGCGTGAGGATATGCGCAGGCGGTTATCACCGACATCTACGATCTTTTAAGGGAGTGAAAAGGTGGAGGTGAGAGGTAGAATTTGCCCAGGCGGCGGATATCCACCGACATCTAGGATCTTTTAGAGAAAGAGGTTTTGTCTAGGCGGCGGATATCCACCGACATCTAGAATCTTTTGGTGGAGAGGAGGTTTTGCCCAGGCGGCGGATATCCACCGACATCTAGGATCTTTTGAGGAGGAGAGAGAGCAAGGTAGAGGAGAGAAGAGAGAGCTGGTTAGAGGAAGTGTCGAATGAAGCTAAAGCCCCAGGATCCAGGGTTTTATAGGAAATGGAGGCCTCTCCCTCCAACCCCCTGTTAGGGGTTGGTGGTGGGGCCCCAGGTTGTGTACCCTGGGTTCTGTGGCTTGTCTCCCCACTCATTCGTTTATTGACGGAAACTAAATTCAGCGTTTGGATGTTGGTGAGAACTTAAGTTAGAGGAGTGTTCCCGGGAGGGACTCACGACACACTGTTTGTTAGATGTCTCCACAAAGGGTAGGAGATTCCATCCAAATGAGCATACAGTTGTCGTTTATGAGTAACTAATCAAAAATTATCGCCTTAGATCCAATCTTTTTATGCATGCACTTTAGATGCATCTACAATTTTTTTTTAAAGATATTTGAAAAATAACTAGATAGTCACTTGTAAAATCAAATTTTTGTAGCTAGCTTTTATATGAAAATAAACGCTTAAAAAACAAAAAAGAGCTACAATATTATTTTTTGAGTACAACCTACAGTGAAACCAATAGGTTTACCAACTGTAGTGAATGCATAGGTGACGCACATTCACTACAGGTGGCGTGAGGATAGGTTGTGCCCCGTTTGGTAATAGCACAGAGTCTACCACCATGCCTGGGATCTTTTCGGGTGTGTGCCTGGTTTGGTTAAAGCACTAGGTCTACCACCATGCCCAGGATCTTTTAGGAAGCTTTGCCCGGTTTGGTTATAGCTGGGAGGCTACCAACATGCCCGGGATCTTTTAGGTTGAGGAGAGAGATGAGGAGTGAGGTGAGAGAGAGTAGTCAGCAACTGGAGGAGAGCGCAGAATGACCTGGAAGGCGAAGAAGTCGAGATTTTATAGCCCCTGGGGCTATCTCCCTCCATCCGCCATACTGGTGGAGGATGGTGGGGATCCCCACCAGGTTCCTGGGACCTCCTGCGTCTGCCACCTCGTTCCATGGTTTATTGCGAGATCTTAATGATAATACAAGGAGTGGTTCTGGGACGATACCACGACAGAGGTCCCCCCCAGATCGAGCAAGGTACAAATAGATGGGCAAGGCTGAGGGCACAGAATGACAAGGGCTGAAGGCCAAGGCAAACAGAGATAGGCTGAGGGCGATGGACTTAACAGCTAGAAAATAAGAATATAAGAACTTAGAAGTAACATGAGGCGATGTGGGGGGTAGAGTAACATGAGGGGGTTGAGGGGTGGCGCCGGTGTGCAGGTGCAAAACCGCCTCTATAGCCCAGTTGGAAGCGTCGGTGGTGATGGAGAGGGGGTCCTGGGGGTCGGGGTGGAAAAGTAGAGCGGCGTTGGCAAGGTCTTCCTTGCTGGCGGTAAATGCGGTGGCGAGGGTGGGGATCCATTCGATTGGGCGGTTGTCCTGTCTTTTTGCAGGCTGCGGGATGGCGTCGATGATGGGCTATTGATGTTGGGTGACGTGACTGATATGGCGGCGATAGAAATTTATCATGCTGAGAAATCGGCGGAGTTCGGTGACTGTGCGGGGCTGTGGGAAGTCGCGGAGGGCCTGTACCTTGTCAGGTAGGGGCATGATGCCGGAGGCGATGACTAGATGACCAAGGCAGTGGACAGAGGGTTGGGCAACAACGCTTTTGTCCTTATTGACAATAAGGCCCTCCGCTTGAAAGATGTTGAGGATTGTTGAGAGGTGTTCGTAGTCCTCGTCGGGGGTTCGGGGGGCGACCAGGACATCGTCTAGGAAGTATATGACGAAGGGGCGGCCTCTGAGAATCTGGTCCATGTAGCGCTGCCATGTTTGGGCAGTGTTGCGGAGGCCAAAGCCCATTTTCAAGTATTCGAAAAGGCCGGAGGGAGTGATAATGGCCGTTTTCGGGTTGTCGGGAGGGGGGGGGGGGGTAGATATCGATATGGTGAAAAGCCCTCAAAATATCGAGGGTTGAAAAAATAGTGGCGCCATGGAGGTGGGAAGAGAAGTCGCGGTGGTGGGGGACGTTATACAGGTCGGGCGTAGTGCGGGAGTTGAGGCGGCGGTAGTCCCCGCACGGACGGATGTGTCCATTGGGCTTCTGTACGATATGAAGTGGGGGAGCGGAATCGTCGGTGTTACCACTGTAGTGAATGCATAGGTGACGCACATTCACTATGGGTGGCATAAGGATAGGTTGTGCCCGGTTTGGTTATAGCACAGGGTCTAGCACTAGTCTTTTTTCATGCTCGATTCCAACGGTTCATTATTGAAAATAATAAACCAAGAAATTGATGAAATTCGGGTTATAGGTTCCGTTCGGGGTCTAGTTGGTCCTCGAAGTTCGGCGTTACTGTCAGTCATCTCTAAGGGGTTCAAAATAGGGGTTGACATTTTCAGAACGCCGTATCTCGAAAACTTTCGATGGAAGGGTATGGGTTTTTTTTACGTTATTAAATGTGTCTTGAGCTAAACAATTTTTTGAGGCCACCCGGAGCATTGTACGTCCAGCCGTTCGTGTGCACCAAAAAGCTTCGTCAACACGATCGTGAATCAAACGGTATTAGTACGGCCCGGATATCATCGCCAGGGAGCACCTGATTATAATCACGGATGGCTGTATGTAGTCGAGTTGGTTGTTCTGCGATACTATTTTATTTGATAAGTTATGGACTATTGGATTTTGTTGGTAGGTACTTGTGAAACTTGAACAAACGTTGAAGTATTATTGATGGGTACATTATTACACAATGGTAAATTATTACAAAACGGTAAATTATTAGGTACACAACGGTTAATTACCAAGAAGGGGATGGATTTTGTTGATCGGTACTTTGCAACTTGAACAACCGTTGAAGTGTTATTGATGGGCAAGTTATTACGCAACGGTTCATTATAGGTATGTATTGACCACAGAAAACAGTGATCTACGCAGAAGGGCTGTATTATTTTAGCAACATTTAACTCGTGATTTAGGTAGGTACCTAGTAACGAGTACGGGGTTAGGTACTAACCTACGGAGGGTCTACGATCTACGTAATATGTATAGAATAGTACATATTGTGGTGATACTTCTCTAATTGAGAAATGAATCCAATTAGTGCACGTGATTTATATTTCCATGCTCACGATATTTGTTTACCATTCAATTTCATATTGCTCATTTCACGTTGTGTTTTGGCTAATAAAGCCTTAATTCAAAAGGTTTTATCATTTCAATTTATTAGCCAAAACATAAAAAAACGTTTACAACATGGACAAGTTACTAAAGCCAGAGAAGTTTGACGTCGATCCTTCAACTCCAAACGCCAGTCACGAATGGATTCACTGGAAGGTAACATTTCTGAACTTTCTCGCAGCAATCCCGGACGCCACACCAGAAGGTAAACTTCAGCTTCTTACAAGCCATGTATCATCTCGTACTTACAGATTTATTAGTACCTGTACAACCTATGACATGGCCATGACGGCTTTGGGTAATACATTCATAAAGCCTGTCAACGAAATATTTGCTCGGAACCGTTTAGCGTCACGGAGTCAACAACCAGGCGAGACACTCGACCAGTACTTGAACGTTTTGAATGAATTGACTGGGGATTGTAATTTCACTGCTGTGTCGGCAGAGAAGAACCAGGCAGATTTTGTTAGGGATGCCTACATTCGTGGTTTGTCATCAACTCACATTCGACAGAGACTACTTGAAAATTTAACGCTATCATTAGAACAAGCTCATGCTCAGGCCCGTAGTTTGGAAATGGCGGAGCTACAGGCTCGATCCTATTTGTCAAATCAGCCTACAACCTCTGCCTCAGTGGACACGGCTACCGACAATCATCCAGACACGACTCCAGATCATGATACGACTATAGCAGCTGCTTACTCGAAAAACAAAGGTTCTAGCCGTAAATGCTATTTCTGCGGTTTCGAACGTCATCAGCGTTCTGAATGCCCAGCTTTACAGAACGTTTGCCCAAAGTGTAAGAAAAAGGGCCACTATCCGAGGGTTTGTCAGTCTAGCAAGGCAGCATATGGTGCTGACAAGACCGCAGCAATAATGGGCGTTCTTTCAGCTGCATCACCCGCTTGTCTCGCTAAAGCCTTAACAACGGTGATACTAGGGGGAAGAACGCTCAACTGTCTACTTGACACAGGCAGTTCCCTCAGTTTCATTGACAGATCAGTGGCGGAGGGCTGCAATTTGACCATTTCACCTTTTTCGGGGTCAGTCTCGATGGCATCGTCCTCGCTTATAACTGGAATAACTGGGTTATGCATCGCACATCACCTACAATTGTTAGGACACACTTACAAAGACCAAAAGTTGCTGGTTATGGACAATTTATGTGCGGACGTCCTCATAGGGCATGATTTTTTCAAACAACACTCGGCTGTCACATTCACTTTCGGTGGCGATAAACCCCTTCTTGAGATCTGCGGACTAGCTTTTGCCTTGGTTCCACCCGCTTCTCTATTCGCGAACCTGGCGCAAAATTGTCAACCCATAGCTACTAAATCGCGAAGGCATTCAACAGAAGACTTGAAATTTATAGAAACTGAAATTGAAAAGCTTTTGACTGAAAACATTATTGAAAGGAGTAATTCATCTTGGAGAGCGCAAGTATTTGTCGTCAATAATGCTAGGAAAAGACGTATGGTAATAGATTACTCCCAGACAATTAATAAATACACCTTTTTGGATGCATATCCTCTACCAAGGGTCGAAACAATCGTTGAAAAAGTCGCTAAGAATTCTGTTTTCAGCACAATTGACTTACGCAGCGCCTACCATCAGATACCTATTTTAGATACCGATAGAGAATTTACCGCTTTCGAAGCATGTGGTAAGTTGTATCAGTTTCTTCGTATCCCGTTCGGGGTAACCAATGGGGTACCTTGTTTTCAAAAGGCAATAGATGGCATCATCGAGGCGGAGAATCTGCAAGGGACCTACCCATACCTAGATGATGTGACGATCTGTGGGCGTGATCAACTTGAACATGATAGGAATCTAGAACGTTTCATGAACGCTGTAAAGAAGTACAGACTCACGATAAACCAAGAAAAGAGTACCTTATCAGTAAAATCCATTAAACTGCTTGGATACGAAATTTCAGATGGAAAGATGAAGCCGGATCCTGACAGACTCAAGCCCCTACTAACGCTACCCGTACCCGACTCAGCTAAGACCCTTCAGAGAGCTATCGGGATGTTTGCACATTACTCCCGATGGATTCCTCGATACTCGGATAAAATACGACCTTTAGTCCAAGCCAAAAATTTTCCTTTGTCGAAGGATGTAATTGAAACATTTGATAGTCTCAAATCTGATATTGCAAAAGCTACCATACAAGCAATAGATGACTCAGCACTGTTTCAAATAGAAACAGATGCATCAGATCACGCCATTGCAGGAATCTTGACACAAAACGGACGTCCTGTTGCCTTCTTTTCGAGGACTTTGAACCATAGCGAACAAAAACACCCTGCTATCGAAAAAGAGGCTTACGCAATAATCGAATCAATCAAGCACTGGCGGCACTTTCTTCTTGGGAGACATTTTAGACTGTTGACTGATCAAAAATCAGTTGCTTATATGTTTGACATGACTCACAAAAGCAAGATTAAAAATGAAAAAATCATGCGCTGGCGATTGGAACTGACTTGTTACTCTTTTGATATATTATATCGACCAGGCCGAGAGAACAAAGCTGCCGATACGTACTCACGTGACATTGCATCCAGCATTCCATCAATGCAAGATCTAAAAACTATACACGGCAATCTCTGTCACCCTGGCGTTCGCCGAATGCTCCATTGGGTCAGGAGTAAAAACCTCCCCTTCTCTATCGATGACATACGACGCGTAACATCTTCTTGCTCCACTTGTGCTAAACTGAAACCTCGATTTCATCAATTTCACGGTACCCTCGTTAAGGCAACAGCACCAATGGAACGCCTGAACATTGACTTTAAGGGACCACTTCCGGGAACGTCAACGGGCAAGAGGTACCTACTCACTATCGTCGACGAATATTCACGCTTCCCATTTGCCTACCCTTGTGCGGATATGTCTACAGCAACGGTTATTAAGAACCTACACGATCTTTTCACGACTTTCGGGCTACCAGGTTATGTACATTCAGATCGAGGAGCCAACTTCATGTCGTCCGAATTGAAAGGGTATCTACACACTCGTGGGATTGCAACCAGTCGTACGACTGCATATAACCCCCAAGGGAATGGTCAGATAGAGCGCTTCAACGGTATAATTTGGAAGACTATTGAACTTGCATTGGATACTCAAGGTTTGAAACACACCCAATGGGACATCGTTCTTCAGGATGCACTGCACGCTATACGCTCTTTGCTTTGCACAGCGACTAATACCACCCCACACGAAAGAATGTTTTCCTATCACAGACGATCTTCAAATGGTGCCTCACTTCCATCATGGTTAACAGAGCCAGGAAAAATCCTCATGAGGAGACATGTCCGAGGAAATAAATACTCGCCAGCAGTTGATGAAGTTGACCTTATCGAGGCTAACCCTGAATACGCATTAGTTCGGCTACCTGATGGACGCGAAGAAAACGTATCGTTGAGACATCTAGCTCCTTATGGAGAAGCCCTCGTGGACAATGAAAATTCCGAATTGTCGAATGTAGCTCCTCCTTCCTCGAACTTGGAGCCTACGACCCAGCGAGACGAATCTCCTCTGGAACAATTGTCTGACTCATCAGCAGAAGAGGAAACACCCCGAAGAAGCTCGAGGATCCGAACAAAACCCAACTATCTGAATGACTATGTTCTCAATTAATGGAGGGAAGAATGTGGTGATACTTCTCTAATTGAGAAATGAATCCAATTAGTGCACGTGATTTATATTTCCATGCTCACGATATTTGTTTACCATTCAATTTCATATTGCTCATTTCACGTTGTGTTTTGGCTAATAAAGCCTTAATTCAAAAGGTTTCATCATTTCACATATTATATTATATAGATGGGTTATCTATACAGAGAGCTGTGATCTGTAACAGAAGGGTATTCTGTACAAAATAATAAACCGTTGTGCAGGGATTTGCAGCGTTTTTATTGCATTTTCGGATTCTACATAACTTGAAAAGTAAACCATCAAAATTTGAGGGGGGTTAGAATTTTTTCTTTTTTTTAATGTTCGATTCCAATGGTTCATTATTGACATTAATAAACCAAAAAGTTGATATAGAAATCCAAGAAAGAAATTATGCAAAGAAAGAAGGAAACTCAAATCGAACTTGAAATGCTGAAAAACATAATATCCATCTACCATCATCACTATTTACTCCACTCAACCACTTCTTTATGCGAGACCCAATTTCTTCATCTCTATGGCTTATAGGGTAATTTAATTGTCGAATATGAACTGGATATCTATGAATAAATGTCGGAGAAGATGAATGGCTGAAGTAACCCACTGATGAATTATTTTGTTCCACCGCCTTATAACTTGCCCAAGCTCTCCTTTGGAATGGACCTCGCCACTTTTTGTAGAAAACCTAAGTTTCAATGTTGGAACCTCGTTACCTTTATTTTGGGGTGGAGACACCAAATCTATGAATAAAGAGTCAACCAATTCGAAACGGTTGTTTTGCAACGGTAAAAGCCATTTTTGGGCAGATACTATAATCATAATTATTATAAAGTTACTAAAATAAAAGTTGTCTTGTTATTACATAAAAAACGCTGCAAATCCCTGCACAACGGTTTATTATTTTGTATAGAATACCCTTCTGTTACAGATCACAGCTCTATGTATAGATAACCCGTCTATATAATATAATATGTACTATTCTATGCATATTATGTAGATCGCAGACCCTCCGTAGGTTAGTACCTAACCCCGTACTCGTTACTAGGTACCTACCTAAATCACGAGTTAAATGTTGATAAAATAATTCTGCCGATGACAAACAGTACCTAACAAAAAGAAACACACATAATGAAGTTCTGAAAAGAAATTGTTGATGAGGAGTGAAAAAAGTTGCAAAAGTACCTACCAACAAACTCCAGCCCCTTCTACGTAGATGGTATAATGAACCGTTGTGTAATAATTTACCGTTGAGTAATGATTTACCGTAGTAATAATTTACCCATCAATAATACTTCAACGTTTGTTCAAGTTTCACTACCTACCAACAAACTCCAAAAGAGCCATCATTTTTCAAATTGAATAATATCACAGAACAACCAACTCGACTTCATACTCCGCCAATATAATCAGGTGATCCCTACCAATGATTGGCCGTATTCACAAATTCCTATTGTGGGCGCGTCTCTGGTTACGAGATTTGGTTTGAATTGTATACAATTTCATTCACACTGGAGTCGAAAATGCCTGTCGGTGCAAACTTTGGGGCCTTACTGTGAACGAACGGCAGGACGTACGATGCTCCGGATGGTCTTAAAAAACTCGCAAGTTCAAGAACTATTTAAAACCGTAAAAATATGTACGTAAAAAAATGGTATAGGCGTTTTGAAAATTTCAACCCCTATTTTGAACCTCTTGGAGATGACTCACAGTAACGTCGAGCTTCGAGGACCAACTAGACGCCGAACGGAACCTATAACCCGAATTTCATCAATTTTTTTTCATGGTAACTAAGAAAAGTGGCCCGTACGGCGTACGGCGGACAGACAGAAATATTTCTATTGCAGTTTTGAATTCTACATACCTTGAAACGTAAACCATCAAATTTTGAGGGGGGGGGTAAGAATTTTTTTTTTCATACTCGATTGCAATGGTTCATTATTGAAAATAATAAACCAAAAGAAAAACTCTCGTTTTATTCTACCAGTCAACATTAATTGTTGTTACAATGAATAGACTACCGGTCCTCCATTTGAAATTCCTCAAACACACTACTTCCACAGGACCACCTCCCCTCTGTCGTCTGGAACGAAATGCTCCACCCTAAATGAAACACAAACCGATCCAAGTGGCTCGACAAACCGTTATGTTGATGGCCTGAGGCGATGGCTTGCGCTGCATTCGCTTAGCACTGTGGCGCGAGTCGTTGACAACGCTGTTAGGACCATTATGAAGTCCTGGTCCTAGTCAAATATAACAAACACACGCAAAAGAGCTCCCGTGTTGACAAGAGGGCAACTTAATTAGAGGCAGTTATCTATCTATTTCGTTGGTCTTTGGTTTTGAAGCTCAAAAACGAAAACAACAGTAGGACTCGACTTCCATAGCGGACAAGTCCAAACTCGGAGATGTACCACAACGGTGGGTTTTTCGAAGTTTCGGACCATGAAATCTCATCACTGGATTCTTGCTGTATTTTGATCTACTATACTCATGGCAAAACGATTTCCCCTATATTTCATTTATAAAAATGCTGAAATTATTTCACGACTTTTTATTACTTTGTAGATGGGTATTGGACTCATAAGGATTGTCTATTGGAAATCGAATCGTCTATAAACTTTTTTTGGAGATTATTATGTATGCACCTGAACAAAAGAAGGTTTTCAGAGGGGGCTACAGAGAGATCTGAGCGCTTTTGGTGTTTTTATGAACAATAGCTATTGGGTGGCAGCCATTTAGTGCAGTGATAATTGTCTCTAATTTTTGGTGTGAAAATGTTCCGTATAATAATATTGTTAGAAGCCACAGAGGTTCTACTTTTTGGGAAGTCTCGTAGTATGAGACGTCCTTGTGCATTTGATCTGGTCACAAGAGGGCAATACTCAGCCGAGAATGAAAAGAACCACATTCAAATCCATTGCAGACCATCCCCATCCAAATCCGTGAAAAAAACGCGCGCGCGCGCGCGTGTGTGTGTGTGTGGTTCCACCGGAATTTCGAAATTTACTTCTAGAAGGGGAAAAGGGGTTAATGATGGGAAAACGTGGGTTTTAGGGCTAAACCTTGTGTGTGCCTCAGTCGCAATTCTCAACCAATTTGCGTAGTTTTTTTTCCGATACAAAAAACTGTCTATTTGTGCCCTGCGTCACCGGAATCCGAAATAGGTATATTTCTACAGGGAGAAACGGGGTCAATGCTGAAAAACGCGGGTTTCGACAAAATCTTGTGTGTGCTGCCCAGGCCGCAATTCTCAACCGAATCACGTGGTCCTTTTCTGTTGGACGCAGAATTCAGTATAGTTCAGTTTACGTCAACGGAATTTCGAAATTTATTTCATTAGTGGTGGCAGGAGAAACAGAACGCAGGATGTTCTGCAAATCTTGTTTCCGCTGCCCGTATTCTCAACTTTTGAAGCTGCCTTACGACAAAGGTATTATGAGAAAAAATAGGTAGGTAGCAACCTAATATTAGATCAATCAGTCAATTTATTCACAATATTCTTTGGGCATCACATACTAATATAGGTAGTCAAATATAGCTGTCCATATATGGGTCCAGTTTGGGCTCTAGTTGGTCCTCGAAGCTCGACGTTACTGTCACTCAACTCTAAGCTGAAAAATGGGGGTTGAAATGTCCAGAGTATCCCTATCTCGGAAAACTGTATTTTGAGATGTGGGTTTTCTCGTATTTTTAAATAGTTTAATTTTTTTTAAGTTTTGGGTCCATCCCGAGCATTCTACGATGTTGTCATAAAATTTGCTATACAATTTGCCGTAAAGAGCAGGGTTCATGCAGGCATCAAGCTGTTGAGAGCCCACATCACTGGTGTCCTGCTAGCTAGAGTTTATAGCTCTGTGGTTTAAGTGTCAGCCTGATAGGCTGAAGTTCCTGATAACGAAACCCAGCCGCTAAAGAATACTTTTTCACTCCACATCAACAATTCCCCTTCAGAACTTCAATGTTTGTGTTTCTTTTTGCCATTTTAGCTAGGTACTGTTTGTCATCGGCAGAATTATTTTAGCAACATATAACACGTGATTTAGGTAGGTACCCAGTAACGAGTACAAGGTGAGGTATTAAGGTACGGAGGGTCTGCGATCTACATAACATGTTTAGAATAGCACATAGAGAAGGGTTATCTATACAGAGATCTGTGATATGTAACAGAAGGGTGTTTTTGTACAAAATAACAAACAGTTGTATAGGGAATTGCAGCTTTTTTTTTTTCAGCGTGTTCTACAAACACCGGCGGGTTACATGGGCTACCTGCATTTTTCCAAATCCAACTACTTCATCGTAAACTAGGTGACCCCTCACAACGACATCAAGTTGGCATTTCGCCTTAACGACAAGACGAAACAGGATTTGATTAAAAGAGATTCTCCGGCTGATTCTAACCACCCCAAAACGATTTCCTCGCGATGAGCGTTTAATCCAGCTAGTTCTGAATAAGAGGCGTGTAAAATATGGGATAACGGCGTGGGTCGATCGGATTTTCGATCAGTGAAATAATCTACGCAAAACAAAAAGAAAAGTGTTTGAAATGGGCGAGCAAAAACTGCTGCCGCCAAACCAACCACGACCCAGGCTGGGGACAGTGTGGTCCCCGCGATTTTTAAAACCCCATAAATTATTTTGTCCTTTAAAATTCATGTAGGTTAAAGCTTTTTCCAGCGGACTTCATCGTCGTTAATACCTAGGGATGCGCATTGAAACGAGCTATGAACAAATTAGGTACCTAACTGGAATTACCGTTTTTTTGGTAAACGATTCCAGGGAAGGGTGAAATACTTGACAGGAGTCACTACGGTTGAGGTTCACTGTATACTCGTTCGCAGGATGCGTATAATTGACGGTGATGAAAATTTGAGAGATCAATAGCACCACCAGGAGATCCGAATGAGATGAAATTATTTCGAAGAAAAGAATGTTATGAAATATTGCGCAACCCCGGTACGAACCCGGTGAAAAAAAGGTTAATCAGTCCAAGGAAAGACGGAATCGGATACTGGGAACTCAATTAGGGAAGGTAATAACTTCCAACTGTTGGGAGAATCGAAAGGGATGGTGACAATAGAGGCCCCTCCACACTCCTGGCGCTCCTTTGGCGCTTCCCTGTACTAACCAGCAACTACCCGGTAACCCCTCCGACCCTTTCAGGCCCAAACAGATTATTTCTCAACCTTTCTTCCAATTGTTCCCTCAGTGCTCGTCTCCTTATTGTCCGTTGCTACACCCTCCTCAGCGTTCCATTCCTTTTAACCCTTTAGGAAGCCGTTCGGGCTCCACTTCCCAGACGATTTATGGCCGATTTGAAGGAGGTGGTGGTTTTCTTCTATAACCGCCCTGGGTGGGTATTGAGAGCTCTTTTTTCCCGTATGTCTCTCTGAAAGGTCGAATCGAGTAAGGTTGATCGGAGGCGGAGAGGCGATTTGATTTATCCGGTACCTGTGTGATGACCGGCCGGCCGCATCTGTGTCCTAGTATCTCAGGGAATACTTTACACCTATATTCACCTGATAACCACTACTATAGGAAGGTACATGTCCTGTAAGTGTTACTTGTTGGACCCTGACTCCACTAATCAAGCATCTGGTGGCAAGTCACCTGCTTGACAACCCAGAAATGTTATATAGTTGACTCTTGTATTTTTGTGTGATATAATTATTAACTTTGTCGAGTCATAATATATCACGAATCAAGTTATTTCAAGTGGCGACGAAGGAAAATCCAATTATTCAATTGCGACATGTCTAGGAGACAGAGGAGACATGTTTCACCAACTTTTGGACCAGGAGACGGCGGGAGTTATGCAGGACAAGCATTAGGGAAGACCAAGTTCCACATTCGCCAGTTCGACCGTGAAGAGGAAGACTGGGAATATTACTTCCAGTATTTGGAGCTAGAACTGAACTCAGCAGGGGTAAACGAGGAAAACGATATGCGAATGGCTTTGCTAACAAAAATTGGGTCTAAAACGTTCAAGCTCCTTGTCGACCATTTCCGACCTCGCAGAGTTGGTGAGTGCCAATATACCGAACTAATCTCGGTGATAGACAATTATTATTCAGATGTAAGGAGTATCACAACGGACAGAGTAAAATTCTCTCTTACGAAACGAGGTGATGATGAGAAGGTGCAGCGATTCATAGGCGACTTGAAAGCATTAGCGGGGCGCTGTGCGTTTGGCACCTCACTCTCTGAAAGGGTACGAGACCAAATTATATTAGGGATTAACAATAACTCCTGGCAATACGAGTTTTTGAAATCGTTCTCTGGTAACTCGCACACCTTAGCAGAGGTGGAAGTGTTGACTTTAAAGTTGGAACGGGGATTAAATGCTCAATCCCAGTTAGTGAAGTTAACATCAGGGCTAGAGCTCAATCACGTTAATAGTGCCCCAGATCATAGGCCTCCAGTCAAAAGACGTTCTCCCCTGGTGCCGATTGTCGGCCGAAACTGTCTTCCATGTGGGGGGTACAAGCATGGTGCAAATGAAGTTTGTAAGGCACTGGGTAAGGAATGTTTTTTGTGTCGAAAGAAAGATCATATTGCAACGGCTTGTGTCAAAAAAGGAAGGGCCATCGTCAAGTCAAACGGCAAACAAGATGCAAGAGGACAAGAGCGGACGAATCAACTTCAGCCCCCAGTAGATCTAGAATATTCAGAATCCGAAAGTGATGGAGGATCGGGGCTAGGATGCCGACAGATTTCGAAGAACGGCTCAAAAGTAATGCTGAACGTCCTCGTCAACCAGAGACCACTTCGAACGTTGTTTGATTCGGGTGCCTGCCAGTCAGTCATTAGTAAGAGAACGTGGAAACACATAGGTAGACCGGCCCTCGAACCATATCCTAATTTGCGCGCATATACGGATTTAGTGGTGGAAACTTTGGGCGTAAGCTGTGTCACCGTCGAGGCTTTTGGCGCTAAAATGGAATTACCGGTTATTGTGGTGAACAAGCATGATACACCGTTGTTTGATTTGAAATGGGCGTTGAAATTCAACCTTCCATTGCCGCCAGGGGCAGAAATTTGTTCAGTGAAGAGTTCGGAAGATAGACCTCCCAAGAAAGAAGGAGCAGGGGAAATTCCTGTTGAAATTAAAGCGTTAATTGGAAAATACCCATGTCTTTTTGATAACGCAACTGGCACTATCGTAGGACACAAAATTGAGATTAGAATGAACCCAGGAGCAATACCAACATTTTTTAGGCCAAGACCTGTTCCATTTGCACTGAAGGCAGCAGTGGAACAAGAACTTGAGAGACTGTTAGCTGAGGGGATCATTGAGCCAATCGACCCAGCCACAACACCTGTTGAGTGGGCATCACCATTAGTAATCGCCCCAAAGCCTAATGGGAAGATTAGGCTGTGTGCTGATTTCAAAGTTACAATAAATAATCACATTGTCACAGATATGCATCCCCTACCAACGTTCGAAGAAGTCTGTGCAGAGTTAGCAGGTGGTGAGCAGTATTCTGCAATCGATCTGCGAGATGCTTATATACAGATGGAGGTTGAGGAGAAGTCCAAGCAATATTTGGTCATCACAACACACAAGGGGTTCTTTAGGTACCGCCGTATGCCCTTCGGCATCTCATCTGCCCCAGCAAAATTCCAGAGAACAATGGAAATCATCCTTCAAGGAGTACCTGGGGTCAAGTGTTACCTTGATGACATCATGATCACAGCTAAGGACAGGCAAACTCATTTGAAAACGTTAGAGAATGTGCTGGACAGGTTAAACAAGGCAGGAATGCGAGTGCGGTTGGAAAAATGTAAGTGGTTACAAGATTCTGTGATATAGGTATTTGGGACATAGGTTTGATAGGAATGGAATACACCCAACTGAAGAGGGGATCAAAGCAATGAAGCAACTTCGAGTGCCCACAAATGTTAAAGAATTGCGATCATTTTTGGGGTGTATTAATTATTATCAACGGTTCATGCCAAACTTACAAGGAGATTGTGCTATTTTGCATAATCTGTTGAAAAAAGGAGCCAAATGGGTTTGGACCGACGAGCACCAGCAAAAAGTAGAACAGCTGAAGACAATGTTAACATCCTCAGACACCTTGGTGCATTATAACCCAAAGCTTCCACTTATTTTGTATTCTGATGCCAGCCAAACAGGGGTAGGGGCGGTCTTGTGTCACAGGTTCCCAGATGGGGATGAGCGCCCAATTGCCTACACATCTCGCACTTTGAATGTAGCAGAAGTGAAGTACTCCGTAATAGACAAGGAGGCTTTGGCCATTATAAATGGAGTGAAGAAATTTGAAAGGTACTTATATGGTAGGAAATTCGTACTCCGTACAGATCACAAGCCTTTGGCCTACTTGTTTGGCGAAAATGCTGTCCTTCCCCGGGTTGCCTCAAGTCGAGTGAGTAGGTGGGCTTTAATGCTTGGGGAGTTTAACTTCTCTGTTGAATATATATCAGGCAAAACGAATTGTCCAGCAGACATCTTATCGAGACTACCATTGGACGATATGGGGCCTGGAGAAGCCGATTTTGAGTTGAAGATAGCGCACACCAGACTTAGGGACATTGCAATATCAAAGAAGCTCTTGAAGATGCGTTCAACAGCCGATTCGATAGTAGGGAAGGTAATGCGGTACGTGCAAGAAGGATGGCCACAGAAGAAAGCCTTGGAAAACGAACTTCACACATTCTTTGAAAAGAAAGAGGAGCTGTCGGTTGAAGAGGGGATTTTGCTGTGGAATGGCCGGTTAGTGATCCCAACCTCGTTACGAGAGGGGGTGATGGAAATTTTGCATGAGGGCCACCCAGGTTCATCTGCAATGAGGTCTGTCGCAAGGTTGCATCTGTGGTGGCCGGGAATGGATAGGCAGATCGAGGAGTTCCTTAAAAAGTGCACTGCCTGCCAGCAAAATAGACCCTGGGACCCTGAATCACCAGTATATTCGTGGAAGGTACCTGCAGAAGTGTGGTCTCGCATTCACATAGACTTTGCAGAGGCATTTGAGGGTCATAGTTGGCTTCTAGTGGTGGACGCTACTAGCAAGTGGCAGGAAGTCGTGGACATGAAACAGCATACCGCTGTTAGAACCATAGCGGCACTGGAGGAGATGTTTGCTAGGTTTGGCCTCCCCAGAGTCATTGTTTCTGACAATGGGCCACAGTTCATATCTAAAGAATTTGATGAATTTTGTTCCAGCCATAATATCAAGCACGTCACGTCAACCCCTTACCATCCACGGACAAATGGCTTAGCTGAAAGGGCTGTGAGAACATTTAAGCAGAGAATGGCTTCATCATCAAAATGAAGGTACCTTGCAGTCAAGGGTGCAGAGGTACCTTTCTTCTTATCGGGCATCCATTCACAGTTCCACAAATCGCTCACCCGCAATGTTGATGTTTGGACGTGAACCTCGGACCCGACTATCCCTTTTGAAACCAAACCTCGGGGCACACATGGAAGAGGCCTTACAAAACCAGCAGCGCCAGAGGTATTGCTTCAAGGAGTTCGATGAGGGGGAGGATGTGTGGATAAAACGGAAGAAGGAAGAGAAAGCATTCACTAAGGCCACTGTGAAAAAACGCACTGGTCCCTTGTCCTACACGGTACTACTAGATGGCCAGGAGTGGCAAGTTCACGCAGACCAGATGAGGAAGGCGCCACTTCCGGGTGGAGGGGGAGGAATGTTGGACCCTGACTCCACTAATCAAGCATCTGGTGGCAAGTCACCTGCTTGACAACCCAGAAATGTTATATAGTTGACTCTTGTATTTTTGTGTGATATAATATATTAACTTTGTCGAGTCATATCACGAATCAAGTTATTTCATTACTCTATTTTTGGTGTCCCGGTTTTTTGTTTGTTTTCTTCTCAAGGTACCAAGTCATCATGTATTGCGAAAATGAGGAACTATGGTTATGGACGATGGTAAGCAGCACCGACCACTGGAACGAGGCGCCAATGTGAAATCTTTGAAATGCCCGTAACTAGCTATTTCCTCTATTATCTATTCTCCCTCCTTATAGTTACTACATAATTTATGTAGAGTTTAGTTTGGGCCGGTCTCTTACTATTGGCCGCCTGATTTCAGGAGGAGCAGAGTAGGTAATTCATGGATTACATTGGTCAGTGGTCAGAGGAATCTGTCGTCGCCAGCTGGTTGAGTAGTCAACAACCAGTACTCCAGTAGAGACGACGGATTCCTTCGGAAGGTATGGTATTATTACTTCTTACAGTAGGTAGCAGAAATAACCCTTTAGATTTAATACCAGATTTGACATTTCCAACCGCTGAGTCGGGTTCGCACGGTGAAAGTGGAGCACGAATGGTGAAGAAGAGGCAGCAACGTAGAAAGGCAATTAAAAGGGTATGTTGTTCATACCCACTAAACGGGGTATCGGTAGAACTACAGTTCAAACACTAAAAACATCGCTACGTCATCGTTTCAAAGTAACCACATCGTTAACTGAATAGCAAGCCCTTGTATTGCCTAACACCCAAACATCATTTCCCTAACTGAGTAACGGGCCATACATTTAATTTTAACGAAAACCCCGCTTCATTTAACATAATGGCGATGAATCATATAATAATTTTACCACTGGCCGATTCCGATTGTGGGAGGCGTCTGACCGTATAATATTAACTGTACCAGGGCCTCCCTTCCCCTAACTCTACGGACCTGCTTTACCCTCTCCACCGCCCTTTTACTGGGGTAATGACAGTATGCTACCCGCTTGCCAACCCGTCCGAGGATTTATGCCGCCCACTAATTCTGAATGTGGGGACCCATTTCTGACCTGAGCTATACACCCAGCAAGAGTGTTTATTGCTCTCTACAATGCTCCTATTTGAAACGGTACCGTTTAGACCGGAGCTTCAGTTAATATTGCACGAGGATGCTAAGAATTTCAGGATACCGCGCATATTGTAACATCTCCTATTTGTATCCATGCCGACGGGACGCCGTTGTTTCATTCGATTACTCTATGCAACCCCCAAAATATCGTCAGTTTTAGTGGTGGGCGTTATAGCTATTTTCAGAAAACGACAACAGGCTGTTGGTTGCCCGAGAATAACTGTTGTCAATAACAGTTTGTTGGAAATAACAGTCTGTTGTGTCTTTCAAGGCTGTCTGTTGCTGATAACACCTCTCGTTGTGGAAGTTTCCGTTTTCGGTGGTTTTGATAACACAAACAGTCTGTTGTTGATAACACCTCTCGTTGTGGAAGTTTTTTTCTTTTTTCGTTTTGGGTGTTTTTGATAACACAACAGGCTGTTGTTGATGAGCTGTTGATAACACCTCTCGATTTGGACGTTTTTGGAAAATTTTCGTTATAACTCCTACAACTGTGCAATACCAAAAAAACGCTGCAAATCCCTGCACAACGGTTTATTATTTTGTATAGAATACCCTTCCGTTACAGATCACAGCTCTATGTATAGATAATCCGTCTATATAATTTATGATATGTACTACTCTATACATATAATGTAGATCGCAGACCCTCCGTAGGTTAGTACCTAACCCCGTACACGTTACTAGGTACCTACCTAAATCACGAGTTAAATGTTGCTAAAATAATTCTGCCGATGACAAACAGTACCTAACAAAAAGAAACACACACAATGAAGTTCTGAAAAGAAATTGTTGATGAGGAGTGAAAAAAGTTGCAAAAGTACCTACCAACAAACTCCAGCCCCTTCTACGTAGATGGTATAATGAACCGTTGTGTAATAATTTACCGTTGAGTAATGATTTACCGTAGTAATAATTTACCCATCAATAATACTTCAACATTTGTTCAAGTTTCACTACCTACCAACAAACTCCAACAGAGCCATCATTTTTCAAATGAAATAATATCACAGAACAACCAACTCGACTTCATACTCCGCCAATATAATCAGGTGATCCCTACCAATGATTGGCCGTATTCACAAATTCCTATTGTGGGCGCGTCTCTGGTTACGAGATTTGGTTTGAATTGTATACAATTTCATTCACACTGGAGTCGAAAATGCCTGTCGGTGCAAACTTCGGGGCCTTACTGTGAACGAACGGCTGGACGTACGATGCTCCGGATGGTCTTAAAAAACTCGCAAGTTCAAGAACTATTTAAAACCGTAAAAATATTCACGTAAAAAAATGGTATAGGCGTTTTGAAAATTTCAACCCCTATTTTGAACCCCTTAGAGATGACTCACAGTAACGTCGAGCTTCGAGGACCAACTAGACAGCGAACGGAACCTATAACCCGAATTTCATCAATTTTCTTTCATGGTAACTAAGAAAAGTGGCCCGTACGGCGTACGGCGTACGGCGTACGGCGTACGGCGGACAGACAGAAATATTTTTATTGCAGTTTTGGATTCTACATACCTTGAAACGTAAACCATCAAATTTTGAGGGGGGGTAAGAATTTTTTTTTTCATGCTCGATTCCAATGGTTCATTATTGAAAATAATAAACCAAAAAGAGTTGCTTCGTCAGAAAGAGGGTTTGAACGGGAAATAAATGAGCGTTTGAAAGGGGAATTCCAGTGAAATATGTATAGGGTGTTCAGAATACTGCAGGAGCTCACGGAATTTGGCTTTGGTACCAAGAACAGGCCACTCGATCGGTTTCTGTTGCTTCTTCAGACAACAAATGAAGGTTTCCACATACACAAACACACACCGAAATGTCAGTTATTTCCAGGGAATCATTCTTTATAATACCATGGTTATTTCGAATTGGAAAAACGCTGCAAATCCCTGCACAACGGTTTATTATTTTTGTACAGAATACCGTTCTGTTACAGATCACAGCTCTATGTATAGATAACCCGTCTATACAATATAATATGCACTACTCTATACATATTATGTGAATCGCAGACAGCGTTGGCCAATAGAATTGCAGAACGCGTAGCCGTGGCCGGCCCTTGTGATTGGAATGGCCTAGGCCAGTCGTAATGAATTTATTGAAAAAACAAAAGAAAACGATTGATTGAACCATTTCGGACCATGCCACTGCGCACCATGCCAATTAGACAATTCTAAATGAATTCCAAATGAAAGTCCAATTCAGACTGATGGTATACCAATTTTTACAATTCTAAGTGAATTCCTAAGTGCACTAACAATTACAATCCTAAGTGCAATCTTAGAGGATTACAATTACAATCCTAAGTGAATTAAAGTGCAATTGAAATTGTAATCCAATTGCAATTTCAATATTTTATTAACACAACTTTGCCAATTTTGGCGAATGTGGAGTGTATGTTTATAGGATTAGTGTGTCGGGAATTTAGATGGGGATGTTAGGTAGAGTGGTGAGCAGTGGCCAATTGCAATTGAAAAATGATGAGAATCGCAGACAGCGTTGGGCCAATAGAATTGCAGAACCATTTCGGACCATGCCAATGCGCACCATGCCAATTAGACAATTCGAAATGAATTCCAATTCAAATTAATGAATTCCAATTCAAGTGAGCAGTGGCCAATTGCAATTGAAAACAACAGACACACAAACAAGCCTATGATTCCCCAATTGCAAACAATAAAGTAATCCAATAATTTACAAACTATTCCAATTTCAATTGAAAATTTTGATTGATTGATCGATCAATTGATTGAATAAATATTGATTGATTGACTGAATCCAGCGCGTCCCTGGTGACAAGAGTATACAATTTCATTCACCCTGCTGTCGAAAATGCCTGTCGGTGCAAACTTCGGGGCCTTACTGTGAACGAACGGCTGGACGTACGGTGCTCCGGATGGTCTTAAACAACTCGCAAGTTCAAGAACTATTTAAAACCGTGAAAAAATTCACGTAAAACAAAGGTATAGGCGTTCTGGAAATTTCAACCCCTATTTTGAACCCCTTAGAGATGACTGACAGTAACGTCGAGCTTCGAGGACCAACTAGACCCCGAACGGGACCCATAACCCGAATTTCATCAATTTTGTTTCATGGTAACTAAGCAAAGTGGCCCGTACGGCGTACGGCGTACGGCGGACAGACAGAAATATTTTTATTGCAGTTTTGGATTCTACATACCTTGAAACGTAAACCATCAAATTTTGAGGGGGGGTTAGAATTTTTTTTTTCATGCTCGATTCCAATGGTTCATTATTGAAAATAATAAACCAAAACTAGGTAATACCAAAGGAACAGTTCTCTGACAACAGTTTTACATCTGTTGTGAGTGTTGAGGTTTGTCACGCCACTGTGAAAGTAAGCTGTTATTTACAACTGTTATTTTATTTTCTTGACAACAGTTGCTTCGTTTTTCATCCGCAACTGTTGTAGCAACACTGTTGTGCGTTTTCGTTCCCACTTCCCATCACTAGTCAGTTTACCGCTGTGTAAGCCGTATTGCTCATTCGCGGATGATAATATATTATTCAGTTATGAAGTTCAATAACAACTATTAGGTCGGTATTGAAATGATCTTATTATGTATCTTATTTCAACCGAACCGGCGCACTTCTTACTAGCACCCCACGATGTCGGTAAATGATTTGCCGAACTCTTCATGTTAGGTCTTTGGTCAGACTTGCAGCGTCTTTCATTTCTGTTCTTACCTTTACTATCCGTCACTTTATTCGAATTTAATTGGCAACGGTTAATCGATTATTTGGTTCTTCCTCCCACAAGTAAAGTTGGTAATGCTGGAATTTATATACTAGGAAACCTAATGTTAGAACAACACGGGCAAATGCTAGCAACCTCCTTCCCATATCACATCCAGGTAATGAGTTCTTCACATGATAACTTCCATGGCTTGCCCCAGCATTTCTTGAGCAACTTCATATTCATTAAGACCGCGCCCGTAAGAAAATGCAAAAAAAGTGCACTTGAATTCTTAAAACTTGCGAACAATAAAAGCTGTATAGCAGGCATTTTTATACTAGGATAATGATAAGTATTAAATTGTTTGGTATATGCTTATTAGGTAACAGACTATTTATACTAGGTACTTGGAAATAACCTCATAGTTGGTTGTATATTCAACATTTCTGTTGCACACTACTGAGTGCCTTGTCAGCAAAACTGCGGATTGCACATAGCAACAAACTAACACCCAGGAATTTATGGAATTGGCGAGCCTGGACATGCCATAGTAGTACCTGAGTTTCAGCAACCCTTATAAGTGACTTATGAATGTACTGCCTGATCATCTACAATCTCATGCAATGTCGTAAAATGTTTTTGTTTATTAAAATGAATTTAATTGGATTGAGAAACAAGTGCGCACGCGCGAGAACTGCGATCTTATTGTATCTTGTTGCATTGTTTGGTATTAAGCCATACAGATATGTAGATACTTATTCAGTAGAATCCCGATATAAATAATACCCACCAAAGATAAGGAATTACGTTACCTACTTCAAGATGCACAAAGATATAAATATCAGTAGTACTGCAGTCAGTTCCAGGACGCGATGAGGAAATATTTTACTTACTGTCCGATATTGAACGGTATGCGGTATGCGGTATGCGGATACGGTATGATCAAGTATTCGTTTATCATACGTTTACGTACTATGTTATTCGTATCTGGATATGAAAGATCATATTAGATACTAGGAGTTCTCTACTTACTTTTAATGATGTTTCATCACTTTTGTAACAGTTTTTATTTATCTCACTCTGTCCGCATGTTTCAACTCTTGTAATCGATTTTTCTGTCACTTCGCTATATTTAACTGAGCTGAAATTTTGCAGTCGTGAATCAATCCATATGACTCAATACATGAATTAATAATTAAAACATACATTGATTAAACAATTAATTGATCACCACCTAGATAATTTAAACCCTAATAAATTAATTAATTGGTTGATTAATTACTTACAGATAATACTATGTAATTGATTACGTATCCTATAATTAATATTACTGTCCCACACTTTTAATTTTAGTGATAACAAATTCTGATTTTCCCGGGTACCATACAAATGTATTAAAAGATTGTCTAAACACTAGAAAGAGTAGGTATTTTACTCAAATCAAAATAAATTTTAAATTTTTTGTAAAAAATACGCTTCCGTTTTGAAATGATCCTTAAAGAATAAAGTAATTTCTTCTTGGTACCAGGGAACATGGGAATTTTTGATGACTAAATATGAAAGCTTGGGGCAAGTACTTTCAATTTTAAATTTAATTTAAAAAACAACCATCCTTATAATGCCCCACGTTTCTATTTTTAGTCATACAAAATTGCGATGTAACCGGGTACCAGAAAGAAATTAATTCATTATTTTTAGATCACTTCGAAATAAAACGGTTTTTTAAGGTTCTGCTTATTTATTTATTTTTTTGTTTGTCATCCACTTTGCGTCACGGCCGTCTGAACGCTAACTTACTCATATTAATGGTACTTTATACTTTATTGGTTGAGGGTTCCTGGCTACAAAACCAGGAAGCCACCCGTTTCAGGAAGTGGCGGATGCGGGTGTTCCGCGAACGCCATAGCGGAAACCCGGAGCAGGCCGGACGTATTCAGTGGGAAAGGCTTAATATTGCGGGGAAGATGGCCCGAAGGCACACAAATATACGTGCCGCTGTCCCGATGTAATAAGGAAGACGATGCCGGGCACAATATCTCAGCCCGTGGGATTGGCTACGTGAGAAGCTTGGTCCTATGTCCTCTACAGGGAGGAGGGCGCTGGACCGCTAGGCCATCTGGAGGGACAACTGGCCACTTACCCGCCACCAGGCTTGTGTCTTATCACATTTCGGAACTGAGACCTTGGGGAAACACAATTTACTAGGGCGCCTGTAACCTAATTGACTGGACCAAAGCAGCATAATAGTAAATCAAGCGCGCTCATCATAATCGGAGGACGAGCTTAGTGGATCTGAAGCCGGATGGTAGATTGATATCGATTCTCCCATGCAGTGTACATAGCTTTCACAAACCTTCAAGAGAAGGGTTGAATCTCTGTCTCTCCCTCTCTCCAAAATTGAATTTGTGGAAATCAATAAAATGTGCATAAGAAATTTGCCCATAAAGTACCTACATTGATCGAGCTGGAGAAGTAAAATAAAACTTGAAAGAAGCGTCAATACCGTAATGGAGTAGCCGGTCGGGGCACTCAGATCCTGACCGGACCCACCATGGCGACTTCCGAGGACACCTGCGCGACGAATCAATCGACGAAAGGATTGATCCATCGCATCGGGGGAACGGCTCGGCATCAAAACTATAGAGAGAGAGGGGACTGCAAGTATCTCCGAGTCGTCTCAGCAGCCTAGTCAGTCTGCCACGTGGCTTCCGTCAATTAACGACCTCACCCGTTTCTCCAAAATCAGTTCATCCTATAGACAGCTTCATTTTTCGCATCGGATATCCATCGCCTTATGAATCAGAATCAGAATCGGCTTTATTTGTCGTTCACACAAGGTATATGACAATGGTCAACATATTTAAACATAAAAACTATAACTAGGAATGTATCACAGATTAAGTACTCAGTGAAGTCAAATACCACACATAATTTATTATAAATAATTTTTGACAAAGGACCCCGCACTTTTTCAATGTAGAAGTGGTTTCACTAGATCGAGCCAGAATTTGGCACGGGGCTTCCTTTCAGTCTCCTGAACAAAAGTCTCAATGGGCACAAAAAAATCTACCGTCAGGATTTTGAGCTATGGCCAGATTGCGCTTCAAGTTCGACTTTTTAAACACCTTCAATTGCTTATTATCTCTCTAGGGATGCATTTTAGAGAAAAAGGTACATGAGTAAAATCGTCTTAAAATCGTCCAAACAACTCGATGCCGTACTTGTTTTAAGTCAAAAAATGTTTCTTAACCTTTCTTATATTTTCGTATACATTATGTCATTATCTTATTCCTCTGGTTGATCGTTATCTTCTGTTTTTGATCCAATAAAAAATAAGTCCTTAAATTGTTTCGCATGAGAGTCGCCATTGCGGCAGTGTGTTCATCCTGTATGTCCAGTTCTCCTTCACCATCTGTTTCACTTTCGCTAATTTTTTGATTGTTATAATTGTTGTTAGTACCCATAAAATTGTGTGTGGCCGTTTTACATTCTTGCATGGAGAGGGCACTTGTGCTGATAGCGGGCATGCCCCTGGAGCCGCCCATTTTTACCAACAAATGGACGGCTCTCAGACTGGTCCTGTTCTGTCATAGAGATGGCAGCCACATAGTGACGGCGGCATCGCAAGCGAATACTGTGTACCCAACCTATGTGGACGTTAACCCAACCTATGACGACAGACTCCAGACAACCCCAGTTCCCCAGGGACCAGCACCCAGTTTTCATCATGTCCCAGGGAGGCAAGCACTTCCCTTGATTCGGACGACAGGAGCTCCCTCGCAGCACGTGGGCCATCCGACAACCCGCGCCATGGAGAATTGCTAGCAATCGTAGCCAGAAGGACTAGGACTTTGCTAGAAGGTGGAGCTGACTGTCTTGTGAACACATCTGCGTAGGTATCAATGGTCGATTGCAGTTGGTTTGTTAATGAGGTTTACTTCCCCTTTTGGTATTTTTAACAGGGTTTACCTTCCCTGGGCTAGGTGCTTATTTGGGAAGGCGGCACCGACTCACCTTCGCCTGGGGGCTTCTACGCATGCAGGGTTTTAGGGTGGTGTACCCCAGAATGGCCTTGCCAAAGACCAACCCCCTGCACCTCCACCACCCAGGCGGCTTGAGGCTCCATTAAACCGTCCGCATGCTCGCCACGCATGTCTGAGTTAACCTGTGTGAAAGGTACAGTCCCCTGGATTCATGGAAAATCCAACGAGGTGAACTATGGGTTTCCCCACCCACTATTGCACACAGTGACGACTCATCCCCTACAGACAGTCCCCAGTTCCAGCTGCATTTCTGCGTTACCTATTCCCCCTGGGGGGAGACTTTCGGCACAGTTCGAAAAGTTTTACTTGGGCAGCTTGGCCAGAAGAATGTCGTGAGGGACGCAGTCAAAGCACTTTGTCACATCTACCATTGCCGCTACAACATATTTATTTCTTTTGGAGCCAGAGCTTACAAAGTTGGAGAAGCTTAAAATCGCTTTTTCAGTCGATTTTCCCGAACGAAAACCAAACTGTTCAGTGCAGAATAAGTTGTTCTTCTCGAAGTGACGTTTAATTTGTTTGTTTGATTTGAATTTTGAACATATTGGCAATTTATTTATGGCTCTGTAATGGGATATATCATCAACGCCTCCCTTTTTATGCAGGGGTACAACCTCCCCCTCCTACACCCACGACCTGACTCTCTGGTTCTTTCAAATTGATGCTGTGTTTTCGGCCGCCAACCTTCGAGGGCAGAAGACACGTTGCTCAAAAACTATCACTGTCCTCCCACGACAGCCTCCTTCAGACAGCTGACCTTTCCCCTGAATCCCCCCCCCCCCCTCCCACAACTAAGATGATCTCCGTGGCCGCCTCAACAGCCTCTGTATCAGCCTCCCAAACTCGCCGGTATGTCTGCCCTCTCCTAGCCTCAACAACTGGGGGATTTGAAGCCCTCCCACCTCTTTCACCGCATATGCCATCAACTTCAAGAGGTCCTGAAAACCTACATCACCCGGACTTTTTGGCTCCAAGCCCTACACCCACCCATCCAGCTCGCTCTTCCGGCCCATCTTGACTCTCCCTATGACGACCCTATCCGTTTCGCCAACACAATACATGATCTCAATGCTTCCACCCCCATCCACGAGGTGCGCTCTTAACCGCCGTGCCATCCCCGCTCTCGCTCAGCAACCCTCTCCAGATGACGAAACCCCTCCTTCGAACGTCAGGGTCCAATCCTCAGCCAGGCCCGCGGATCCGCCCCAATGATCCAGCAGGCCCCCACCCCCTGAGTACTAGCCAGCTGACCACTCCTCTTGTTGCTGATACCATATCAACTTTGGAGATCGGGGTCACAAATGCCAATCCCCCTGCGATGCGCTTCTGCCTACCAGGAGAAGCCAACGCCCGCTGGTAAGCCCAGTGGGCGTCTCCCCCGGCTCCCCACCCTCTACCACCTCCTTCCCCTGCCACAGCCATCGGATCGGTAGGTGTTAGGAGAGCTTCCTTCCTGGACCAACCTGCCGCCCCAACAGCCACCACTTCCCCTACCACCTATGCAGCCGCTCTCAAAGCCACGCCACCTCCCAAGCAGCCTACCCCCTACGCCAACACTATAAAAGCCACCACGCCTCCCGAACTGCTTACCAACTCTGCCGCCACCATTGCACACCACAGTGTCCCTGTCCCTCGCCACCTCTTCATCATGTCCAACCGCACCAATCTCCCCTTTCTCGTGGATACAGGTGCAGCGCTCTCTATTATCCCGTACAGAGTCCTCCTCGGCCAGGCCCAGTCATCTCATCAACTCCTCTATGCTGCAAAGACACAAAATACCCTCACACGGCACTCATCACTCCACGGTCCATCTCAACGGCAACGAGCTCTTTGCCGTTGCCGAAGTGGAAAAGCTCATCCTGGGGGCCGAATCCAAGCGGACCAGCCCCAACCACGTTCTTCTTACCATCTATCGACCGTGCAGCACTTCATCGAGACCAAGCCCCCCCCCCCCCCCCCCCAACCACCAAGGCCCGTCGTCTCCAACCCCTATAACTACAACAAGCAAAGCTCTAACTTTGATTGCCTCATCACAGACAAGGTCGTCCGTCCCTCAAACTATCCTTGGGCCTCTCCCCCTCATATTGTTCAAAAACCTAAATTGCAAAATCACACCCTGTGGGGACTACCCATCATCTGGATTTTTCCTCCCACCTACACGGCGCCACGATTTCAGCACCCTCGATATTGCACGAGCCTTCCAACACATTGACATTCACCCCCCTGACATACCAAAGACAGTCATTATCACCTCTTTTGGCCTCTTTGAATACATCAAAATGGGTTTTGGCCTCCGTAACGCTGTCGAAACATGGCAGCGCTACATGGACCAAATTTTTTGCGGCTTCCCATTTGTTTTTTGTTGCCTGGATGATGTCCTGATCGCATCGCCCAACCCCAAAGCACATTACCAACATCATCGTCAAGTTCTGAAAATCTTTCGTAACGAGCTCATCATTAATAAACAAAAAAGTGTCATCACCCACTCCTCAGTACGATTCCTTGGTCATCAAGTCAGCTCCTGCATCCCCCCCCCCCTTCCCGAAAAGTTGACTCCTCCACCAATTCCCACGACCGCAAACTGTCACGGAATTACAACGGTTCCTAGGGATGCCCAATTTTTACTGCCGTCACATGCGCCACGCAGCCCAGCATCAGCACCCCCTTATCAATGCCATTCCTCAACCCACGAAGAAAAACGGAAACTGCCGGATTGACTGGTCACCGAAACCCAACACCGCCTTTGAGGCCTGTAAACAAGACCTCACTAGTGCCCTTCTCCTTGTCCACCCGGACCCTCACGCCCCCCGTTCCATCACCGCTGACGCCTCCAATTGAGCCATCCGCGCAGTTCTGCACAAACACACCAGCACCACCCACACCCCAGCCTCTCTGCTTCCTCTCCAGGACGCTGTCCCCCGCCCAACGCAAATATTCGACTTTTGACAGAGAACTCCTCGCCATCCAAATGGCCATCAACACTTTTGAGACTTTGTGGAGGTCCAGCAGTTCTCTGCCATCATCGACCACAAGCCCCTCGCCCACCCACTACACCAAAACGGCATATCTACCTCACCCCTCTGCCTCCGGCAACTGCAATTCATTGCCCAGTTCACGACCCACATCCGTTACACACCGGGAGTGGGCAATTGTGTGGTGGGCACACTCTCCCTCCCATCCCCTGTGCGGATGGACGAACTGCTGCGATTCCGCAGATTCCGCGTCAGCTCCCCGACTCCGACCAGGCCCTCGCCAATTTGATCAGTGCCAACAAGCTCAAACACCTGCAACCGCATGACCTATGATGCGACATAAGTGCCGACACGCCCGGGCCTTACCTCCCACCTGACCTCTGGCAGCAGCTGTTCGAGCATTACCACGCCCTCCATCACCCCGGAATTCGCGCCAGCCGGGACCTTTTGTGATACTTCTGGCCCCATTGGAACACCGACATTCGCAACTGGGTGCTCGAGTGCCAGAGGTGCCAGCGAGATAAGGTCTCCGCCCACGTCCACATCCTCCTTCAACAAACCGATGACGCGCTTCCATTCGAGCACTTACACCTCGACATTGTCGATCCGCTTCCTCCTTCTGAAGGGAAGTGCTAATGCCTGAACATGATCAACCATGCTACCGATTGGGTCAAGTGTATCCCACTCCCCCACATCTCCATAGACACCGTTCCTCCACAACTGAAAGGCTCAGTACGGTTGCCCACGGATCCTCATGGTCGATCAGGGCAGGCAGTTTGAGTCATCACACTTCACATCCCTCCTCCGATCTCTGGGCATCGAGAAACACCGAACTACGGCCTATCATCCCCAATCCAACAGCAAGGTACAGCGGTGACATTCTGTCTTGAAGCAGGTCATTTCCACCTCGGCCGACACTGCCTCACGGACAAAGGCCATACCATACATCCTATGTAGCCTGCACACATCCCCCCGACCAACCGATGGGATTAGCCTGGCTCTCTTCTCCTTTACGACTGCCTGCCGACGTGTTCCTCAAGGACCCGTCAATTAACAGAGTACAAACACAGCCGACTCCCGTTACCGACACCCCTTATCACAAATTTTTTTACAGCGTGACCCTTGTGCACCTGAAAGAATCCGGAATCCCCAAAACTCTTCAACCCCTTTACGCCGGCTCCATTCAAGTCATCGGTACCGCGAAAACCACCGCTACTCAGTTATTTCACAGGAAGCCTTACACCACATGGCTCCCCCGTTGCAAGTCGGCTTAGGTCCTCGCAGATCCCCCACCACATCAATCAGCTCCAGCCGAAATTCAAATTCTCTTCTCTGCTCTCCACCGTGTAACAACTCCCTCGCCAGCAGTCTCCCAACCTTGACGTCACTGCCATCCTGCCCGACTTCTGGGATCCGGCCCCCCTGTCACCACTCAGTCGCTCGCCCGGGCCTCCTTCACCATCACCATGCCACCCTCCTCCAAGGATCAACAAATTACCTCCCTGGCCACGGCAGTGGCAAGTGTCCCAGTGGGCTATGATTTTTGATTATTATATCGCAAAAGCCACCCAGACACACCACCCATACGTCCCCCAGCATCACCAAATGCCGCTGCCCGAAGCTACGGCAGTACCACCCACCACCACTGTGCCACACCCAGGGATATGCCCGGCTCGCACGATATGCCAGGAAGAAACCCAGGTCCGGACGACGCAAGGGACGGACAACCGTGACCTTCCTGTAGTGCGATTCTGCAACTCGTTAACTTTTTGTTGGTATGGAGTCGGTATCGTTATCCCTCTCGTGCAACGACACCAGGATAGCGAAATTGGTATTCTGGAACTTACTTCAACTACGAATCGTCGTTGCAGAATGAGATACCGACGTCGTTAGATAGTCTCACGAAATCTGAGTCTAGGGCGAGCAATCGACGGGAACTCCTTCCGATATCACTGTTTCCATGGTGATAAGCAGTGATAAAGTGAAGAGTGTGTGTGTGCAGTTCTTCTTTTTCTGCCCCCCACTACTGTCGCTGAAGGAATCCGACGTGAAAGGACAGTGAAGCTGAGAATTTCCATTCCATTCTGTGAGTACTCGTTATACATTAATTTAGGAATATCTCGGTACGATATAGAGTACCGAATATCTTTAGGATCCTTTTCTATATCTATCTTGCCATCTGCGACTTTTTCCGTAATTCGCAAGGAAGGTTTTTTTTTGTCCTTCAAAATCGGGAATATACCTAGTTAACCTAGATTTGACCTTCGCTAAGCTTTTCGAATTGTTGGAGTTACTTTACACCGCAAACCATAGATGGACCTACTAGGTACCTAAGTGAATTTGATTATGAATGATACTGTATTAACAATTTTTGTTTTACAGTTGAAATGGAGGACGTGGCCAAAAGGAGACAACCAAAGGCCTCCCAACAACAAATCGACCATATGGTCGATTATTTTATTTTGAATCCTCACGTGGCTAGTGGCAAATTCACGGGCATTAATGCCAGCTCAAGGCTAAGAGGGAGTTGGGAAGAGTTGGTGGCTCAACTCAACTCGATGTTCCCGAAAGAAGGCATGGGGAAAGATGTTAAGTCATGGAAATCAGTAAGTATACTACCACTTTATCTACTACCTCATTATCCTGCGTGTAGCCCAAAATCATTAGTTATCTAGACATTAGGTGGAATGTCATCGTTCCCACATCCCATCAGCACCTGTTCAATTACTTACCTAGATACTAAGAAATTTGTTTTCCTTTTTTAGAATGTTGATTGTAGAGCTTGCTTTTTAATTTTTTGTTCCTTCATTTCAGGTAGATAGGTACCTATATGTTTCAAATCTCATTGGGTTCTTTAGTTATGAGTTCCATTTGTTCGATGTTCCTACCAAAGACTCGTCAGTTTAACAATAAAAACTATAAGTACTTCTGAATTTAAATAAAATAAAATTTATTTTTACATTTAATAGCTATGGTTTTCATTGTTATTGACGAGTCTATTCATGATTGTCAAAAACTTCAGCGACTAGTCTAAAGAAGAACATGATGAAGTTTGAAACAAGTAGGCATGTACCTGCCTAAAAGAAATTAAAAATTAGCAAGCAAGCTCTACAGACGATATTTTAGAACAGAATATGGTCCTTCCATTCCAAACAACAATGAATATCCTTTCCTGTGGAACTACACCTACCTAGTGAGACTTTTTACCCTACACTACCTATCTATACTACTGCTTTTTTCTTCACAGACATGGAGAGACAACAAATCGGCAGTTGCAACGAAAGTAGCAAAAATCAGAAACTGCAGGAGAGCAACAGGCAATAAAAAGTTGCCAGAGAATCTTGTTCTTTCCGAAAGGGAAAAAAAAATAATTTCGCTTGTCGGAATCCACTATGTGGAAGGTGACCCCCTTGTTCCCGATTCCTTTCCCGAAGAATATGTGAGTTTACAATAACTTGAATACATTTATGACTGCCACATTTTGGTATTGCAGAGGGAGATGGTCCTTCCCAAAGACCCTGCGTACATTCTTCTGTATTCTTAATGTTTATAAATATTATGCCGACGTACTCGCTTATTGCTAGATGCCATAAACAGGCTGGAGTTCAGATACGACCTATTTAATTACTGGGCTTTATTTCTGTTTGCAGAATGGTTCTATACTTGAAGCAATTCAGGAAACTGATTCTTCCTCCTTTCAAGCTGGCTTTGAGGAACCAATATATCAAGGTGGGTATCTAATATAGGTAGGAAATAGATGAGCACTGACTAACATGGATAGGTACCATTCGCCGATACCATTTGGAAAATCTCCTTCCCCCCCTCATTATCATCATGATAGTCACTAATATTTCTAACTATTCCATTATTGTTGCTGTTATTACAGAAATTATATATGATGGTACGGTGATGGAACTGTCACACGAAACTTCCAGTAATGAAAATGAAAATGGAGTCCCTTCTTCAGTTCCTCCCTCCTTGGCACTCGGGACACCAATCGGAAGACACAAACAGGAGAAGCAGCAGTCTTCTCATAGGAGAGGTACCCATACGTTTCGCCAATACCGGCCCCATCAATTTATTCTGAAAATGATTTTGCTGGATTAAAATGGGCTTCTAAATGTATAGGATTGTTCCAAAACCGGCCCAACCATTATAAATTCAGTACAAATCCGCTAGGAGCAACACGACCTTCACAGCTAGGGTAGTTCACAGTTCAGATTTTTTTTTTTTTTTTTGAGCGCCTGTTTGGTTGTTCCTGTGAATCGAGTTAGGTTAATTACATCATTCGAGTGACCTGGTCACATTCAAGCCACGAAAAGTAAAAATATTGAGCAGCTGAATTCAACACGATTACCTGCTGCCGTCTAGCTTGAAGCAAACATACAACGCCAATATGCTCATAATTCTATACTTAAGCGGATAGACATATGACTGTACTCAAATAAGTATAGGTAATGAATTGATTTATTTCTAGTTTTTTATAAATTCGACAGGAAGAGCTGACAGTATTGGAAATCAATTATTTGAAGCCAGAAACGAATTCCGTGATATTGCCGAAAGACAAGTTGCCTGCATGGAGGTAACATTAGTCAGTTAGTGGCCAACTTCTACAATTTTCGAAGACATTTCAGTTTCACGACTTTTTAAACACTCCATAGTATAAAAAATATAATTCGTTATAGATAGTTCTGAATCTATAGGTATCTCGCGGTAACGATTCTTTGTATGTGAGTTTTATTATCTAGGTGACCGTCACAGTTTACATAATAAAATGCCAAATTTCGGCAAAATTTTCGTATTGGCAAATGAAAGGTCGAGTTAGGTGATAAATTTTCAAAAATTCGCTAAAAGTGGCTTGAATTATTGACCAGAGATAAGATAGTGAACCCCTATTTCTATTATCACACCACTAGAAGTGCCATGCCCTGAATATGAACGATATTCTGTTAGGTACTTTTGACAACAAAGTTGTTGCCACTAATACAGGTTGGCACTTTCGCTTTTTACCTGTCTTTGTGAGTTCTCAGCCCGTAATAATTCGCAAGAATGAATGATAGAAAATGGATTGGAATGGGTCCACTAATTGTTCCGAATCGGACAGGTATTGAAGTAACATTTTCCATTACTTATGCGTTTGCATTCTTATGTAATTTCTCACCTTGCCTCATCTTGGAACTGGACTGGTGAATTGATAATGGTTTCAAAATTTCACTTATCAATAGAAATTATGACGTAACGTTGAAGCATTCATCAAGAGGCTGTTTGGTCATATAAATCATACTAACTACCCAAACAAAAATTACTGAGTGCTGATCGTTAAGTGACTGGAATATTTTTTGTCTACCTAATAGGTGAGTGAAATGGGTGGTGAATATGTTAACTTGTAACCTATATGGTGTTGTCTTACAGATGTTTGCAGAAGCGGTGTCTCAACAAAATCTAATCTGGGAGCAAGTTGTAAGTGTACATGAGCGAGTTGTAAGTGTCCAAGAGCAGACAAACGTGCTCCTCCAATGTTTAGTTGATAAGTTCAGACCCCCCTAAGTCTACTTACCTACTCCTTTTTGTTATAGTCTGCTTAATTTAAAAAACGTTCTTCTTTGCTTTAGTATTTTGATTTGGAGTCTTATTTTCATGATCTACCTAGTGTAATGTTTATAAATTGTAACTGTTATGTTACGGGATCGGGGCTCCTAAGTTTTTTTTCTCTAACTATGCCAGTATAAGTAGCCTGTGATATTGTGGTACTGATTCCACATTTTTTTGATACCCTACTGCATTTTTTCCTATTTTTTATAATTCCATCGTACTATTTATTAAACACTTGCTGTTTTTTTTTAACTGCTGTGCCTGTTTCCCAGTTAATTGAGTGTACCTGTTTCCTATGTTTACCTATTCCCCCCCTCCTTATTAATGGGGTGTAGGCACCTGTTTTCCTAGTTAGTGGGGTGTAGTTAATGGGGTGTATGGGCTGTCAGGGTTAATGGGTTGCACCTGTTTTTCTAGTTAATGGGGGCTATCTACCTACCTACTTTTGGCCTGATTAAATTAAGGATATAGTTCAGGTGTTGATTCTAATTAGGTACCTCTGGTTAAAAAATTGTATTATGCTCGATTTGCTGCGAAAAACATCAACCAGAGTTGATAGGAATTACCAATTCCTGCCAATATTACAAAAAAATACAAGATAGGATATACAAAAAATATTAAAAAAACATACAAGAAACACAGTTGATAGGAATGACAAAAAACATACAAGAGTTGATAGGAAAAACGTACAACATTTGAGTAACACAAGAGTTGATAGGAATTACAAATTATATATATTTCTATTTAGTGCTGCTATACAATCTCATTGGCCATCTGGAAAATTGGGGAATCTCTCCTGCATTATTCTGCTTTGGATTCTTGTTCCCAAAGCGCGAGCTCCCCCTCGACCACCATAGGCAACCTCTTCTGCACCACCAGGGTCAGCTACTGCAGGCTGCTCGTCAGGCTCAAGAAATAGGTCGTCATCATGGATGCGGTGGTGCAGTCTCATATTGTGCAATACTGCACAAGCGTTAACTATCATTCCAGCCTTAGTGGGGCTGTACATAAGGACTCGTTGATACGACAGACACCTCCAAGTAGCTTTGATGGTTCCAAAAAACCGCTCCACCACATTTCTGGCACGGCAGTGCTGACGAGTATATTGGTACTGCCTCGTATTCTCTGGAAAGTTCGGCAAGGGGGTCATCAACCACGGTTCTAGAGGATAGCCTGCATCTCCTGCAACCAGGTAGGACAATAAATTAATAAATTATTCATACAGAGGATTGTACCCTGATATAAACTTGAAACTCTTATGGTGGGTATATCGTCAGTAGCTGTTTACTATATCCTTGCATATCACTGCCTAATTGAATGTATTGTTTACCTAAAAGCCAGGTCCTCCGCTCTCCTCTATTGAAGTGGTGTTCCATCGCTTCTCGAATTGGGGAAACGCTCCAAATGAAGGCGTCGTTTCTAGCCCCGGGGAATCTGGCGTTGATGTTCAAAATTTTCAAGTTAGGATCTACAATCTAGGAAACAAATTGTTCATTGAAAGTTAGATGTACCTAATACATATCTAATAAAAATTAGTGATGAACAGGATTCAGCAGCAATTTAGTAGGAAGTAGGGCTGTAGGGCGGTACTTCATGCATTACTTACTGCTTGAACGTTCAAGGAATGGTTCCCGTGGTGGTTAACATATGCCTCTTCATGCCTACTTGGCGCTAGGATGTTGACATAGGTACAGTCAATGGCCCCAATGGCTCCTTGAAAAGGTTGCGGTGCATTGGCGAATTTCCGCCTAGCTTCGCTCCTTTCCTCGGTAGTCATTGGGAACCTAATCCATCGACGGAGTAATTCTTGGTTTATTGCCAGGGCCACAGTGTTTATACACCTGCTTACGGACGGCTGACTGACGTTGAAGTCAAACCTGTTTCCTACTCCACTTTGGTAACTCCCTTGTGCGTAGAACTGGATAGCTACGAGTACCTTGAAAGAGTAAACAACAAAATGTTATTTCGGTTAGGCGCAAAATTATGCTGAAGAGAGGTAGAATAGACCACTCGAAGGTAAAGAATTAAATTATTATGTGTGTGGACATGATTTTTTGTGCGTGGGTGTTTATAATTATGTGTTTTGAATCCCCCCGAAATCACTCAGTGGCCCAACTAAATGCTCATACCTTTGAACAGAAAAATTGCAGTTTGGATCACTTCTTGTCACTGGGGATAGGTTTTCATTTAAATTTCGTGTATCGTCTTGTGGTATTAATAAAGTTTTTGCCGTTTTTAGCTTAAATGTATGTAAGTATTATGCCAAATTTGTTTGTATAAATTCATGTATGATTTTGTTGAAATTTATGTGTTATAATTGGTACTTACCCGGAAATTCTGATAAATATGTAAGTGAATGAATACCTACCTAAGTTTACATTATTTTCAAAATCCTATATTTTCTAATTAATGAGCAATATATTCAGGTCACTTGAATTTATTGAAGAAAACGTAGGGGATCTGTATCTACAGCAGTATGTATTAGGTAGGCAGATACCTGGATTTCAGGGGATAATCCATTCAGTCTGGAGCGTTCAAGCAGTGGTCGAATTTCGTTCGTTAAGTTCATGGCCAAGCGTTGACTTATTCTGAAGGTTTTTCTAAACACGTAGGGATCAAGAGAATAAGGATTTTGCCCATCTCGCAGTGATCTTCTTTCAAGCCGAGGGCGATACCTCTGTTCCCTCTCATGCAGAATTTGCAATTCCCAAGCAAGGAATTCGAACGCCATAGTACCTGGCATTATTATCCAAAATTCATAAGCGCACGATAAAATACGGTAGGTAGGTAACTATCTACCTCTATGGTGAAATGCGATTCTAAAAAAGTAGGTAGGTAGATAACTACCCAAAGTGAAATAGACTATCACTCATATAGAAGTATGTATCCTAATTTTAAAGTTTACGGTAATAAATAATAATAATAATAATAATAATCTTTATTGCGAATGAGACTTTGCAGTCTATAATATGAAGCACACATGAATGAATTACATGAAAATAATAACCGATGTTTTTATGACATCACTGCTATAAATTATCAAGTCAATAATTTACCTACCTACGGTAAGTACCTACCTACATTGGGCTTATTACATCAAATAAAATTGAAAAAACATGCCAAAAGAAAATTAGGTACACTTACCGTAAAACTTTCTACCGCCTTAAAGCAACGCCAAGCCTAGTTTTTTGGGTGTAACGAGCTTTCGGTACGGATAACGGGGGGGTCTAGAGCCCTCGAAATGCAAACGACACCGCAACGACAATTTATCGACGATTAAGCGATAGCTGACGCTATTGAGCACTTACAGAATACCAATCGTCGGTATTTAGTGGCATCGATATTTTTTGTTATGCTAACGATATCTTATCGTCGTTACGATGCCATACCGAGTTGCAGAATCGCACTACTGGGGGCCCCAGCCCGTTGCCTCGCTCCGCTGCGTCACAGCGGGGCATCGGGAACGCCTCCAGCCGAATACAATCCACCTGTATTCCATTGGAAACTTCCTGAGGTCCCTCTGCGACATTTTCCGCTTCACCGTGCTGCTGTGCCCCCTGTAACGCCGTTCCAACTGTACATACAATCAATTCATTGTAAATATCTTCTCTCTCGTTCTAGTCCTCAATTGTATTGCATTTGTATTTTCCTGCCTTCAGCTCCCAATGTCAGCTTTCGCCATCAGCTCTTTTTGTTCTCTTTGACTTCCATGTTCCTCGATTTATTATTCCAGTCTGGGGGACCGATTTCATGGTACCTGTTGTGGTATCCTCCCAGAACCACAACTCTTGTATGTAGAAATAAGATCTCGCCAAATAAACCTGGAAGTGGGGACAGAAGACGCAAGAGAGCCGAGGGCCAGCCTGCAGATCCCCACCATCCTTACTAGCCAGAGGATGGAGGGAGACAGCTCCCAAGCATATAAAAACTCGCCTCCTGCATCTTTTTCCTCATTCTACGCTCTCCTCTAGTCGCTGACTACTTTCTCTCCTCCTTACCTCGTCTCTCTCTCCTAACCCAAATGAATCCGTGAATGGTGGTGGTACGCCCATAACCAAACCGAGCACACATCCAAAAACCACAGTCATGCAGCATGGCTATAAGAGCGAATTTTCGAAGTTTTCGGCATCTTCCTCCTCCGCCTAAAATTTTCTGAAAATTAATTTTCGGCCAATGTTTTCCCAACTTGATACCAAACAAAATTAAAACAGGAGTAGTTTTACGCAAAGTAAAATTTGGGGTGGTAGGAGGGGGAGGGGGAAATCAAAAATGTTTTGAATACCAGAAGAGTAGGTATTGGGTACGTAACAAATTTTTTGTTCCATTTTTTGCCGAGTAACACCTCGGTTTGTAGATTTTCCAACGCTGAACACGATGGTGTAGTCAGAATTGCGATATCCCATTCCGTTATCAGATTAGAGCAGACGAACCAGGAAGAACATCTCAAGAAATAACCACGTTCCTTCATCTTCAAAGTGCTCCAGTTTGAGAATGGAGTGAGATATCGCAATTCTGATTTCACCATCGTGTTCAGCGTACAAAAACCTTTAAAATGAGGTGTCACTTGTCAGACTTTTTGATTTTGGGAATTTATGGGTAATTTCCCCCCCCCCCCCCTAAAACTCCCCAAAACTCCCCCTTAGGGTGACCCGATTCTGCCCATCTTCGACCTTAGCCTGTCGATTGCCAAGACAGATTTTTCGTGCAAATTTGAACTTTTTATCTCAATTCTTTCGAGAGTTATCGTCTGGAATGACACATACATATATAAATATATACCTATATAAATATATAAATATATAACTCGGCCCTTCGGGCCTCGCCAGGGGGCAAGCCCCCTGGACCCCCAAAGGAGCTCCGCCCCCTCGGAACGGCTTCGCCGTTCCTCACCCCCGAAGGATGTGTTCTTATACTTCGTATAACAAAGGAGAATTTGCTATGCAATTTACCCCCCCCCCCCCCCCCCCCACACCACCAACACACAAAAAAATAACGCCCAACAAAGATAACGTTGGTAATTCTTTATCACATTCCTCTTTGTGCTCATCTTTATCACATTCCTCTTTGTGCTCATCTTTATCACGTTCCTCTTTGTGCTCATCTTTATCACATTCCTCTTTGTGCTCATCTTTATCACATTCCTCTTTGTGAGCACAAAGAGGAATGTGATAAAGATGAGCACAAAGAGGAACGTGATAAAGATGAGCACAAAGAGGAATGTGATAAAGATGAGCACAGAGAGGAATGTGATAAAGAATTACCAACGTTATCTTTGTTGGGCGTTATTTTTTTGTGTGTTGGTGGAGTGGGGGGGGGGGGGGGTAAATTGCATAGCAAATTCTCCTTTGTTATACGAAGTATAAGAACACATCCTTCGGGGGTGAGGAACGGCGAAGCCGTTCCGAGGGGGCGGAGCCCCCTTTGGGGGTCCAGGGGGCTTGCCCCCTGGCGAGGCCCGAAGGGCCGAGTATATATTACTCGGCCCTTCGGGCCTCGCCAGGGGGCAAGCCCCCTGGACCCCCAAAGGGGGCTCCGCCCCCTCGGAACGGCTTCGCCGTTCCTCACCCCCGAAGGATGTGTTCTTATACTTCGTATAACAAAGGAGAATTTGCTATGCAATTGCAGATACCAAATTCAAACGAGCCGTTGCCAATACGGGGCCAATTTCCATAGAAACACATTAAAAAATGCCAAGCGGCGCCCGTTACCATGAAATGTAGGTAACTAGTTATTCATAGGTAACAAAGATAACGTTGGTAATTCTTTATCACATTCCTCTTTGTGCTCATCTTTATCACATTCCTCTTTGTGCTCATCTTTATCACGTTCCTCTTTGCGTGACGCGTTTTCGTGACAGGATATTGTGACAGGACATTTTTTTCACATGACCCCCGGCGTTAAAATTGCATAGCAATTAATAATTTTTGGTGTCTTTCGGCAGGGAATTCAGGATGGTCTGAAACGGATTTTGGTATAAAAATCTTTCGGAAATTCGAGTGTTAAAAATTTTGGACCGAGAACAATAGCTTCCTTTTCTTCGAAAATTCGCTAAAAGATCCTGGGAATGGTGGTGGTCCGCCCATAACCAAACCAGGCAACGATCCTAAAAGAATCCGTGAATGGTGGTGGTACGCCCATAACCAACGGAGACATCCGAAAAGATCTCGGGAATGGTGGTGGTCCGCCCATAACCAAACCGGGCACATCCTCCCTCGTACCACTCGTTTTGGATGTATGCTCAAACACATTCATCACAGTACCCTTCCAGAATACCATGAAAAATGTACATACCTACTTAGATTGTCCTAAATAAACCAGGTGAACGGAGGGCCTACATGACACAAGTGGAATAGGTACTTCACTCCCTCCATTGATCCCCCACCAGCTCCTAATGACTGTTGGTGGACCGAGGGAGGGTAGAAGAGCTCCTATAAAACCCGCTCTCCTCACCCAGCTCGCCATTCTACGCTCAAACCTCAAGTCAATGACTTCTGTCTTCCTCCTCAAACCTCCTTACCTTTCTCGCCTAAAAGAACTCAGATTGGTGATAACCGTTGTGTTGGAACCGTCTGGGCACTACCTGTAGAGTTTCCAGTGGTAGAAACCTCCCTGGCTTTGCCATAGGTGTACCCTTTCAAACGCTAGCTGTCCAACCTTAAGCTTCACATCTAAAACACCACCTATCCCAGCCAAGCCGCAATCTTCTATCGCCACAATTATATTATTTGTATACAAATTGTATATAGTAGTATTATAAATTATGCATGTATGTATAGAATCAAACATTAAATGTCGTATAGGTAATCTGTCGTTGGGCCCCCTCCAAAATAAATTTCTGGATCCATCACTCACCGTATTACATAATATTAGAATGTAATAACTATTCTATATTATTTAGGAAATGTAGGTGTACATCCGTTGAATACTGTATATACTTACTCAACTTACGTATCTTCGTTCACTCCTACTGGAGCATAGGACATTAAAACTGAGTGCCAATCCGTCCTGTCAGCAGCATTAAATTACTCTCACTTCCTGCCATTTTGCCTAACCGGCCAAATTCCATTTCCACCGACCTACGCCACGTCTCGAATCCCTTATTTTCGTTCACCATGTGGATTCATATTTAATGTCTCCTTTCCGACCGCGCCATCTGGCTTCATTAAGAGCTCCCTTTCGACTTCCATTTCCTTTTCCTTATCAGTCATTTTCTGAAGATCCACCCTATCTATAAAAGTGTTTAACAACATTAAGGTAAGGAATCTGTAGTCAACACTGTATCAGTAGTCCACAACCCCAACAAAAAATGAGGGAAAAGCGAATTTGAGCCATATTATTAGCGCTTTCTCCATCAAATTAGGGTCATCTTGCATAATATCTTCCTGATGCAGAATGATGCGGTAACAGTTATTGGCGGGAATCTAAATCATGAAATTATAGTGTCGGGGTGTTGAATGATACTACAATTATTCAACCCATTTTTGTTTGTTATTCTGTGAATAATTCACCAATGCATTCGCTCAGAGAACAATTTTTATAACACCCCCTCAAATTTGTTTCTTTTAAGTTTCAAGGTTCGTAGATTACAAAAACGCTGCAAAGTCCTTATCACATGGGCTTATTATTCTGGTGGACGGACCAGCCAGCATTTCTATAGAAATATTCATTTTGGTTTATTTTCAATAATGAACCATGGCAATCGAGCAAGAAAAAAAATGTTTACCCCCCTCAAAATTTGATGGTTTACGTTTCAAGGTATGTAGAATCCAAAACTGTAATAAAAACGCTGCAAATCCCTGCACAACGGTTTATTATTTTGTATAGAATACCCTTCCGTTACAGATCACAGCTCTATGTATAGATAACCCGTCTATATAATATGATATATACTATTCTATACATATTATGTAGATCGCAGACCCTCCTTAGGTTAGTACCTAACCCCGTACTCGTTACTAGGTACCTACCTAAATCACGAGTTAAATGTTGCTAAAATAATTCTGCCGATGACAAACAGTACCTAACAAAAAGAAACACACATAATGAAGTTCTGAAAAGAAATTGTTGATGAGGAGTGAAAAAAGTTGCGAAAGTGCCTACCAACAAACTCCAGCCCCTTCTACGTAGATGGTATAATGAACCGTTGTGTAATAATTTACCGTTGAGTAATGATTTACCGTAGTAATAATTTACCCATCAATAATACTTCAACGTTTGTTCAAGTTTCACTACCTACCAACAAACTCCAAAAGAGCCATCATTTTTCAAATGAAATAATATCACAGAACAACCAACTCGACTTCATACTCCGCCAATATAATTAGGTGGCCCCTAGCAATGATTAGAGAGTTCCTAAAGACTAAAGTCGGGAAGATGTGTTCGGATTTATCTCAACTGCGCATGCGCGTCGCCCAAGTTCAAACTTATTTCCTTAAGTTCGACTTATTCGGCCTTATACATAAGGCGCGTTATCTCCCAGGGCACAAACTTTAGGAATCGTCTTTAACCTTACTCAGGGGTAACAGTGCACAGCTTTTTTGCCGCGTTTTGTCTTTTGGTTTATTATTTTCAATAATGAACCATTGGAATCGAGCATGAAAAAAAAAATTCTTACCCCCCCTCAAAATTTGATGGTTTACGTTTCAAGGTATGTAGAATCCAAAACTGCAATAAAAATATTTCTGTCTGTCCGCCGTACGCCGTACGCCGTACACCGTACGCCGTACGCCGTACGCCGTACGCCGTACGGGCCACTTTTCTTAGTTACCATGAAAAAAAATTGATGAAATTCGGGTTATAGGTTCCGTTCGGCGTCTATTTGGTCCTCGAAGCTCGACGTTACTGTGAGTCATCACTAAGGGGTTCAAAATAGGGGTTGAAATTTTCAAAACGCCTATACCATTTTTTTACGTAAATATTTTTACGGTTTTAAATAATTCTTGAACTTGCGAGTTTTTTAAGACCATCCGGAGCATCGTACGTCCAGCCGTTCGTTCACAGTAAGGCCCCGAAGTTTGCACCGACAGGCATTTTCGACTCCAGTGTGAATGAAATTGTATACAATTCAAACCAAATCTCGTAACCAGAGACGCGCCCACAATAGGAATTTGTGAATACGGCCAATCATTGGTAGGGATCACCTGATTATATTGGCGGAGTATGAAGTCGAGTTGGTTGTTCTGTGATATTATTTAATTTGAAAAATGATGGCTCTTTTGGAGTTTGTTGGTAGGTAGTGAAACTTGAACAAACGTTGAAGTATTATTGATGGGTAAATTATTACTACGGTAAATCATTACTCAACGGTAAATTATTACACAACGGTTCATTATACCATCTACGTAGAAGGGGCTGGAGTTTGTTGGTAGGTACTTTTGCAACTTTTTTCACTCCTCATCAACAATTTCTTTTCAGAACTTCATTATGTGTGTTTCTTTTTGTTAGGTACTGTTTGTCATCGGCAGAATTATTTTAGCAACATTTAACTCGTGATTTAGGTAGGTACCTAGTAACGAGTACGGGGTTAGGTACTAACCTACGGAGGGTCTGCGATCTACATAATTATGCATAGAATAGTACATATTATATTATATAGACGGGTTATCTATACATAGAGCTGTGATCTGTAACAGAAGAGTATTCTATACAAAATAATAAACCGTTGTGCAGGGATTTGCAGCGTTTTTTTTTAACGCGTCATGTGTCGTCGGTCCTCGCCATCGCCAGCGTCTTTCAAAGTTACTCCAAGCGTCTTTCAAAGAATTTGCTAGATTGTTGCGATATCAACTTAGGATAAAAAAGTGAGTATACCTACCTATGCTATGGAATGGAATGGATTTCGCGTTGTGCTAAGTTAAGTGACGTTACTTTTTAATTCACTCCTACCCCCACCACTTCTGTCAAACCGGACTTATTGGTTAGCATCCAAAGGCTGCTCGCCTTAGATGTGGCCAAAAGATATGGCCGTTCCCTAATGAACTTATCTCTTAGGAACTCTCTACTTTATCTCCGCCAATTTTCCTCTTGTGGGCGCGTCTCTGGTTACGAGATTTGGTTTGAATTGTATACAATTTCGTTCACACTGGAGTCGAAAATGCCTGTCGGTGCAAACTTCAGGGCCTTACTGTGAACGAACGGCTGGACGTACGACGCTCCGGATGGTCTTAAAAAACTCGCAAGTTCAAGAACTATTTGAAACCGTAAAAATATTCACGTAAAAAAATGGTATAGGCGTTTTGAAAATTTCAACCCCTATTTTGAACCCCTTAGAGATGACTCACAGTAACGTCGAGCTTCGAGGACCAACTAGACAGCGAACGGAACCTATAACCCGAATTTCATCAATTTACACAACAGAAATATTTTGGTTTATTATTTTCAATAATGAACCATTGGAATCGAGCATGAAAAAAAAAATTCTTACCCCCCCTCAAAATTTGATGGTTTACGTTTCAAGGTATGTAGAATCCAAAACTGCAATAAAAATATTTCCGTCTGTCCGCCGTACGCCGTACGGGCCACTTTTCTTAGTTACCATGAAAGAAAATTGATGAAATTCGGGTTATAGGTTCCGTTCGGGGTCTAGTTGGTCCTCGAAGCTCGACGTTACTGTCAGTCATCTCTAAGGGGTTCAAATTAGGGGTTGACATTTTCAGAACGCCGTATCTCAAAAACTTTCGATTGAAGGGTTTGGTTTTTTTTTACGATATTAAATGTGTCTTGAGCTAAACAATTTTTTGAGGCCACCCGGAGCATTGTACGTCCAGCCGTTCGTGTGCACCAAAAAGCTTCGTCAACACGATCGAGAATCAACGGTATAAATCCGGCCAGGATTTCATCACTAAGGAGCATCTGATTATAATCAAGGATGGCTGTATGAAGTTGAGTTGTTTGTTCTACGATATTATTTCATTTGACAAGTGATGGACTATTGGATTTTGTTGGTAGGTACCTACTTCTGAAACCTGAACAAACGTTGAAGTATTATTGATGGATAAATTATTACACAATGGCAAATTATTAAACAACGGTAAATTATTAGACAACGGTAAATCATTACACAACGGGAAATTATTACACCACGGTAAATTACTACGCAACGATAAATTATTACACAATGGCTCATCTACCAAGAAGGGGCTGGATTTTGTTGATAGGTACTTTCGCAACTTGAACAACCGTTGAAGTATTATTGATGGGCAAATTATTACACAACGGTTCATTATTCCATCTCCGTAGAAGGGGAACCTATACAGGTAAATTATTACACAACGGTTTAGGTAGGTACCTACCTAGTAACGAGTACGGGGTTAGGTACTAACCTACGGAGGGTCCGCGATCTACATAATATATAGAATAGTACATATGTTATATAGAAGGGTTATCTATACAGAGACCTTCTGATCTGTAACAGGAGGGTATTCTGTACAAAATACTAAATCGTTGTGCATGGATTTGCAGCGTTTTTTGTTTCTCAAAAACACGAATTAGACTCCTGTTATTTTTTTTTTTCATTACAAATTATCGTTGCTCACTGATAGTGCCACTCAATTGTCTTGATTCACCTGCTGATGATACATCCAGTGTTATTATAAAAATGTATGTAGATTTCAGGCAGTTTCCCGGATTTGACCCATAATCATGAATTTTGGGAGCTGAACCTTCGTTACATCGTAATTTTCCATTCTTTGATCAAGATCAACTTCGAATTCGGTCTTCTCGTCCTCAAAAACATGGAAACGATAGCTCACAAACTCATGTTCAAACCTTCAAAACCTCGAAAAACCCTATTTTTACACCCATTTTCCCCCCATAGCACCTCTGGGTGTATTCCGATCAGGCTGCCGAGCTTTGGAGCACAGCTAGGACCGAAATGGGTTCCGAAATTTGGACCCAAACTGTGCGCAGAAGAACGGCGATTTTAGACGGAACTTGACGTAGGCTAAAGCTTAATTGTCCACTCTTCGGTCAAAATCAACTTCATATTCGGTCTCCTCGTCCTAAAAAACACGGAAAACGATACATCACAATCTCATGTTACTAAAACCCCAAAAACCCTATTTTTACGCCCATTTTTCAGTCATAACACCCTTGGATATATTCCTATCGAGCTGCAAAGTTTCGGGACACAACTAGGGCATGAAGGGAGCTTGTGTGCGAAAGAACGAATTTTGTAGACCGAAATCGAAGTAGATATATGGATGATACCGCAGACGGCGTACGGCGGATGGACATCGCATTTTAGGAATCTAAACACATAGAAACGTAAAAGAAAAAACGCTGCAAATCCCTGCACAACGGTTTATTATTTTGTATAGAATACCCTTCTGTTACAGATCACAGCTCTATGTATAGATAACCCGTCTATATAATATGATATGTACTATTCTATGCATAATTATTTAGATCGCAGACACTCCGTAGGTTAGTACCTAACCCCGTACTCGTTACTAGGTACCTACCTAAATCACGAGTTAAATGTTGCTAAAATAATTCTGCCGATGACAAACAGTACCTAACAAAAAGAAACACACATAATGAAGTTCTGAAAAGAAATTGTTGATGAGGACTGAAAAAAGTTGCAAAAGTACCTACCAACAAACTCCAGCCCCTTCTACGTAGATGGTATAATGAACCGTTGTGTAATAATTTACCGTTGAGTAATGATTTACCGTAGTAATAATTTACCCATCAATAATACTTCAACGTTTGTTCAAGTTTCACTACCTACCAACAAACTCCAAAAGAGCCATCATTTTTCAAATTAAATAATATCACAGAACATCCAACTCGACTTCATACTCCGCCAATATAATCAGGTGATCCCTAGCAATGATTGGCCGTATTCACAAATTCCTATTGTGGGCGCGTCTCTGGTTACGAGATTTGGTTTGAATTGTATACAATTTCATTCACACTGGAGTCGAAAATGCCTGTCGGTGCAAACTTCGGGGCCTTACTGTGAACGAACGGCAGGACGTACGATGCTCCGGATGGTCTTAAAAAACTCGCAAGTTCAAGAACTATTTAAAACCGTAAAAATATTTACGTAAAAAAATGGTATAGGCGTTTTGAAAATTTCAACCCCTATTTTGAACCCCTTAGAGATGACTCACAGTAACGTCGAGCTTCGAGGACCAACTAGACGCCGAACGGAACCTATAACCCGAATTTCATCAATTTTTTTTCATGGTAACTAAGAAAAGTGGCCCGTACGGCGTACGGCGTACGGCGTACGGCGGACAGACAGAAATATTTTTATTGCAGTTTTGGATTCTACATACCTTGAAACGTAAACCATCAAATTTTGAGGGGGGGTAAGAATTTTTTTTTTCATGCTCGATTCCAATGGTTCATTATTGAAAATAATAAACCAAAAGGTTAAGCGGGTGTTACACAATTTTTTTGCTGCGCGAATACATAGGTGTATTATTCACGCTATGTTCGTCTACCGTACGCCGCGCCGGCCGCGCCGTATCGTCACTACCTTATTTTCGGTCTAAAAATTTCGTTCTTTCGCAATGAGGCTCCATTCGGGCCCTAGTTGTGTCCCGAAACTTTGCAGTCCTATCGGAATATACCCAACGGTGTTATGGGTGAAAACGCTGCAAATCCCTGCACAACGGTTAATTATTTTGTACAGAATACCCTTCTGTTACAGATCACAGCTCTCTGTATAGATAACCCGTCTATATAATATAATATGTATCTACTATTCTATACTTAATTATGTAGATCGCAGACCCTCCGTAGGTAGTACCTAACCCCATACTTGTTACTAGGTACCTATCTAAATCACGAGTTAAATGTTGCTAAAATAATTCAGTCGATGACAAGCTGTAACTAAAACGGCAAAAATAAACGCAAATAATGAAGTTCTGAAGGAAAATTGTTGATGTGGCGTGAAATAGATGCCCCTTCTGCGTAGATCACTGTTTTCTGTGGTCAATACCTACCTTCGTGGTCAAGTACATCGAATCGTTCTGTAATAACTTGCCCATCAAAGATCTAGCATTCATGATGGTGGTAATAACCTGAGCCACTAGCCTTCATATTATATATTAAGTATAAATATATTAAGTCGTTCTTAGTATGTAAAGTCAATCAAATTAAGATTAATGGCATATCAGCACTATCTATAAATTTCAAAATTTCAAATGAAGATTACCACGTTCTAGCCATATATAGATCATGGTCTTGTGTCTCGGTTAACGAATTCTTATTCTGCCTTGAAGATTTTCTTAAAAATGTAACAGCCCAGCATTCAGTTATAATTGGCGATATGAACATTGATTTATTGAGATGTGACAGTCAGGTTGAACAATATTCGGAGATTATCCATTCCTTGGGCTATTTCAACCTTATAAACATTCCGACGAGAGTGCAGGGGTCATCAAGGAGTTGTATAGATCATATCGCAATTAGATCCAGTATAAAAGAGATAACTGCGGGAGTAATCGAAACCCATATCACTGATCATTTCACCGTAGTTTTATCACTTCCTGTAGCACGCAAGATTGAAAGGAAAACTAATATTAGTAAATCCATTAAAACTGTTGACTTGAATGTATTAAATTATAAGTTTGATAAGACTGACTGGAATCCCATACTAGAACAATCAGATGTGAATGTGGCTGCGAGTTTGTTAGTTAGAATCATAGATGATGCTGTTGCGGAATCTACCAATATGAAGACGATTACACTGAAACACATTAAGTTGACTCCATGGATTACGGAGGGTATAATTACATCGATTAAAAAACGAGATAGATTAAAGAAAAAAGTGGATAACCAACCTTTCAATGTTCAATTAAAAAAATACCATACCAGATACAGGAATAAGGTTAATGAGCTGAGGAGGATAGCAAAAAGAAGTTACTACTCCGCCCGTCTAGATAAAACAGAAAACAATATTAAGCAGCAATGGCAAGTCCTAGGTGAAATCATGAATGGTTGTCAGGAGAAACAGAGAACATTACCACTAGTCTCGCAACTAATAGAAAATGACCACATTACTTTAGAAGAAGCCAAACAGATTGCCTGTAATGACCTAAACAACTACTTTGCCCGAATTGGTGAATCAATGGCAACAAAAATTAAAACAAAACCAACTTATAGAGCGTACAGAAACAATAATACAGTCTCTCCAATCTCAAGGTTCAAAATTGTAGAAATTACAGAAAAAGAAATAATTGATATAGTAAACAAAATTAGAGGGTCCTCTGCACCAGGTATTGACGGAATTTCCCCAAAAATACTGAAATCAACAATAAAATTCTTGGCTAAACCACTTCAACATATATATAACCTGAGTATTAGACAATCCATCTTTCCAGATGCTTTTAAGACTGCAAAAATAACCCCCATCCATAAAGGAGGAAATTTTATTGATTTGGGAAACTATAGACCTATCTCTTTACTGAGTGTGCTGTCAAAGGTGCTAGAGAAATGGGTTAATAAATGTTTTTATAACTATTTAGAAACTTATCATTTAATAACTGAACGACAGTATGGTTTTCGAAAGGGTAGAGGAGTGAATGAAGCACTGTACGAATTGACATGTGATCTGTACAAACTAAGAGACGCTAATAAAAAAGGCCTCCTTATTTTCCTTGATATGGCAAAGTGTTTTGATTCGATCGATCGAACTCTGATGATCGATAAACTAGAGGAAATAGGTATTGACCATTCCAGTAAAATATGGTTTGAAAGCTATCTTTCTAGTAGACGTCAAGTTGTTGAAATAGGAGGGGTAAGGAGTGACGTGCTATCAAACGAATACGGAATAATTCAGGGGAGCACCCTGAGTAGTACGCTATTTCTGGTGTATATAAACCAGGTTGCTAGCCTAGCAAGTAACTGCAAAGTGTACCTATTCGCGGATGACACTTGTCTACTCTTCGAGGGCTCGTCATGGGATGAAATTTACCAATGTTCTAATGAGACGATAAATGTTTTCCAAGCTTGGTTTGATAGCAATCTATTGACACTAAATAGCGAAAAAACTAAATACATGGAAATTGGTAAAAATAATTCAGTTACGAAGAAAATAATTATTCACGCGTGTAAGGACAACACAAACTGTTCATGTCAACACATAGATATGGTAACTAATCAGAAATATTTGGGTATTATAATCGATAATAATCTAAGGTGGGATATTCACATCGAGTCACTGGCGAATAAGCTAAAAAAGTTCAATTATATTTTTTATAGATCCCGATCATTGTTACCTGTTGATAAATTAAAATTAATTTATGATACGATGTTTCAATCAGTTCTGCAATATGGGATACATGTATGGGGTTCGGCGTTAAATGCATCTATTATGAAGCTAGTAAATGTCCAGAAATCTGTATTAAAAGTGCGCTTCCACCTTCCCCGCAGGTTCTCATCACACAGCCTGTATACCCACACGAAAACCTTTACAATAAGGCAACTGTTTTGTAAAAACATATTACTATTTTACCATAGACATCCCAGCATGATAAAACCTACCTCATCTCATGAATACTGTACACGATATACATTAGAGGGGAACGTCCACAACCCCCGCCCACGGATACAACTGACTACTCGCAGCCCTTATTACACTTTGTCCATTTTATATAGATGTCTGGACCATGATTTAAAGAACCCCACTAAGATTCAAGAAATACTTATAAGCAGAAAATTTTTACGTTTCTAATAGATAAAGGACCTATTAAATGTAGAAAACTTTTTAATAAGTCAGTATATACAGAAGTAAATACTGCTAAATGTAATATGAGAGAACGTATAAATAAGTAGTACGAAATTATAATTTAATTTTTCATGTAATATACTCGTAAGTTTGTTTTATTTTGTTTTATCAACTCCCCACAGCAACACAGGCCGTAGGTCTAGCGCTGTGGTGTAATTGACATAATTATTAAATTGTTATTTCTTTCATTTTGAATTGTCTTCTGTCAATAAATTTCTTTCTCTCTCTCTCTCTCTCTCTCTCTCTCTCTCTCTCTCTCTCTCTCTCTCTCTCTCTCTCATCCTCTAGCACTCATTGTGGTGGTAACATCCTGGGGTGCTGGCTTCACCTAAAAGATCCCGCCTGGGCACATCCTGCACCCATGCTATATCCTCGCTCAAACTAGCCATCCACACCTACCCACTCTCTCGCGATCATCATCGATCGCGAGATCAGCGTTGATTTTGACCGAATAGTGAAGAATTGAGGGAGTAACGAACGTTCAACTCCCAAAATTCATTTTTGATGGTTAAAAACCTGGCAAATAGTCTGAACTCACCATAAACACGAAATAGTATCAGCTGGTGAATCAAGACAATTGAATGACACAATCAATAAATTATCAAAGTTTGCTTGCAAAAAAATGAAATAAAAATAAAATAAATAAATAAAAGGAAACCATCAAAAATAGGTATTTTAGTTATTGCACATGAAAGAAACAATGCATTAACAGCCAATATTTCTGTGAGTAGGTATGTCCAGTAGGATAATGAAACCTTGTGACAAGAGACTTTGCAGAGTTTTTCAGTAGTCGACGGGGAGCATCTATGCACGTAAATAATACTAGTACAAAAACGCTGAAAATTATGACGCTAAGGTTTATTATTTACCTGTATAGATGCCCCTTCTGCACAGATAGAATAATACACCGTTGTGTAATAATTTACCCGTATTACGCCCCTCCTACGTAGATAGTATAATATACCATTGTGTAATAATTTACCGTTGTGTAATAAGTTACCCAATGTTGTGATCGGCTGCTCCTCCACAACCAATGCGATGTACATACATGTTGTATCTCAGAGTGGGGACCCCCCGACCCCTCTCTGATCATGTCAGGGGCCTATCAAGAGCCAAGGGGCCAATAATTATACAACCATTCTCCAGCTAGCTTTCGCCTTGTCTGTTCTGTCCTCAATCACTACACTGGTGACCCCGAGTGGTGACACGCAGCGCACAGCCTCCGCCCGCCGTCTGCGACGAGCCCCGCCTCCGCAGCACTACGCCCGGCACACGCGCCCCACTCCGACGCCCCACAGCGCCGCCCCACCCCGACGCCAGCGTCAACGGAGACCGCAGCGACTCCCCGCTTCACCGCCCTACCCCGCGTTTTCTATATAACGCTCACGGACGCCTGCGAGAGACACACTTCCAGACGACACCTCTCTGGGACTGGCGCCACCAAAGAGAACGAAAAACGGCCCCGAAACCACCGACTCAAACGCTCCACCTCCGGCCGTACGACCCCGCATTCCCGCACGTCTGATTCGCCCAACTCGAGCTCACATTGACTCACGAAGGCCTCACAACGCCGCATGCTAAATTCGCCCGCGCCTTCCTCGCCCTCGAGCCCCGACAAGCGGACCTCTACGCCGACCCCAACCGACTTCCGAGCACGAGAATCCGTCAGTCCACGCCCGCCGACTCCGTAGAGCCCTCCCGGCCGACACACCGCAACGCGTAGAACATCACATCGTCACGAAGGGACCTCCATGCCACGCGAAACTTCGCCGAATATTACCGGACCTTAACGCGAAAACGTCGGCCCATTTCGGCGAATTACTAGCGGCTGGCACCATCAAACGTCAACAGCTACCAGACGTTGAAAACTCGCCTTTTAGCCACGCACGCACCGTCCGACGGCTCACCGCCTACTCCAACCGACTTCCGACGACGAACTACCGTCAGTCCTCGCCCGCCGACTCACTCGAGCACTCCCGGCCGACACACCGACCCCGCTCGTTCGGCAGCTTTTCATACGCGCCCTTCCAGACAGCATTTTTTTTTTTTTTTAATAAAGAATGCATTTATTGGTGATCAAATTACAAACATAGAATACAATGAAAGATAGTGCAAACTACAATAAATTGAATACAAAAATTGCAATCCACGAATATCCCATAGAATCTCTAATCAAAACAACAATGCTACTAACCCCGAAGAGTAAAACTCGTGCTGGGGTTAGGAGTCTCAATTACAAATATTGACAAGGTGAATCGTCGTCAATATACATATATATACACACATACATACATATATACACAAATATATATATATATATACACTTGACAGGTGATGTGGCGTCCATACGTTGTCCTTTTCCTACCATTATGACCTCCGCTAGATTTGTGACTTCCGAATCGGAGGTCATAATGTTTTTTAACGTTATCTTACCCCCACCTACCTCCATGGCTTCAATTTTACCTCCTACTCCTTCCTTAGTCTTGTTAGTAAGCCATCATTCATTCAGTCAAACAAAAAATATCCTTCCCAACCCCTGGCAGGAGTTTTAGGAGGAGGTCATACTGGTTGCCAAGTGAAAAATGCTGTATAATTTAGTTCACGGGTATATAACCTAGGTAGCGCTTAGATCATGAGTGTATATTACCGTTTGACCACCTCTGTGACCTCCACGAGATGTGGCAACGTCGCGTTGCTTTGTTCTCAACTTGGACGCCAGTCTGCCATTACCCTGTCAATGCTTGATGAGTTCTACTGTGTGTAGCCAACGGAGACGAAATATGGAGGAAATGTACTGTGTTGTGAAATTCCATCGATCCGGTTTATTGAAAGTCTCTGATTTCAGTTTAAATTACAGATGAACAATACGGATGAAAGCCTTTGTTTTCATAATTTTTTTGCCATTCATGTATTATTTCAAAATACATAATAGACCAAAATGTATTGTTTATCGTTTCACAATAGGTCGACCTGTTAGGCCTCCTGAGATGTGATTAGGTCTTAGATGGAACCTCTGCGAAATTTTAGATTTTGCAGTCTCTTTATAGGGCAAAAGTACCCTAATGTGGGCAATAAATAATCACCAGGACGATCATCAACCTAACCTGTTCGAGTTGTTTAATGCAGTCAATGGTATATTTTGGTTGGAATCGAGCATGAAAAAATCGCGTTCTTCAATATTATTACTTGGTGTCTGGTATGTGTATAAAAAGTTCCAGTCGTGCAGCATGGCTATATGAGCGAATTTTCGCAGGTTTCAACTTCTGGCCATTTATATTGTCTTTGAAGAAAATCCCTACTACAATCTGCCTCTTAAATTTTGGAAATCGTTCACCTTCACAAAATACAGTACTTCTGTCAATTTTTGAATTTATGGTGATTTTTACTCATTTTCACCCTTGAGTCCCCTCTCCCATTTCCGCCAAAGTTAATGACAATTAACCATATTCAAGAATGAGTTTTTCTATCTTGGTTCACTATCCCACATCACAATCAATGATTCAGTTGATTTTTTTTAAATCCCCCCCCCCCCCCACTGAAACTAACCCATTTCCCCCCCTTAAAGTGTTTGGAATCACTCACCTTTGACAGTACATGCGGGTTGAATCACAGATGGTCGCATATCAAAACCATTGAAATCGTACCATAACTTTCGTTTGCAAATGCACAAACGTGAAATACTTGAAACGCACTAAATACCTTAAATATCGAGTAAACCTTTGTGTAATAATTTGCAGCGTTTTTTTATTGCATTTTCGGAACTTATGGTTACTTGGAAGGTCGATCAGAAATAATATTTTGACGGTTTCTTATACATTTCATTGAAATCGTATTGTAACTTTTGTCTGCGCATGCCCAAACATGAAATGTTGAACATTTCCTTGCGCTACTAACTACGCGACAAATAGTCGCAGAAAGCTGAAATTTCCAAGGTACACGCGGGTTGGATGGCAAACTGCTGCATATCAAGATCATTGAAGTCGTACCGTAACTTTCGTCTGAGCATGCGGAAGCGTCAGATCCTCATAGCGCCCATAACTACCCCGCAAATCGTCGTCAAACATTTAAATTGGAAGATAGATGGAGTTGAGGTGTTGGATGGCCTCAACTGCATGTAACCCATGAATGGGTTCTCCATCTGTCCACTGAATGATCCTACCCAACTATTCTATACGTTAATGTGATTCAAGTGAGGAACCTATAATACAGCCTACTCGAATTGGCAGACTTTGTTTTCTTCAATGTGCAACATTCTATACCTTGTGAGAAAAAATATGCAATTTAGGGGTTGAGCGCGAAAAAACCGAACTGGTCAAACCAAACCTACAAAATTTGTTTCCAATCGTTTCCCATTGAGTCAATTTAGCCAATTTGGTTAGCCCTACCGCCAAATTCATGTGAGGCAAAAAGTGTTCAATTTTCTACTTTTTATTGATTGCCAATCTTTTCATATTTTTCATTTCAAATTTCTCCGCACTAAATGCTCGCGACTATGTTGTGCTAAGTTGAAGTAGGTCCTACCCATTGGATATATTTTAAAACAGTAGGTTTTGGTTTATTATTTTCAATCATGAACCTTTGGAATCGAGCACGAAAAATAATAAAATTTTAACCCCCCTCCCCACCCAAATTTGATGGTTTACGTTTCAAGGTATGTAGATTCCGAAACTGCAATTAAAAGAACGCTGCAAATTATTACAAAAGTTTATTACTTACCTGTATAGATCCCCCTTCTGCGTAGATCACTGTTTTGTGTGGTCAATACCCTCGAGCTCCTCCCAGGAAAGCCCTAAATCGAGTACCTACTGTAGCCGGCCCCGAATTAAAGTTTCCTACAAATGCGCGGGATTCATTAATTCAATAATTAATTATTTTGTAATTATTCATGAAGCATAGGGCAAATAATAAACCGTTGTGTAATAATTTAACTGTATAGGTGACCCTTCTACGTAGATAGTATAATTAACCGTTGTACAGTAATTTACCGTTGAGTAATAATTTACCGTTGAGTAATAGTCTGCCCATCAATAATACTCCAACGGTTGTTTAAGTTGCAAAAGTACCTACCAACAAACTCCAGCCCCTTCTTGTTAGATGGTATAATGAACCGTTGTTTAATAATTTACCGTTGTGTAATAATTTACTATTGTGTAATCGTTTACCCATCAATAATACTTCAACGTTTGTTCAAGTTTCACTACCTATCAACAAACACCAAAAGAGCCATAATTTTTCAAATGAAATAATATCACAGAACAACCAACTCGACTTCATACTCCGTGAATATAATCAGGTGCTCCCTAGCAATGATGATTCCGGGGCCAATATCCGATTTTTGCCGCGTCCCTAGCGATGATATCTGGGCTGAATGTATACAATTTCATTCACCCTCCTGTTGACAATAGCCTGTCGGTGCAAATTTCCGAGCCTTACTGTGAACGAACGGCTGGACGGACAACCGGGTGGTTTTAAAAAACTCCCAAATTCGAGAACTATTTAAAACTGTTAAAAAATTCGAGGTGACGGCGTCCTGTACCTTTCAACCCGAATTTTTCACCCCTAAAAGATGACTGACATTAAAGCCAAGCTTCAAGGACCAACTGGACCCCAAATGGGACCTATAAATCGAATTTCGTCAATTTTGATTCATGACAACTAAGAAAGTTTTTTTATTGCATAATATGTATTGCATTTTCGGATTCTACATAACCTGAAACGGAAACCATAAAATTTTGAGGGGGGTTAAATTTTTTTTTTACGCCGTACATAGCACTTTTCTTAATTACCATGAACAAAAATTTACGAAATTTGGTTTATAGGTCCCGTTCGGGGTCTAGTCGATCCTCAAAGCTCGGCGTTACTGTCAGTCATCTCTAAAGGGTTCAAAATAGGGGTTGCAATTTTCAGAACGCCGAAGCTCGAAAACTTCCCGTATGGTATGGTTTTTTTTTGGTGCGTTTTTAAATTGATCTTGAACTAAAGCATTTTTTGAGACCACCTGGAGGAATGTACGACCAGCCGTTTGTTTGCACCGAGAAGCTTCGTCAACACGATCGTGAATCAAACAGTATAAATCCGGCTCAGATATCATCGCTAAAGAGCACCTGATTATAAGCAAGGATGGCTGTATGAAGTCGAATTGGTTGTTCAGTGATATTATTCCATTTGAAAAATGATGGATCTTTTGGATTTTGTTGGTAGATAGGTTTTGTTGACAGGTTTGCAACTTGAACAAAGTTGAAGTATTACTGATGGGTAAATTATTAAACGATGGCAAATCATTACACCACAGTAAATTACACAGCGGTAAAGTATTACACAACGGTAAATTATTGTACGACAGTAAATTATTACACAACGGTGTATCATACCATCTACGTAGAAGGAGCTTGATTTTGTTGTCAGGTACTTTTGCAACATGAACAACCGCTGAAGTATTGTTAATGGGCAAATTATCACACAACGTTCATTATACCGTCTACGTAGAAAGGGTACCAGTACAGGTGAATTATTACACAACGGTTTATTGTTTGCCTTACGATTCATGAATAACTATAAATAATTAATGATTGCATTATTGAATCCCACGCATTTGTAGGAAACTATAATTCCGGGGCCCGCTCCAGTACTAAATTTAGGGCTTTGCTGGGGGGGGGGGGGGGGGGAGCTCGAGTGAATTCACCACAGAAAACAGTGATCAGCATCTATACAGAATAATAATAAAGCGTTGTGTAATAATGTGCAGCGTTTTTTATATTTTTAATCAGCGCAATGAGTGTATGAGCATGAAACAATCAATTTTTGAAACTTGTCCAATTGATCACATTGGGCCAATTTGGTTGGTCTTCCGGAAAATTCATATGAGGCAAAAACTGTTAATTTTCGTTGTTCCGTTGACCGCCATTTTAAAAATATTTTTTGGTTCAGACTTATTCGCTCGAAATCGTAACTCCCAACCAATTTTAAATGTCCTTGGTGGTTAGTTATGGACGGAAACATTTTATATACGTGACTAATTAGCATATTTATACATGTAGAGCTCAGCTACGCGGAAAAGTGGGTGAAGTTGACAATTTAAAAAAAAGTATTTCCAAGACCGGAAAATATGGTATTCAAAAAGGCCTGGCTTCGAAATCTCTCGCCCCTGCTCAACTTTGATGCAAAAGCTCGATCTATTTTACGTGATGTAACTTTGGGATGGCTAATTCAACATTGTAAGCTATGAACACATTCTAACTTTGTAGTAAACTGGCATGCAATTATCTTTGAAGATTAGTAAGTGAAAATCAATATGAAATTACAAGTTCGTGCGAAATCCCGAGTTTCATACTACCCTTCTTTTTCAGGCTTTGTGAATTTAGATTAGAACGACTCGTAGAAAAAGAAACAAAAACATCTGAAAAATGTTAAAGGTTTTCATGATTTCAAGGAGAGGTAGTAAACCTTAAAATTAGATTCCGTATTGTTCTCGTACCCTACCTATTTCAGGCTTTACGCAATTGGATAGGAACGACTGGCAAAAAATGCGCAGGAAATGAAGTTGATGAATGCTACGATTTATCAGGATTTTGTAAGACGTGAAAGTAAATTTTAAAATGAATTTCTAACATTTTGAAAAATACCTACAGCGCTTCCCACTATCTACCTGTTTTCGGCTTTGTTGATTTCGAAGTGAACGACTCTTAGAAAAGGATTAAGGAATAAATCTGATGAATAATACGATTCATCAAATTTTTCTATATTCTTAATTTTTCAAGCTTATTCTGTTACAACAGTAACAAACTGTGAAGTCCGAAAAAAAAGGTTTCATTGTGTAACAATCACGTGGATTTCAATTTTCAGGCTTACCAAGTTACGGTTACCAGGTATTTGTCAAGTCAGCATCCGTAAACTTGATAAGAATGGGGTATTAAAGTTCAAAAGTATCTAACAAAACTTCAATAGTAACTAATAGGCTCGGGAGGAGTGTTTGATATATTACGATGGAAAAATGTGTGCAAAAATTCAGAAGAAGTACATGCCAACCACTGTTGCATTTTATTCTTCACCATAGGAGCAATGGATGGGGAAATTAAAGTTAATAATTTACTGAAGCCTCGGGTAATTGTGTAACTGTAATGTTCTGGAAAAATAGTTGTAAATATTCAACAAACCACTAAGTCAATATTAGGTCTTGGTCTTCACGTCACTGGAGTGGTGAAGGGAATTTTTTAAGTTTAAAAATTAATAATAGGCTGGAGAAGTCTTAGTGTAACTGTGGAAAAATAGGTAGGTATAAAAATGCATCAAAGGTGCCAACCTCTATAAATAATTATATCTTGTTTTTCACCATAGTTGAGGTGGATGAGATAATAAACTACCTATGGGAATTACCAATAGGCTCGGGAAATGTGTTTAAAATTTCCAAAAATTGTTAGAAATATTCAACAAAAGGAAGTACTAATCACTATCTAATCAGTATCTAAATTGTTGTTTTATATCACATCTCAACGTTTCGCACCAGCATATACCTCATCACCAGGCCCTGGTTTGGACATAAGTAGGTACCTACCAAACTGTCTATACATAGGGCATCTATCGTCCAGTTATGGGAAGTTTCTCTCCTTCATGTACCTCATCCTCAGTCGCCGATTTAAATATTAGGTAAGAGTTTGTAAGGGATATCTCTTGCCATAGCTATTTGATTTGATACCTCAAAATATGAATGTGAAAATGATGAATAGTTTGAGCCGCTGTTGACAGTACAATTGTATAGGTACTTGTTGAAAAATTGTTAAAAATTTAAAATTTCACCTCGTCATACAAATGTGATGAGCTCAAATGGGAACAGAATTGTGTTTCATCACACTGATTAAATGTGATACCTAGACTGGGCAAAAAATAAGGCACGGAAGTGAAGGGGTGAATTTAAATATTTTCACTAGAAAATTTCCTACTGATAGATAAAACTACTCTGGATGGAAAGGGAAAACCATGTAACGTCGGTTTCTGAAGGTCTAACGAGATGATTCAAAATTTATTACTTACAAGAAACCTTTTAATTTTTATACTGATATTATCAGATTTTTTTAAAGTCTTTGGTTGTAAAAAAAAAGTTTTGCGCTAAATATAATTACCTTCAACAAGTGAGGTCAACACCAGCACGTCATATATGTACCTTATATTTTGTACGCCCTAAGTTTTTTTTCAATGGGGAAAGTGTTTCGTGATGAAAATGGTGTTCAGAATTACTACACTGGTATCAGTACGTAGGTACTTCTGCACAGTAATACAGTTAAAAGATAATCATGATTTGACAAATTGTACAAATTAGGAGGATATAAATTGTCAGGGTTGTTCAGCAATTTATTTATTATATTTACTATAAATTATTAAGATTAACATTTAGTTTAAATTGCTTTGATACAGAAATCTCTTGGAGTCCCGATAGGCGAGGGCATGACTGTTAGAAGGGTGAGAGGATGACAAACCCTAAGGAAACACTTAAAATGTCATTCTCTCGCCCTAGAAATTTCTTAATTAATTTTGGTTTATTATTTTCAATAATGGACCTCTGGAATCGAGCATCAAAGAAAAATAATTTAACCCCCTCCCACAACTTGTGAAATTATTTCATTTGAAGAATGATGGATCATTTCGATGTTGTTGATAGGTACTTCTGCAACTAGAACATTTATGCTTCATGAATAACAACAGATAATGTATTAATGATTGAATTATTGAATCCCGCGCATTTTCATGAAACTGTAATTCCCGGGCCGGCTTCTCTACTCGATTTAGGGCTTTCCGGGTGTTGGGGGGGGGGGGGGGGGGTCACAAGGGTAGGTATTGATCACAGAAAACAGTCGCAGAAGGGGCATCTGAACGGGTAAATTATTACACAACGGTTTATTATTTACCTCACGCATCATGAATAAAAACTAATATTCAGTGATATAATTATTGAATCCCGCGAATTTTTATGAGCCTGTAATTCCCGGGCCGGCTCCAGTACTTGATTTAGGGGCTTTCCTGGGGGGAACTCGACGGAATGTATTGACCAAAGAAAACAGTGTTCTGCGCAGAAGGGGCATCTATATAGGTACATAATAAACCGTTGTGTAATAATTCACAGCGTTTTTAATTAACGAATCAGCATGTTCCTGTATGTTCCATCGATGAAATGCATTTAGATTGTTTAGGTGAATGTCCTCGATTTTTTCTGAATTTTTCCGACTTTCATTAGAAAGAAACTGGGGAGGAACAGGTTTCTGCAAGCTCGCTATGATGTCGACTAGAGTAAGCCTCTGGTTTGTTCTCGAAGTACCTACCTGCATAGGTAGATACTTAGCGATTCATAGGAATAACCGGTTCTTGAACTGCCTTATCATGAAAAATCTCGATTAATCGTATAATTCATTAAGTTATTTACTGCCCCTTTTTTACAAGTCGTTCCCATCCAAACTCACAAAGCGTGTAGTAGTGGTTAGGTATTGGAAAGAGATGGTTTTCTTGTGAAATGGGAATTTCATTTTAAACATTTCCTTTTTCCACTTGAAAAATCATGAAAAACAGTAACATTGATCAAATTTATTTGATATACCTTTTCTACCAGTCTTTCCCATCCCTATTCTCAAGGTCTGAAGGAGGTACTTAGGAAAGTTGTGAGGAGCGCTTTTTTTTTGCAAGAAATTGGAATTTTATATTGAAATATCTCATATCTCATATTGATAAATATGATGAATCGTACTACTTATCACATTTATTCCCTGCCCCTTTTCTACGAGTCGTTCACTTTGAAATCAACAAAGCCCAAAATAGGTAGATAGTAAGTAGCGCTGTAGGTTTTTGGCACAATATTGGAAATTCACTTTAAAATGTACAAAATCCTGATAATTCTTACAAAATCCTGATGTATCGCATCATTCATCAAATTTATTTCCTCCGCCTTTTTACCAGTCGTTCCCATCCAAATTCGTAAAGCCTAATATAGTATAGGTAGTATAGGTAAGAAGCACACACAAATCGGAATTTCATTTTAAAATTTACCATCGCCCCTTGAAATCATGAAAACCTGTAACATTTATCAAATGGTATTGTTTCTTTTTCTGCGAGTCGTTCCCACCCAAATTCACAATTCCTGAAGAAGGTAGGTAGTGGGAAACGCGGGTTTTCGCACAAACTTGTGATTTCATTTTGAATTTCACTTTCTAATGTTCAAAGATAATTGCATGTCAGTTTACTACAAAGTTAGAATGAATTCATAGCTTACAATGTTGAATTAGCCATCCAAACTTACATCACGTAAAATCGAACGAGGTTTTACAGAAAAGTTGATCAAAGGCGCGAGATTTCGACGTCAGTCCTTGTTGAATTGGAGTAGGTACCTTATGTCCTGGTCTTGGGAATACGTTTTTTAAATCGTATATGCGGGTTCTTTAGGAGAGATTTGGCAACGCTGCCGGAACTCGTAATACTGGTCATGTGGAAAATTGGGAGGATATACAGAAGGCACAAATACGGTCAACTATACGGATGTAGCAAATGTGGTCAAATGAAATGAGGCGGATGGTGAATATAGACCGGAGGCCGCAAGATGCTACAAGCGGTTAGATGCCACAAAGGTGGTCAGGTTTATATATATATATATATATATATATATATATATATATATATATATACATACACATACATACATACAACTAACATGTTTTATATAACATTAAGGAACAATGCATTTACATTAAGTACATCAGTGCAGTAAGTATTTTCTAAGTTACGTTTCTCACTTAGCTATATCAGATTTGCAAAAAAATTCAACATTTAAAATTTATTTTATATTTTTCAAAAGGCCTACCTATGTTTTTATTCATATTAGTTTGAATTTAGGAGTTTAACGTTTCTTTTAAAAATTAGTAATGTAGGAGATAGTTTAAGTTCTTCTGGGAGTTTATTAAAAAGCTTAACTCCAATGTATCGATGTGACCTTTGTGCAAAAGTGGTATTTCTAAAAACGACGTCCAGTGTCATTACCGAACCTGAACGGGTTGGGGGTGCAACTCTTGCTAGTTTGCCTTCAGTCATCTCTTTATATACTTGAATTGTCCATGTACTGTCGATAAGTTCATAAATGGTTGGCACTTTAAAACATCTAAACAAATCCTGAGTTGGAAAAAGCCGATTTTTTTTTAGTAGAAGTTTTATTAGCAATTTTTGCGTAAGGAAGATTACATTCAACAATGATTTCACAGCTCTACCCCAACAAACTATACCATATATCAGTAGTGACTGCACGAGTGCGAAATATAACATTTTTAATGTATTTGTTTGTAAGAAGTTACGCACTTCTAAACATATTGGAATTAACCTTCGCAGTCTGCTGTTAAGATTAATAATATGTTCCTTCCATGATAAACGGTCATCTACTACCATTCCCAGATATTTAATTTTACTAACACGGTCTATAGATGGGCATGTACATCCCTGGGGTATAACACAATTTTCACTGTGGCATATCATACTCGATGAGATGTGACCAATCGGAGGTCTCAAGGAAAAGGCCATAAATTTTGTCTTACTAAAATTTAATTTCATTCCTTTTCGGTTAAGTAGAGCATTGAATGAGTTCAAGTTACTTTGAGCCTTCAGCATAGAATCTTCCCAAGTTTCGCCAATCGTCACCAAAGCCATGTCATCGGCAAATGCCACCATTTGCCCCTCAAACTGAGCTCCCAACAGTTCATTGATGAATGCAATGAACAAGATTGGGCCGAGCACCGTGCCTTGCGGAATGCCGAAATGGGATGTGGACGGATCACTACATGTATTTCCTATTTTCACTCTCTGCGGACGATTTTTTAAATAACTCTCTAGCCACAAAACAAAAGGCTCCCCTATTCCAATTTGGCGCATTGAGGTTATTAAACGTGAGTGTGAAATGACATCAAATGCTTTGACCATGTCCATGAATATAACCACTGGTTTATTACCTTTGTCCATATTATCCGACACATTCTCGACCAACTCAATGACGGCATCCTGGGTACTCCTACCCTCTCGAAAACCGAACTGTACTCCACTCAGCTTATTATTGGCCTCTAAGAATTGTGCCAAGTGCCTCTTAGCAACTCTTTCAATAATTTTCGCAATGTTCGAAAGTAACGAAATAGGTCTGTAGTTAGCAACCAATCGAGGGTCTTCGCTCTTATACAGGGGAGTGATCACTGCTGATTTATAAATCGTCGGAAATTTAGCCTGTTTAAAACTTAAATTTATTAGAGCGCACAATGGTTCAGCTATGTAATGTTTTACCTCCTTAAGTAAATCAGCAGTTATCCCATCGTACCCCGGACTCGATCCGCCTCTGAGGCCATCAATGATTTTGAGGACCTCCTCCCTCTTCACTCTAATATTTCCCATTAAGCGTGGCTCAACATCCAAACCCCCGGAAGCAGGGCCGTCCTCATCCAGTGATACGTCAGCCATGCTCTTAGCTACCTTCTCTCCCACTGTTGTGAAATGCTTATTAAAGGTATTCCCAATTGCAAGGGGGTTATCAGAGACCGACAGATTCTGGCCTTCTACCAGTATTTCTCCCATTTCATTTCTTGTTCTACGCTTTCCGATTGCTTGATTTATAAATCCCCACACCTTTTTAGAGTCATTATTACACCGTACAAGTTTTTCCCTATAATAATCATCTTTAGCTTTTCTAATTATACTACACAACTTATTTCTATAATTTATAAATTTCCTTTTAAACTCCATATTTAGCGACGCTTTCTGTACTTTTTTTGCCAATTTCTCTTTCTTTCTAACACAGCGCAGTAAACCTGGGGTCATCCATGGCTTGAGAATAGCTTTCGAATGAGAGATTTTTTTCTCTTCAGATGCAGCAGCTATATGATTCAAAAAGGTGATCTCAAATGCCTCGGCACAAGCATCAACTTCATTTGAGCCCAAGACATTACTCCACTTTTCTTCCTTTAAACTGCTTTTCAAAATTGAGTAATTAACACTTTTCCTTGCATTTTCTTCAATTGGCACAGGAGATATTGCACAGTCATTATTATCAACTAAACTCAAAGCAATGGTATAATGATCAGTTATCACCGTTTTACATACAGCCGATTGAACACCAAATTTCTCCCCCTGATACTGCAAGAAACAATGGTCAATGCAAGAACCACCCTCTGCACTGACCCTAGTATATTTTGTAATATAAGGCAAAAATTTACGATCAGCCAAAGAATCCAGCAGGTGATTTTTTAGATTCACATCCTTAGCAGAATCTGACACATCTATATTTAAATCCCCCAATATTAGGCTAATATACTGAGAATCTGTCTTACAAATACCCACCAACTCATCAATGAAACATTCAAGAGCACACTCATGAGTTCGATATATACAGAAGGCCTGAAACTTATGCCTGTTCTTCTCAAAACGAACGCTTAAACAACTAGCTCCTTGAATTTTGCATTCATCCACTGCTATATTAGTTAGCTTATCACTAATTAGTACAGCAACTCCACTGTTTTTGTTTATGTGAGTTTTGGATCCTACAGTCAAATATCCAGGTAACGACTGTATGGGGGCTGGGCTAGAACAGTGTGTTTCCGTGAGAACTATTATATCAAAACAAGTTTTAAGCGTTGCCAAGTTTAAAGAAAATTCATCAAAATTCTTCTGAATACTCCTGATATTTGTACATAGAAAATTAAATGCCTTTGTAGACGTAAAATATGAACTACTGTCCAACTCGAATAGATTTTCACATACTATTTCGTTTTTATAATCAAAAATGTCCAGCGACTCGAAAAACTGCTCCATATAAACTTGTACAACAAATATTATTTATATATGATTCCTCCTTTACATTTTTAAATTTTTTCTAAATCCGCAAGTGATTTGACAATTATAGGCTTAGCGTTCTCATCTCTACGCACGTGAATAACATACTCTTTCATCCAAACATACTTCATATTTTTTGATCTGGCTCTGTCCTTGGCTTTCCTCAACAAATCGCTTTTGTAATAGGTAAGATAGTCATTGATGAATATTGCCGAATCCGCCCATTGCTGGTTCAAGTCCGATGCACGAAGCCCCTTCTTCTTTTTTGCGGCTGATACAATGTTAATACGTGCTTCCTCAGATCCCACATCCACAATCATTCTTCGTGGTTTACCAGCTAACTGAACTTTACCACCCCTTCCTCTGAAAGCAGATACCGGAGCAATATTAAGGTTCAAGGCCTTCACAGCCAATGCAGCGATGGCCATGCAGTTCTCATTGGCTTCCTCCGGAATTCCGTCGATAGTTATCTTTGAACTTCGATCCCGTTGATCCAAAACATCGACAATCCCATGCAACTCATCGACTGTTTTTCTTAGATCCTTATTCTCAGTCTCCAAGATCTTGACAGTTTTCTTTATTTCAATCATATCGGCCGTGTATAATTCGAACTTCTCGCTCATATATTGTACTGAAGCTCGAAGCTCCGAAATATCCTTCTCTATTGAAGAAATCCCACTAACCTTCTTATTTATGCTGGTTACCATCTTCATCGCCTGCACATAGCGGCGCGCGACGAACCCGACATCACGAAACTCGCTGCGCTCGCCGATCGCCTCATACCCTTCGCCCCGCCTCCTCGTGTGGCTACCGTCACCGAAGAGGTTCGTGTGATTCGAACAGACGACAACAGCGACCGCCGACGCAGCCACGACCGACCACACGCAGCGCGACGAACGGCTCGTGTTTCTACCGCCGCACATGGGACCCCCGAGCACAAAAACGCCGCACCCCATGCACCTGGCGTCCGCAACAACAGCCGCCGCGGCCGTACCCACGCACTCAACCTACATCCCGGCTCTTCATACGCCGCAAACGTACCGCCCCCAACGACACCGACCCGGACAGCCACAGCGGACCACCGCAACCAGCACACGCACCTCCCACGCACCTCCCACGCCCGACAACCGCCACCGCAACAGAACAAAATTTAACTAAATGCGTTACTTAAATTCTGGGGGGAGCAGTGTTGTGATCGGCTGCTCCTCCACAACCAATGCGATGTACATACATGTTGTATCCCAGAGTGGGGACCCCCCGACCCCCCTCTGATCATGTCAGGGGCCTATAAAGAGCCAAGGGGCCTATAAAGAGCCAAGGGGCCAATAATTATACAATCATTCTCCAGCTAGCTTTCGCCTTGTCTGTTCTGTCCTCAATCACTACACCCAATAATACTTCAACGTTTGTTCAAGTTGAAAAATCACCTGTCAACAGAATCCAAAAATCCATCGTTTTGGTTCATTATTTTCAATAATGAACCTTTGGAATCAAGCATTTAAAAAAAAAGTGAACCCCCCTCAAAATTTGATGGTTTCTGTTTCAAGGTATGTAGAATCCGAAAATGTAATAAAAAAAGTCTGTCTGTCCGCCGTACGCCGTAACTTAGCACTTTCCATAGTTATCATGAACCAAAATTGACGAAATTTGGCTTGTACGTCCCATTTTGGGTCTATTTGATCCGCGAAGCTCGGCTTTAATGTTAGTCATCTCTACAGGGTGGAAAATAAGGGCTTAAATATCCAGGACGTGGTTACCTTAAATATTCATAACGTTGTTAGATAGTTCTTGAACTGGGTAGTTTTTTGAGACCACCCGGAGCATTGTACGTCCAGCCGTTCGTTCACGGTAAGGCCCCGATGTTTGCACCGACAGGCTTCGTCAAAAGGAGGGTGAATCGAATTGTATACATTCAGCCCAGATATCATTGCTAGGGAGCACCTGGTTATAATCACGGATGGCTGTGTGAAGTCGAGTTGGTTGTTCCGTGGTATATTATTCCATTTGAAAAATGGAATGGCTCTTTTCGATTTTATTGATAGGTTCTTTTGCAACTTGAACAATCGTTGACGTATTATTGGGTACATTATTACAAAACGGTAAATTATTGTACAACAGTAAATTATTTCACAATCGGGCCCTATCTACGCAGAATGGGCATCGATAAAGGTTTATTATTTACCTTATGCTTCATGAATAACTAAAAATAATTAATGATTTAATTATTGAATCCCGCGCGTTTGCATGAAACTTAAATTCCCGGGCCGGCTCCAGTACTCCATTCAGGGGTTTCCTGGAGGGAGCGCGAGGGTACTGACCACAGAAAACCGTGATCTACGCAGAAGGGGAATCTATACAGGTAAATAATGAACAGTTGTGTAATAATTTGCAGCGTTTTTCAAATGAAATAATATCTCAGAACAACCAACTCGACTTCATACAGTCATCTGTGATTATAATCAGGTGCTCCCTAGCAATGATATCTGGGCCGGATTTATACCGTTTTAGTTGTGATCATGTTGACGAAGCTTTTCGTTGCGAACGAACGGCTGGTCGTACAATACTCCGGGTGGTCTCAAAAACTTCTGGTGGTCAGCTAAAAAAAAAAACCGGGTGGTCAGTTCAAAATCAACTGAAAAACGTAAAAAAACACACCCTTCTATCGAATGTTTTTGAGCAACGGCGTTCTGAAAATGTCAACCCCTATTTATCACCCCTTAGAGATGACTGACAGTAACGCCGAACTTCGAGGGCCAACTAAACTCCAAAAGTACGGCGCTAAGTACGGTGTCCGGCGGACAGACAGAAATTGTGTTACCTATTGCATTTTTGGATTCTACATATCCGATCCTTGAATCGTGAACCATCATATTTTAAGGGCGGTGAGGGGGTTTACACTTTTTTTTTTTCATGATCGATTCCAAAAGTTCATCATTGAAAATAATAAACCCAAAGTCATCCCAGAAAAAATTATGTTTCATTCGTTCCAAATAGTCCTTTTATTTTATTTTTTCAATTTGTGGAGACCATTTTAACTAGTGGAAGCTTTTCCCGGAATTTGTTCAATAATAGATTATCAAAGACGCAGGAGAAAATTAGCAGTTAAATCCGGCTCAAAAGGCCCGACTAGTAGCGCTTCTACCTTACCCCGGTAGACAAAGACAAGCTCACTTTTCTACGCTATGTAGTACCGTTTCTAAGAACAAGTTAGTGGCTCCTGGCAAACTGTGCCTTCACATACACCCCACGCACTAGGAAGGTTTCCGATTTTGTTATAATAATAATAATTATATATATATATATATACCCAAATACCCAAACCCAAATACACCCATACCCAAATTATTGCCATCCGATGCGACTCATGGTTAATCCAGCTAGCCTCCAACAAGAAACAAACTGACACGAAATTCCCTCAACAGGTGGCAATTAGAACGACCTGGGGTCCACTCTTTTCTAATTTGACGTACCATTTTTCAGGGCCCACACGCCGCCCAGGAGAAGGAGAGCTGTAAAACACTGCCTGTGATTAATGTCGTTTCTTGTTTATCTCGCCTGCCCTACAAGTTGCCAACCGACCGGCCATAAATTTTAATTCCGTCTCATTTGCCTTCTGCGGGGCCTGGACTCTCCGAGTCACACTCTCCCAGTGCGTTGTGCAGCTCCATACATTTCCCAGCCTCACATATACTACGGTCAGCAGTGTGTCCCGGAAAGAACAACTGAGTTTCATTAAGAGCTTCGCTGCACTCCCGGTTGGAGATCAACGATTCTTTCTTTTCCGGGATAGTTGGCAAAGGCTCAACTCACAACACTGCGAACATTAAATTGTTCGATTATATTGTTTTGAATTTCACGTTTGCACAAGCGCAGATAACGAACCGATTCTAATGGAAATAATACGAGAAACATGAAGCCTAACTTGCGTTTCCGACTCAAGATAACCTTCCAGAAGAGGACCGCCAGATAAATCCCACCTTTGACGAAATTGTGTTTTATGAACGAAATGTGGGAGGATGACCTTATTTCATAGTAGTGCACCTGTATGGATAGGCAAAGGGTTGGCTAAGGTACCTTAGATTTTGGGTTAAAGTGGCTATAGAAAAGTGACTTAATAATTGCGCCCAGGCACTAATATATCTGGTAAGGGTATCTTGGCTGAATGTATACCCCCCCCCCCCCCCCCCTACCATTTACACTCATGTTTACAAAGACAAATTTCATGGCTTTTATGAACGAACGGCTGGACGCACAATGCTCCGGGTCGTCTCACAAAATCCTCAAGTTCGAAATCAGTACAAAATCGAAGAAAAAAACCTTCCTATGAACGTTTTTGAGCTACGGCGTTCTGAAAATTGTCAACCCTCTTTTTCCACTACTTAGCCTACCTACTGACAATAACATCGAGCATCTCGGACGAACTAGAACTACCGGGACAAGAGGAAATGGGACCTACAAACCTTATTTAATTAATTTTTGTTCATGGTACCTAAGAAAAGTGCTTGTACGGCGTCCGGACAGAAATTTTTGGTTCATTATTCTGTGAACCAACTGTGTATTCACTCAGCAAAAAATGTTTATAACACCCCCTCAAAATATTTTCTTTGACGTTTCAAGGAGCATAAATTCCAAATGCAATGTCCGTCCGCCGTATCATGCATGTCTACTTTGTTTCCTGTCTTGCATGTCTGTCTTTGTTCCTGTGTGTTTTCTTTCGCACACTGGCTCCATTTATGCCCTAGTTGTGTCCCGAAACTTTGCAGCCCGATCGGAATATACCTAAGGGTGTTTTGGGTGATAATGGGTGTAAAAATTGGGGTTTTTGCTTTGGTGATTAAGTAACATGAGCTTGCGATGAATCATTTTCCATGTTTTTTAAGGCGAGAAGACCGAATGTCAATTCGAATTTGACCAGAGTGGAAAAATTAGGTTCTAACGAAGTTTCAGCCTTTAATTTACGATAATTTTGGTCGAAAATCGTCGTTCTTCTGTAAACAGTTTGAGCCCCATTTGGGAACAAATTTGGGTCCTAGTTGTACTGCGACGCTCGGCAGCCCGATCGGAATACACCCGGGGGTGTTATGGAGGAAAATATGTGTAAAAATAGGGTTTTCGATGGTTATTTTTTAGGTTTTAGTGGACATGAGCTTGAGACGCTTGTGACGTTTTTCGGTTGTAACGAAGGTTCAGCTCCCAAAATTCATTTTTTATGAATCAAAAACCTCGGAAATCGTCTGAAATCACCTAAATTAGTATAGTAACAGGTGAATCGAAGATAATAATTAAATGGACTATCAATGATCGAAGATAATTTGTAAAAAAATATAGGAGCCTAATTCGTGTTTTTGGGGCCAAATTTGGTGGAAACCATCGATAATAGCTATTTAAATTATTGCACATGAAATACACAATAAATCAACTGCCCAAATTTCTGTAGGTATATCCAGTAGAATAATACACCCATGTGACAAGGACTTTGCAGCGTTTTTTATTCCATTGTCGGATTCTACTTACCTCGAAAAGAAAACCATGAAATGTTGAGGGAATTTTTCGATTTCAAAGGTTCTTCAAGTATTGAAAATAATAACCAATACGGTCAAAAAAGCTTGTAAGTAGTCAACTTCGGAAAGCTCAATGATCATGCTGCATGACTAAAACATTTTCTCTCTCCCACAAAACCTGGCAGCCCTGTCCATGTGAATTGTCTATTTTGCGTGGTTTTAGCCCCTGGGAACGTGGATGTCTCTGACGCTAGTTTCATCAAATCCGGGAAAAGGCATGCGACCTCTCCCTCCCAACCCCTGAATCATGCAAAATTAGGTCGTCGCGTTCACACCGTGAGCGAACTCGGGGGTGTCAACCGACGGCTCCCTCCGCGATTTATCTTTGGACCCCCCCCCCCCCCCCACACTATCAACATAACAATGCCGCCGGGGACGGCGTGTGACACAATGACGTCATAAGTTACCAGTGACGTCATTCAGAGAGAGGGCGCCGAGCCGCAGGCTTCAACCCTCTCTCTCCCTTTTCTGCCCTTTTACCGACTCATCAATCCTGTACAACGGGCTCCGCAGAAATGAAGCTTCAATCGAGGTGATAACGTGGAGACGTGAATAAATCGGGGGAGAGAGGAAGTGTATGGTGAATTTCCTTAGGGGCAACAAGGGAATCGAGGAGTGGGCGCCTCGTGTTGTTGAATGCTTGTGTCACGAAGGCAGGTAAAACCTTCTTATCGTTTCCCCCAGTGGCGGGAGCCCAACACTCACCTAACAAGAACGCGCTTCGACGACTTACTTGAACCACACCTTGAAAGCTACCATGGCTTTTTTCAAACAACCCATCAACTCTTGATAGTACGCTATATCTACAACTGTTTCATGGTAATGGGACCAATACGACATTTTAGAGGATCGCGCCTTATTCATTCCGTAAATGGAGTAGGTATTTTCGAGCACAACCCAAATTGTCGAGATGGGGTGAATCGACTCGGGCTCAAGATATTGCATTTTAAAATTAAATCAATCATTATCAAAATCAAAATAGCGGTTTGCACAATACATAGATTTTAACCATTTTCAAATCAAAATTTAGAATACGAAGCTTTAAAAAACCATGAATTAGGTACCTATCTATCCAGATGTTATTCTCCAGTCAAGCAAGCAGGAAAATCTTCTCGACGTTTCCCTCACTGGTGCAACTAGCTTTGACGACTCCAACTTCCTTGAACCACAGTCTGATAGCTTAACTGTGTCGTGGTAATGGGACCAATCCAACCCTTCAAAGGATCGCTCGGATTCCTCACTTATTCCTAGCAGAATATTTCTTCGAATGTCAAGATGGTGAGATAAGGTGAATCAACTCTGGCTTATGATAATATTATGCTACCGAATTGAATAAACGACTTCTCAAATCAAATGCAACGGTTTTCAAAATCAACGAGTTTCCGAACAAAATTAACCGTTTCACAAACAAAAATGCTATCTGTTCTTCATGGAGGTTCAACGACATTCGATAACGATTAACAGGTTCTCAAAAAAAAACATTTAAAAAAAACATGAATCAGGTACCTACCATACCTGGTGTTCCCCACTTCATGGAGGCTAGTAAAACCTTCTTATCGTTTATCTTAGCGGCGGGAGATCAACACTTACGTAACAAGATCGAGCTTTCACGACTTTCCTGACCTACACTCTGAAACACATTGCTTTTCTCAGTCGTGTTCTTTTGTTCCATGATATTTCGTACAATACAACCATTCTGACTTTCTTTATCGTCGTGAAACATGTGGGCACATAATGTATACTAGTGTTTGTGTGTTCCATCATTGCTGTCAAAATCCAATTGAAGTTGTATTAGTTGCAGGCCGTGATAATCTAGTTTTTTGCGAACAATCCTGAAATAACGATGAGCCGCACAAAGCAAAGACGGGATTAGTTGTGAACTTATTCAATGTAAATCGCAGGGCTTACATTAAATGACGAGCTCACAGTCCACCGGTGCAGGATGGAGGTGATTCTACTCTGTAGGACCGAAATCTCAGGGCATGATGGTACTGGTGGAGGGAAGCTGGCTAACGATACCGGCCAGTAGATTGGCTTCTTAACAGAGGCCTATTTTTCACATCTAAGAAATGACTGACAGTAACCCCGCTTCGCGGACCAACTAGACCTCAAATGGGATCTACAAACCAAATTTCATTAATTTTGGTTCTTGGTAACTAAAGAAAGTGCGAAGTTCGGCGTACGGCTAGTACCCCGCGGTTTTCATCAACAGCAGGTACTAGGTGAAAAGGATGTGTCCCGCGATTTTCACCAGCAGCAAACACTGGAAAGAGGGTGGCTGACACCCCGCGGTTTTCACCAACAGCAGGTGTTAGAGGAGAGGGGGTATCCCACGGTTTTTACCAAAGCATATACCAGAAAGGGAGGCGCCCCGCAGTTTTCACCAACAGCAAGCGTCATGAAGGGTAAGTGTGGGGGGGGGGGACGATAGAGAGACGTTCGAGAGATACACTAGTTGAGCGTCGGATCATCGAATGCTGAGCTGGACCAGAAGGGCGAGTTTTTATAGGAACTTTTCCACCCGTCCCCAGTCCACAATCAGCCGTTACGACCGTTTGAGACGGTTGGTGGTTGGGGAAAACCCTTGTTGTTGACGAGCTTAACGTTCTCCCCGTTT